>OZ018358.1:17608460-18261187 GCA_963969515.1 Yponomeuta evonymella | reverse complement strand
GGTGCCGGCTGCCGTCGATAGATGGCAGTCGTTAAGCCAAGTCAGAGGCCTTAGGGCGGCTTGACAACTTCTGACAGTAGACGAGCCACTAGTCTACAAGCCTCCACCAATCCGGACTTGGCCCCCGTGGTGGAGTATGGCCTATACCTTCCTCAGGGAAGAGACCCGTGCCCCTCGGTGGGGACATAATGGGTTGATGATGAATGAAAATATATATATATATATATATATATTGGTAGGTATTTATATTAGTAGTCTTCACACATTTATTAATCTTGGTAGCGCTGGTCAAGGTAGGTCACGCAATATCTGTTGTAGATTTGTCACTCAATGATGTCAGATCAATTTAAATACTGAATCCTATACGACATTGCTATTTGATGTATGTATATAAATACATTATTTTTTCTCATTTCCAGGAGCACTGAATGCCGACTACACAGTCACAGCATCCGTAACCAAGTGCCATGTATAAACTTTTCGACTGTGTGTACGGTGACTCCGCCGATTTGTGACGTGGAAAGACGCACGCTACAAACATGACAGAATGAATATTTTGACGAAATAAAAAAGTTCTTTTCCACAATGAAATTTCTAGGTTGTCAAAGGAAACCTCCATCACAAGATGGCTGCATTATGACATTGAACGCAATCGAAAGGCTTTTTAGAAATCTCGCACAAGCATACAATGTACAAAGCCTAGCCAAAAGACGCCTGAGTTAAGGTGGACCAACCACTCCAAATGTCCTTTGTCAGCACTTCTCCTAACTAGGCTACATACGTCAATGATTTATTGCTAACCATTCATTATAGTTACTATAAATATCGATAGCATCTTAGAATAAGCAATATTGTATTAGTAAAGACCCTAGTGGTCACTGTTGGATAAATAAAGTATTTTTATAAACTCCTACGGTCCGTCTAACTTAATTGGCGCAGCCGGTAGGATCTCATAAGTTGGGTTGTCGTTTCCGTACGTACATCCATCGTCCGTTTCTACGGTTAAGTTGAGATCACCGAACAAATAAATCTATTAAGTGGAAACCGAGCCGAAGTTCTTGAGCAGCCAAGCAGCGACGCCACCAGGACTAGGACCAGGACCAGGACCGAACCAGAGAGGATTTACAATATTCCGGAAGGACATGGGAGCTACGGGGCTGTGAGTAAACCTTTTCACCATCCCTTTGCTCTTTCCCGCCGTTATCCCATAATATTTATACGTGTTGTAGGGATTAGAAAACGCCTTGAAAATTTCGTATAGATAGTACGTTATTCGAGAATACAATTTTCTTGAATACCGTTTTTTTTAGTTCATAGGTAAACTCTTAAATTCTCAGCAAATTTTTTTTTTAAAAAAAAAAACCTTAGCCACAATGGAGAATATTGTGCGAGTTCCCATGGAAATGGTAAAAATTATTCCAGAATTTGACGGGGACACAAGGTTATTACCACTTTTTATAAAGAAATGTGACTACATTCTGCAAACTTTCCAAGGGGGTAATGTACAGAACGTATATTTGTTCCACGTTATAACCAGTAGACTTTCTGGGGAAGCCGCTAATCTAGTGGGGGAACGGGAACTAATCCAAACATGGGTTGAACTGAAACAGCTCCTGACCCAACACTTTGGTGACCCAAGGTCCGAAGAATGTCTGGCAATGGAATTAGAGTCAATAAAAAGAAATAGGAATGAAAGTTATTCAGAATTTTGTCATAGGGTTCAACATTTGAGGAGTATTTTGTTTTCAAAAATCAGTGAAACCATTGATGACGCTAATTTACGTCAGGCGAAACATCATATTTATGACAATACCGCATTAAACGTTTTTCTCTTTAATCTGCCGGCTTACTTAGTTAGGCTGGTGCGTTTGAGAAATGTCACCACTTTGGAGGATGCCTTGAAAACGGTGTTGGAGGAACAAAACTTCCAAATTGTATACGATACAAAAAACCCGCGATCTAATTTCAATCGTAATTGGACAAGTAACCCACCTTTCAACCAGAATCAAAATAACTCTAACGCTCTAAGGCAGGACAATTTTCAAAGGCTACCAAGTGCAAATACACCGAACAACGCATTTAACTCAACACCCAACGCATCGCAAAACAGCTCATTTCAATATAGAAACAATAGACAGCAGCAATCGATTAACAGATTTAATAATAACAACGGTCAACAATGGCCGCGCGTAAGTAGGTCACCGCCAGCGCAGGTGCAAGCGCAGCGTCAGCACCCTGCGGACAATGCACCTATGCACATGCAGCAAAATCACGCACAACCTGTGCCATCGGGTTCGAATACCGATGTTACAATGCGTACAGCTAGTTCTAGGCGCATTAACTTTACTGAAAATGATAACCATTTCCAACCATGTAACTCACAACAATGCGTGGACGGTCTAAATTCTGTCCCGTACGGTGAACCGGTGGAAAATTTTCACGTAGTCGCCTCGTCGATAGGGAACAGATAAAATTAAATTGTAGTAAACGCTTGAACTTGCCCTATATTCGCGTACCGGAACTTAACGCTGTGTTCATGATAGACACAGGCAGTACCCGATCATTTCTTAGCCCAAGGGTGGCTAACAAATATTACGCAAGTTCAAAGCAAAGCGAACCGTTTGAGGTCATTAGCACACATGCTTCAAGTAGACACAGTGAGGTAGTATACATAAATCTGCCCCGAATTTTTAACAGCAACCAAAAACACAAATTCTACATTTATTCTGTGGATGAAAGGTACGATGGTCTAATAGGCAGCGATTTGCTGAAACAACTCAACGCAAACATTGACATGAAGTCCCAAACTTTGTTTACAGATTTCAGTAAGATCCCAATAATTTATTCACCTCCCATGAGAGAGACGTACAACCTACCTCCTCGATGCGAGATAAGAGTAAAACTGCCCGTTAATTTATTACATGGGGAAGCTATTTTGGAGTTCACTCAATTTAGCGACGGAGTCCGAATGCCAGCCGCTATTGTAAACTGCACAAACGGCTACGCGACTACTGTCATCCAAAATACAACGGAGTTGAATCATAGAATCACGGTTACGTCACCCTTCCTTGTGGAGTTGTTTCATCAACAATCACCAAATGTAAATTCAACCAATCTGAATTATTCAGAGCTGCAAGAAGATGTTGAAAAATTATTAGAAAGGAATTTAAAGAAGCTTAGACTGGACCATATGAATGAGGAGGAACGAATGCAGGTAGAAAATGTATGTAGGGCGTACAAAGATATATTTTATTGCGAAGATATTCCATTATCCTTCAGCAATCAAGTGAAACATAAAATCAGGACAAAAAACGAAGACCCCATTAACTTAAAAGCTCACAGATTACCCCCAGTTCAGACCCAAGAAATTAAGAAACAAGTAGAGAAAATGATACAAGACAACATTATCCAGGAGTCACACTCTCCCTGGAGTGCTCCTGTCCACCTAGTGCCAAAAAAATTGGATGCCTCAGGTGAACAAAAGTGGAGAATGGTCGTCGACTATAGGCGGTTGAATGACATAACAACCGACGATAAATACCCTTTGCCAAACATCAATGACCTTTTTGATACGCTTGGCAAGAGTATGTATTTCACTACGCTCGATCTCGCGAGTGGATACCACCAAATAGAAGTAGAAGAAGAAGATAAACCAAAGACAGCATTTAGTACACCATTTGGGCACTATGAATTCCACCGTATGCCATTTGGATTGAAAACAGCACCCGCAACCTTCCAAAGAGCCATGGATAATGTGCTCCGAGGGTTGCAAGGATTGCACTGCCTCGTTTATCTTGATGATGTAATAATTTTTTCAAAAAGCTTACCAGAACATATAGAAAAATTAAAAGCTGTCTTTGAAAGATTCAGACAGACTAATTTGAAAATTCAATTGGACAAGTCCCATTTCCTGAGGAAGGAAGTCTTATATTTAGGGCATACAATCACAAGCGAAGGCCTTAAGCCAAACAATGATAAGATAGAAGCAGTTTTGAAGTACCCATTACCTAAGACGACGACTGAAATAAAAAGCTTCCTAGGACTTATAGGATACTATAGGAAATTTATTAAAGATTTCGCCAGAGTCACGAGACCACTCACAGCATGTCTGAAAAAAGGGAAAAAGATAGTATTGAATGACGAATACGTGAATAGCTTTGAAACTTGCAAGAAGCTGCTAACCAATGCACCTCTTCTTCAGTTTCCGAACTTTGAAAAACCATTTGTTTTGACCACCGATGCATCCAATTTTGCTATCGGCGCTGTTTTGTCACAGGGAACTATTGGTTCGGATAAACCTATCGCATACGCTAGTAGGACCCTAAGCGACACTGAGAGTAGGTACAGCACAATCGAGAAGGAGCTTTTGGCTGTAATATGGGCCGTAAAACACTTCAGGCCTTACCTCTACGGAAAAAAGTTTGTGATCTACACAGACCACAGGCCTTTAGCGTGGCTGTACTCACTAAAAAAGCCAAATAGCAAACTTACACGTTGGCGTTTGAGGTTAGAAGAGTACGATTTTGAAATAAAATACAAGAAAGGACAGCAAAATACCAACGCTGATGCCCTTTCTCGCATCAGGATTAATGCCGTTGATGATGATTTGGACTCTATTCTAGCTAATGTAGATGAGAATGAGGACCGCTTCCTTGAGGTCAGGAAGGAGTTAGAAACATTAAACTGCAAATTAAAACAAAAGCCAAAACCACCACCGGAAGCGATGGAAATCTCCGATTCCGAAGGTGAACAGTCAACTGAAGTAATAGAAATCTCCGATTCCCAAGGTGAGCAGTCAACTGAAGCGATAGAAATTTCAGATTCAGATGACGCTGCCACAGCTAACTCAATATCTAACAGAGAACACGAAGGAATCCCCATATTAAATGAAGCGATAGACTCGAAACCCAAACAGATTTTAGTTCAGACTTGGTACAAAGATAAGCTTTACGTTAATGACATCTCAAACACAAAACAGCGAATTCTTGAAGTATTCCTACCGATTCACAATGAAAAGCTAGCGAAGGATTTCCTCAAGGAGTACATTGATACAAAACACAAATATTTCATTTATTTCGAGCACAAAGCTTTTAGGAAAACTTTTGTTAAGGTCATAATAAAGTTGTTCAAAAAGGGAACTTTGAACCTGACTGAATGTACGGAACGCACTGTGAATCTCACTGAGTCAGAAGAAGATCAACGCGATGTAGTTTTAAAATATCACGAGGGGAAAACTTGCCATAGGGGAATAAATGAAACCATGATGAAAATTAAACGTCACTATTGGTGGCAAAATATGAAAGAAACAGTTACGGCAATTATAAATGCTTGCGAACAGTGTAGAAAAATGAAGTACGAAAGGAAACCAATTAAACCTTGTATACAGTTAACTCAGAGCCAAAACTCACCCTTTCAGGAAGTTTTCATGGACTTACTGTACATCGAAAGTAAATACTACTTGACAATAATCGATGCCTTTAGCAAATTAGGTCAGGCTATTAACATCCCAAATCGTAGTACACCGGAAGTAGTCCAAGCCTTAATAAAATATTTTAGCATGTACGGTCTACCCAAAAAAATCAACTGCGATTCTGGAACCGAATTTAACAATGATTTAGTTAAAGAACTTTTAAGCTTGTATAAGATCGAGTTAAACATTGGCACTCCAAATAACCCTAATTCAATGGCAATGGTAGAGCGATTCCACTCAACCGTTATCGAAATTTATCGTTTAGCAAAGTACCAGAATAACGACATGGATGCTGCCTCCGTTATGACTTACGCGATAATGGCATACAATAATTCTATCCATTCTGCTACTGGTTTCACACCGTTTGAAATGGTTTTTGGTAACACAGACTCCGGTAACGTCTTTGATATCGAGAGGGAACGAAATCTCACACAAAAATTGCTACAAGATCATAGAAAACGACTAAAGGTTTTGTACGAATACGTTGCGGAAAAACTTCAGGAAGGGAAAGCTAAAGTAAGAGAAAAGAGAGGAGGTGAGGAACCTCCTGAGCTTAGAATAGGTGACGACATCTTCATGAAAAATACTAGGACAAGAAAAGCGAAAGACCTACCTCGCTTTGAAAAGGCTAAAGTGATAGGTAAACCGAATAGGAATATTATCCCAGTAGAATTAAAGAAAAGAAAGACAAGAGTAGCTATTAAGAACATTAAACGTCCTCCACAGGTTAAGCCTAGTACTTCTAGTACTAATAGGCCCGATCCGCAGCCTGGAACTTCAAAATCTGAACATGAATCCGGGAATAGCACCGATCAAACTTGGAACGGCAGCGATGAAGAGTAATTTGTGGACTATTTTTAAGACATTAGACTTAGAGACCTTAGTCAGCCAAGTAGATAATAATTTTCAACAATTTAGTAAGTTTAGCATAATTATATCTAATAATAGTGAATATAAAAAGGAACTAGGAAGTCTGTGTGGGCAAATAGAATCGTTGCAATCCCAGATTAAAAATAGAATTAACCAGCTTTTACCTTTCTCTAGAGCTAAACGGGCAATATTCAGTCCCTTAGGTTCGTTAGTTAAAGTCATCTCAGGAAACTTAGATGAGGAAGACGCGATACGTTATAACTTTGAAATAAGCCAACTTAAAAGTGAGGAACATTCAGTGGAACGAAAAGTATCCTTAATGGTTAATACCCTGGATAAATTCGCAAACGCATCAGAAAGCATGAATTCAAATATCAAGTTTTTAGGTAATAAAACAGTAGAAATTGAATCCTTTTTGGAAAAAGAATCTAAACGAGATAACATTCTCTCACTAATGAATAACCTGTACCAAGTTCTGAATAACTTTCGTACTATTTATGATTTTATTCAGGAAACGGAAACGGCTATTGCCTTCAGCAAGCTTCATGTTCTACATCAGTCTATAATTAACTCTACAGAACTTATTCACATTCTTATAGAAATAGAGAAACATGCTCATTTAATTTATCCAGTTAAAAGGGCAAACTTAGTTAAAATAGAGAGTAGCATTATCTTAAAATCATATATTGATAAGAATAGATTAGTTTTTGTATTAGAAATTCCTCTGATAGAATCAAACACGTATACATATTATAAAGTAATTCCTATCCCTATCTACAACCCTATAACACAAAAAACAACTACAATTATTCCCGAATACCCTTACCTTATGGTGAATAGGTTGAAATACAGACCCGTGGTAAACCTATGCAGCGAGATTGAAGACAACAAGTTCCTGTGTTCGAGAGATGACCTCGTACAATACCCATCTGAAACCTGCATAGAACAGATCATGATGCTGAAAGACAACTGCACCAGGTGCCACCAACACTTCATACACTTGGAAAAGGAGAAAGTACAGAAGGTTGCCGGAAACTACTGGCTGATATACTCCGAAAAAGGACTGATCATAACGGAACACTGCGACGAAGAAGTGTACAAGAACACTGTACAAGGAACATCCTTTCTACGACCGAGTCAGCAGTGCAAAACCCAAGTAGGAGACGTTTTCATAACCACACCGACCAACGCTTCTGCTATCAGCCTACAACTACCGTTCGTGCAGTTACCAGAACTACGACATGCCATCAGGCAAGAAGGGAAACAACTGGACCTGCAAAACGTGGATTTCAGCGACATAAAAGACGTTATCAACAGTGCTAAGTTTAAAGTGAGTGAAAACAGTTCGGACGATTTTATCTACATAGTGAAAAACATTAGTGTATGGACCATTTTACTGTATTTTATAATAATAATCCTAGTATTCTTACTATGTATTAAATTCAGGACATATACATACTGTATAAATCGAAATTCTCCGAAACCCACTTCTTTGTCTTCAGATAATTTCTCTCTTAAGGGGGGAGGAGTTAAGGTGGACCAACCACTCCAAATGTCCTTTGTCAGCACTTCTCCTAACTAGGCTACATACGTCAATGATTTATTGCTAACCATTCATTATAGTTACTATAAATATCGATAGCATCTTAGAATAAGCAATATTGTATTAGTAAAGACCCTAGTGGTCACTCTGTTGGATAAATAAAGTATTTTTATAAACTCCTACGGTCCGTCTAACTTAATTCCTGCAACAAGACCCACTTGAAAATTTATTTGGGTGCATACGGGGAAATTGTGGCTCAAACGCCAACCCCACAACAGGTCAATTTGTGGCTCGGCTGAAAAACTGCCATAATTAGCAGTTGAAGGGTACATGGGGAAAAAGAAGGAATTTCACACCAAATAAAAAAATTTGGTAAGTACGGCAACACCTTCGTTGTCGCGCGTATTTTCATTTGATATCAAAAAAACAGCGTAAAAACAGTCCTAGTCGCTCATGTCACTAAAGTTTTGAAACCATATACAGGTGTATAACTGAGAATGTCCATAATGTAACGGGGCAAAACAAGGATTGTCCGATCAGTGGCCTAATTACGCGCGCCAAATCCTGAGCGATTCCAATCGTCTGTCAAATTCCATACTAATTTGACAGTTAGACGATTGGAATCGCTCAGGATTTTGTGAGCGCAATATAAGGGCTGCTGTCACTTTTTTTGAGGTTATAAAAGGTACGCTTTTTAGGTTGTATTTGGATGGGTTTGTGCTTGTATATTTTAATTTTAAGTGAAAATGATGCGGAATGTGATGAATATCTAGTAAAGAATACAAAAAAAACTAAGGAAGACTGGTAGATTACGCGACATTATGAAAAAAAATGAGACTTTCGACCCATGAACCGGGAGACGACTGCAGGTGCAAAAGGCTGAAGTGTTTCGGCAGGATTTCGAGTGAAAACCGAGCAATCCTATTAAAGGATTTCAATAGCATGAAATGTGTTGACGAACAAAATCTTTATCTCTGTGGGTTAATGAATGTTCTGACAATAAAGAGAAGACGAAGCAGGAAGAGTGAAGTTGATGCTAACTTTCACGAAAGCCATTATACTTACAAAGTCAAAATAAACGAGGGTGGTAACATTCGAGAAGTACCAGTATGCTTCAAAGCATTTTTATCTATCTTTGGATTGACTAAAGGTAAGGTTGAGCATCTACAAAAATCGTTGAAAAACACAGGCACTGCGCTGACTGATAAGAGAGGAAAAAGTAATTCACATAACAGATTAGATTCTGATAAGAAACTTTTAATATGCAGTCACAAAAAATCCTTCAAAGGTAGACAGAGTCACTATAGTATGAGAGACACTAAAAAGGAATACCTACCTGAAGATCTCAATGTGAAGAAGATGTACGGGTTATACCTGGAAAGACACCCTGAGTATGTTGTGTCCTATGAGACCTACAGGAACATTTTCAACACAGAATTCAACATCTCTTTTGGATATCCACGTACAGATACTTGCAGCTCTTATGATGAGTTCAGAATCAAGGCTAATGCATTGGAGATAGAAGGCAACCAGGAAGAGCTCAAACGTTTAACAATCCTCAACAATTGGCACAAACTGAAAGCTCAAACCTTTTACGACCGGAAAAAGAAGGTTAGACTGAGAAGCAAAACTGATCCTCGATTTCAAGCTATAGCAATGGATTATCAAAAAAATGTGTCATAACCAAACATCTCAACCAATGATGTTCATTACAAACGCCAATTATCAATGTACACATTTAATTTGCATGACCCGAGCGATGCCAGTTCCTATTTCTATACCTATCCTGAATCCTGTGGCCGTAATCTTTCTGATGAAGTAGTTTCATTCCTAATTCGTTACTCGACAAACTATTTGGATCCTCAAGTAAGACATCTTGAAATTTATTGCGATTCAGCAGGTGGGGAGAACAGGAACTATACTGTGACAAGGTTCATTCATTTTGTTTGTTCACAAAATGAATATTTTGGATTCAATTAAAATAACATCCGAGGACATTCATACTTAGAATGTGATAAGAACATAGGACTTGTGAAGTTGAAAACTCACATGGAGCTCCCTTATCAGTGGTATGATTTGCTAAGAACAAGTCGCCAACGTCCCAAGCTTTTTGATGTGATAGAAGTAGGGCCAGGCGAATACATCAGGTGTCCTCTGATGCCGAAACTGAATCAGAAACAGAGATGAATATTTTTGACTGATTTTATTATTATTCTACAGAAGTGACATCACATCTGTTTAAGTACTTAGAACTTTTTTTTTACGAAAGAAGTTATGTTTCTTTACGGTTTTTGCGTTTAATCTATAAAAGGATATTTTTTTACGCTTAGGACTTGCGTGTTTGTTAAAAGGTTATTTCTTTATGTTAATTTGGCAATAATCGTCAACTCTGTCGAGAATGTCGTCACTCCTGTCGATAGACAAAATGTGAATTTAGTAAAAAAATTGCGAATATGTAAATTTTGGATCTCAAACACTATTTTTAGATATTATAAAAGTTGATTTTGAATCCTGCTACCTCAATAAAAAGACTGAATCAATGATTTTGTTTTATTTTTTTTTATTTGGTCTGTTCGTAGAATGACCAAACTGTGAGTTTTTGCATTAAAAAATAATATAACATGCAAAGAAGGGTGATAATTCAGAATTAAGTTTTCATGAAGTTTCATTTTGTTCATCGCGGACCCGTGGCACCCCTAGAAGATACCCCTGGGGGTGCCACGGGAACTTTGATTCGGACCCGTGGCACCCCTAGATCAATTAGTGCTGTGCAAATTGAAGTCTAAACTTGTGACAATATATGCCTACCTACCTTATAGTATAATATATGATAAATAAATTAAAAAAATAATTTATTGTTGTTTTTTTGTATTTATCGTTCGTTCGTTACACAATGTACTTAGACGGAACTCCTTGTTGAAACTGCAAAATAAAAAAAAAACAAATGTGACACTCGATATGTTTCTATTGTTTTAAAAATGTATTATCAGCTATCAAGGTGACATGCAGAGAGAAGATCGAAGTTCTTATTACCTATTAATATCGGTATTAATCAGTATTTAGAGATTTTTTTAACAATTAATGTAGAAATGGAAGTAGAGGACCTAAATTTAATAAAAATACACGGTGGAACAGTCCTCTTGCATAATAAACACAGATTTCATAAAAAGAAAGATTACAAGAACGGTACGTCTGCGTGACGTTGTTCAACATATAAAAAATCAAAATGTAATGGATCTTTAACTATTGATAAGGTAAGGTTATTTCAATATTAAAAAAATGTGTGCTCACCTGGGGCTCACACTGAAAAACGTAGTTTCCGCGAGTAATATAAAATAATAATGATATATGTATTTTTTTAGGAAAGAAAAGTCGTATTAAAGAGTACTGATCATGAAGTCATATGCAAAGATTCTGAAATATTAATGGAAATATGCGATTTACGAGAAGACGTAGTAACATCTGATGAACCAGTACAGAGATTATATGAGAAGAAAATTGTTGAACTAAACAATAAATCTGACAACAGAGCCCAGAAATGCATACGAGGGGGTGAAGCATTTCCTTTATTCTGCCAGAAACAAGTATGCAGGAGTGTCAAAGACTGTATTCAACGAGGCAAATGAAGTTGAAGTCCCATTAAAATTTCAGGAATTTGTGCTGGCAGATTATCAAAATCCAGCTGATAATACTCGAATAATAGTTTTTTGTTCCAAACAAGCCCGAAAAATGGTTCCAAACATAAAATAATATTTTGCAGATGGTACATTTCACAGTTGTCCGAGTCCATTTGTTTACCATTACAAGTACTAATGCAAAGCCCTTAATTTTTGCTTTAATGACAAATCGCAAGGAGCACAGTTATAACATCTTGTTAAGCCTCATTAAGTCGCAAATTCCACAATGGGAACCCATAAAAGTACATTGTGACTACGAAAAAGGAGCAATTAACGCTTTTTTAAAAGTGTTTCCTAACATCACCGTAAAAGGATGTTACTATCATTGGACGCGAAATATATGGCGAAAAGCAAAGTCTCTGGGTCACACTAAAACTAAAGCTGAAAGAAGAATTGTGGGCCTAACAGCAGTTTCACCACTTCTTCCATCTGAAAGTATTCGAGAGGCGTTTGAATATATTAAATCCGAATGTACTGTGGATATGGAAAAATTCATCAATTACATTGAAGGATTTTGGCTCAGCGTACATTCACCCGAGATTTTTAGCGTCTTTGGAGAGCGTCACAGGACGAATAACATTTTAGAAGGGTACCACTCCAAATTAAATAAATTGATCAATAAAAATACTGTTACCGTAATGCGTTTACTAAACGTATTGCAAAACATTCACAATCTGAATGCAGTGCCTAAAAAGCGGAAAAAAGCAGATATCAACAATGACGATGTAATAGTGAACATTCAATTGCAACTTCTTAACGGAGAAATAACATTAGGCCACGCATTGGAGAAATTGCGTTAAATAAATATTAAAACTGTACTAATAAGTTTTTTTGCCACTGTTTACCTCTTGTCCATCACTATTCGATTGGTGGGATCATGGGAACTAGTAAATAGACTCATGATACCCCTGGTACACCGTTCTATGGTGGGGGTGCCACGGGTCCGAATCAAAGTTCCCGTGGCACCCCCAGGGGTATCTTCTAGGGGTGCCACGGGTCCGGAATGATTTTGTTGATCACATTGATCAACAAGGAAAGAATACGATTAGTTTATTGCAAAAAAAAATTACTTTCTTTATTCATTAGTACGATTTTCTTTTCTTAATCCTGTTTTTGAATTTAATTTAGTATAAAACAGAGGCAACAATAGTATTAAATATGTTGATAGAGTAATAGAGATCTTAACTTTTATCTAGCCAGTATTGTGTCCCACTGCTGGGCCTTCCCTTCACCATCCCGGCAAGAATATACACCATCTTCGGCTTGGTCTATTGTGTCGCGGGGAAAAATACAGAAAAGAAAAATAAAAAAAAAGATACACTTATTTTTTAAACATGGTAGGTAGGCACAACAATTGATTGGATTTTTAAGTATCTGTTTTGCCCGTAAAGCTTACAAATCTCTGCATGCAAAATAAATTAAACTTAACACAATTGTAGTTATATGAAGCAGTCCTCTGGTTTGGCGCTATTTAACATCATAACATAGATAGATAGATAGATAGACAGAATATTCTTTATTGTATGTACACCAGGAATTACATATAACACAGCGGATAATAGGTATGTTAATATTTTCAGGTGAAGAATTGTGTGGGAGTCTTGAGCATATCTGTGTCATGATTTTGAACAATTTTAATGAACACAGATGATATGGTTTCCCAATTGCTTTACCGGTCAATATTCAACATCACGATATTAAAAGTATTCAATAAAATAGTGTCATGATATCTTTCAAATCGGAAGTTTCGTTGTCACTATTCAAAAGTAAACGGTCGTTAGTTTGGCATCACTGCGACAAAGTATGGCAGGGTGCATCGATTAGTTGGGAAGGTGACAAGCGCAAGCTGGATCACTTTTACTGTATTCTTGGCGGAGGAAACATATCTTCACATCTGTTTCAGCCGCACTTTCATACAATTCCAAATTTTGTAAGTATATGAACTTGTTTGTATAGACATCCCATTCTTATAAGTACCATTGTCAGAAGTACCTCGTAAATCTTCAATACAGTCTTATTTATAAAAAATCTATTCCAAAAACACTGCTAAGACTGGGTTTAAGCCAGTTTATCGGAGGACTTCCTGTTATAAACCGGCTTTAACTCTGTCTTAAGAGTATTTTAGTAGATTTGACTTGTTTTTTTGAAACTGATAATGTTTTGGTAAAGGCTTGCCCAGCCCGACTTACCCCGGTTTCTTGTACACTAACAAGCTGTTAATCTACTGTTAACAGCTGTCAGTGGTTTTTTTGTATGTACTTTGGTCAATTGACAGCTGTTAACAGTAGATTAACAGCGTGTTAGTGTACGAGAAACTAGGGGTTATACTATCTTCTCAATTTAATTTTTACCTAATGATGTTCTTTTCTTTCACTTACTGATTTGTGTGGTTTAATTTATCCAATTCAATTTTTTTCAGCTGTTTACCCAGGTGGAGATCCAGTCAGTGATACAATTGAAACAACTGCAGAAGCTGTGTCGTTTTTTGACGACCTATTTGATAGTGCAAATGGAGCTGGCGCAATGCACAAAACCTCCAGGAAAAAGTTTTCAGAAAGGCGACCACTGAAAAAAAGCAGCATCACGCTTTCTGGAATGTAGCCGTAAAGAAGTTAATGAAGATGAAATTCGTCTCAAAGGATGGTAAACATAAAACAGTGCCTTCAATCAACAATTGGATCGTTACTCTAAAAAGCCTTCAGAGGATGTGGGTCCTTGTTCACTCGTCTCGTACACTAGGGGAAAGGGTACTATTGTTGGCACCCTTGTAGTGAATGGCACCCTGGGCTTGCAACACAAATAATAAGAATTCATCCAGCTTCAGAAACCATTCGTTTTTGTTGTCAAAACCACTGTTTATTTGTGGCAACATTGAAACTGTCACTTGTATATATATTAAGTGGCAACACCATGAAAAAAAATGTTTTCGGGAACTTTTCGGATGGATTCTTTCTTTCTTTCTTTCTGGCACGGGGGTCAATCATTAAGTTACTCTTTTTTATGTTTACTATATATTTTTGTACTTTAAATTAAAGGGTATTAAAAGTTAATTTCAAATAATTACTTATAAATATGATCACCCCTCTGCTAACAAATGCTGGCACTGCCAATCATTATACTTTATTCGTCATTGGCAGTGTCATTTATTATATTCTCGAGGGGCCAATGGTTATAATGTATCGTGTTTGTTAAGTAGTGATGTGCTCAATGTTAATTGGCCAACCTATAGTTTTGCGCCCGACTCCGTCTGCATTTGATGTATGCATTTTACGGCTATAGCCGTTCCTTAAAAATAATATAATGAAACACTAAATATACGTTGGAGACCATCTGCCTTAATCGTTTCTCAATATTTTACGGATATTTTATGTCTTCGTCGTCTCTCAATAATTCAATAAATTACGAATTTTTTTTTAAATTTTAGATAAGCTACTTGTCCCCAATTGATGATGCGTCCATCACTCCAAAAGGCGTGGTAGGTAGATTTCCAAAATCTGCTCGTCAATGTTGCAAACGATATCGTCCCCGTAGAGCAAGAAATCACTAAGTCGCACTTTGGTCGAAATTGAGTTGTGTATGCCACCCGATCCAGTTTTTTTTTTTCTCTATCCTTCAGTATAATCGGTATTTTGATAACTTCAATAGTTTCGGTTGCAAAGACAAGTTTACAGAGGATGATAGAGGTACAATTTGCACGACTTACTGGAAAATAGCTGAATACAAAGCTAAGAAGCAATTCCTGCTATACTTAATTGAAGCTTATCCCATTAAAAGACAGAATCCCAACATTCCAGCAGCGAAACAAAGAACCGCATCATATGGATACCATTTTTTTTTTAAATGAAGAACGAGTTCGAGTTTGCAAAGATTTTTTCTTCAAGACTCTATGCATCTCAAATGGACCTGTTAATGAGGCTCTAAAAGGTAAGGACCAGTACGGAATTTTTTCAGGAGCTGACAAACGTGGGTCTCGGGTTGTTCCAAATAAAACTGATACTGAAGCAGAAGCAAAAATAGTCCAGCACATAAACTCCTTTCCACGTCAAGAATCCCATTACTGCAGGAAGAAGTCTAAAAGACAATACTTGGAAAGTAAGCTAACGATTGCTAAAATGTACGAGTTATACAAGGAGAAACTTGCAGAAAGCAATGACAGCCCGTGTTCTTTCTACGTATAAAAAATTATTTGGTACACAGTTTAATCTGTCCTTCTTTAAACCAAAGAAGGATTTATGCACGATTTGTACTCGCTACGACACGGCAGGCCGGCCTGAAAATATAAAAGAAGACTATGATGAGCACATTGCGAGAAAAAACTCAGCTCAAGAAGCTAAAGAAGCCGACAAGCAAGATTCTATCACTGACCCAACTTATCTGGTGGTGACAACGGACATGCAATCAACATTACACATACCAGTATGTGGTGTTGGCTTACTTTACTACACTAGAAAATTAAATGTTCAGAACTATACAATTTACACAGCTAAGCCTCCGAACGAGGCCTTTTGCTTTACTTGGAACGAAACTAACGGCAAACGAGGTAGTGTCGAAATTGCCAGTGCCATAAATTGGTGGATTAAAGAGGTGCCAAGTACTGTGAAAAAAATTACCATGTACAGTGACACATGCGCAGGGCAAAATAGAAACCAATTCATTGCAGCATTTTTTGTCCACTTGATTCAAAGAGAAGATTTGCCTTTGGAGGTTTTAGAGCAGAAATATTTGGAGAGTGGACACACCCACATGGAAGTGGACTCAATGCATAGTGCGATTTAGAGGGCTCAGAGAAATACGCCAGTCTACTCGATGATTGACTGGCATTCAATCATGTTACGCGCTCGATCCAAACGTCATCGTGATTCGGCTCAGCCTTATACAGTTAAAGAACTGTCTTTCGAAGAAATGCTGGATGTTCGTGCTTTAAATAAACAGTTCATGAAGAACACGAGTAGAGACACTGAAGGAAACAAAGTTATGTGGCTCAAAATTAAATGCCTGAAATTTCAAAAGAACTTGCCAGGAGTGGTACTATTTCGGTATTCTCATGAAGGCCCATATCTTGAATTGGATGTCACATCTGAAAATAATAATGTGCCCCGAACAAGAAAGAGAAGGAGACACCAAAATGACCAAGAGTTAGGTGGGTGCAGTGGTAAAGAAAGACGAGAGCAATGGATAGCGGAGTTAAAAGAGTATGTTATCCCAAAGGCGTATTCTACTCGACTTCCAATCTCAGAGGCTAAAAAAAAGGGATTTGCTTAACCTTTGTTCCAAAGGTATCATTCCTCAAGAACTTCACGCCTGATATGCAAACCTGCCTACCAGCAGAGACGTTGAAGAGCGATTATGTCAGCCAGATGTGTCGGAAACCTGCGAAGAGGAAGGAGAGTTTTGAATATTTCGAGACCTTTTTGGATGTGCCTTTTTATGTCCTACCTTATTTGTGTCTTAATTTGTATGTTTGCAATAATAAATTGTATTAAGTAATTACATAATTATGTTTTTATTTTCTATACAGTCAGTCCTTTCCTGTTTTTCCTGGTACAATAAAGAATATTCTTATCTTATCTTATCCTTTCATTTAATTAATTTAGTAATAAAACAAAAATCTATAAAAGAAAAAAATATATTTACAGAAACATTTTATTTTTAGTGTAATTCATTGAGTTTTAATTCATTGAACCTATAAATAACAAAAAAATGATGGTAATACATTTTCAAACATATAAAAAATATGTAAAGTTCATTTTTATAATATTACTTACTGAAAAAAATATTTTTATTTTTCTTCAATAGAACTAACTTACTTTAAATTCAATTATTTAAAACAAAAAATCACTAACTAACATTCATAAAGTAACTAATTAACAAGTAGTATCATGATTTGCGAGACAAAACTAACCATCTTTGTTTTTTGGCTATAACTTTTGAAGTTACGGACCTACTTGGAAATCTGTCAGAATGAATACAGCTTAATTAAAACTTCTTTGTAATAAAATTTAAATTTTTTAAATATCTTACTTGAAACAAAAGTTATATATGTTTTTCGTTTTTGAAACTTTGAACCCCGATTTCCCGAAACATGGTTTATGTCACTTAGTGATTTCTTGCTCTACGGGGACGATATACATGTTGTATGGGGCATGTGTCCATTCAACGCCATCCGCCTATACTAGGCAGTGAACTTATCGTGAATGGCGGCCCTTAGAAACATATTTTTTAATAATATTGTTCTTGGTTCCATAACTTTTAGGTATCACTGAACTATACCTAAAACCTAGTGTAAAACATCCATGATGTTACTTAGGTAGGTATTTTTTAAATCACTGAAAATCTTCAAGATTGTGAGAGAGAGAGAGAGTGGTGGTGACAGCATAAAAGCCCATCAGTATTTAATAATTTATTTGTTACAGATCTAAGAAATGCCAAAAACTACGGCTGGTAACAAATATGAAAAAATACTCGGAAGAAGACCTATCAAAGGCTATCAACGCAATAAAAGATGGAATGTCTTAAAAACAAGCATGAATGACTGAATAGGTGTCTGATTTATCTATTAAGTTTATTGATTTAAAGAGTCTAGATAGTAAAAATATAATAATTGGTGTGTCTGAATTAGATATTAAGTTTATTAATCTCAAGATAGTATAAAGATTATTACCTACCAACCTCCTTTTTTTTATTGTGCTCACATCACTATAACTTTTTGAGCTACATTAATTGGCACTTGACATTTTAATGAATGGCCCTGCCATTCAATGTACTTCAACTGGTGACAATTACTGCGCTGAAGGTGCCAATGGCTATGTTTTTGGGCGTGTGCCGCTATTTTCTCTATTTAATAAAAATACAAGAGTTGTCTAGGGATTATGAGACCACAAAATTAATCCTAATATCCCAACAGAATGGAAATCATCGGTTGATCAGTACTTTTGAAATAAGTCTTGCATGTAAAAGTGTTTAAAGTAGAAAATTTACTTAAACTGCCAATCATTGTACTCTTTCCCCTAGATGGCGCTGTGCGCTGAAGCTACATCGCGCAAAAGAGAACCACTATGTTCTTAAATTATTGATAAAGTGAATAAAACGTTTATATTCATTTATTTGAGTCTTTGGTTAGTAACAGTGAGATAATGGTGAGGTTACGGTACGGCCAAGATAAAGGTTTTGGGTAAAAGTTTTTTGTAGATCTGGTAAGGTAATTTCGGTAGCTAGTCCTATTGAAAATCGAAAAACATAAAAATAATGGGACAACATTGAAAATTTTTTTGGGCAAGTGCGAGCATACAATTATAGGAGTAACGATCCAAGTGCATTTGTGAGCACATTCAAGTCCTTACTGCTTACAAGATTTATAAACTTTCATACAGACATATACAATTGCGAAGATGGTGCACAGAAAACAACTCTTTCTCCGTCTGATGCTGGCTCCATCTGATAGGGCCATTGATGACGACAAAACAATTGCATATGATCATGAAACAGTTCAAGTGAGGCGTGAAAGAATAGACGTCCATTCCAAAGCATACATGGTTGGGTGGGTGACACGAAAGATATTAACGAAAATATAATGTAAAGATTGCGAAAAAAATCTTATTACACAGGAAGAAAGCAGTACCCACGCTTATATACAGCATAAAGAATGTAATACTTTTAAACAGTGAAAGCTGTCCTCTCACTCCTCACGACTCATCTCTGATGTCGTGAGGAGTTTTGGGGATGGATACTAAAAGCGCATATTTAAATTTAAACGGGCATAAAAACTAATTGTGTGAAAATATAAAAAAATAAATTAAGGCTGAATACGCGTTTGAGTCCCTCAATTGCAAGTCTCACAAGGAACTTGTTCTTGAATATTTTCTGGCTATATCAATTAAATTGTTCATAAACAAGAAATATTAAATAATTGGTGCACTATTATAAATAAAATTTTGAAGAGAACTGACATAGAAAGATTTGAGCGAAGGGAATACTGAATCCTATAAACAAATTTCGCGTAAATGTCTCAAGCCGCTTGAAACTGTTTTGGAGAAATACATAGTGTGATTAAGAGATTTGCAGAAATGTATCGAGTAGTGGGTTGATACTTTTCTGCAAAATGATAGTAAACTTTTCGTGTGGCATGAAACGTTTTTGCAAAACAGGATATCAATCATTAACTTCATTAACTTATTTCGGAACGCATACAAATCCGTGCCTCCCGGTCAACTCAGGGATTTTCGCGCCTCTATTGCTGCCACGTCAGCTGTTACAAGTAGGTAAGTCGTCGATGATTTCGTGTTTTTATTAAGTTTTTAACAGTGACTTAGGGATAATGAACAAGTAAGTACTTTGAATACGAATCCCTATGTTGCACAATTTTTCCACGGATATAATCTGTAGTTAAACGAAAGTAGACGAATTTTATCATCTTTATCATAACATCTTAACCTATAACAATTTTATGATCTGTCTTGTTTATTCAATTCAATTCTTGTTTATGGACTCACTGCACTGATTATCGAGTACAATTTCACCAATGTCACGTGTTAGGTAAGGTGTCACGGTTCTTAGAATTCAGCCTGATTACGGTGCGTCCCGCGGTATTACACATAAGCAGCCTATATACGTCCCACTGTAGGGCACAGGTCTTCTCTCAGGGAGAGAATATGGGCTTCATCACCACGCGTGCCCACCGCGGATTGGAAATTTCAAGCGCTGAGGTATGTGAATAGCTCAAGACACTAAGATTTACTCATGATTGTTTTCCTTCACCGTTAGCGAGTGGTATTACTACTATAACTTCACAAAAGTACATAACTTACAAAACAGTCATAGGTACATGCCCGCACTGGGAATCGAACCTGGGTCTCTCGCTTCCGAGTTCCATTAGGCTACCACCGCTGTTACTACACCGGTATTACACGGTGTCGCTTCTAATACTTCAGCTCCCAGCTTGGATCCAGCGCACTCCACCGATCTTCAGGCGGTCGCTGCAGCAACTGAAGGCTCGGGTATAAGCCTGACTCCGGGGAGTTTCGCGGTATTACGAGCTGTAGCTGCAGCTAATACTTCAGCCCTCAGCCCGGATCTAGCGGATTTTACGGAAATTCACGCGGTCACCGCATTAGCCGACATCTCTGACCTTAGTCTGACTCCAGTGCGACCAACGGTAATACACGAGGTCGCTGCAGTAGCGGCTCTCAGATCACCTCAAGTTACCGAATTACGGAATCTAAGATTGACATCATCATTATACTTATTAGAAGAAATTGAGTATGAACCTGCTGATCTACCGATTGGCGACAGCAGACACGAGGCCAGCAGAACCAAAGTGGCCCAAACGACAAAATGTGATATTTTAGTTAAGCAAGGCATTTCCTGCAGTATTATCATACGCTCAAAGCTAGAATGGCTCAAAGTAGTTTATCTTTTTAAATCATAGATGGCAGTATAAAATATTGTTGTGGCATTGTAATTCTTCAACCAATACCAATAACGCACAGTGGCCTAGGTTACTTGGGTCACTTAAGCTTTAGCCAATTTGCTTAAAGTTTACGGTTCATGTGATTTGGGCCAGTCTGGCACTCGAAACTATTGTTTTCACTGTGTAAACATTAACGTGCGAGTTTGTGTGTTTGATTTAATGACACTGGTGTTTTTTTTTTTGCTAAAATATGAGTGAATCAAAGGAGGATGGTGTTAACGACACGGGAGTTAACTTACAAGGTTATTGATTGTTAATTTTTATTTTGTTTGCAAGAAACCTAACCTACAATTACGGAGTAAAACTCGTAAAAGATTGTTTTTCTGTTTGTATCAGATTCTGCTGGAGCCAACGGAGCTACCACTAGTTCAGCTGATGATAATATTGAAGATAATTTACGCGATATATTTGGAATAAGTCCAGTGGAGCCCTTTGATGATTCGGGTTCTGAATATGTCCTAGAACGTCGTAGTAGAAGCTCGTCACCAAGTTCTCAAAATATTCTAATGGAATTAACTAACGAAGAGGGTCAG
This sequence comes from Yponomeuta evonymella, assembly GCA_963969515.1. Taxonomy (NCBI): domain Eukaryota; kingdom Metazoa; phylum Arthropoda; class Insecta; order Lepidoptera; family Yponomeutidae; genus Yponomeuta; species Yponomeuta evonymella. The sequence goes on along the minus strand of OZ018358.1, from coordinate 18,239,628 downwards.
CAATCTGGTTCTACAAACAAGACGTCAAGGAAGCATATTCGAAAAGAAAATACATGCGAGCTAAAGGTGAGGAATATGTTAATACTAAAGGAGTCCTCATTCCTGCTAGGATATAGACACAAGTAACCAGTGCAGATGTAACCAAAAATGCCATGAAAATTGTGCTTGACAGGCAGATGCAATTATTTTAAAAATTTTATGGACTAGCTAACTTTGATTTACAAAGTTCATACCTATATTCATTAATACATGTTGTGACAAAAGCAAGGTCTTGTGTTGTCGTAACTAGAGGTACCACACCAAAGCCCAAAGAATTTTCGAGATTGTATCACGTGCCCGATGCGGACGGAAAACACATTCGTGTGTGCAAGTCCTTTCAAGCAAGTTCTTCAAGTATCAGATGGACGTCTGACGAGGGTTCTGAAAAATAAGCCGCTTGGTGATCCTGCCCCCGTTGACAAAAGAGGAAAACACATTCCGTCAAACAAAACTCCTGAAGTAAAAGATTTCGTAAATACTTTTCCAAAATAAAATTCTCACTATATAAGACATATAAGTGCCACGCGCCAGTTCTTGCCTCCTCATTTGAATTTGTCAATTCTGTATTCGCAATACAAAAGTAAGGTTGAAGAAGAACCAGTTTCTAAATACATATTCGAAAAAATATTTACCGAAGAGTTCAACCTTTCGTTCCACGCTCCTGTGACTGACTCATGTAAACGATGCGACAATTTCAAAATAAAAAATGATGCTTGCGAAAACAATGAGACTACTAAAAAGAATGAACTTACTACCGCTAAGGAACTTCATTTACGGAAAGCAGAATCTGCTATGAACAATTTAAAATTAGACATGCAGTATGCTAAAGAGGAAAACGATACTACAGTTATAATCTTCGATTTAATGAAGACGCTTCCAACAGGAGTCACCTCAACTGGTATCTGCTATTATAAGCGTCAGTTGTGGACCTACTGTTTAGGTATTCATAATGCTGGGACCGATGACGTTTTTATGTATGTGTGGGATGAATCAACAGCGTCTAGAGGACCGAAAGAAATAGCATCATGTCTCTTTAGATTTATAAGACCATGTGCGCACAAAAAACCTGAGTACATGACTCAGACCAGTGTGGCGGTCAAAATCGAAACATAAAGATTGCTGCTTTGTGTATGCACATTGTGTCATGTCCTCAATACACAGTAGAACGTATTGATCATAAGTTCACGGTCAGCAGATATTCTTTTTCATCATGCGACGAAGAAGCGTGGAAGAACAAAAGAAATATTTAAATTTCCCAGATATATACGTTCCTAAGCATTGGAATAATGTGATATTAGCCGCAAGAAAAAAACAACCGTTTAAAATTGTGGAGATGAAACAAGATGATTTTATATCCACAAAGGCTTTGGAAACTAATATCACAAATAGGATGATCGGGGTTGATCGCACTAAAGTCGAATGGCTTAAAATTCAGTGGATGCTTTATCATAGACCCATCCATTCTCGATGTTCTTCAAATACTCTAACGAGCCAGAAGTTCTTTTAACTGAAGTCAATTTCATCATGCAAACTCAAGACACGTGTGTCATACATTACTTTTTTGTTATATCTAGTCAAAATTTCTCGCATACTATTTTGGCCCATATCACCAAAAAAGATTTTTGTGTTCGGGTGACTCTGGTTCTGATAGCCTCTTAGGGATACATCTTTCGTATAACGTTCGAAATGTCGGAATTTCAAGGAGTCACGCATTATCAGCCACTCACTCAGTCTTGATTCCAGCCCCAGTATTTTGCCCAGTAACAAAGGCGAAAACAACCTTTGCATTGCTCGGAAGTACCAGGTCAACTGTGGGCGATATAAAGAAGAAAAAAGTTTGTAAGCCATACAGAACGTGGTCCCGGTGTACGAAAAACACTAAAGAAACCTGATAATCCTATTTTAGAGGATGCTTTGTTTACATGGTTCGTGTAAAAAAGTGTTCTAATAAGTGGTGATATGATTTGCGAGAAAGCCCGTATTTTCCATCGCTAGATTACTAACTCTAGTACCAGCTTTAATGCAAGCAGGGGATGATTGGATAGCTTTAAAAAACGCCATTGAATAAAACGCTTGAAAATGGCCGGTGAAAAACGATCAAGTGATGAAGCGGCTATCGGACCATTTGAGCAAGAGCTTCAGAAAGTTTTTAGAGAAAAAAAAATCTAACAGCAGAACAGATTTACATCGCAGATGAGTCTAGTTTATACTGGCGCTAGTTGTTAGAGAAAAATTATGAAGTTGAGGATCACATTCATGCCGTGTGCTTAATAAAATAAATAAATAATTGTTTATTCTGTAAAAGGCAGTTTATTCTGTAATGCAGCTGGCACTCACCAGCTTCAGTTGCTAGTTGTAGGAAAAGCGAAAAACCCGGGTGCATTTAAATCAACAAATCTTCCAATTTATCATCGAGCACAGAAACATGTTTGGGTTACTAAAGACTTGTTCCTTGAGAGTTCCGTCAAGATGGAATTTGTACCTGAGATCCGACGCCACCTTTTATCGGTGAACTTACCAACACGGGCATTGTTACTGCTGGATAATTATCCCGACCCTAAAAGTCACAGTTCAAGTGCCATTGAAGTGGCGCTGCAATCGGTGAATGCCAACGCCATTTTTTATAGGCGATTATCACATTGCCACGCAACACGCAGCGTGGCGCGTGAATGCGTATTCTAACGTTGATTGTAAGTACCTCCATTTGTATAGAAACACGCGCAGTCCAACACACAGAAAATGCATCCACGTGCGTTCATGCAGATCACGGCGGTGAAACATGCATCCACGCGCGTGGGTGCGGGGCGAGACGCAAGGTATGCCACACCGAGTCCCGCAGTGCCGTGCGTGATTTAGGAAGGGACTGACGTGCGTCAGTCTCTCGATCAATGGATCTCGATATCGATCGATTTATATTTGAAATCGAAAATCACCCAGCTATTTGGAATATGAAATGTGATGCGTACAGTAACAGAACGCAGAAAGTGAAACAATGGGAGGAAGTAACAAATAAATTTATTGATCAGAATGCATCGGTTGAAGAAAAAACAAAGCACGGTAAGTAATTTGTTAATTTTTTTATTGACTACAAATTAATGACATTACAATTATGAACACTGTAGCTAGTTCAAGCATATTTGTTTTGCCACGGCAAAGGGTCAATGTTAACAAAAAAATCAGCTAAATTATCTCTTGCGTTACTACCGCGTGTACTTGTTGAAACACTAGCCCTCGGAATTTCACACATACCCTCTGTATCACCGTTGAATAATATTTCGTTGAAATTAACACAATAAATAAATTAATTAATTTTTCTCTTACAAAATTGTGAAGCAAACAGCACGCTTTGATAATTTTTATTGATAAATCTACGTTAACATCTATTGGTCGTTGAAATATTCGCCATTTGTGAGTTAAAATTCCAAACGCACATTCTACATACCTACGCGCTCGGCTCAAACGATAGTTAAATACTCTTTTAGTAAAATTCAAGTTAGTTCCTGCATATGGCCTTAATATGTGTTCAGAAATACTAAAATTCATCGCCTATGAAAAAATATGGCAGATCATTAGGAACTCCCGAAATTTTGCTTTCTTTTGGAACGTTAAGATTAAATTCCATAAGCTTTTTGTAAAATATGGAATTCTGAAAAACAGTACTATCGCTACATTTTCCATATGCACCAACATCAATGAAAATGAATTTATAATTAGAATCACAAATGGCTAATAACAATATTGAAAAATAATGTTTGTAATTGTAACACAATGAGCCTGTCAAGGATGGTTTGTAAACTCTGACATGTTTACCATCAATTGCTCCAATTACGTGAGGAAAATTGGCACGTTGTTTGAAACCTTCAGCTATGCTTAACCACATTTCAACAGTGAGCTCAGGAAAACATTCTGCTTTCATTAAGTTCCAAATGGCTGTGCAAACCTCTTCCACGATCTTTCTGATGGTTGATAATCCTAATCTGTGGGTGTAATGAAGCTCAGTAAACGAGCAACCGCTTGCTAGGTATCTGAAACATAATCGCCTTGGACTTTTAAATTTTATTTCAGGAAAATTACTGCAACAAAGATGGAGGACGCTTCGTGACGGTTTTGTTAAACAAAGACGGGAACTGGCTACTACCAAGAGCGGATCAGCTGCTACAAATAAAAAATACAAGTACTATAATCAACTCTTGTTTCTCTTACCAGTAGTCGCAATGAATACAACGCACAACAGTATGGAAGGTCAAGAAAACAACGATTCAGTGGATGAGCAACATGATGGTAACATACCCAACCCACCGGAACCCAAGAAACCCAAAAAAAAATTATTCAACAGATAAAATTGGTAGTGAACTTGTGAATGTGTTAAAATCAACATTGCAACGAAAGACTTATGAAGAAGACTCTGATCGACAATTTATGTTGTCTTTGGTTAATGCTTTTAAAAGGGTGCCTGAAAGATCAAAGCCAAGGGTAAAATCAAATAAATAAATATCTTAAAATGTATCTTGGAAGCCCAAGATGAGGTAGGCCATTATTATGAATATGCCAGTTATTCAAATCAATATAGTGGTTACTACACTGAACCTCACAGAGAACGTACGGAAAATACGCGTCCTAGTAATCAGCCCTCCTCATCCAGGTTTAACGTAGCAGCTGAAGAATACCCCTATACTGGAAGTAACTTTTCTAATAATCAGCAATCACACGTGGAAACCTCAACATTGGCAATGGCAGATCAAATATCTCCAATTTCCTTAAATACTCAAGATTCTGAGGAATCTGAACTGTTACCATTGTTTGAAAATTAAAAAGCCCTAATACGCTACAAAACATAAGTACAAATAAATCTAATAGATATAAGATAATAACATAAATATTATTGAAATCTTGGTTACAATAACTGTGATTACTGATTTAGAGATTAGGAACCTTATTTTGGCTAACTGTATCTGTGATTTCATAAATATAAGCTGTGATTAGTAGAGCACATTAAAAATAAGTAGAATAGCTATTTAGTGGACACGAGTTGTGATTAGCAAGTAGATAATTATTTGTGATTTCATAAATAAAAGCTGTGATTAGTAGAGTACATTAAAAAAGGTGATTAAGTACACAAACACTTGAAATTTCAACAAAAAAGACTGATTGTAGTAGACTGATGTGTATTAGAATATAGTTACTAATTATTAATAATAAACCTATTACCTCTGGTTTGAATAATTCATCAACAAAAGTGATTGCAGTACAAATTTTGATAAATAAACGCACAATTTTAAACCACTAGTTTTATTCATACCTACCTGGGTGTGTTTTTTACCGGTGTGAAGTTAGCTGACAAACTTAGCTGACAAACATAGCTGACACTATTACACGACCAAATAAAATGGTCGTTTTTAAAAAAGGCTTTCATAAGCCAGTAGGTACGACAAAATGCCTATGGCAATAATAAATTTATAATGGTATTAAACGGTCAAGACCGAAGACCAAATGTTATATTTAGAATTAAGAAATACTGTCCCATCAAAAAATATTCTGAGATAAGCTCCTCACAACTAAGCTAATTTGGGGAACATTCTGACCGTACGTAATTGTGACAATAAAAGATGTTAAAACATATCTTAATTATGGCTCAATACCGTGGCATAGCAGTGAAAACGTGAAGAAGTAAAAAATATTCGCAAAATTTTTAGTACGCGTTTATGTTTCTTATTGGGATACTAAAAAAATTAGAATTTCTAGAAGGCTGGATCTTAGTTATTACGGTTCCTTAGATACTAAGGAAACTGTTAAGGTATAAATAGAAGCATCAAAGCCTTCAGTTTTTGTGATAAAGTGGAGCAGACAAACAATTTGTGAGAAAAATCTCTCCGGAGTTGCGCCCTCGACGACATACCGCAGAAAACAGAATTTCTACCACTTTAGAAATACAAAATTATGATTGCATAGACTCTAAAGTATTTTAAATAAATCAATTTATACCTTCAGACTATTCGGTTTCTCTGAAATCGGGCGATAGACAAAAATAATGGAGAAAATTTCAAAAAGCCCTTTATGATTTTCTTGGGATATACAAAAATAACGAATTTCTACCAGGCTGGATTTATGTTATTTCGGTTCCTTAAACTTAAACTACTTAACTATAAATTGAGACATGAAACCATTCAGTTTTTGTGATAAAGCGGAGCTGACAAATAATTTGTGAGAAAAATCTCTCCAGAGTTTCTTTCTGGGCGACGTATTGCAGCAAAACGAATTTCTACCACTTTAGGAATGCAAAATTATGATTGCATAGACTCTTAAGTATTTTAAATAAATTAATTTATACCTTCAGACCATTAAATTTTTCTGAAATCGGGCGATAGACAAAAATAATGGAGAAAATTTAAAATAACCTTTGTGTTTTTCTTGAGATATACAAAAAAAAAACGAATTTCTACCAGGCTGGATTTATGTTATTTCGGTTCCTTAGATACTACTTAAACTACTTAACTATAAATTGAGACATGAAACCATTCAGTTTTTGTGATAAAGCGGAGCTGACAAATAATTTGTGAGAAAAATCTCTCCAGAGTTTCTTTCTGGGCGACGTATTGCAGCAAAACGAATTTCTACCACTTTAGAAATGCAAAATTATGATTGCAGAGACTCTAAAGTATTTTAAATAAATCAATTTATACCTTCAGACCATTCAGTTTCTCTGACATCGGGCGATAGACAAAAATAATAGAGAAAATTTCAAAAAGCCCTTTATGATTTTCTTGGGATATACCAAAATAACGAATTTCTAACAGGCTGGATTTATGTTATTTTGGTTTCATAGATACTACTTAAACTACTTAACTATAAATTGAGACATGAAACCATTCAGTTTTTGTGACAAAGCGGAGCTGACAAATAATTTGTGAGAAAAATCTCTCCAGAGTTTCTTTCTGGGCGACGTATTGCAGCAAAACGAATTTCTAACACTTTAGCAATGCAAAATTATGATTGCATAGACTCTAAAGTATTTTAAATAAATCAATTTATATCTTCACACCATTCAATTTTTCTGAAATCGGGCGATAGACAAAAATAATGGAGAAAATTTAAAATAACCTTTGTGTTTTTCTTGAGATATACAAAAAAAACGAATTTCTACCAGGCTGAATTTATGTTATTTTGGTTCCTTAGATACTACTTAAACTACTTACTATAAATTGAGACATGAAACCATTCAGTTTTTGTGATAAAGCGGAGCTGACAAAAAATTTGTGAGAAAAATCTCTCCAGAGTTTCTTTCTGGGCGACGTATTGCAGCAAAACGAATTTCAACCACTTTAGGAATGCAAAATTATGATTGCATAAACTCTAAAGTAATTTAAATAAATCAATTTATTCCTTAAGACCATTCAGTTTCTCTGACATCGGGCGATAGACAAAAATAATGGAGAAAATTTCAAAAAGCCCTTTATGATTTTGTTGGGATATACAAAAAAAAAACTAATATCTACCAGGCTGGATTTATGTTATTACGGTTCCTTAGATACTACTTAAACTACTTAACTATAAATTGAGACATGAAACCATTCAGTTTTTGTGATAAAGCGGAGCAGACAAATAATTTGTGAGAAAAATCTCTCCAGAGTTTCTTTCTGGGCGACGTATTGCAGCAAAACGAATTTCTACCACTTTAGCAATGCAAAATTATGATTGCATGGACTCTAAAATATTTTAATTGTATCAATATGTATATCGAGACCATTCAGTTTCTCTGAAATCTGGCGATAGACAAACATAATGGAGAAAATTTAAAAAGCCGTTTATGTTTATCTTGAGATACACAAAAAAACGAATTTCTACCAGGTTAGATTTATGTTATTTCTGTTCTTTAGATACTACTTAAACTACTCATTTATAAATTGAGATATCAAATCATTCAGTTTTTGTGATAAAGTGGAGCAGACAAACAATTTGTGAGAAAAATCTCTCCGTAGTTTCGCCCTGGACGACATACCGCAGAACACAGAATTTCTACCACTTTAGAAATGCAAAATTATGATTGCATAGACTCTAAAGTATTTTAAGTGAATCAATATATACCTACAGATGCTCTACCTCTACATAACAGCAGCAGCTCCTTAACGATTCCACTCATAATTTTGTAGGTAATAATAATATATAGGTGCGAACGTGACGATTTACGCACACACGCAGCTTCGGTCGATAATAGGCTAGCAGGTGCAGCCGTCTTTTGTGTGAGTGCATCCAGCAAAACGTGACCTCTTATCTTTCAATTTCTGAGTGTGTAATGAGACCAACTATAGCTGGGTTACATTTAACTGGCAAAAAATGTTAAGTGATATTCTGCGTCTACACAATGGGTAACGTGTAACAATGCTGGTATTGTTGTGGTAGGTATTTATTTGCATGTGTGTTTATTTATTTGCATAAATACAAACGTACCCAGTTTGGTTATAAAATGATAACAAACGAATCCGCCGTTACTATCACTTCACCTGTGCGCCTCTCATTATGAATATGCATTCGTCACATAGTACGTAGAAAAGAAAGTGCAAATCGCACCAAAACATAAACTTAAAACCGGCCAAGTGCGTGTCGGGCCACGCTCAGTGTAGGGTTTCGTAGGAGGGGTTATTTATCTACTTTACAGAACTAACAACTTCATCAAAGTAATTTTAATTAAGTAAGTTAATTTTGTACGAAGTTGTCCTTTTATAAGTTGGTCGCCTATTACTCTCTAACTTGTAAAGCCTACTTAGCCGTGATAGTTTTCCTTTTAATCTCATTAATGTGCTACTGCCCTTAATTTTTTCACGTTTCTACAATCAACCGTTTAGCCAGGAGAGGGGGGGGGGGATAAAAAATTGCACCTTAAAGCTTAATATTTCGCAAACGAAACTCTACATTGAAAAATGGTCTTTCTACTCCCACAATTATTTTTAAATGACCAACCGAATGATAGGTTCCATCCAATCCCCCACAGTTGTGTATGCGAGGAAAAAAAGCAACCTTCATTTAGGTGTAGAGAAGATACCCAAAATTTTTTTTCGTTTCTTTACTCTACCGTTTTGTCGGCATAATACGTTTGTAAATCTATGCCAAATTTCAGCTCTCTAGTACTTATAGTCTCTGTGTTAAGCCGCGGATAGATGGACGGAAATCTGTAAATGCAAATAGAGGTACTTAAGTTTATTAATAAAGATAGGTCTTTAGGCCTTGGCCACTCAGAAGGGAGTGGGGCGAGGGCGTGGAAAATACTACTCTAGCTCAATTAGAAGTACCCTACACTTTTAATGATCTATCAGTGAGTGAGTTAGTGAGTGAGTGAGTGAGTCAGTGAGTACTGGAAATTGCAGTTATGGATCCCCATATCTTGTGAACTATTCTAACTGGCTGCATGGACTCTGGAGTAATACTTATTTTCAGTAACCTTAATTCCTTTGCAAATTTTTAGGCCTTTGACATAAGTGGCTTCGAAGATAGAAGGGGGTTGAAAAGGGCTTGAATGGGTTCGTGTAAATATATGCACAGTGCGGGCCGGCTGAGAACTTGGCCTGGCGCACTCTGTGCGCCTTGATATAATACATTTCACATTGTCATGCCTGGTGCCATGTTTGCCCAACGTGTGGATACTTAGCACTTTCAAGCCGTGAGAACGGAATATGGCTGTGTCTTTGTGTGGCTGCGCCTGCACATTATGTGCTAAATATAAGAGAGCGATAAACAACTAGTAATGTAACGATCTCGAAATTTCTCAGGTCGATCTAACCGGTTTGATAGTACACGCAAACCGATTGCAAACCGAATCGCAAAAATCTATGTAAGGCGGGTTGAAACCGAGCTACAAACTGCAATGAATGACACAGTCGATGAGATGCTGGGATCTGCATTGGTACGGTTTGCGTCATCTTTAACCGATTCGGCGCACCCGGGCGTGGTTGGGCTGCGGCATGCATCGCAGTTTGCACCGATTTGGCACTATTGTTCGGTTTGACGACGTAAACTGTGTCGCCGCGGTCCGCACGACTCTCACGCCCGCTGACGCTGAACCGGTTTGACGATGATACCCGAATTCTGAATGTAAATTAATTTTGTTTTCGGTGGAGACCAAGAACGAATAACAATTAAAAATCGACTTTGTCTAGTCTCAGAACTTTTGTTCATAGCCTGAGGGAGGTAAAATAAAAAAAACAATATTCTCACATGTAAAATACATTAAGATCAAGAAACATTAAATATTTTTTTAGGTATTGAAAGTAATCTACATCTACAATTAAAAATAAATTTAAAAAACTTTATCCAAGTATTTACTAATTGTCTTATATAAAATAGGCTATAAAACAGTCTAAACTTACTCACCGAAACAAAACACAAACACTCGCTGCACTTGCTCAACCACAACTCGGATTGATTGAAGACGACAAGTACCTACAAAGTGCAAACGGTATCGCCCCGCCATGCTAGGTAATCTCCATAGAAAGGCTTGAGCGCAGCCGCACACACACAGCCTCATTCCGTTCCGTGTTTGTACACGCTGCCAAACGCACACACAGGCAGATATCGACCGGTATAGGAGGTATTCAGACGGGTTGTTTAATGCGCCCGGCGCAGCACGCCGAGCTCGATTTCATTCAACTTGCGACTTGCGCATGATCTGCACGCACGTCGCTCAAGACTATTGGCAAGATGGGACTAACATATTGTTTTGTGTATGGTGCGATAACAATAGCGAGAACAAAACAATGTTAAAGATACCCCAAGAACAAAAAAAGTAAGTACCGTAGATAGTTGTTTGTAATCAATTTGTAACGTAATCTATATGGAGGTAGAAACAAATAGGTTAGTTTCAACGTTAAATTACAAATAAAAAGAACGGTTCCAACATAAATAATGATACTTCAAACTGTGAAAAATTGTTACACTGCAAGAAAGTAACTTTACAATTAAAATATATGTTAATTTCCGTTGCTATGTAAATTAATGAACAGCTCTAATAACAACGCATGTTTTGAACTATAAATAAAAAAGTGGCTCTAAAATGTCTTGCTTCATCATCAACCCATTAGCTCCCCACCGAGGGGCACGGGTCTCTTCCCTGAGGAAGGTATAGGCCATACTCTAATGTCTTGCTTAATTACTTCGAAGTATCATGTCTGGATATCTCAGTGGTGTTGTGTCAAGATCCTTATATGAAGGATCTTTGGAAGTTAAAATTAAATTTGTATAGAAGGGTTATTTATGGTTAATATCGGCAAAGTTATGGAGCAAATCATTCTTATAAATATTATAAGTTATAGTTGGAAACCTCTATTTTAAAGTACATTTATATATACCGCTTAAAAATGTCGAATATTATTATTAATTTATGATGCCCTTGCCTAGATCCTGTAGCAAATGGTATCTTAGTTTGGGACCAGGACAAGCGATTGTGTTGTATGAGAGTTATTATTATCGGCCGGCCCGCGCCGCTCGCTGCATAAACATTGCACCTTGTGGAGCCCCTCGTGCCCTCCTCGCATTCGCGCGCCCGCCCGGCGTCGCTGAGCCACACAGCCCTTGCCATTTTAGCTATATAGTGTAGGCTATTATGCTTCGCGCGGGCCCAAAAATTAGGTAGTACTTACTATCTTTATTTGTACTGTGGGTGGCTCCGCGCGTGACCGTGCCCTCCGCAGCCCGCAACCCCCGCCACGCAACGACCGTGAGCGAGTCAGCGATACCAAAAAACCGCTCTTGCTCGGCGTGCACTCGAGTCATTACATCACTAACAACGCTAGCCTCATTTGCTTCTGCTTTTTTCTTGCGAACGCACGCGCGGCGCGCGGGCTCATAATTGTTACGTTCAGCACCGGGTGTTTTACTGTTTTGCTGCTTTTACTGTTTTGCTTTGTACCTAATCGTCAAATACTTCTGGATATCGTCCTTATTTGTCGCCGGTTAATTTTCTCATAATAGATACGTGATTGTCAAAACAAAATATGGTGATAAAAAAATGGAAAATTTAAAATTATTTGTGTTCCTCTCTTTCGTTCAATGAGGTGTTTTGTCTGGATTGCTGTCTTGGTTCTAGATTTGTTGAAAGTCTGTAAAAAATGGGAAATTCAAAATTGTTTGTGTTTCTCTCCATCATTCATGTGTGTGTTTTGTCGGGCTTGCTGTCTTGGTTCTAGATTTGCTGAAAGTCTATCACTAAATTAGTCTGATTTTTTTACCTTCGCAATTAAAGTACGAATGGTCGAGAACTGTCTGTGATTTGATTTTTTTGATCTCGCAATAGGCTCGTTGACTTTGGCTTCCCAGCATTGGTGAGCACAAAAAAACCGCTGTTTTAAGAGAAGTTGATTCTATTTCTTCATAATTTATTCAATTGAGAATCTTAGAGAAATTAAGAATCTCTGTAGCTATTTTCTGTTTATTTCAAGTGGATGTGGAAGAAAATAGTAATTTTATTGTCTTTGTTAACTCAATCAATAGTGACTGATTGTACAAAAATGGTTCCACAGTTTGTTGGTCCGCCTGTTAAAACTTTGTGTAGGCTTATGACTGTTATTTATTTAATAGTATATTATTTCACTAGAAAAAATAATATTACATGGTGAAATTACAGAAATTTTGAGAAAAAAAATACATGGTGTAATTAGAAATTTACAATGAAAGATAATGTAGACAATCTCGCATGTGTCTGTCTTGTCTGTTTGGCCGTTACCATACCTTATTTTGTTCGACAACTGGTCAGGGGTAAAATAATAGTACTGTTACTACCTTGTCTACTATTTTTCAAAATTTGTAAGTGAAATATAAAATCTGAAGCAAAGACAAACATTTTGAATATCGTGTCTGTCGTTAAGTATACAATTACATATTTTATTATATTATAGGCCATTGTTTTTTGTTTGATGCTATTTGTTTTGGATTCTATTGATATTAATATACTCGATAAAATACTCGAATATCAATGAAACTGTAATATATAAAAATGATGAAACCGGGTAGACCCACAAAAATACAAAAGACTAGTGTTGATAAGGTGATAAGAGCCTTGAAAGAAATAAAGTTACTGACAAAAAAAAACCGCAATTCGAGGAATTGCGGAGTCGAAGATATATTAAAATGTGTGCAAAATATTGAACATAGCAAACAATCATAGAAATCGCCTCAATATCTACTATCACTGGATAAGGTCCTATGCTTCATATAAAAAAGACCGTTATAAAGATGCGTCCCCGGCGTATGACTCAACTGACGGAATATCTACGTGTTGCAACAGACAACCTATTCAACAAAACGAAGCAAAGATGCATCTCTTAACACATAAAGATGTATCTCCGGCATTCGATTCATCCGAGGAATTATCCTCTTGTTGGAACAAAGAACCGCTTGAACAAAAATATAAACTCAATATCTCAAAGTCTTCTCCAAAATCAGACAACGACGACACTCTTTATTTATCAACTCCCAAAAACTCTGCTAATTTCTTCAATAGTAAAGACTCAGCAGTATCTCTAGTGTGCGAGTCGCCAGTGTGTACACTAGAAAAAAAATAAGGTCCAAGAGCTGCCGGATGCACGGTACGATTTGCAAGAAATTTCGCCCAAAGCAGAGAAAGTACCAAAGGAAATTTTAGTGCTGAAAATTCTGAAATTTTGTTGCCACTGGGAACAAAACCGGTTTCTAGCCTGAAGGGTAATTTAAGCACATACAATAATATTGAAGGCACGTTTATTTTAGAGGACAAGCTATTCAGAGAAATTTCCTGTGATGGAAAGCTTTTGTTCAAGTTTTACCCTTATGTGTTCAGAAAAAAAATATCCAACGGTATCAACAACACTTGTATCATAATATTTAAATACATTAAGTATCGAAAGGGCCATATCATAATTTATGGGAAATGTAAACACCTCTACTGCAAAAAAATTAAAATTACCGTGGCCATCGATAAAACTGTGACTGTCATGAGTAACAGTGTTGATTTTTGTCACAAATCGCATCTTACTTTGCCAGTTAAAGGAAGACAAAGGTTATTTTAAATTTTCTCCATTATTTTTGTCTATCGCCCGATTTCAGAAAAATTTAATGGTCTGAAGATATAAATTGATTTATTTAAAATACTTTAGAGTCTATGCAATCATAATTTTGCATTGCTAAAGTGTTAGAAATTCGTTTTGCTGCAATACGTCGCCCAGAAAGAAACTCTGGAGAGATTTTTCTCACAGATTATTTGTCAGCTCCGCTTTGTCACAAAAACTGAATGGTTTCATGTCTCAATTTATAGTTAAGTAGTTTAAGTAGTATCTAAGGAACCGAAATAACATAAATCCAGCCTGGTAGAAATTCGTTTTTTTTTGTATATCTCAAGAAAAACACAAAGGTTATTTTAAATTTTCTCTATTATTTTTGTCTATCGCCCGATTTCAGAAAAATTTAATGGTCTGAAGGTATAAATTGATTTATTTAAAATACTTTAGAGTCTCTGCAATCATAATTTTGCATTTCTAAAGTGGTAGAAATTCGTTTTGCTGCAATACGTCGCCCAGAAAGAATCTCTGGAGAGATTTTTCTCACAAATTATTTGTCAGCTCCGCTTTATCACAAAAACTGAATGGTTTCATGTCTCAATTTATAAATAAGTAGTTTAAGTAGTATCTATGAAACCAAAATAACATAAATCCAGCCTGTTAGAAATTCGTTATTTTGGTATATCCCAAGAAAATCATAAAGGGCTTTTTGAAATTTTCTCTATTATTTTTGTCTATCGCCCGATGTCAGAGAAACTGAATGGTCTGAAGGTATAAATTGATTTATTTAAAATACTTTAGAGTCTATCCAATCATAATTTTGCATTCCCAAAGTGGTAGAAATTCGTTTTGCTGCAATACGTCGCCCAGAAAGAAACTCTGGAGAGATTTTTCTCACAAATTATTTGTCAGCTCCGCTTTATCACAAAAACTGAATGGTTTCATGTCTCAATTTATAGTTAACTAGTTTAAGTAGTATCTAAGGAACCGAAATAACATAAATTCAGCCTGGTAGAAATTCGTTTTTTTTGTATATCTCAAGAAAAACACAAAGGTTATTTTAAATTTTCTCCATTATTTTTGTCTATCGCTCGAATTCAGAAAAATTGAATGGTCTGAAGATATAAATTGATTTATTTAAAATACTTTAGAGTCTATGCAATCATAATTTTGCATTGCTAAAGTGTTAGAAATTCGTTTTGCTGCAATACGTCGCCCAGAAAGAAACTCTGGAGAGATTTTTCTCACAAATTATTTGTCAGCTCCGCTTTATCACAAAAACTGAATGTCTCAATTTATAGTTAAGTAGTTTAAGTAGTATCTAAGGAACCGAAATAACATAAATCCAGCCTGGTAGAAATTCGTTATTTTTGTATATCCCAAGAAAATCATAAAGGGCTTTTTGAAATTTTCTCCATTATTTTTGTCTATCGCCCGATTTCAGAGAAACTGAATGGTCTGAAGGTATAAATTGATTTATTTAAAATACTTTAGAGTCTATGCAATCATAATTTTGTATTTCTAAAGTGGTAGAAATTCTGTTTTCTGCGGTATGTCGTCGAGGGCGCAACTCCGGAGAGATTTTTCTCACAAATTGTTTGTCTGCTCCACTTTATCACAAAAACTGAAGGGTTTGATGCTTCTATTTATACCTTAACAGTTTCCTTAGTATCTAAGGAACCGTAATAACTAAGATCCAGCCTTCTAGAAATTCTAATTTTTTTAGTATCCCAATAAGAAACATAAACGCGTACTGAAAATTTTGCCAATATTTTTTATTTCTTCACGTTTTCACTGCTATGCCACGGTATTGAGCCATAATTAAGATATGTTTTATTTAACATCTTTTATTGTCACAATTACGTACGGTCAGAATGTTCCCCAAATTAGCTTAGTTGTGAGGAGCTTATCTCAGAATATTTTTTGATGGGACAGTATTTCTTAATTCTAAATATAACATTTGGTCTTCGGTCTTGACCGTTTAATACCATTATAAATTTATTATTGCCATAGGCATTTTGTCGTACCTACTGGCTTATGAAAGCCTTTTTTAAAAACGACCATTTTATTTGGTCGTGTAATAGTGTCAGCTATGTTTGTCAGCTAAGTTTGTCAGCTAACTTCACACCGGTGTGTTTTTTTACCTGGTACAAACGAAAATGGCGAAAAATTATCGACAAAAAATCCTAAAAGTAGGGGCCTGTGTCCAGTATTTTAGAAGTTATGGCTTTTTTCTCTCTAAAAGAGACTAAAACATTTTTTGTTTTTCTTGCATCGGCATTGTGATAAGGGGATTCTAAACAGTAGAAAACTTACCTCTACAAAAAACAAAATCCAAAAATAGATTGTTTTATAATAAAAAATTCAAAAAGCCATAACTTCTAAAATACTGGAGATAGTCCCCTACTTTTAGGATGTTTTGTCGATAATTTTTCGTGTACTATCTGACATTTTCGCTTCTACCAGGTCAAAAAACACATCCTGAATACAGGGTGTAACAGAAAGGTATAGTAAAACTCTAGGGGGTTATTCTACCCATCAATACCAACATTTACTACAGGGACCCCCCTCGAATCTCGATAAGTAAAGAGCTGTAAAGTGTTATTTTCGATCTTTTAAACGCAGTTAAGTTTGTCTACGTGAGTCATACATAGTACACATTAACAAAGATAACTTTGCGCTTCAAAAATCGAAACCGATTACAGCTCTTTACATAACGAGATTTGAGGGGGGTGGGTCCCGTAGTAAAAATTGTTCATATTGATGGGTAGAATAGCCCCCTAGAGTTTTACTACACCTTTCTGTTACACCATGTATAATATAACCTGGTTTTAACTACAATTATGTCGATATAACTAAAACATTGAAATTGTTTACTTACCTCAATGTTACCCAAAGCTTTTCCTCTGGCGTGATACAACGACGAAAATTTGTATCTATTCCAGTAATGCCTGTTCGAATTTTGGTTAGCAAATAATCAAAAGATGCAGTTGACATACGCGTGTAGTTGAAGAATTTCTCTTCATATTTTCGCAAGTCCCAGTAATTTTGAACAAATGAGCCATTCAACGATCTTGTTTGTAAATAAGGATGTACCCAGTATCTTCTGTAGGCACGATTTCTTTTAATTTGACTGTACAAAAACCAAACAGTTATAATAACTGCAGTATCCCGAATGAGTTCCACACTCATATCCATTTTTAATATCAAAACTGGCGCGACGCTCTGTAGGTACTGCACTAGCGAACAGCTTTAGATCTTAGAAACGAATCTGTTCTAAGGCAGTACTTCCAATCTGGTGATGCGTTTATATTGGGCTTTCGGGATGCCTTGCCTTTACTCAATGAATGTGGCTATAGGACATAATGTACCATCTTCTTTGCAAAAGGGTGAATCTCAACTGTCAACCCTTGAAGCCAATAAATCGAGAACAGTGACATAACGAATATGGGTTATAGAAGTAGGTAATGGCAATGGTATCAATTTTTTTTTAATAGAGCGTGGAAAAATGTAATGGTAGACTTTGTAGTGGCTGCCGCTTTAATAAATTCTTTCCACCCTCCTATCGCAAACCGTAGTGATGTTCAGGAAATTCTTCAAAAAATAAATCAGTATATGAATGTGGAAAATCGATTAAGTAACTATGTGATTAACAATAATATAAATCGACGTAGGGCGCAGTTCCAAGCAATAGATGTAGAAAGAGATAATGTTAGCGAGTTTCTCGTCTTAACATACAGCGAGCTTATTCTTGTCTCCTTGGGCACATACCAAGTTATACAGGCTCGTTCTTACTACGGGGAGCACGTGAGAGAAAATGGCTCATATGTTATAGAAGTGTGTAGGGAAGTGGACGATGACCTGCAGCGAGAGCTGTCAACATTGGACTCAACCTGGATGTTGAGAAGAAGAATAAAATCCAGGCATATCAGTAATAGGATGTATTTCGTTTATATATTAGTTGACAGCTTTCTAGGTGGAAGGGATGCTATAATCCAATATTATTGCACCTGTATCGTAAGCAAAAGAACGGTTGGTTGTTGTGCCCACACCATGAGCATAATATGGTATCTTGGTTGGGCACGGCACCAGGGTAGTCAATTACCTCCTGCAGAATTTCTAGATACTGTGTTATTATATTACGATAATCCAAACGAAGAAGATGATTAATAAAACTCTATCTCAATTATGCAGTTTTTTATTTTAATATACCTATTATTGCAATCTCAGATGACTGTAATCTGAGATAGCCTCAAATCCCCTAGTAGTAGATACAATGTTAACAAATCCAAGGTAGTAGTGATGTAAGTGGGCCTTGTCTAATAAATGTTTATTAGACAAGGCATTTTTCTGTATGATCAATTAAATTAATTTGATAGGAGACGTGAAAATTGGGCTTGTGAAACATTCCTAAAGGTTCTAATTTATGGCAAAATTCCAGCCCTGTAACGCCAGGCCCAAGTTACTATGGAGTTTGGGTTTCTCCTTTAGGGAATATAAAATGTTCAAACAAAATGCATTAGCATTTCCCAGCGGAAATCTTTTAATAGCTTACAGGGAGGTAGCCGACTTCATTCGCCACTTTTTAAACCTTAACTGTTTTAAAACTGATATAGGTAAAACCCTCAAAAACTGTATCTCAAAGAAATTTGATCTCTCGTGGATCACCCTGCACACAGCATAAAAAATATTAGATATTTTTGTAAAATATTTAATCAGACTGAACGTGCACAGTTGGTGCAACATTATTAACAAAATTATAAAAGGAAGCATAGAAGAAAAATATGTGTTCAAAATGGGTGAAACCCAAAATTTAGCATACAGAATATAGGATTAACAAAATTTAGCATATAAAATTTAGCATACATCTTTAGGTCCATTTAGTACGTTAGTTGCGTAAAGTACATTTTGGCTAAATTGAGTTATATATATTCAATTTTTCAATTCGTTTATTGCGATAAATTACAGTATAATTTTAGGTCTTAAGAAATGATTATACATAAAAGTACGTGTAATTTTACCGGGAGCGGCATGGCAATATTATAGTAATTATTAATTATTTATAATAATTACATTATCTTATTATTATGGAGTATACAATTTAATTAAATTATAATTATATTATATTGTATTTATGTATTATTATCTGATATAAAATTAAGCAAATTGTAATGCTATTAAAATCTATTTACTATTTTCAAAATATTCATTTAAATTATATGGGCACATTACTAATAAATACTGCTTTAAAGACTTTAGGAACCGATTACCAGAGAGATCCTTGATTTCTGTTGGTAGTTTGTTATAAATACTAATAGCCATATGACTAGTACTTTTACTGTAGGACGTAGTTCTGCAAGGCTTAAATTTAAGATTTAACCTAAAATAGTCTCTTAACCTACTACTTTTCCATTCATCACTGATTGGGAATTTGTCTGGATGGCGCCTCACCAATTTGCACAATTCTATTATGTAAAGGGCTGTAATTGAGTGAATTTTCAATTTTAAAAATAAGTCACGGCAGGAAACTCTATTCGATTTTATTCCAGACAAAATACGGATGCATCTTTTTTGCAAAATGAATATTTTTTTTACGTCTACACTGCCTCCCCACAGAATCAAGCCGTACAGAATTCTTGAGTGAAAGAAAGCGTAGTATGCCTGCAGTGATGCGTGGGCAGTAGTAATCTTTGACAAGCATCTCAACGCGTAACAAAAGCTGCTCAGTTTTCCTTCCAGGGCTTCAATGTGTTTTTTCCAGTTCATGTATTCATCCGCGATAACACCTAAAAACCTAGCATGGTTCACCAGCGCAATCTCTCTATTATCTACCGCAATATCCAATACCAATTGTGGAGTGTTGTAATTACGGAAGTGAATGAGTTTACTTTTACTCGCGTTTGTTCTTAAGTCCAAACCTTGTAACCACTTAGCGATATTAGTGACAGTTTGAGATATTTCTTTGGACAAATGTGTCTTATCTTTCCTTTCAAATTTAAAAAATACGGAAACATCGTCTGCAAACATCGTAATTTTGTTTTCTATTATTTCAGGTAAGTGGTTAATGTATAGAATAAATAGTAAAGGGCCTAGGACACTGCCTTGAGGTACCCCACGAGTAGTTTCTATCCTCAAAGATTCCATGTGTGATATGGTTTTAGTCTTGTCGTCAAATTTACGAAGCAGTACACTTTGATTTCGCTGATTCAGGTACGATTTCAGCCAATCTAAACAATTTCCTCTGATACCATACCTCTCCAGAATGTTTGCTAAGATTTGGTGATTAACGGAGTCGAATGCTTTAGACAAATCTAATAGAACAGTCACGACATTTGATTTTATATTTAATGACTCTGCAACAAAGTCCATCATATCAAAAACAGCATCCGACGTCGATCTTCCCTTTTGAAAACCAAATTGATTTTTAGATAGTATTTTATATCGCGCCAAAAAACCTGCCAAACGGTCAGCAAAATATTTTTCAAAGATCTTTGATAAGGTTGGCAATAATGCTATCGGTCGATAATTACAAACATCGAGTGTACTATCACCTTTATGAAGCGGTATGACTTGCGCTCTTTTAAGTCTTGTTGGAAAAGTTCCAGTACTGATTGACAGGTTTATCAGATGAACAAGCATGTCAGCAATAACCTCGATAACATTTTTAATTATAAATATTGGCAAACCGTCATAACCACATGCTTTTTTATTGTTTAAATTTGAGACTAGTTTCAGGAGTTCATTTTTTGTTAAAGGAGTGACAAACATTGAGTTTTCTATATAAGCAGGAAGCTCAATATTTTCGAATCTACCGTTTCCCATGTTTGAATTATTTCCAATTGAGAAAAAGGTGTTAAATAAATCGGGAGCATCCAATTCATTTTCAATTGTTTCTACGCCATCTGTTAGCCCTTTGTAACTCTCAAATTTCGATTTTTTTTGTCCTTTAACAGTTTTATTAACTAAATTCCAAATTGATTTTATCTGATTATTTGAATTTAGAATAAAATACTCATTATCCTTCTTTTTTGCATAGGATATAACTTTATGCAAAATTGAACAATAGTTCCTGTAATGATTAGACAGTGCAGCTTTATCCTTAGACTGTTTTAGTTGAATGAAAAGTTCTCGTTTGGTTTCACAGGACTTTCGAATACCTGGTGTTATCCATTTTGGTGTGAAACATTTATTTTCAATTTTCACCCTTTTCAGCGGACAGAACCTATCGATAGCGCTTAGAAATATGTCGTGAAATGTATTAAAAGACGCATCCACATCGGGATTTCTGTAAATCGGGTCCCAGTTAACGGACTCTAAGAAATTTTTCAACTCATCTATGTTATTTTTACTGAAATCTCTTACTTGTTTAAAAGTAGCACCAGAATTTGATTTAATTTTGATTTCCAATGTGGCATGTTGAAGACAATGATCTGAAATACCTAGCTCGACCACTTTAACATTTCGTAGCTCCACGTTTGAAATCATATTGTCGATGCAAGTACTGCTGTGATCGGTAATACGCGTGGGTTCCTTTACAAATGCTTCGGCACCGAAAGAGTTTAGAAGACATAAAAAATCCCTGGCTTCCAAGCCATCAACTAGCAAATTTACATTGAAGTCCCCGCATAACAAGAACTTTCTGTCGACTTTGCTTAATATATGACTTAAGATGTTTTCTAGGTTGTCGATAAAGTTATCATTTCTCAAGGTCTTTGGTCTATATGCACAGACTATATAGAAGTTGTACAAGTTTATGCCGCATACTTCTAAAACATTGGAAATTGACAAATTTTTTATGGAGGGAAGCTCGTCAAATTTCAAGCTGTTATGAACATAGATACATACACCTCCTCTACTTTTTCTGTTTTCTCTACAAAAAGATGAAGCCAGTACAAAGTCTTTAAGTGACATTCTATTTAGATCGCAATTTACCCTATGGTGTTCAGTAATGCATAACACTTTTACACTACGCCCCTTTTCAGAGCAAAGCCACGCCTCGAGTAGTTCCTGCTTCCTATCATTAAGGCTTTGAATGTTTATGTGAGCTACTGTTATTTCGGAATTCAAACATTTACGCTTCACGAAAAAAATGCTTCCTTTTCGTCTCACTGATATCAGATATATTTTTTGTAAAGTAATAAGGAATAGTTCCTTTTTTAGGTTTTTTACAAATGTTTTGCTGTATTTTTTGTCTATTTTTAGATTCTTGCTTGTAAAAATAGTACGGGATTGTACCTATTTTGAAAGTGCCGGGTGTATGCTGAGCTGCTCTGATTTTAACAATTTTACCAAAATTTGTTATAAATTTGTGTTCGTAATGCAGGTAGTCAATCTCTATTTTCAATTTGTCAGCTAGATCTAATTCATTTTTTAATTCTACGAAGTGATTCGTCTGGAACTTGTAAATCACTGCAGTTTTTGTTATGTTACAATTACTTTTATTTACGTGTTGACTGTGTGGGGATTCACATAAAAATGTAATATTTTGGATATTCTTTTTTCGCAAAACGTCCTCTACATCGAATTTTAAAATTGATGATGTGGCGCTAGAACCTACGATAAGGATTAAAATGTCATCATTATTGATTCTCATGATCAGTTCCTTAAAGTCTTTGAGAATTTCTGAACACGAGGCATGTGGTTTGACCAAAGCGGAGACTTTGTAGGCCTTGTTCCAGAGACTGTTTTTTGAATTCCATAAATGTTGAGCAATTCCTCGCGCACCTTGATCCCCCAAAATATGAATGAAGGTCTTGCTTGTCATAGTCGCTGAAGTTTTTGTGATCTTTTCTTTGGGTGACTTGCAGTTTTGGTTTGGTGGAGGTTCATTGCCGTCCTTTATCGCCGCTTTGACCCTATTGCTGTCATCATGTGGAACCATTATTTTATTTTCGGTTTTATTTTCGATCTTGTGGCAGCTGGGAGTTTCAGGTTTTTCAATAACTTTACTTTTAGAATTTATGCGAGACGTATTTGACCAACCAACATTCTGCTGTTTTGGCGTTGAAGTAGTGACACTAGAACTCAGTTTCAACAAGAGAGTGATTTTTTTATTAAGTTCTTGAATCTCCAGTTTTAATTTAGTATTCTCTTCGTTCAGGTTTATAATCTCTTCATGTGCACTGTTTAAGTCTATATTTAAGGTAGAGACCTGATCCTTCAAATTTTCTACTAAGGAATCATTTACGTTCGTTACGTTCGGTAGGCTTCTCGCAGTTGTATCGAGAAAACTCGAGCTCTTATCCAAGTTGTACATGAAAAGATCGTCCGTCGAATGGTTTCTTGGCATTGGGCTTGGCTTATCCTCACAGATATGGCCCGTTGTAGTAGGTAGGGTTTTTTTCGGTGTTTGGCCGACGACGATGATCGAGGAAGTTTTCTCATCACTATGTGCTACATCTTTTACTTGGGTGTTCCTTTTCAAATTCTTTCCACGAGTTACGGTAATATTTGAGCATGATTCACATTTCCACTGCTTTTTTCTCGGATATAATTCTGAGTATGTGGCAGAAGGCATGTTTAAGCATTGGTAATGGAAATGCTTTCTGCACGTAGCACATTTAAGCAGATCACTAAGTGATATTATTTTTCGGCACACTTGGCAATTCATTCTGCGAGATTTTCACCAAAAAAAAATAAAAAAAGAAGTTTTGTTTTTCTGTGTTATCGAACCGAGGTACCAACTTCAATGTTTTCAACGGCCAGCGCTCTTAACCAATAAGCCAATGTATCGAGCAATGATGTATGCGAAAATACTTAACTGTTTGCTCACAAAAGCATTATACAAGTAGATGAAGGTGAGCAACAGTATTCTCGGAATTGGACTTTGCACTTTCTTTGTGTCACTTCACAATCACCACCGTTTTAACGGTACACTCTGAAATGTTTTCCTTAATTGTTAACAATTTTATGGACTTTATGAGAAATCAATTAGTGCGTCTTGTTGGTGACTTCAAACACTTTAATTTGATGTAATATTTACGACTTCATAAGCACTTTTTGAATGTTTAAATTATTAATTTGTGTGGAACAGAACGACAACACGTCTTACTGCAACTAGCGCTCGAACGACCCTATATACCATCTTGTTCAGTTGTTTTTTCTCTATCGATATGTATACTCAAAGTGGCGAAAAGAACAAAAAATGTTCTTTGCAACCTTAAGCCTTGTATCCACTTGAGCATGCTCGGGCGAATGAGCGGCTCATTTGGCCGAGCCGCTCAAGTGGAGACGCCTGAGCACGCTCGAGTGATTAACATAATATAATAAATTATCGCGTATTCATCAGATTACGAGTATATTGGATTTCAATGGTTAGTGGTTAGTCGGTATAAAAGAATTTGATAAAATTTAATGTCAAAAAGGTATAATAGGTGATAAGAATAACTATCATACATATTGCATTTTAATTGTTACGGAATAGAGTCCATAGTACTGCGACTGACTGCGAATTATTTATTATTATGTTGGTACGATTGTGCATACAGTAGCCTCGTGGTGTGTGCATTTGTTTGTGTGAGTGCATTATTTTTTTCGTATTCATTCGAATCAAAATTGAAACGAATAGGTGATATTAATTAATTGTCTTCGAGTCTGTAGTGCTCAGTTACCTATTATGGAAAGTGACAGTGATGGTCATGAAAATGACGAAATACCGGGAGTATCCACGCCAAGGAAGAACCGTCTGAATAGAGGCGACATAGTCGAAAAACAAAAACATCGTCAACAAAAGTATAAACCGGATTAGGAAAAGGACCCTGGTTTCACTAAATGGCTCACCCAGGACCCCAAAAATGTTTATAAAGCGAGCTAATGTTTTACCATATCATTGTTAAGTTACTGTTCTACACAAAGTTATTTTCATTTTCATGCAAGAACTCTCATATTAGCCGCCAAAACAAAATGGCGACAAAAAAAAGTTGTATACCTCCAAGTTGGCCACCCTGTATTAGTTAGCAGGGCCGGATTTGGAGATTTGCCGCCCTTAGACTAATCAAAATCTGCCACCCTTAGCATTATGCCTAAAAATTATTTTAATTGTATTTTTTTCCTGTACCTACCTATGATTTTAGGCAAAATAAATATTTTTTCTTTCTTTCTTTCAGGTGCAAAGTTTGTGATGCTTCTATAGTTGCAGAAAAACACATAATCACAAAACATAGTAATAGTTAAAAACAAATAAAAAATGTGTCTGAACGAAACTGAAAAAAAACGTATCGAGTTTTTTTGCGGCAAACACTTCTTCGAAACAGGGACCTAGCACAACAACATTAGCTAGAATTGCAGAAATTAAGTTAGCTGAACACGACATAGCATTTAATGTCTCAGACCACCTAGGCAAGGTTTTAAAAGAATGCATACCGGACTCTAAAGTAATAAAAGAGATGCATTTCACTCGGAAAAAGAATGCTAAAATAGTTTATAAAGCATTTAAATAGTCCCAGCCATAAAGCGAATTTCGCGAAGAAACTTAAAACATAAAAGTTTTGTGTAATAAAGGGTGAATCAACGGATATTTCGACAAATAAAGCCTCATACATATTTGTCCGTTATTTTGAAGAGGATGAAGGAAAAATAAGAAGCAAATTTTGGAACCTCCATAATATACTCAGTGGTGACAACCCAAACTAGACGAATGAAGGAGCAACTGCAAACAATATTTACAGCAAAATAATTGAGTTATTTACTAAACATAACATACCACTAAAAATATTGTGGGATTTGGATCCGACGGACGCAATGTGATGATGAGTTCGGAAAACTCAGTGGCCACTAGATTCAAAGAAGAGTGCCTCGGAATAATAATAATGAAATGTACTTGCCATTCCATTCATCTTTGTGCCAGCGCAGCATGCCAAAAATTACCCAATAAATGCGAGGAACTCGCAAGAGGCATATTTTCTAAAGATGAGCTCTAAAAGATTTGTGCAACTGGTTCAATTTAACACATTATTGGAATTAAAGCTACAGAAAATGTTACATTCATAACAAACAAGGTGGTTTTCGCTTGTTGAAGTTGTCAAAAGAATTTTGGACCATTAGGAAACTCTTAAGCTCTATTTCACCGACATGGTAATATCAGAGCGTTTCATATCTGGTCAAATAATTGTTGATTTGCTTAGAGACCCTTACATGAAGCTTTACTACGAATTCATGACATGAGCACTGCCCAAATTCACTAACTTGAATTTACATTTCCAGTCTCAAGAAGTAGTTGTGACTGAATTAGCGCCCAAATTAAACAGCTCTACAAAGAATTAAGTCAATCGCACCGAAATATGTGACATTAATCCTGCAGACACTGCATGGCAATTACCAGATGAAAAGATGTACCTTGGAACAGCAGTTGCTTCAAAAATTGACAAACCAGAGATTAAAGCAGATATGGTCAAACGTAAAGAATTTATTAGCAGGTGTAAAGATTTTTTGGTGGAATCTGCTCAACAGATCAGAAAGAGATATGATTTTAATAGCAAGCCACTATTAAAATCATATCGATTTTAATAGCAAAACCCCTCTGGTTATGAAAAACCATAAAGGAGGCCTATGTCCTGCTGTTGGCGTCAAATGGCTGATGATGAATATATTCAACGGGTCAAACCGCGATTATTTATTAGGTAGAATTTTATTAATTTTGATTCCCGAACTTTCGGCAACGTTGCAGCTGCCGTGGTCGCGTTTAGACCCGTCTAATATATTACTATGTATGAGCATCGTGAGCATTGAAAAATCCTACTAAGAAGTAGATATTCGGTTTTTTTAGTACGTAAGATAACGTGCATACAAAAAAGCAGGGGTGTGATTGACAATTAGGTATTTATAGACTAAGTGAGTTTTATTGGCGCGCGTGTGTCGTCGTGAGCGTGAGTTATCGTCTTTTTTGTTATGTTCCTTTGTTTTGTTTCTATATTGTTTTGTTTTGTGTGTGTAACTGTTGATGTACCTAATAAATTAATGTTTTTCTTTCTTTCTTTCTAATAGAACAACCATTTTAGTTCACAATTAGATTTTTATTCCCTCAAAATAAAACAAAGATAATTCGACATTTGAGACCAACAATCATACGAGAGCAATTATTTAGAAACATTAGTCTGAATTATCTGAATCTGATACTAACAACTCTTCATATTTATAAATATCCTGGTTTAATCTTTTGAGCATTTCATCATCAGCTTTGAAATTAATGCAGTTCTGACTATGCCTTTTGATGGATTGTTGTGTCAATAGATTCCCTTTTATTGAGCCAGTTATTAGTTTGTTGCGTTTTTTTGTTTTTATATCGTTTACCCTGCTGAATATACGTTCTCATTCAGCATTGGAGTGCGGCAACGACAGCAATGCAAGCATAAATTTCGGTAGCTGCTTAAAAACTTTTCTATTTTCTTCGCCAATTTGCGCAACCTGATTCCAAAATTTATCTGGGGGATGCTGACTTGCGTCTAAACCTCTTGGTAACTGAATAAGTAGACTGCGTTATTCGTCATCGAGTTCCTGCTGTTCATTTAACGTCTTTGGAGTAATTCTGGGTAATAAGGTGAAAATTGGTGCAAGGCTCTCTGGCCTTTCTTCAGAAACACACATTTCTGGATGTAAGTTTGATATGGCTGTCATAATTGCGTCATTTATAGGATGTCTTTTACGGATAGCAGTGCAGGCTGTGATTATAAATTGTTTACATTTCTGTCTGAATAGTTCCTTTCGGTCTTCTTCAACCTGTTCTAACTGCTTTTGAACTCCAAGTCCCAGATAAATGTCCTTCAAATCTTTGTGATTTCTTTCTTGAGTTGGATCAAACATTTCTATTGCAATTGAATTAAAATGGCTACTGGGAAAAATTAGCGATATTAGTTCTCTATACAAAGCTGTCATTTTTGGATTCAGTTTAGTAATAACAACAGATTCACTTTGAAAGTAACTGTTTACTATAGTGAATTTTCGCAACATCCATCCCAAGAAATAATAATATGCTTTCATCACGGGGTCGTTAAGATGTGCATGAAGTTCCTGACATTCTGCGTCTGAGAGCCATTTGGTATCAAAGTAGAGGCGCAATGCATCCCACTGCTCCAATATTCTGTCAACTACAGCAGTTAGAGATAGCCAACGTGTTTGTGCAGGCCGTAAAATTCGATGTACATCTGCTTCAGCAAATCGTTGAAACTCCACAAATTCACTTTGCCTTTTGTTGCTGTTTTTAAAGTAGTTATATACAGTCCGGGCTAGCTTTTCACAAGTGTAAGGGAGTTCTTTGGTAGCATCATTGGCACAGAGATGCAAAGAATAACAAATGCACTTAAATATGGTGATGCCTGGACAAAGGAGTCGGAATCGGCTGGATACAGAATTATGACAGCCCATCATAGTATTTGCTCCATCTGAACCAAAACCGATCATGTTTTCCACAGGGATAGAATACTTTTGGAAGGACCACTGTAAATATTTTTTCAGCATTAGCTGAATGATCTGTCGTATTTGCCTCAAATAATTGGATCAAATCCCAAAACCGACTGATTACTTGGCCCAGTTTTGAATCAAAATACCTCACTACAATGGCTACAGTTTTAGTAATACTGATATCGGTGCTTTCGTCAAATTAGTATCGAAAGTTTTTGAACTTTTAAATCTTCTATTAAACTTTTCTTTTCGGATGCTCCTATACAATTGTTTATAACTGCTTGTACTTTTGTTCTTTTGAGTTTTATACTTTTAGCAATTTTAGAGTCAGGGCACAACTGAGGCAGTAAATTCGTAAGATGGTCCATAGTATTTGAAGATATTCTGTGTTCCGCAACGAAGGCAGGCAGTTTCAGGGTAGAACTTTAGATTAGATTTTTTTCAGATGGTTTTTGCGTATTTTGAAAAGCACTGACGATTGATTGTTGTGTGTTTTTCGAGGAGGAAGAAGTAAACTTTTTAGCGTTATTTATATGCGTAGCTGTCTCCTTATGTCTTGTTAGGACACTGAATTCAGCCGACAATGTTCTGTTGTTACACATATTACATACCGCAACGTACTCATCTTTCTTATCCTTCCTCAACCAATCGCGAAACTCTGGTTTCATAAGCCATTCTTCTCGGAATTTTTACTTGTATTGTTTCCTTTTTTTCTTTGGCACTTCCACCAATTCCACCCCAGACCGAGAATCAGAGTCACTTCCACTCATTTTCTTTTAGTTTCCAAAATTAACTTCACAACTGCCAAAGACTTGACTAAACACATTGTAAATCAATTAACCAACTAAATGTAATTCTTTTTATACTACTTGAAACAACACGTATTAATGCGCACACTTAATTTGTTAGCATTATATCGACACGATGTACGGGGAGTACCGACCACAGATTATATAGACTTTAAGTCAACTTATTCGTATGGATGCGTTCAGAAAGTTGCGATTTGTTTACGAATAATTTTTAAATCGTTTTACGGCTCTAATTTAAAGATCTTCCCAGATTACCGTAGATATCGTCACCGTTGTCCTGCTTCAACGGTAGGTGGTAAATTTTTGCTGATTACGGTGCATTTACCGTAATTACGGTGCACATGGCAACACTGGTTCTACAATGGTTGATTCAGTGTTTTAAATAAGTGCGGCCGAGCGGCCTTCGTGAGCAACTGCACGCTCGAAAGTAGAACGCGAACGTGGAACGCTTGAACGCCTGACCGCTCCCTGTCTGATAGAACCCTTACATAAAATTGATGTAACGTAATGTAATGTAACAAAACCACTATTAGAGCGAAAACACATCAAAAGTCAATATTAATTATTATTTTGTTTGCCTAACGGACGGCTCCAAAATCTCCTGCCCAAAGGCAAAAGAGTACAGGGACAGACTTAAAATTAAAAATCCTGACAAATTTAAAGACACTAAAAAGAAAAACTCTGAAAGGGCTCTGAAACATTACAGACAAAAAGTACGAAACTTTACTAGAGAACAAAAGGAAGAATTGCAACAACAAAAGCAAGTAAAAAACGGAATTGGAGTACATATCTGTTGTTTCTGGTTTCGTGACACAGGGTATCCTAGTGTGGGGCCAGAAGCAATGTATGTGCCTGTATGTAAATGTTTATGTTTCTATCCCAAATCCTGAAAGGGCATTTGAAGAGCTCTCTGCTTCTGAAAGTATTAAAATATTTTACATAACTACTGACGATATTCAACCTGCGAGCTGTTGTGGACGCTGGAACTTGCTTAATTGTTTTGAAAAATAAAATGAAAGTTCACCAATTAAAATAAAAAAACAATTTTCAACCTCCGGAAGGGCTTACCAGTTTTGATAACAGGAAAAAATCTAAGCAAAGAAAGAAACTGGAGAATATCTGTATCAGTGTGATGCACCAATATCAGTAGTGAAACGAAAGGATACTTAAGATGTATATATGGCTATTAGTTTTCTTTCTGTTGTTGTGCATATCACATAACACATTTACATGAAAAAAACTATGGACGAGCTTAACTTGACCGCTGAGAAAGATGCAGCTCTATGTCATTATATCTTAATCTTAAGTTAGGAGCCGCCATCCAAAGGAGACAGCCAAGCACATCAAAGGCAGCGGACAGACAGGCGGCCGCCGTGTACAGCTTCTTTAAACCGCCACCAGGACACGCCACGCAGCCACACACCAACCGCACGAGAGCCGACAAGGGGCAGGTCAGCCCGCCAAGTCTCGTCACGGTGAGGGGGCCGCAAGACCACCTGACGAACGCGTTCCTCGAGTTTCAAGCTATGATAAAAGCAAACAAGATGGTACATCTAGCTACTTGCAGTAAGATACTGCAGTCCTTCCAGCTCGGAAATGAGCAGCTGTTGAAGGTGAGACTCGAGGAGGCCGAGGCTGCCATCTATGACAACGACACGAGTCAGATCCTTAGAGGAACAATGTCGGGTCAATACATGGCAGCATACAGCGAGTCGGAGGGTTTCGTGCCCCTGAATGAGGTGGAGACAGGACGGACTGGCAAGCTCAATTTCCGGAATGCCGGAAAAGACTCGGTGCTGGTTGTGGCCCGTTGCACAAAGATCATGCTGGAGGACAAGATGTTGGACAAGGCCAAAGAAATCGACATAACCAACGTGCGGGTGATGCCAATATTTCAGTGGATAAACGGGGTCCCGGGATGCGGAAAGACGACGTGGTTGGTGCGCATCTTCGGTGAGGGGGACATGGCGATAACCACGACAGCCGAAGCGGTCAAAGACCTGAGGGAAAAGCTTTCGCTTCAATTAGGAGTGGAAGCCGACTCTAAGGTGCGAACTATGGCCTCAGTATTGGCAAATGGGTTCAAAGAGCCGGCAAAGATCAACCGCCTACTGGTTGACGAGGCTCTCATGAACCATTTTGGGGCTATAGTAATGGCCGCTCGACTGTCGGAGGTGAGCGAAGTCGTTCTAATCGGAGATGTCAACCAGCTACCATACATCGACCTGTTGTAACTTGCCCTTGTAGTTAGAAGTGCTGGATCAGCACACCAACATATGCCCGCCTTCAGCGGCCATCACCCAAGTCAGTTAGTTCGCCTACATCCATCTTCAAAGCCGGTCGCCAGTCTAATTTTCCAATTTTGTAATATTCTATTTTTCGTGTGTAATAAAAAGTCTTTTTTTAAAAAGTGATTTCAATAGTATCCTGTAACAGACCGGCAAAATCTCTTTGAGCTGCGCTACAGTCGCCCGAACCTGGTGGCAACCATCTGCCAGGAGCTGCTCTGCACGCACCGCAACCCGATGGATGTAGCGTACGCCCTCAGAGAAGTTTACCCAGGAATGTACTCGTCAAGCAGACGGATACATTCCATCGAGCTGAAAAAGTTTACAGGCGCGCAAATACCCAAAGGCCGACCGAAAACCCTCTTCCTCACGCACACGCAGGAAGAAAAAAAAATTCTTCACCAACCAGGGATACGGCATAGGCTATGGGTCACGCGTCCTAACCATCCACGAAGCTCAGGGTCTAACTTGGGAGTCGGTGATAATCGTCCGAACGCAAACCGCATCGCTTAAACTCTTCGACAGCGTCCCGCACGCGGTAGTAGCAGTGTCGAGGCACACCGTCAGCTGCGTATACTACTCCGATGCAAGCATGGACGCTATCAGCAGTTTCGCAAAGCAAGCGATGGACGCCACCTCAAAGAAAATAACGGACCATATCCTAAAAATGGCAATCAAATCCCGCGACATGAACATCATACTAGAACTGACGGCAAAGACGACCAGCGAATCCGCGGCCGACCGACCGGCGTGAGGCAAGTAGGCAGATAAAGTTAAGAACAGTTAGGAAAATAGGAAAGTTAGAACTTAACAAAATGTAAACGTATAACAGGCACCACTGTGTAAATAAAATCTGTAAATAAAATCTGAGGGAAAAATAAAAACATAAGAACATAAAAAAAATTAAAATTATTATTTAGTATAAGTTAACTGTAAATAGAGTGTGTGTGTACCCTACCATCTTGGGTTAATGTAGAATAAGAATGTGGAGTAAAGGAGAATACAAGGGAAAAGGAATAAAATTTTAAGGGAAACAAATGGCACGGACCCCGCGTCTGTGAAAAGTTGAAGTATTTAAAAAAAAAAAATCTTAAGTTTAAAAATATATTTGTTACGAGTTAATAACTGTTTCATACTAATTACCCCTATGAAATTAAAATATATTAAATTTGATTTATTGATCCATCAACTGAGGTTGCATTAACGTACAGATTAAATAATGTATTTTCTCTAATGCGGCTCCAATTATATAGGTACGTATGGAAACTGCATGCATAAATACTAACATTATTTATTTTTCACTTTGTATAATTTTATTCTAGATCGTTTATTTATCTCATAGATTCAAGACATGCAAACTTTTATTTTCAAGCCTGTGAATTTGATCTTATTTACTTATGCTAAATGATACTTGTCGCGAACTCCTTGCGGTTTTCTATGTTTTTTTAAGTCGTTTTAAAAAGACTCATTGTTTTTGTACGACAGATTCGATCCTGTCACGTAGTTTCTCTTGCTGATCATGTTTTTTTAGTTATTTAAAACCATAATATTACGGGGATTTTTACATTTTTACTATAAATCATTCATACAGTCCATTAGGTTCCGTCGTTTTCATTTGGTCCTTAGGAAAGCTTTGCGTCTTGCGGACCATTTCTGGAATCGTTGGGTGCCTGAAGTTCTCTCCACCATGCAACCCAGAATCCCAACCAGAGGAGACCAAGGCCAGGACTTACAGGTTGGAGACGTGGTCGTCATCGTTGACGAGTCACTTCCACGAGGGACGTGGCCACGAGGTCGAATAGAACAGCTGTTCTCAGGAAAAGATGGCGTGACAAGGGTGGTCGACGTTGCCACAGCAGGGGGTACGCTCCGTCGCCTTTTAAAAAAACTTGCGAAGCTGGCTTCTTAAAGTTTGTTTGACCTTGGCTAGTTAAACTTATTGGTGCAGTGCTGCACGAGGGGCAGGATGTCGCGAACACTGCGGTTTTCTAGGTTTTTTTACGTCGTTTTAAAAAGACTCATTTTTTGTACGACAGATTCGACCCTGTCACGTAGTTTTTCTTGCTGCCCATGTCTTTTAGTTAATTAAAATCATAATATTACGAGGAATTCTCCATTTTTACTATCAATCATTCATACAGTCCATTAAGTTCCGTCGCTTTCAATACTCTTTTTGTTTGGCATTAAATCTTTCCTTCCGGCTCACAAGCGATTAATTGAGGTTCGAATGCTTATTAAAAAAGTGACATATGTTATGTCCGTAAATTTTCAATATTAAAACTGAGGAACTCGGGACGTCCATTCCGCGCCCGGCCTTTCTGTGTGCTTTGACCAAAGGGCGGAGATATCGAAGCGTCGCGCCCGCGCGCGCCCCGTCCTCTCTGTGTGGGCTTCATCCCGTCCCTTTAGTACATTTTGTAGGAAAGTAAATTTGGTTAATGGTGCGTTTTTTCCGCGCCCCCGCCCCATGTCCCATCTGTGTGTCTCGCGCCTTACAAGGGCTTAAGAAAAGATAAGATAAGAATATTCTTTATTGCACACAAGAAGCGAGACATGAAATATGAAAGTTACAATGAAAAAGTACAATGGGCGGTGTCGGGGATTGAGCTTTAATCCACACGTTTACGATAGGTAGACAGGTAAAAATAAGTAAAAGATAGGTAATCGTTTTGTGCCTCGTGGCAGCCTGTGTAGTTTGTTACGGGAAAAAAAGGGTAGAACAAGATGGTGCCTTGCGCTAGTGATGTTATATTTCATAGTGCTGTCACGCGTTGCGCGTAGACAGGCGGCCTTATTGCTAACAGCAATTTTTTCCAGACAACCTTGTGACGGAAAGGTTTTCGAAGGAGAAAGGGAGACGGGTAGTTGGTGCAAATATGAATAGTACATACTTAAACTTAATAATAAACTTACATAAATCTTACATAAATACCTTTGGATCATGATAAAGAGGATTGATGTCAGACTGTGCCAAGCGGTTTGTGTCCAAATGGAATTTCGAACATTATTGACATCCAAACAAAGACCTTTTAGCCAAAATCACAAAATTCTTAAGCAAATGTGAAACTTTACATCGCAGTAGCAAGAGGAATTTCAAACGATTTTGTGATAAAAACAAAGACTGGCTATCCACTACTTTTTATATTGAAATACCAAAACCAAATATTGAAGAGTCCTTTACTGCAACAAAATAGCATACAAACAGATGCAAGAGACGTGCAAGACTACAAAAATCTTTAAAACCCCAAGAGCTTGACACAGAGACCTGAACGTTCTTTAGACGCTCCATATAGTTCCACATAAAATGTATATTTACTACAAAATATGGAGGCCTATGTCCAGCAGTGGACTGACACCGGCTGATGATGATGATGATGATGAAGTAAACATTTTGTTTTTATTGTGAATAATTTTTTTTTACTTTGACTATTGACTTTTTTCAACTTCGAGAACTAGTAGCTCTGACTTACAAAACTCTTGAGGCCTTCAATAATTTTAAACATTCAACACAGAAATGAATAGCAATACTTTGTCCATTTTAATAATGGTTTTATGACAACTGACGAGTTAGTGAAGTCCTAAAGAATGTAATAATCGAAATTATAAAAAATGGTATATACGTCGTCAACTCGCAACATCAACCGACCATAAGTCCGGCCGCCATTTTGACGTGGTCTGTCACACGCAACAAAACGCCCGTGCTAGTCATACGCATTTACGTTTGCGTTAATTGAAAATGAGTGTTCTCTCGCATTTTTTATACCTCGAGTTGAGTATTTTTATTCATCGGTGCAACTTTTGGGAGTAGAGTGGGCTGAGTACATTGATCGTGAAAATGCCAGAAGGACGTGTGTTGAAAGGACAATCGAGACAATTAGTGCTACAACTTCATGATTACTTGGAACAAGAAAATCAAAATGGCAGTCCGCTTATACCTATCTCGCAAGTGCGACTCACCTGCGACCGCCACTGAGCGATTGGCCAAGGACGAAGAAGAGGACCGCTCGACCAAGCGCCCTCGCCCATCGACCTGTCCTCCAGAGGAAGCCGACAAATGGCTGAGGCTGGACTCGCTTCCACACCGTACCTACACCGAGGAGCCCATCCATGGGCCCCGTCGCATGCCAACAGCCCCGGTGGGTGTACACTAGCCCACCGTGCTCCCCCGATTTCCGCAGTGAAGAGGAGCGCTTTGAGCTGGCCTCGGCCGCTCAGCGCCCCTAAATATCGGACTCGACAACCCGCCCGCCCAGCGCTCCTGTGAGAACGCACCCAGCCAAGCCCCGACGACACTGGACGTTACGTCGTACACCGGGCTGGCTCTCATCGGCCAACAGGTCACCCTACCGTTGCCGCCGCGCAGCTATGCTGCGACAACCGGCGCACCCGCGCCCTCCCGCGGGCCTGCATCCCCGCCCTCCCGCGGGCCTGCATCCCCGCCGGCCGCCTCCCAGCCACCGTCGGCCACCAAGACTCCCCGCACCTTCCTGCCCATCGTGGCGGATAGTCTGCCTAATTGGACCGTGCACTTTGCGGAATTAAGAAAAGTGCTCGGGCCACTCGCCCAACGCGCGCCCCTTTGGAAAGGGGGTGCGCTTCTTGCCGCGCTCCGGGGCGGAGTCCAAAAGCGTGCAAATGTACCTCCTGAATGCGGGCATTAAGGGCAGTGCCATCTCATGGTACCACTACGCACCACTCTATCTGAAGCCCACCGAAGTCGCCATCTGCGGCCTGCCGGCCAACACTCCAGTAGAATATATCCGTGGAGTACTGGAGAAGCTAGATTACCCAGTGCAGCACATTCGCCCCGTCCCTGCTCGCCGAGGTCTGCCCGCGTGTCTCTTTTTCATCCACATGGAGCACCTGGAGAACGACGAAATGGCGGCACTCTACAGCACTACCCAATTGCTCTTCATGCCCGGTGTCACGATCGAGGTCTGGAGAGGCCGCAGTGGACCTCCACAGTGCCACCGCTGCCAAGCATTTGGGCATGCTTCCGTTCTTTGTTTTCGCGCTCTTAAATGTTTCCACTGCGGTGAAGAGCACTACGCCTGTCTAAGACCGCATAGGACCCGCCTTCTGCACAAACTGCAAGCAGGCCCATCCTGCGAACAACAGGAGATGCCCCGCCTTCAGGAAGGAGTACCGAAGAAGGGGCGTCAAACTGCACCCCCCCATCCCAACATGGGCTGTCAACAGACAGAAGCAACTTGGCCCACTAAAGACCACCTCCACTGCAGCCCCTCCGCTTCAGCCGAAGACGGCCCTTGTCGGCCCCTCGCCAGCAAATGGACCGACCGAGCGAGGAACAGAAGTCCCACGCAGGAGAAGGAGGCGAGGAAGAGGCCGCCTCTTCGATACCTCTGCCGAAACCAGTCCCAGCGACTCCTGCCGCCGACGCCGCCGACGCGACCATCGCCCCAGAGCCGCCCAAGTCAGAGCGCCCCCGCAGGGGGAGGGCCGCCCCACCGCCGCCACCGACAGAGGCAAACTGAAGACCGCCGTGTGTGGATGGTGGGGTTCTTCAGGAACCTTACCACCGCCCTCTCATCAGGAGATGTGAGCCCGGCGAAGTCTCCCCCCGTCACCAACGTTGCTGACCCTGCATCTCGACGTGCCCGCTCAGTAGAAGGACAACCCGGTCCTCCTACTCGGGACGAAGCTGGGGAGCAACAACTCACCCCCAGAGCCTAGATGGCCCAAATCACCCGGGGCGCTTTTGAGTACAAAGTCAACAGACCTAGAAACATCAATTCGCTCCGCGGAAAAAGATTCATATCTCCCACAAAAAAGGAGCTACGCGCCCGGAAAGAGTTTAAAAGTGAGGAAAGAAGTGCAAACAACAAGTGACATTGGAGGTGATATCATATCCCGTCTCGTTCCTGGACCACAGTGCGAAGAAGCCGAACACCTGTTTCTAGCAGTGAACGAGTGAAAGCGACGACGGCGAGTGCCCAGATTACTAGCAGTGAGCCCCCCTAACACGTGAACGAAAACCCCATCCCAATCGGAGCATCCTGTCACCCCCTACAGCCGAAAACCGCCGCGTCCCATTTCCCGGGGTGACCGGCTTGGAGCGCGCCGACAAAACCAACACCGCTACACGCAGCAGACACCGAGGAACCCGGTACTTTACCCTTATTATTGTACCATCTATGTTTCACAAATAAATATCTATCTTTATTTATCTTTAACCCAGCGTCGAAAACCGCAGCCCGATCGGACCACCCTGAGCCAGGATACAGCCGCCTAAAGTCCTGAGGAACGGTAGCCATAAAAAGGTCAGTGCTATTAACGGTAAACTAGCTTTTCATAGCCGTCGAGTGAAGCAAGAGGTCACCAGACACTCAACAGTCGACCGATAGAGCTATAAATACACTGACCTAGTTTCAAGAACGGCGAGCGAACGCGCGCGCTCAGCGGTTTCAGGTGTCTGTAGCGGTGCGCTCCACGGTAAAGGCAAACGAAGCAGGGATCACCAGAACACCGACAACTTGAAGGTTTCATACGGAAGCAACTGTGACCGCGTTCCGACGTGCGCTGAGCGAACCGAGAGGCAGCCAAGCCAGGCGTGTTTTGAAGTTACCTCACGCCCTAAGGAGCCTCCGGAAACACAGTAGGCACTCGCCATCCAAGTTTAAGCCCTAAGAACCCGCACCAGCACAATTTCGGGCACCCCTCCAATCGCCACCAACTCGAAGGCGCATTACGTAGCAACGCAGTCCACCAGCGAGCAGCTTACAAAACATCATCATACATAACACAGTTCATACAAAACATCATCATATTTGCGGGAGCCGTAGCATGTGTTGCTACGGCTCCCACAAAATAAGCGAAGACGCAATGGTACTTGAAAGCGAAAAAGGTGAAGTCGCAGACAGTATGAGTTGCCTGGAAGCCTTGGAAAATCACGAGGTGGTCGTGTACGAGGACAGAGGAGAATAATTAAGTTTTCTCACAAAGCCGAAACACGATAAGGCAACAGCAACTACATCCACCGACAGCTGGGGGAATCCCATTCCCAACCCAAGCACCCAAAGCGGATCGGATCGCCTACAGCAAAGGATGGCCGCTGAAAATGCAGCAGCTAAGGAACGTGAGAAAAGAAGTCCAGGAGAAACGGCTGGGGCGAGGGGCTTGATAAAAGCTTTTATGAACGCCCTCGGCTCAGCCACGCGAGCTATGCAATCAAGAACTTCCAAAACTGCACAGCGCCAAGAAGCGGCGTTGAAGGAGTTCTTGAACAAAACCCCGGAACCAAAGCATCTGCACAAACACAGAACGAGAGCCGACAAGGGTCAAGTCAGCCCGCCAAGTCTCACACCAGCAGAGAGGCCCGTAGACCACGAAACGAACGCTTTCCTCGAGTTTCAGGCAGTAATAAGAGCTTCTAGAGAAGTAAATATTGCCACATGCAATGAGATCTTGCAGACCTTCCAGCGGGGGAACGAAGGGCTGTTGAAGGTGAGACTCGAGGAAGCCGACGCAGCCATATACAACAACGACACTTATCTTCTCATGAGGGGAACCATGACAGGTCGGTATATGTGCAGCACACAGTGCAACAAGCGGCTTCGTGAATCTCGACGACGGGAAGACTCGGCGGACCGGCAAAACAAAGTACGCAATACCGCAAAACGATCCAATAGTGGTTACCGCCCGATGCACCAAGATAATGCTGGAGGACAAGATCCTGAATATGGCAGACATAGTCTCAAAAACGCTCGGTCCCAGAGCAGCATTGGATACTTGGGCGGAACCAAAGATACGCTGGATAAACAGAGTCCCGGGATGTGGAAAAACGACATGGGTGGTGAACAAATTCGATGGGGAGAACTAGGTAGTGGTCACCAGCACAACTGTAACCGCCAACGACCTGAAAGAAAGGCTAGGTTGCCGCATAGGAAGCGCATTCAAAATCAAGGTCAAAATCAAATATGGTAGAAATAGTACCTGATCTTATAAAAGGTAACTGCCATGCACATATTGTGCACAATAGTGTAAAACATGGAATGAATTTCCTGTCTCATGATGTTGAAAATGTTATATTAAAAATATACAGCCATTTTTCAGTGTCAGCCTGTAGACGGGAAGAATTGAAAAAATTTGTTGCTATTGTTGAAGGAGATTTCCATGAGATAAAAAGGCACATCGGAGCTAGGTGGTTATCATTACTTCCTTGTATAGATACTATTTTATTGAATTGGAATCCAATATATGATTATTTTAAAAGTCTAGCTAGGGGATGATTGTCCTATGATTATACAGAATCTACTGATGTTAAACAGTGAGCATGAGCATGATGTTATTGAAACTTACCTGCATTTTGCAAACCACATGTTAAATATATTTAACAAAACTATAAAAGCTCTGGAAGGTAACTCTGTAACAATTGTCGATGTTTTCAGTATAATGGATAATCTAAGAACAGAATTATTGCAAAGAAAGAATGATAAATATTTTGGCTATGCTACAAACGTAAATTAAAGCCCATTGAAGAATTATCTCCAGACCTATTTAATCGAATTAATGGTAATTTTTCATTGTTCATTGGCAAATGTTTGAGTTATTTAGAAATGTGGTTTGATTTTAGCAATGATAACTGGCTATTTGCATTGAAGAACATATCTTTAAAGACTAATATTGAATTCAATCATGTAGAACAAATAATAGAAGGCAAACTAAAGTAGCAAAGACTGAATATAAACATGGACAGCTTATATTCGGAAATAGAAAATTGATAGATGATGCAGATTTTTCACAAAAAAATACTGGTGAAAAATGGCAAATTATTTTCAAAAAATGTCCAGAAGATTTTTTAAATTTAAGAAAAATTGTAAGTTATATTCTCTCTGTACCGGCCACTTCGGCATTCACGGAGAGAGTGTTTTCAGTGATGAATGCAAAGTGGCATAGGAGAGAGAGGAATAGGGCTTCATTAAAATTAATAAAAAATGAGTTGCTACTATATATGAATCTAGATTTAGACTGCAGTTCTTCATATAGTGCATTCAAAAGTAACTCATCACTGCTGAATTGTGCAAAAAGCACAAAAAAATATGTGTTCAAAAATTTTAATAAATAATACTTTATTTTATGACACTGTACTTTTTATTTACTACCTCTAAAATAAAAAATACGTTATTTTTTGTAAAAAAAGTTGGCAACCAGTGGTAAAAGTCCTGCAGTGTGTTTTATGGGCCCATCGTCAATCCTGCATAAAGAAGATGAAGCAATTCTGGTGCAATGGCTATTCTTTTCAATACTGTTTGTTATAGTCTTTTGGAAATATTTTGTAGTACTTGTGTTGAGATGCTTAGTGTAACTGTTATTGAACCAATTTATAATATGGTCTCAAATTCTTCCAAATAATATTTTAGTAAGTTTTTAAGAGTAAGAGCGAAGAGAAAAAAAGCTATTTAGATGTTAAGAACAAAGTTTGCGTTTATTATTTTGATATTGATAAAGATAAGATAAAGACTGATAAGATTAAGAAGAAACCAAATTATTTTTATTATAATTAAGAAATATGTTTATGTTTTTAGTTATAATGACGGTAAAACCTGTTAGCATTTGTTCTAAGCAATGTTTATAATTATCTTTTTTTATGTCTAAAGTTACCAAATAATATTAACTATCTTAAAATAAAAGAACAATAAAAAAGTTGACTAACTCTACCAAGTTTTTATTTATGAGTGTCCATTACCAGGGTGTCCAGTCCATGACTGGGTGTCCATAACTAGCATATATGGTGTCCATTAGTAGATCATTTTAAGCCTATTCCTTTTATAAATTTTTTTTTAGTGTTAAGTACCTTATCCGACGCGTTTGAATTCTTCAAAAAAGCTAGAATGCCACGAACACTTT
Source organism: Yponomeuta evonymella (assembly GCA_963969515.1). Lineage (NCBI taxonomy): Eukaryota > Metazoa > Arthropoda > Insecta > Lepidoptera > Yponomeutidae > Yponomeuta > Yponomeuta evonymella. The sequence continues at coordinate 18,198,213 of OZ018358.1, read as the reverse complement.
TATTTGAAACAGACAATAATGCGGATAGCAGATTTTTTTTAATAAATTTTTGAAGTGACATTTCTAGATTATACTGTCTATAACTGGTACGTTTACGTTATGTAGGGGAAGACCGGGTAAGGGGAGTCAGCGGGTAATGGTGGTCACCCACATATCTCTAAAAGTAACACTAATAGAAACGCGTTAACGGTCCTCCCCGCCCCGCTTTGTTCCCCTCGCTGTCGCTGCGAGCGCGCCGCGCCAGTAGGGCGACGACCTAGAGAATAAGGGTGTATTTTGTTTTTGCGGCTCACGGTCGCAAAATAAACAGTAAGTATCATAGTTATTGATCTACTTGTATGTTACTTGTTTACGTCTTTACTTATACATTCAGTGTAATGATTTCATACTTAAATAACGAGTGTTTCTAATATATTTTTTGTGTTTACTTTTTTTCTTATAAAGTACTTGTGGGTAATGAGAATCGGGTGACCCCCATTGCCCGCTAGTGACCATGATTTCCCGCAATGTAAAAGGTATAATATGATTTTGTTATTATAGTTTTAGATGCCAAAAATACGAATTAGAACTCCCAGAAAGGCTTCCTGGTCTTCTGATACTTTAAAAAAGCGGTGAAACTTATTGAAGAAGACGGATTTTCTGTACGAAAAGCTGCTAAAGTTTCGAATATTCCATTCTTGAGTCTACAGAACTACAGATTCAATAAAAAAAATAACTTGTCGCCACGTCTGGGACGGCTGACTGTGTTCAGCGCTGAACAAGAAAAGCAATGAGGGATTTTTCTGACAGCTATTAAAAAAAAAGATAGTTCTAAAAGCTATGATAAGATGGCGCTTGATCGCAAGGGTTTACCTTTTTTTCTTATTGCTTGCCACAGATAAAAACTTTATTGCTGTTCTGTGATTTCATCGACTGGAAGGAATCTGTGATCAACTGATTAACGTCATTCGGTTTCTCCTGTGGTTACGCGAATGTTCTATTTTCCTGTTCTCCTCTGTTTTGTTATTATTCCGACGACCCTGGCTTTTTTTTTGGACTGTTCTGGCTTCTTAACTCGATTGACCTTTGCGTGCACCCTGGACGTTTGCTTGCCCTTACGATTGACCCCTGCTTGTTTATTGGACTTCGATCTCATGATGAGTTTACCATCATCCGTGAGAAAAGATTACGGTTCTTGGTCTGTGACAGACCTAAAAAACGAGCTCAGAAAACGCAATGCAAGACTTGTTGGAAAGAAAGCGACGCTCGTCCAGAGGTATGTAGAGTTTGTTTCTGCATCAATATCACTTATTGACCATTTCATAGATAGATAGAGAACGCTTTATTGCACACCAAAATCTAAGTCATAAAGAGTAGGTATACAATCGGCAGTATTATCATATTGCGACATATAAGTGTAATCATGGTTATTAACTATGTAGTTGAGCATTGCGTGCAGTACAGCCTAACTGTTGGTCTGGTCGCTCGCTATTTCGCTCGAGATTGATATAGCCTTTATTGACGAATTGTTACCATTATATGGTATTTTATAAGTACCTACATATTTAGGTCCTTACATTTAATAACTATTTTTTTCATTGTTGCAGACTTGAGGATTACGACAAGCTCTTTGGGCCTCTTGTATCTGATCCCGAATCAGCTTACAAAATTATAGTACCAACCCCTGAAAAATTCCGTGACGTCACCAGTTCCTCTGCAATACCAGCACTGAGTACAGAGGACCTGGAGTTGTTTAGCCAGATTACAGAAAGGGATGACAAAATAACATCTCGCAACATGTACCAAGAATATTTTCTAATGTCATGCCGTATAGCCACAGTGGATACAGAAAATTATGTTACCGGAATGGTTGCTTCAGAGATGAGGAAAAACATCACTTATAATGTGACCATCAAAGTGAAATATCACCAGATATTAGAGGCGCAGTGTGAATGTGCTGCTGGGATGGGACCATATTCCCAATGTAAGCATGTTTTGGTGGTGATCTTTGCTATTATAGATTGGAATGAAAACAAAACAATGAAAGTGAAATCAAGTGTTACAAGCAATATACAAACATTTCATCAGCCAAACACACGAGATGCTGGGGAGCCTTTCAAGGCTGAAGACATAAGGCTTAAATTCAAAGACGAACATTACAAGAAAATGGCAATGTTTGACCCAAGACCAACAGCAGAATCTACAGAAGATTATTGTAATAATTTTAAAATTAAAATTGCAAACTTTTGTGGGCAGTCCAATGACACATCCACAGCTCCTATGCCTTTGGGTCAGATGTTAAAACCTGCGGACAAACCCAGCATTTTTGGAGACCATGATTATCTTCAAAAAACAAGTGAAGAGGCGTTCTTAGAGAGCATGCGCCTTACAGAAGAAGGAATTCTGGCACTTGAGGAAAAGACTAGAAAAAATAAAAAGTTGTGGAAAAGGGAACGCCTCACCAGAATTCATACTTCAAACTATGGAAAGATAGTGAAAGCCAGCTTGAATAATATGAAAAAACTGGCAAAAACATTGGTAACAAATGTGGATGTGTCAACAGCACCACTCCAACATGGTCTTAAATATGAAGACCAAGCTGTGCGCCATTTCGAATTGGCAACAAACCTGCCTACAACCAAATGTGGGATTATAATACACCAGGAACTTCAGTTTTTAGTATCCACACCAGACAGGTTAGTTGGTGAAACATGTGTGCTGGAAGTCAAGTGTCCATACACAGCACGTAATCAAAAAATTTCCCCTGAAAATGTAAATTATATATATCTTTGTGAAAAAACAGGTTTACTCAAATTAAATGAAAACCATGATTATTTTTACCAAATCCAAGGGCAAATGATGTGCACTGGAAGAATCCAGGGATACTTTTGCATCTATTCATTAAGTGATTTTCTGGTGATGGTGATTGAAAGGGACAACTGCTTTATTGAAAGCATGGTTGAAAAATTAAAATTGTTTTACAATGATTATTTTAAGGTAGCTGTTGTCAACAAATTTTTGTATAATAAAAAATTATTTTCCCATGACCTGGTTTTATTAACTATTCTTAGAACACAGGACATAGAGAAGTATGAAAGAAAATAAACTATCATATCCAACAAAATACCAATACCTTATTTATTATAATATCAAGGTGATGGAGAACTCAATCAGGTTGTCTAGATTGTCCTTACAGTTTTGATTGACACATTCAATGTTTTCTTGTTCCTTTCCATGTTCATATTAAAACTTCATTTTATTTTACTAAGCATATTTATTAACTAAATTAGACCGAAAATTTACTAACATTGCACATATAAATACGATGTCGCTTGCCAACACAATTTCAGTTTGATTTAAAGGTTGTGTCAAAATCTTAAAAGTTTTTAATAAGCCAATGACCCTTTCTACATGCACCCTTTTGCTTGCCACTTTTCTGTTTGAACTAAGTGTCTGCGGTCCTATTTGATTTCCTTTTCTGAAAAATGATGGCATGTTTACTTTGACACCATAGGGTACAAATATGTCGTGAACATTTAAGCCTTTATCCACCATTATTTCATCATTATTGTCAAATCTACTAAGTATAGAACTGCGTTCTATAACTTGCCTATCAGTGGCAGAGCCGCCATAGCATGGAGACACATAACTAATGAGGCCACTAGGGGTGATTCCAATAAGGACCTTCAATGTGTTCCTGTTTTTGTATGAGGAAAATGTAATTTGCTGTGCCAAAGGTAGCTTAGGTTTTTTAATTGGAATTTCAGTGGCATCTAAAATAACCCTTGTCGATGGATACTTGTCATAGAAATCTAAAGGCATGTATGCTCTCACACTTTCTTTATCTAACCACAAATCCAAGTTTTTCCATTGCAGGGAAATAAACCGGATCCGAGTGATAAAAATGTTATAAATTTGTTTAATTGTTACTTGATACATCATTGCTATTTCTTCAAATGGTTTATGCCTCCGTAAAATTAAGAGGGTGATAAAAAATTTTTCAAAAGCATCTAATCCTGGAGGAGGCTGATCATAAAAATATTTAAGATTATGTGCACATTGCCCTAAAGTGTCAAATACAAGTTCCATTTTTTTTAAATTCTCGAGACCAGTGAAAAAGTGCACAGCTTTATCATTGTTTTTGTATAACCGAATGGTAAAACTGGCAACATTAGATTCCTCAGTTTGTACAGACTTATCATCTAACACAGTATCACTTGATGATCCCTCCTGCAACACCAAATCTTGATCTTGAGGAATCTCTAACTCTTCTGCAAAATAAGTTTCCAGTTCCACTTCAATGTTTTCTTTCATAGCCTCATTGGAAGTTTCAAGGACAGATTCTGCATTTTCCTCACTTAAACGTAGCGGATCTTCATTTGACTTAATATCTAATGTGGACAAATTGTGTTGCTCTTCTACAAATAATATTGGAGGAGCTGCAAAGAAACGAAAACAATATATTATCCAAGTTTGGGACTAGAACAAATGATTTTGTTGTATGGAAGCTACTATTATTTGTTGTTATTCTCTTATTTCAATAAGCTCCCTGTCTAAGCTCTTCTGCTATACAAGACAAGCTAGCAGTACAATATGAACCCTGCACGGTATTGCCATGCACCTAGCAAGACTAACTGCATTTTTCACAGGCCTGCCAGGTGAACCGCATAATAGGAAATTAAAGTAGGTAGTGGCTTTAAATTATGGGTACTTACTTCGGGCATAATTTTTGACAGCTTCAGTCAAGTTAAGAGTTTGCAAGTTTAGATCTTCAGATGTTGATGGAGTTTGCTGAGATGGAGTGGTTTTCCACGAAAACACTGAAGGAATAGCAGTTTTTTTCAAGGTTCTTCGAGCATTATCTGTAAAAAATAGGAGTGTTTAATAAAAAGATTGGATTATAAATAATCTAAATTTCCCTATGTAAAAATCAATCTTACGTTAAAAGATACAGGTTACGCAGAATAGTAATAAAAATAATAAACTTACCTGACTGTAACAAAGACAATGGTGTCCTATTAAAATCAGTTGGCTTGAAGTGACCTGAGCATATTCTGGGTTGGCAACACCCATCTTTCATCTTGTGTGTCGGTTGTGTGTGCCTCAGTTCCGTTTCTACTACAGTGGCGTGAATGTGTTCTTATGGTTTTTGGTGTTCTTTGACGACTTTGGCTTCTCACTTGGACATCGATTTGATTGCATTGCGACTGAATTTGGCATTTCATCTGGACTACCGTTGGATTGAACTACGATTGACCTCGGCTTCTCATCTGGACTTTTTGTGGATTGCATTACTTACTGGCTTACGTCTTCTGGATATCTACTTAGAGTCAATTATGGATCCTCAACCATCTACTTCAAAACATGAAAGGCTTTCCCCGAGGAAAAAAAGGAGGCACCAATCACTTAGTGTGTCGGAAAAAGAGATGATATTGAATTGTTACAAATATGTTTTTGGAAAAGAAATCTCTGAGTCACCGTTTGATACGCCGAGAAAAGAGGATTGTGTTTCAACGACTGCTGAGATATTGGGCATATCCAAACGGTCTGTTTATCGTGTTATAAAAGAGCACAAAGAAAACATAACCTTTGAAAGCCCTAAAAAGTCAGGACCGAGACTGACCTTCAAAGACAAATTTGATGAATTTGTATTTTCTGCAATTCGTAGAAAAATACACCAATTCTTTTATGCCAACGAAGCTCCTACACTAGATAAGGTGTGTAAATAATAATTGATTTTAACTTCGGATAAACTTACTTGATTTTTGTGGGAAAGAGTCCGACCAGTGGGTCTCACTCTGATCCGCCGAGCTTAATCGTAGAGAAAAAAAAAATACACGTATTTTATTCAAGGGCATGGCTCCCTTTTCTCCCTGTATTTCCGATGAAGTCCCACGATGTTTACTTCAGACATAAATATTATTAGCAATTTCAATCTGCATTCCTAATACCTAATAATATATAATAAATACTAATGATTGTGTTCTTTTAGTTCAGGGGTCGGCAACCTTATGCTATAGCCGGGCCACATATGTTGCCAGAGTATCAGTGCGGGCCGCACTTATATTTATATGTTCGGGCATGTATTTTTAATATTTGAAATAAAACGCATATATATTCATACAATTATGTCTTTTTTAATTGAACTACTATACTAACATAAAAGTAAGTACTAGTGAGATTTTTGAGGCTGCATTTGACTTGCAAGTTTTTTAACGTCTGCTTTAATTTTAGTAGTAGACACGCGCAGTATCGCGTCTAAATGTTCATCCGTTAACCGCGAACAATTCTTATTTTTGCGGTAGTTGAGAATTGAAAAAGTCTGCTCACACAAATTATGTACTACCAAACATAGTTATTATCTGTTTTCAGAACTCAAACCTCCGTAGAACTGTATCAAGTCAGTGCTTTCCTTAAATGCCGTTTTAAGTGTGCTATTACTTTGCAAATCTACTATGTTCATTTGCAAATTGCTTGGTACCTCACTAATATCAATTGCAAAAGGGTTTTGGAATATTTCCATGTTAAGGGAGCTCTTTTTAAAGTCGGTGAATCGATTTACAAACTCAGTTTGTAGTTGTGTTAACACGTTTCTCATTGTAATATTTTGCCACACAAAATTATCTCCAGCTTCTTCCACGGCTTTCTTGCAATTAGGAAAATGGTCAAGCTTTTTTTCATCAATATGCTTGATAAACAGTTTCAGTTTCATTTCAAATGACTTTACATCTGTATACATATCGCAAATCAATTTATTTTTTCCCTGCAAGCGTTTGTTGAGCTGATTCAGTTCCTTAGTCAAATCAGTCAAAAAACCAAGATCGATAATCCACTGTTAGTAAGCTCTTCTACTGGCTTTCCTTTCATCTCCATGAAGTTGCCAATTTCTTTCCTCAAATCAAAAAACCGTTCCAAAACGGCACCTCGACTGAGCCACCTCACTTCACAGTAGTAAACCACGTCACCATGTTCAGCTTCCAGATCTTCCAAAAACTTTTGGAACTGACGGTATGTGAGCCCATTTCTTCTTATAAAATTAACAGTGGATGTTACAGTATCCATTATTTCTTTCCAGGATATAACTATGGAGCACAATGCCTCTTGATGGACAATACAGTGAAAAATCAATGGCACAGTAGATCCAGAATCTTTCACTTTGCTGATGATTCTCCCAACAACACCTTTGTTTTGACCGCTCATGTTCTTGCCTCCATCGGTAGTGACACTTGTTAACTTTTCCCAGCTTAATTGCAATGAATCCAGAGCTTGTTCCACATGGTGAAATAAATCTTCTCCCGTAGTTGTACCTTTCAAACTGCACATTTTCACAAGCTCTTCGTAAACAGTAAAGTTTTCGTCAATGCCGCGTACAAATATGAGTAGCTGTGCTGTATCCGACACGTCCGTACTTTCATCCATCGCTAAAGAGAAGCAGTCGAAAGACTGCGCCTTATCCCTGAGTTGTTCACACAAATTAGCACCCAAGTCTTCAGTACGTTGGGTGCAAGTTCTTGCAGAGAGACTAAGAGTTTTAAACACTTTTTTCTGCTCTGGGCATATTTCTTCTGCGATAGCTAAGACACACTCTTTTACTAATTCACTATCGGTAAACGGACGTCCACTTTTTGCAAGAATCTCTGCTACCCTGTAACTGGCCCGAACATTCGATTCGCTGTTGTCTGCCACAACCTTAAATATGTTTTGTTGATTTTGTAATGACGATTTCAAAGTGGAAATTTTCCTTTTCCGTATTTCTCCTTCAAGACAGTCAAATTTAGCTTTGTGCTCAGTGTCGTAATGTCGCTTCAGGTTATATTCCTTTACTACAGAAATACTCTTTTGACAAATCAAGCATAACGGTTTTCCTTTCAACTCGATAAAAAAGTATAATTCTGTCCATAATTCGTTAAAAACTCTTTTTTCCTCTTCTATCTTCCTTTTTCTTGAAGCCATGTTTATATAATTATTCTGTAACAATAATGAAAAAAAAAAAAAATTCCAGTTAGCACCTACAAATTCAACTCCACATTCAAATAATAATTAAAACATGACACACTCGTAGCTAACTTCATGTCATGTAACTACTATCCCCGTCCTTATAACATTTACCCATCAATCTGAAGGTTCACATTAACAAGCAGTAAATAAAATAAAACAAAATGCTCGCGAGTGCATACAACTTACCTCATACGTCGTGCGTGAGAAGCTATCAGCGAAGGGAAGAAAGGTGAAACGAAACGCGTAGCTAGCAACCAGATGAGACGTGAGTTTCCGGCGAATTTCCACAACCGAATGTGGCGAGAGCTGCGCGCGGCTGTGATTTTAACTAAAACCGGTCGCTTTGAATTTTTTCGCCGCCGCACACCTGCGTCTAATCAAAGCTGCCGCCCCACCTATTGTCTCAAAGGAGCCGCCCGCCGCCGCACGTGCGGCGGATAAACGCAAAAGAAATTGCCAAGAATTGAATAAGTACAGCAAATATTTATTTTCGGTAGAAACAATACATAACATCACAGTCTTGATAAACAGTTCTTAAGAAATGAAATAGAGGTACATTTTTATCACCCCGCGTGGGAGCGAGCTTTCAAGAATACTCTCATGGCCCAGCAGCATGGCCGTATAAATTCTAGTGAATTTATATGGCCTTTTGCTTCGGTATTTTTTTCTTACGGACCTCAGGCTTGCGGGCCGCACCGAGATAGTCTACGGGCCGCATGCGGCCCGCGGGCCGCCGGTTGCCGACCCCTGTTTTAGTTGTTGCGTGCTGTGAATGACGACTCCGACTTGCCAAGTATGTCAAGAACAACTATGCAGCGAGTGCTGAAACATATAAATTTCAAGTACACAACTCGCAAACGACAAAGTTGTCTAATTGATAGGCAAGATATCGTACTGTGGCGGAAAAAGTACCTACTTGCCATGAAACAGTACCGCAGGGAGGGGAGATGTATTTACTACCAAGATGAAACCTGGGTCAATGAAGGTAACAATATTATTTAAAAAAAAGTTATTTGTGATGGTCATACTAAATATAATTTTGTCAAAAACTGAAGTTATCTAAAGTCTTGTGAATTTCAAATCCAATTTATTGTTTTTTATTGTTGTGGTTAGTGTTTTTTTTTATATAGCCTATTTACGTCCCACTGCAAGGCACAAGCCTTCTTAGAGAAACTGTAACCAATTTTTAATAATGGTTTTTGATTTGCAGGTCATACCACAAAAAAGGTGTGGACAGACACCCAAGTTGAATCCTCCAGACAGGCTTTTCTGGACGGTCTAACGACAGGTCTGAAAGCCCCGACCGGAAAAGGAAGGCGTTTGATTATCAGCCATATCGGAAACGAAGAAGGATTTGTGGAGAACAGTGCCCTCATTTTCGAATCTAAGAACAACGCTGAAGATTATCATCAAGAGATGAATGCAGAGAACTTTGAAGAATGGTTGAAGGGGGTTTTACCAAAACTTAAGAAAAATTCAGTTTTAGTGCTAGATAATGCCCCTTATCATTCAAGAAAAATTGAGAGTATCCCGAACTCAGCTTGGCGAAAAGCAGCGATAACCGAGTGGCTAAAAGAAAAAAATATTGAGTTCCACCCAGAAATGGTCAAGGCACAACTGCTAGAAATAGTAAAACAAAATAAAACTGGTTATGAAAAATATGCGGTGGAAGAATTAGCCGCTCAGTATGGTGTCACCATTCTGCGACTGCCTCCCTACCATTGCGAATTGAACCCAATAGAATTGGTTTGGGCTCAAGTCAAGGGTCATGTCGCAAGAAACAATAAAAGCTTTAAAATGAATGAAGTAAAAAAACTATTTGAAGATGGCTTTAATTTGGTGACACCTCAACGCTGGGCGAACTGTGTAGAGCACACGAAAAAAGTTGAAGATAATGAAGTGTGCGTAGCATAAGTACATAGTAGTAAGTACCTAGAATAGTGTGTTTAGGTTAAGATATTGTCATATAGCACTGCAGTAGCTAGTTAGTTGCTAATATACGTCTTAAAAGAACGGACGCGTTTCTCTTCTTCTCCACCTCTACACCGCCACATAGTTCAATAAAATGATGAAATTAGATCACTTGATTGACGATGTCGTAGATACATTTATAATTCATGTAAGCGATTCAGATACTACGTCAATATCGTCCGATTCAGAATTTTATTTTCATATAACATAAATACAATCATTCAACTGAAACTAAATTCTCATTTTTAGTTTGTTTTCATGTAGATTTTAGTGTAACTTAATCATTGTATTTATATTATTAAACACTTAAGTTGTGTTATTGGGTATTCAGGCTTGCCAATCATCAGGCTTTAAATTCGGATTTAGCAGAAATAAAGAAAAAAAATTAGAATATGACATGAGAATATTTTAAATTATCAAGTTACATCGTGTCAAAATTATTTCATAAATAATACTTCCGTGATTTCACTAACATGACAGTTCTAAATGTCATTTTACTGACTAAGTTGGTGGGCTCGACTTTAGTCGGCCACCAACTCTCAAGATGCCATAGCCATCTAGAAAGGGGTGTAAACCACTCATATTAGTTTTGACAGAACTACCTTTTTGTACTAAGTCAATTTCTTTGTGAAAGATTTGGCCTTGAACATACCTTATTATGACTAGGTTGGAAGTTTGCAATTCTTGTGTAGTTATAGAACCTTTAATTTTATTATTGGGATGCAAACAATTATTTTTGAAGCGTATAAGTAGAGCAATAACTCTCTGAAGTTTGTCAATATCAGAATATTTGTCAAAAATATTATTGTCAGTCAATTTATTTTGCAAATTGCATACATCAAAGGATTGATTAGGGGAAGAATTCTCCTGAGACGATGTAGGTGACTCTACTTTCTCCTCAGCAATTGAAATAGCAATATTGTGCTGAAATGATTTCTCCGATAGCGAAGGAGGACCAAACCACCATAGCTGGTTGTCCTGTAATTTGTGAGGAGCGAGACCCCTTGATAGAAGGTCAGCAGGATTTTCAGAACCTTTAACATGAAACCACTGAAAATATTTGGTGAGCTTTTTTGTATCTCTGACTCTATTAGAGACATAGACTCCTTTTGAACTGTGAGAATTGAGCCAGGCTAAAACTACCTGAGAGTCTGTGTAGAGAAAGACTTTCAGCTCTTTATATCTACATTTTAGAGTTTTGTAAACTTTTGAAGAAAGTTCTGCAAGGAGGAGAGCACCATTGAGCTCTAGATTTGGTATGGTAAGCTTTCTACTGATAGGAGCAACTCTAGATTTTGAGCAGAGTAAGCTGACTTTAAGTTGACCATCATGTGACAAAATTCTTAGATAGAGACAACAACCTGCTGCCTGAAGAGAGGCATCACAGTATCCAACCAGTTCTACTGATTATACATTGTTGATTGCCACACTTCTTGGGATTTTGATTGAACCCATACAATTGAGATCCTGTAAGAAATCTTTCCAAATTTTTAATAAGTTGCAAGGTAAGGTAGAGTCCCAATCAGCCTTGGAATTCCACACTTCCTGCATAAGCAATTTTGCCCTAACAACCAAGGGACCAATTATACCTAGGGGATTAAAGATCCTACCTATAAAACTTAACACCTCCCTTTTCGTGTTTGGAGTTTTGTTCTCAGTCATCGGACACAAGAACATGAAGGAATCGGCAAGTATATCATACTTTAAACCTAATGTTTTTATTATATTGTCTTTATTTAGATCAATTTGTTCAAAATATTTTTTATTTTCAGGGATGTCATCGAGAAGGAGAGGAGTATTTGAGCACCACTTGTGTAAGCTAAAGTTACCCAACTTCATTAACTCTACTAGTTCTTTTTTCAGGTCCTGCAGCTGTTCTACACTATCGGCGCCGCATAAAACATCATCAACGTAAGTATTTAGCTTTAAGGCTTCTGCAGCGAGAGTGAACTTTTCCTGATACAAATGGGCGAGCTCTATCAGGCATCTTGTACATAAAAAGGTTGATGCTTTAAGACCATACGTAATTGTCTGCAACTGCAAACAACTGACAGGTGTGCTAGGATGATCTCTCCATAAAATGTTTTGCAATGGTTTGAATTTTTCATTAATAGAACACATTCTGAACATTTTTTCAATATCACACATGAGTGTGTAAACATAAGTACGGAACAAAATGAGTATGTTAAATAGATCATTCTGGACTATAGGTCCATTCAGCATGACATCATTTAGTGAGAGGCCATTTTTAGACTTCATATTGCCTCCGAAAACAACACGCAGTTTTGTAGTTTTGCTACTTTCATTGAGGACAGCGTGGTGAGCAAGAAAGTACACAGGATCATTGAAAACATCATATTGATTGATGTCCACTTCCTTGACGTGCCCCAGCAGTACATATTCATCAATAAAGTTTTTATACTGTTGGAAATATTCTGTGTTTGTTTCAAACTTCCTCTCAAGAGCATAGAACCTTTGTAGAGCAAGGGAAAAAGACTCTCCGATATCTAATTCCTCTATGGGACTTTTTAATGGGTAATCAACTGAGAAGCAGTTTTCCTCCAATTTTACTGAGTTTTTAAAACTCTTCTCAGCTTCAAGAAATTCAGCATTTTGAGCAGTAATTTTTTCAGGAATTTTTTCAGATATCCAAAAATTTTTCATTATTTCTTCAAGGCTGTCATGCTCAGGCTGCTTTGTTGCAAGGAAATTTGAAACCAAAGTCATATCTGAATTTTGAGATTGAAAACATTTAATTTGAGTAGAGCCCGCTACCACATGTCCAAATAAAGTATTTTGTAAGACAAGACCATTGTCTAATTTTATGTGTCCATTTAATAAAATGGCAAAATAGAGATCAGCACCCAGTAAAATGGATATTTCAGATGGTACATTGAACTCATTGTCAGCAAGTTGAATGTTACTTGGAATAATGCATTTTGACAAGTCAAAATAATTTTGTGGCAGCGTGCCAGTTATAGTATCGACTACATGACATTTCACTTTGAATTGGACATCATAATTTGGTGAATTTAATTGCAAGTTTACAGATTCATTTACTTTGTTTGGTATATTGCCCAAACTGATTATGTTTGTGTCTTGAGCCATAGGCATCAAGTTTAATTGTTTCACAAGAGAATGTTTCACAATGGAAACTTGGCTCTGCTTTTACATGGAAATCACAACCTGATTTGTCAGTGAATTTTACCTTTATAGTAGGCAATAATATGATTTTTTGTGGGCAATTACTATCGGAATGCTCACCATTTGTATTTGAATGTGAGCAGTTGCTATTGGAAAGCTCACTATTTGTATTTGTGACTTGATTGGAAACATTTGAATGCAAATTGATTACTTCCTCTTCCTTTGGTCTTTACTCATGCAAAAGAGTGTTGATTTTGTTTGCAAAATCTACATCTGAAATTATATTTGCACTTGTCAGTGTGACTCCGGAGGCACAATGTGCACAACTTATGTTCAGTCACAAATTTCAATCTTTCACCCACTGGAGCCATTTTGAATTTGGGGCATGAGTACAAAGGATGAGTGTTACTACAAAATCCACAAATCTGTGGTTTATAGGTTGGTTTTGTTGCAACATTAGAAACTTTGTTGTTGTGTGTGGTATAATTTTGTGATTTAAATTTTGAACTGCTTTCTTGGTGCGTACTTTTTAAGGGAAGACTGTCCAAGGCTATGGCCCTTTTTTCAAGGAAAGACAAGAATTCATCAATGGTGGGTAATGAGTCAGGAGAAGACCTATCTAAGTGGTAAGCTCGATTAGTATAAGTGTCAAGCTTACGTGATAGCACGGATATCAATAGCATATCCCACTGGTCAACTGGCTGCTTCATGTTTTTCAAGGCATAAAGTTGCTGTCGGACATCAGACACAAAGGACCTGATATTTGCAGCAGTACCCTTCTGCATTTGAGGAAAGTCCAGAAGAATGTTAATGTGATTGGTAATAATCCGTATGTGGTTGTCAAACCGTTTTTCTAATAAATTGAGTGCTTCTGAGTAAGATTCATTGACAAGCGGCAGGTTTATTATAACAGACAGCGCTTCACCTGTCAAGTATTTACGTAAATAAAAGAGCTTTTGTACATTGGACAGAGAACTATTATTATCGATAACAGCTCTAAACAAGTCAATAAAGGATTTATATTGGGTGAAATCCTTCCCATCAAACACTGAGATCTCAATATTGGGTAACTTACAATTGGAAACCGAGTTTAATTCAGAGTTCTGTTTGTTTTTCATTTCACGTAATTTAAAGTTTATTTTCCCAAGCACCTGAAAATACTTTTCCTCGACGTCACATACCTCTTCAGCGTCCTCCTCATCAAGATTGAGAATGTCCAGATAGATACATCGTACTCCTTTAGAGTGGCTATGAGTTTTTCACGGCGAGCCTCCAAAGTGTCCAAAGTCGAAGATGCTAAAAGTATGGGATCACTTACAAAGCTCTCTAATCGTGTTATTGTGGCTTTACACTACCCACGCATCCTACGCAACCTCTTGAGTTCGTTTTCGGACGTCATCGTGACGACTGAATACACTTTTTCAAACAATATTGTACGCAACAACGCAAATTTTCACTTGTAGGTTATCACTTTGTTGACAAACTACATTGACATTTCGGTGGCACTGACAGCTTTGACGTTTCACCGACGTGAGGCCAGCGACAAGATGTCTGCTCTCGTTCGGTCGCAGAAAACAGGGATACCAACACAACAATGTGTACGAAGTTCACTCGATGAAATAAAATCTTAAACCACCTTCTTTTGAAAAAAAATTTACGAAATATGACTCGAAAAGCCGAAAATTATAGAATTCCCGGGCAATCTTCTCTCGAGCCAGCGAAATACTGTAAATTGATGCTCTCGCAACTTGTAAAAATGCGAGCCTTATGCGAGAAAATAGTTCTCAACGTTCCCGCGCGGCGGCACTAATGACCCGGTATAGCAAGTCGTCAAGCCGAATTATCCGAGGGGCACTTATCGAACAAACACTACTGTACTGTCCACAAAGTCGAAGGACCACAAATCCTGTTGTAAATAACAAGGCTAATTTAGTTTAGTAATTAATTTGATTTTATTGAAAACCAATGCACTTCTCACACTTATGGAAATGTCAAAAGAGAAAGAAAAAAATGTTGCCACACGACAATATGACATTTAGTTAAGAAAATGTTGCCAATATTTAAGTGGTCAAAAATTAAATTTTTTATGTATTAAACAAGGCTAATGCAATCAAATGAAGTATTTCAAAGAAATATCGCCATCTGTGTAATTGACTTGTATTGAAATCCAAATTCTTGAACACGGCGCCAAATATTCTGCCCCAAATGAAAAAGACAGGCTTTATGATAAATGCCTGGAAATACTGAATTTGTTGACATAGGCGGAGTAAAGAGCTTGAAGAGTTTATTTAATATAGGATTTGGTAAGTATATAGTGAAAACATGTTCACTGTCAAGAGTGTATATTCGAAGTGATTGTAAATTTAAAATATGACATAAAAATTGCGCAACATAAAAATAAAACGTAATTCTAAAGACTCTATTTATTTTATTTTATTTTATTTGGGTAAACAAACAATTAAACAATGAGTGGTAACAGCAACTTAGGTAACAATTGAGTATTTTAAGTAATTGTACAACCAGCAACGCTTACCACGAATTGGAGAAAGAGAAAATAAATACGGAAAACAAAGGCCTCAGAGAGAGGTAACTTCTGACTTAAGTTAATTAAAACTAACAACATTAATATCTTATCAGTTTATCGGCCTTCAAGGACGAATTTGAACCATTGAAATTAAACATAGTGTGCTAAATTATATGCTTTTTAGAAGGATTAATATTTATTTTTACGTACTCAATATCGAGCCCCTTACTATTAAGGCCCGACATCCAGCAAGGACAATACACCCTGTCTAAACAACCCCGTTTCTGATTTCTAAATTCTAAAGCACAACTGAGGTTAGTATCTACAACAGAATTGATAAGGGCGATATAGAAATCTGTCTTTACCACATTATTCATTGCAAAGTGACTGCCCATAACGCTTCAGCTGTTAGGAAAGAGTATAACATTCTGGTGTTTTTCGTGATAAAAGTGCATACACAAGGGGTACTATTCTCTTGTTATCGCCAGTTCCAACTATACCATGTATCGAATATAGTTGCATGAATAATTTTGGGCAGCTTTGAAAGTTCCATCCAGGATCCAAATTGTAGATTAATGTAAAAGTTTATTATTTTTTTCCGTGCAACATATAAGTGCTTTTATTTAAGTGCTTTTTTCATTTAAGGTTGTATTTGGAATAAAAAAAGTCTCACCCTTGAACATTTATAAATCCTTGGGAAGATTTATTTCTGCTAACGATTTCGGTTCTGGTGGTATTCATTTATCTCGAGCCCTTTCAATAATTTGTCTCATAACATTTTTATTCGGTATAAAACAAGCGCTTGTGGTTGGCACATCTTCTTAAACGATTCATAACATGGCACGGTTTTTCTCGAGTTGTTTCTGTCTCCCTTTTTATATTCATTCGAAGCTTCAGAATATCAGACGTTCTTGAAAAACAAAAATTAAATAAATATTGTCACAGGTCAAATAAGTCTCCATTTTGGTGGTGGTGGACGGCCGTTTGGTGCAGTGGTGGCGACACCCGCCTTCTTCGCCAAAGGGTTCGAATGTGATGATGAATAAGTGTGATGAACACGAGCATTTGTTCCCGAGTCATGGTTGTTTATAAAACTTATTTATGTATTCTATACGTTATGTAGTACCCATAGTACAGGCTGTGCTTATTTTAGGACTAAATAATTGTTGTGAGTTGTCCGGAATTATTATTTAATTACTATTAATTATTTCTAAATGCTAATATTTACATACTAATTTATATATTATATTTAATCACTATTACTTATTTCTGGATCACAGATAATGCCGTACAGCTGTCCAGAATATTTATATACTAATTGTTAGTAATAAGATAGAGGGTAGTTGTGTGTACCCCAGATTGTATGGTGCTTAGAGAGGTCAGTCGAATAGATAGCTCGATAACCGACAGTTGTGTGCGTTTTTATTTATCTCCATAAACCACCGAAATAACAGTGGCGACGTTCGGACCAAATTACCGCGTGCGTGTGTACAATGGCAAAGATATCCGTGGGGTCCTTAAACATATTCAATCACGAATCACAGGACTGGCTATTGTACAAAGGACGACTGGAGCAATGGTTTTTTGCCAACGACATCAACGATGACGTGGATAAGTCGGGTGCAAAACGTCGGGCTATTTTATTAAGTAGCTTAGCAGAGCCTACTTACAGACTCATTAGAGACCTAGCATTACCGAAGGAAGTGGGATCTTTGGAGTTTTCACAAGTGACGAACCTACTAGATAATAACTTCAAGACAAAGAAATGTAGTTTTGCAGAGCGATATAAATTTCACAGCGCCGTGCAAAAATCAGAAGAAACAATGCAAGAATGGGCGGCGCGTCTCCGAGGTTTAGCGATGGATTGCGGGTTTTCTCACAACACTCTGGAAGAGACACTTCGGGACCGGTTCGTGCTTGGAATGGCCGGTAGCGCCGAGCGCAATCGGTTGTTCAGCGAGCCCTTAGAGGACCTCACACTGAATAAAGCTTTGCAGCTGGCAGAAAGTGTACGTTGCGCTAGAGAAGGCGCGTGCCAAGCATCGGCAGCAGGGGCGCAGGCGGCGGCGGCAGCGGTGCAATTCCCGGTACTCGACGTTCACAAGTTGGCGGCCCGCGCGGGAACGGCCGCGGCCTCGTCCTCGCCCGGCACCATGGGTGGCCCACGCGCCGTCAGTTCGCGCCGGTGCCCTCGGGCGCGCATACAAGGCCGGCTGAGCAATGTACAGTATGTGGTGCCGTCGGACATGCTAGAAAAGTGTGTAGATTTAAAAATGCTGCCTGTAGGAAGTGCGGGGTCAAAGGTCATTTAGGCAGAGTGTGTAAAAGAGAAGTGAATTACAACCTGCATTTCCTAGAGTGTTGTTCAGATGATGGCGGGGATGACGGTAAGTTTTTTGTCTTTAATATTCGCAGTTATCATGGAGAGCCAATGCAGGAATCGGTAAAAGTAGATAATATTGCCTTGCGTTTTGAAGTAGATACTGGATCAGCTGTTACGGCCATATCTGATAGCCTGTATTTTAAATATTTCCGTGACCATCCTCTGATGCAAAGTAGCAAAATATTGCAAAGTTATAACGGTCTTCAGATCGCGGTTTTGGGAGTAATTTCACTGCCGTTTTTATTCAAAAACAAGACCAAGCGAATTGACGTTTTTATTGTAAAAGATGGAGGTCCCCCACTGCTAGGCAGGGATTTTATGTCCAAATTTAATTTACAAATATGTTCGGTGAGCTCTACTTTTTTCCAATAAATTAGGTTGTTGTAAGGGTGTCACAGTGAACCTAAATTTAAAGCCTGGTGCAACACCAATTTACATAAAAGCGCGATCAGTTCCCTTCGCACTGCGCACTAAGTTGGAGGAAGAAATTAACCGATTAGAAAAGTTAGGTATAATTGAACCGGTCACTTATTCGGATTATGCTAGCCCCATTGTACCCGTGTTGAGACAAGACGGGAAAATTCGTTTATGTGCCGACTACTCGGCAACACTGAACAAGCAGCTAGTTATTGAGAAGTACCCACTTCCTCGTATCGATGAGTTATTTACAAAACTGCACGGCGGACAACAATTCACAAAGTTGGATTTATCGAGTGCCTACAACCAGCTGAGATTAGGTACTGAATCACAACGTCTCACGTGCATTAACACTCATAAAGGGCTATACAAATATACGCGCTTGGTTTTTGGCTTGTCGAGTGCGCCGGCAATCTTTCAGCGGACACTCGAAAGTATTTTGTCAGGTGTAGATGGTGTACTTCAATTCCTAGATGACATTTTAATTACAGGGAGAAACCGGGAGGAACATGTAGCTCGGCTACATGAGGTTTTTAAAAGATTGGAGAGTGCAGGATTAGTACTCCAAAAAGAAAAATGTCATTTTTTTCAAGACTCTGTATCATATTTAGGGTTTGTTATAGATAAAAATGGCTTACACAAATCTCCAGAAAAAGTAAAGGCAATTCTAGATGCAAAAAGACCGGAAAATCAAACAGAACTAAAGTCATTTTTAGGGTTAGTGAACTATTACAGAGTTTTCATCCGAAATGCATCCTGTATTCTTGCACCGCTTCATAATTTACTACAAAAAAAGATAAAGTGGCAGTGGTGCAAGGAGCACCAAGAGGCATTTGTAAATATAAAGCGAGAACTTGCGTCTGAGAATACAGTGGCCCATTTTAACCCAAATGCAAAAATTATAGTAACGGTGGATGCGTCACCGAGAGGGTTAGGTGCCGTTTTGTCACAGATTGATAAGGACGGGGCGGAGAGGCCGGTGTCGTACATGTCACGTTCCTTAAATTCAGCAGAAAAACAGTATAGCCAAATTCAAAAGGAGGCCACGGCTATAATTTTTGGAGTCAGAAAATTCCATCAATACATTTATGGGAGAGGCGATCCTTTTATTCTTAGGACTGACCATAAGCCACTTTTGTCAATTTTCCGGCCAGGAAAAGGTGTTCCGGAAGTTTCCGCTAACAGGCTGCAGCGCTATGCACTCTTTTTATCGGCTTATAATTACTCCATCGAATTTGTAAGCAGCTCAAATAACTGTGCAGACTTTCTTAGTCGTTCCATGACGGGCACCGCGTCCGCGTGCGATAACGATAGCAAACCGGTTTTGTCAACAGATGTTTGCGACGGAGCGAGCTACGTAAACTTTGTTTGGGAGGCTGAGCCGGCGCTTATTTCCTTGAGTGACGTCAGGCGCGTGTCGCAATCAGACAGTACTATAGCGCAGGTTATGCACTACACATTGGTGGGCTGGCCCAGTAAGGTAACAGATAATGCTCTAAAGCCCTATTTTGCTTGCCGATTTCAGTTAGCGGTAGAAAAGGATGCTTATTAAGAGGATCAAAGTTAATAATTCCTGCGGAACTTAGACGTAGCGTTATAGAGGAATTACACAAGGGTCATTTAGGAATCACGAAAATGAGGCACGCGTTCGGTTTTGGTGGCCGGGCCTCTCGTCCGAGCTGGAGCGGGCGGCTGCGGCGTGCGACGTGTGCGCGCAGCTGCGCCCCATGCCAGCGCGCGCGCCGCTCACTCCTTGGCCGTTTCCACCACAGCCATGGTACCGCGTCCACTTAGATTTCTTGGGACCCATTAATAATATGATGTTTTTGGTAGCCGTTGACGCGTACTCTAAGTGGGTGGAGGTGTTTGATGTAATGTAACACGCTACTTTATTAATACGCGGATTACGGGCAATATATATATTTATTAGTCTTTTTTATCGATGCCCTAGTCTAGCTGGGGATCGACTGACATCTAAAACAAAACGTAACGATTCCCTTCAAAATATTCAAAATAAGACGAGAAGGCTCTGCCAGCCAGCTTCTATAAAGGAGAATCGTTACATTTCCCCCCCGGTTATCATAAAATTTTAATTACAATTACAATTAAAATTTACCCTAGCTAACACACTTCGGTAACCTAACGTCAGTCATCTGTCCTACAGTGTCGGGGAAATTGTACAATCCCGGCGAACGCATGATGCTCCGTTACTAATTCGGTCAGTGTGCCAGAACAATTCAAAGACCATCAAGACAATCTAGTCAATATTCATAAAACCTCCAAGTTATTTACAATTAAAACGCAAGAGAAAATTGGTCTATGACTGTACGGACAGACCCCCTCTCGGCAAAACCCAACAAAAAACCGAGAAGACACCATCGAACGCCGCTTCAAGTTTCACAATTATAAGTCCTACCTACCCCATGAACTTAAATAAACTAGCTAGACATTCTACAATCTTAAAAACTTAAATAAACTATCGCACTTCACTTTAACCGAACAACACTCTACCTACCTACTCCTGTTAAAGTTGTGAGGATTCCACCTTTGAAATAGTGAAATGGCAAAGCTTCTGTGGTCCGGACTTCGTCTAATAACCCTATATGGCCCTTTGTACATCCTACATAACTTCTTACTTCTTCCAGTTATTCTCCTAGGGGAAAATAACATTACTAAATCTCCCTCTTGATATATAATATTTTTCGCCTTTCTATCATGTACCCTTTTTTGCCTTGATTGTGCTCTACGAATGTTCTCCGTGGCCCTGCGCGTTATCCCTTCAAGTGCAGTAACTCTACCCCGAATATCGTCATGCAAGACCGGATTATTAATATTCAACTCAGCATCAGACTGAAACCGTGGTTCTCTCCCATACATTAACAAATGCGGAGAACACTTACTTGACGCTTGCACACTCGTATTATACGCATAGCACACCATAGGTAAATAAATACACCAATCACTCTGATCCTCACACACATACATACTCAGCATCTGTTCTAACGTCCTATTGAACCTCTCTACTAACCCG
The DNA here is from genome assembly GCA_963969515.1 of Yponomeuta evonymella. Lineage (NCBI taxonomy): Eukaryota > Metazoa > Arthropoda > Insecta > Lepidoptera > Yponomeutidae > Yponomeuta > Yponomeuta evonymella. The sequence goes on along the minus strand of OZ018358.1, from coordinate 18,176,766 downwards.
TCACTCTGCGGATGGAACGCCGACGTAAAACACGACCTCGCTCCAAAAGCTGCAATAGTTCCCTGAACCAATCTTGATCTAAATACCGAAGCCCGATCTGAAACAACTTCTTGAACCCCTCCTAATCGGCAGAACACTTCTTCAATCAAAAACAAACTTATTTGCTCCGCTGTCACTCTTGGCACAGCCTTACAAATTGCATATCTCGATACATATTCCACACAAACAATAATATATTTATTTCCACGTCTTGATCTTTTCACAGGCCCGATGACATCAATTCCCACTTTCTCTGCCAATCTACCAATATTCACCGGCTGTAACTCCGCTTTACAATTCACTCCCTTTCGCTCTTGACATACCATACAACCCTTCACATACTTCTCTATCTCCTTCTCAGCCCCTTTCATGAAATACCTTTCCCGAAACTTCGCCAATGTCTTTGCTAATCCCAAATGTCCTCCAGTGCTTGGATCATCATGCAATTCCTGCATGATTTCGATGAACAAGCTCCGCGGCAGCACCATTGTCTTTCGTTGTTCATTTCTGCACCTGCTGTTCCTATACAAAACATCTTGTTCTAAGAAATATCCCTTAAAAATCGATCTACCACTTGTTCTAACCGCCTCGATCCATCTTAAACAATACTCGTCGTTCCTCTGCTCACTACTGACCCGGACGACACTGATTCTATACACCTTTAACCCATCTTCTTGCTCCAGCTTCAACTCTTCAGACTTTTCTTCTGCCAACGGATTCCTAGACAAAAAATCCGCTGTGACATTATCCTTCCCAGCACAATAAACGATATCAAAATCATACGCCTGAATACTTAATGACCATCTCGCTAATCTACCATTCGTATCTTTCTTTCCCTTCAACCAACATAGCGCCTTATGGTCCGTAACCACTTCAAATCGTAGCCCCCACAAATAATGTTTGAAATAATTCAAACCCCACACTAAAGCCAAACACTCCTTTTCTGTGACAGTATACCTTTTCTCCGCTTCACTCAACTTCCTCGATGCAAACGCAATCGGCTTGGTTCCAGTCTGATCCTGGCTTTGCGTAAGGCTCCTCCCCGCTTGCATCTACAAATAACCGCGTATTAACGCCAATTTCATTAGAATAAAACGGCAACACAGGTGGATTACACATTTCTTTCTTTATTTCTTCGAACGCCCGTTGACACGCGCCGGTCCACGTAAAACTTACCCCTTTCTTCAGTAATTTATTCAGTGGCATGACCTTTGCCGCAAAGTTATCAATGAATTTCCTATAATATGAGCATAATCCCAATACCGCCTTCACTTGCTTCACATTTTTAGGGGGCTCTAATTCACGTATTGCCTTTACCTTCTTTTTATCAGGTAAGATCCCATCACCCGAGATTTCATATCCCAATACCGTAATTTTATCGAAACCAAAACTACACTTACTTGGTTTCAACGTTAGATTCACCTCCTTGAATCGATTCAGCACCCGTTCCAGGGCGTCAACAAATTCTCCAAACGTTTTTCCATAGACGATGATATTATCTACATACACAATCGCATTCTTATACTTAATTCCGGCTAAAACTTTATCCATCGTCCTCTGGAAAATTGCTTGACTAATTCGCAAACCGAATGGCAATACATTAAACTCATATAACCCTGTGGTCGTCACGAAAGCAGTTTTGTGTTTATCCGTCTCAGCCATGGCTAATTGCCAATATCCCGAATTTAAATCTAAATCTGCGAAGTATCGTGCCCCCGCCAAATGAGCAACAATATCATCAATTCGAGGTATCGGATACGAATCATTAATGACCTTTTTATTTAATGCTCTAAAATCAATGCAAAATCTCCACGCACCATCAGCTTTTCGCACTAAAACTACCGGTGAGGCGAACGCGCTTCTACTTTCCCGAATAACCCCATTTTTAAGCATTTCATCAACCTGCTCCTCCACAATCTTCCTTTGAGCATCAGAAACTCGATAAGGTGGCTTGTGGATTGGAACCTCATCAGACAATCGTATCTTCACCTCCTCTATACTACATTTACCTAAATCCTCCCTTTTAAACGCAAATTGTTCACGATATTTCTCTAGCAGTTCCATCAACCTCTTTTTTTGAAAATTGTCTAACTCTTTTCCTAAATTAAATTGACCTTTTTCCTGTGCCAACTCTATTGGGTAAAGCCTATCCTCATTTTGTTCCATAAAGGTCGCATAATAAAAATATTCTTCTTTCTTCATTTGACAATGATGTTGCGACTTTTATGGAACAGGTTTTGATATGCGATTATTTGTCGACTGCTGGTAATCCAGAATTTAGAAGAGAGTGTTGCATTGTGGAGTGTTTCGAAAAAGGGTGGTCCCATCCTTTATAGAGTTTGGAGTGGAGGTAAATGATACCGATCCCGAAACAACACAGCGGATCACTTCCACCAAGAAAATCAGAAAAATGGGGAGGAAAACAATATCGGGTGTTGATAATGTGAGACGTGAGATGCAACGATTAGTTTGCAGCTTTGCATCCTACATCAAGCACAAAGAAAGAGGGAAGAAAGATAGACGAGCAATAGCGTCCGCAACAATGCTTTTGAGGCCCTTCTTGCACATCATTGAATCATTCCACCTAGAACTCTCTAAGGGATTGATGGGGTCAACAATTTCCATAGGAGGAGAAGAAAAGAAGGCAAAGATCACTTCAAACATGGAAGTCACTGCATTGGACACCGAGCTTGCCAACCATGTGTCACAGGGAACTGAGGATGCCACTAAATGGAATGAGTGCCTTTCCCCTGCGGTATTCTTTCTAATGCACCACTATTTGTTTAATAATTCAACAAGAGTGGCTAGTTTGATTACTTTACCCTCCAAAGTAGGAAAATTGTTCATGGCCATATGTAACACGCTACTTTATTAATACGCGGATTACGGGCAATATATATATTTATTAGTCTTTTTTATCGATGCCCTAGTCTAGCTGGGGATCGACTGACATCTAAAACAAAACGTAACGATTCCCTTCAAAATATTCAAAATAAGACGAGAAGGCTCTGCCAGCCAGCTTCTATAAAGGAGAATCGTTACAGTAAGCACAGGGTACGGTTCAAAAGTGGTTATAGAGAAACTTAGTGAGTTGATGGCGAGATTTGGGTTGATACATACCATTTGTAGTGACAACGGGCCGTCTTTTGTATCAGCTTTGTTTGAAAATTTTTGTATTCGTAACGGGATTAAGCACATAACTTCTCCAGCATACCACCCGGCCAGCAACGGCCAAGCGGAGAGTTACGTAAAGATAGTTAAGAGGGCAATTAAAAGTATTCTACTTTCTGGTGCAAGAACTTCAGACATGAATATAAAAATGAACGAATTTCTATTTAATTACAGAAATTCCATTCATTCTTCTACTAACCGATCTCCTGCAGAAGTTCTTTTTGGCTGTAAGTTATTAGGAATGTAAATTTAATTGTTAACATTCTTCCTGAACGCAGCTGTTAAGTTTTTTATTTAGCCACTAGTTGGCGCCACCGTCTTTGTCGTTGATAAAACATTAAACTATTTTGTGTGTGCTTTTTAATAAAAGCAAGTTTAGTACAGAAATCTTGTTCAGACGTTTCATTTAAATACCTGGCTCAATAGGTTATGGGCCCAGGTAACGCTAGAAAGTAAATTTACTGCGAAGTCTGAGCAAAGAGCAGAAGTATTTTTCAAAGTGTTCATGAACATAACCACAAATTCAAAATGGAGGTCGCAAGCTCGATGAAAGTTGAAAAATTCGACGGCCACAACTTCAAGCAATGGAAGTTTCAGATGATGTGTGCTTTAAGAGCAAAAGGTTTGAAAATAAATACACCCAAACCAGAGAGGCCCGAAGAACAACAAGAATGGGACAAAAAAGACGGCATGGCCATGTTCATTCTAACCTCGTCAATGGATCTCAATCAAATATCTTTGATAGAAAATTGCGATACGGCACAAGAAGTTATGAAGAAGTTGGAGGCGATTTATGAACACAAATCGGAGTTCAACAAGATGATGGTACATGAAAAATTCTACCAATACACTTATTGTTCGAGTGACACGATGGCACAACATGTCTCCAAAGTAGAAAGTTTAGCAAAACAATTGCGAGAATCTGGAGAACAAATAAGTGATACGGCGGTAATAACGAAAATACTAAGTACCTTACCAGCATCATATCGTTCCCTTCGACAAGTTTGGCTGTCACTTGATTCAGCCAACCAAACTATACAAAATTTAACTTCAAGACTGATTGACGAAGAAGCAAGCCTAGATAAAGATACAATCAGTGAGACTGCTCTCGTAACCACTAAAAACAGTGTAAAGCAAGCAAGAAATAATGGAAATACAAAGAGAGCCAACCCGAGTCATCGCTTTGTATGCTATAATTGTAGCAAGCGAGGTCACTTTGCAAAGGATTGTAAAGCACCTAAGAAATCTGGTCGCAAGAACCAAGAGCAGCTAGACATGTTGGCATTCAGTGCTGAGAATAATTCTTCTCATAATCAAGGTGAAAATGTATAGATTCTGGACAGTGGTGCGTCTATGCACATGACATACAAACGTGATTTTTTCTGTGAACTAGACGAGTCTTTAAACTCTGATGTGAATAGAACTGTCAAACTTGGAAACAAGCAGGATATCAAAGTTCTGGGAAAAGGCTCCATCTTGATAAATAAATTGGTGAATGGGCAGTGGGAGCAAAGTGTTCTAAAGGAAGTGCTCTATGTACCTGACCTTAGAAGAAATTTATTCTCAGAGGGAGCTGCTACTAGAAAAGGATATGTGATAGTGAAAAATAATGAAAAAGCTTTGATTATGAAAGACAATGCGGTTGTTATGTGCGCTCAGTTGAAAGAAAACAATCTTTATGAACTGGATATCAAACATGAAAGTTGTAATGTGGTGCAATCTGACATTAAAGTGTGGCACGAGAGGTTAGGTCATGTGAATGTCAAGGAACTACAAAAGATGAGTAAAAATGGTGCAATTCCTGCAGTTTTTAATGCTAATGATACTTTTGTGTGTGAAGCTTGTCAATATGGAAAGCAAGCTAGATTACCATTCAAGAAATCTCACAGAGGACAACCATAGCCTGGTGATATAGTCTACAGCGACGTATGCGGTCCCCTAGAAGTACCTTCAGTGTCAGGAATGCGTTATTTTGTACTTTTTAAAGATGGTGCAACAAGTTATCGCCATATTTATTTCCTCAAGCAGAAAAGTGAAGTGTTGGACTGCTTCAAAAAGTATAATGCCTTGGTGTGTAACAGATTTCTACATAATGTGCGCATTATACATAGTGATAATGGAGGAGAGTATAAAAATCATGAATTTGAAGCATTCCTGGATTGTAAGGGTATAACGCATGAATGTACAGCCCCATACACCCCCGAGCAGAACGGGAGAGCGGAAAGGGAATTAAGAACCATAATGGAGAGTGCCAGGTCTATGCTCTATGCCAAAGACATTCCTATGAATCTGTGGGCAGAAGCTGTACACTGTGCTGTATATTTGCTAAACAGAACCTCATCGAGTCAAACACCAGATGTTACTCCCTATGAACTCTGGTATGGAGATAAGCCAAGTCTTCAGCATATCAGAATATTTGGCTCGACGGGATATGTGCATGTTCCAAAAGACAAAATAAGAAAATTGGATAAGAAAAGTACAAAGATGCTGTTGGTGGGATATGATCAAGAAAACTATAGGATGTATGATGAAAATACAAGAAAAATAACAGTGTCTAGAGATGTGCGATTCAATGAAAATAGTGTTCCTGACAAGAGGCAAAACTATGCAGAAATTGAATTAGGTGGTCTTGATGATGAGCAATCAAGTACATCACGTGTGTCTCACAGTGACTCTCAGTGTGAAGATGAGACCCCAGAAGTGTCATTGGATGACAGCATGCAGAGTATTGAAAATGATGGTGATAGCTCATATGTTCCACCACCAAATGTTGTTATCAATGAACAAGAGCGCAGTAATATTACACTGCGGTACCGGCCAATCAATCCGGAAGTAAATTTTACAGAAGTAGAGATACCAAACACGTATGAACAAGCAATTAATTGTAGAAACCATAGTGACTGGAAGAAAGCCATTAAAGAAGAGCTTCAGTCACATGAGATGAACAATACATGGACAATAACTGACCGAACTACGAAGAAGCCTATTACATGTAAGTGGGTTTTCTGTGTAAAGAGGAACAGAGATGGAGAGATAGAGAGATTTAAAGCACGTTTGTGTGCCCGTGGTTTTAACCAGGTGAAGGACATTGACTACACCGAGACCTTCTCTCCGACTACCAGGTATGATTCCATTAGACTGTTGTTGAGTATTGCTGCAAAAGAAAAGTTGGAAATCCAGCAGTTTGATGTTAAGACAGCATTCCTGTATGATGAGCTCTCCGAGGACATCTTCATGGAGGTGCCAGAGGGTGTTGACGCCGACACATCCAAAGTATGTAAGTTGAACAAGTCCTTGTATGGCCTCAAACAGGCTTCCAGGTGTTGGAACAGAAAATTCTGTTCATTTTTAACTACATATGGTTTCAAACCATGCCAGTCTGATAACTGTGTATTTGTAGGATACTTTAATAATATTAAAGTACTTTTAGTTATCTATGTTGATGACGCCCTATTAATGTCAAAGTGTACGGATACACTGCATATTGTTATAAATGATTTGATGAAAAATTTTGAAATTAAGGTTTTAAAATGTAACTCCTTTGTTGGCATGGAAATAAATAAAACAAATGAGTGTATATCAATAAATCAAAAGCGTTACATAGAGTCCATAATTAAAAAGTTTAATATGTCAGATGCTAAAAGTTGTAGTACACCAGTAGATGTCAATGTACAATTGTCAAAGAATATGGAGGATGAACTGCCTATTAGTTTCCCCTTCAGGGAGGCAGTGGGAGCTTTATTGTTTTTGTCATCTGTGTCAAGACCTGACATAACTTATGCAGTTAATCTTGTTAGCAGATATGTGAGTAACCCATGTACTGCGCATGTAAACGCTTTGAAGCGAATAATTCGCTATTTATTACAAACAAAAGATAAGTCTATTTGTTATAATAGTGATAATGAGCTGGTGGGCTATTCGGACTCGGATTATGCGGGGGATATAGACACCAGGAGGTCAACTACTGGTTACATATTTCTGATGAATGGTGGACCTGTCACATGGGCAAGTAGAAAACAGACAACAGTTGCATTATCCACCATGGAATCCGAGTTCATGGCCGCTAGTGATGCAGCTAAAGAGATATTGTGGTTAAGACAATTTTTGTTGGATTTAGATGTGCCACAAGAATCTGTTACCTTATATGTAGATAACCAGAGTGCAATTAAACTTATCCAGAACCCTGTTTTCCACAAAAGGAGCAAACATATTGATATAAGATACAATTTTATTCGGGAGAAAGTTGAAAACAAAATTATTCAAGTTAAATATGTTGAAAGCTCTCATCAACTTGCAGATTTCCTGACTAAGGCATTGCCTGTGGGTAAGTTTACTTGCATCCGAGATAATAGATTATATTAATGGTTTGCCTTTAAGTAGTTTGTAAGTACCTATAGAAGGCCTGCCAAGAAAAATATGATGGTTGGCCTTATTGTTGTAGTTTTGACCAGGTTTGAGTTAAAGCTGCATTTAATTTAAGTTAGTGTTTTAAATTTAAGTGGGAGTATTAGGAATGTAAATTTAATTGTTAACATTCTTCCTGAACGCAGCTGTTAAGTTTTTTATTTAGCCACTAGTTGGCGCCACCGTCTTTGTCGTTGATAAAACATTAAACTATTTTGTGTGTGCTTTTTAATAAAAGCAAGTTTAGTACAGAAATCTTGTTCAGACGTTTCATTTAAATACCTGGCTCAATATAAGTTACGTAGTCGGTTGGATTTATTAAATCCATTAACTCCGCCATCATCTGATACAGCATTGTCGGAAGCTGTAAAGGAAAGTCAGTGTTCACAGGTTAAATTTTATCGCGGAAAAAGAAATATCAATTTCAACACAGGAGACTTTGTGTTGGTAAAAGTGCATAAAAATCAAAAAACATTTTGGGAAAAAGGTATAGTCTACGAGAAACTCGGCAGAACGGCATATTTAGTCAAGTTATGTGAGCTGGACCGCATCGTTAAACGTCATACAAATCAGATTTACGAACTGAAGGGGGAGAAGAGTGAGAGTGTTAGTGTCACCAGCGGAGTCTGGCGCTTCTGAACCAGCCAGCGAACCAGACCACAGCACTCCTCGGCCAGAGGAAATTAGCGAATGTCTACCTCCGATCTTCGTAACATCTGGAACAGAAGCTACATCCATGACACCAGCTATAGCGACCACATCTTCAGCCAGACCGATGCCAAGCTCAGTAGAAGCCGACCCTGCGACTAACGCGGCTTCGGCGGAACCCGCAACAGCTGAAGTTGCTAGATCATTAAGACCGCGCAAGGCCGTAGATTATAAGAGATATTTTTAGTTTTTTTATATTTCCTTAAATATTGGTGGAGGGGTGTTAGTAATAAGATAGAGGGTAGTTGTGTGTACCCCAGATTGTATGGTGCTTAGAGAGGTCAGTCGAATAGATAGCTCGATAACCGACAGTTGTGTGCGTTTTTATTTATCTCCATAAACCACCGAAATAACACTAATAAGTTATACTATGAGGATCATCATGTTTATACCTATTGCACCTAAACGTATCTATAGGAGCGACAAATCAAAAGCTGCAAATTATAGCGGCTATAAACGCTTATCAGGTTGCGGAGCTTGTCGTCATTGGTGTTTTCAATACGCGATTGCGAGTATTGGAACAAACCACACTGGTTGCAGTACTTCGGCAATGAAAGTCTGAGTTTTTATTAACACAATACCATTAATAACTTCCTTCTTTGTTCTTCACCATCATCCATTCACTAAACCCATCTATAACCAAACAATTCCTGCCTTTATCACTTTTAAATAATTTAATGTCGCTCATCTTGGTTTCGTTGCACACGCAAAGAATAAAACCAGTGTAAAATTACTACATTCAACGAGGGTAGTTACAAATATATCTTGACTTGCGTGCTTATAAAACACGTAGGCGTAGAACGGAAATCATGCAGTTGATATTATGTACTACTAAAGGAAAAATAAAACAATGAATTTGATTTATTTATTAAAATGCGTTTACTTGACAATATGTTAAAGTACTTTTCCCGACTTTCACATCCATATTTTTATTTAATGTTTAGATTTTATTTTGTGTATTCTAACATATTAATTATTTATTTACGTTTTCTACGTCATTTTCTTAACAACTTTCGATATCATTTAGGAAACCCCTTTTTGCAGCGCGATCCTCTCCCATTCTTTCCACGTGGCCGAGCCATCAAAATCAAAATCAAAATCAAAATCAAAATTTTTTATTCAAAGTAGCACAGAAACTGCGACTTAATGAACGTTACAAGTTAAACTAGGTGACCATTTCAAAATCTAGATCATTTTGGAGAAAAAATGGACAAAAAAACTCCAAACTTAGTCTTTTCAAGTCCTTAATTTACAGGATTTATATAAATGTACTAAAACTCATGCATTGAACTGGCTTTAATTCCAGACATCTTTGTCATCTAAATAATCTTTAATGTTAAACATCGGAGTCTTGCAGAGCCTTGTTACTTCATATTTCAGTCAAATTCAATAATGATTTTTTTTGTCTCAAAGAGCATGCTCTTCAATTAGTCCCATTTTAGTTTGATGAAGATCTGTTATTTTTTTATTTATTAAACGTAGAAGGGTCCGGAAGTTGTGGATACGAATAAGTTTATGATTATTTTGGTTAATTGTTTAACCGAACTGCGCAGCTTAAGAGGATTAGTGTTAAACTATTTAAGATTTATATTTTGAATAATTGTGACTGAGTTGTTTAATGAAAGTCAGATAATTGTAATTAAATCTACCTTACCCCCAAAAAGACGTGAATCAATCAATCATCAAAATGTAAATACATTTATTTCTCACTGACCTAATATTTTTAGTATCTTATAAAGATCTAAATTAGAGCTATCTATCCGAGCCTGCACTCTCATTTAATTCCCGAGCAACATGGTTTTGTTAAAAATCGATCTACTCTTAGTAATCTTTTAGTATATACAAACTTTTTATTTAATAGTATGGATAATCGTATACAGGTAGATTCGGTATATACAGACTTCCGCAAGGCCTTTGACAAGGTGGATCATCTTCTTTTATTACGAAAGATTGCGTTCAATGGCATTAGAGGGAACTTACTACGATGGTTCAGTTCGTATGTCACTAATCGAACACAAAGAGCAGTTATTAGGGGGTTTACTTCTTCTTTAATAACTGTGACGTCAGGAGTCCCGCAGGGCTCTATCCTGGGGCCGTTGCTCTTTGTACTGTATATAAATGACATAAATAAATGCTTTAAATATAGCGATTACTTACTGTATGCTGATGATCTTAAAGTGTATCGTAAAATAACAAACTATGAGGACTGTATCAAACTTCAACAAGATCTAGATCGTTTATCTAACTACTGTTTTTCTAATAAACTTCAATTAAGTATACCTAAATGTAAAACCATTACCTTCACCAAAAAAATTAATGTTATTAACTTCACATACAGCTTAAATAACGAACCACTACAATTTGATGCACATATAGATCATATTACTAATAAAGCTTACCAACTATATGGCTTCGTAATGCGTACATGCAATAATTTTAAACGCCCTGCAACATATATATATCTATACACCTCCCTAGTTAGGTCTCAACTTGAATATGCAACAGCAATATGGAATCCCCATTACAATAAATACAGTGACCAATTGGAATCAGTACAGCGTAAGTACCTACGTGTAGTTAACTACAAATGCTACCATTCTCGTTTGTCATATGCCAAATTACTAAATAAATTTTCGATTTTGTCTTTGAAGGCCAGAAGGACACTTCTGGACTCCATGCTTCTTTACAATATATGTCACAATAAGTTTGACACGAACTCTTTAAGTGACCAAATATCCTACCGTGTACCCAGCGGATCCCAGCGCATCCGTGATGGGTACACCCATCGTTTGTTTATGACTAAGCGATGTAGGACTAACGCTGGCGAGCGCGCGCCGATTCACAGGTTAATGCGCACGTATAACGAACATCTACACCATATTGATCTATTTTGTCTTTCTCCAGGATTATTTAGAAAGTCTGTTATTAGTACACTTTCCAACTTGGTTTAAATTCAACGTGGGTAATTTAAGATTTAGAATTTAAGATTTGGAATTTGAAGTTTTCTTTAAAATTTAAAATTTTCTAATTTTAAATTTTTACGTCAATTTTATTTCGATTTTTTGTTCGTTGGTTGGGCTTTGGCACATTGATAGGCACATGCACAGAACAAATAAATGTGTGTTTTTTTTTTTTCTCTTTTTGTTGTTCCATTATTACAGCTGGCGGGAGTTAACTTGAGACTCGATCGGAATGCGCGCCCACCTCCTGGCGAGTGACTCCTATTTCAGATTTAGTCTATAGAAAACGCTGCTGGTTGTGCAATTACATAGTGTAAATGTAATTATTCTATGTATTTAACCATATTGTACAATTGTTTGTTTTCTTTCAATAAATAAAAATAAAAAAATAAAATAAAATAAAATTACCTTTTTTTTAGATGGTGGATCCCAATATGAAAAATTAATGAAGCATTTGCTTTATTTCATATGTGTTGATTAATTGACCGTTTGAAATTATTAATGGTAAGGGGTTTCGTAGATTTGTGAAATTTCTATCTCCAAATGTGAGACTACCTGCAGCTTCAGGGATTGGACGATATCCATTACGTTGTCTTTCAAAAGTACGAGAGTACATTCATAAATGGAACTGAAGCGTTCTATGCTTTGACTTTCGATATATGGCCGTGTGGCGCCGGATTAAGAATAGCGTCACTCCATCTCCTTCCGTGCATGTCGTAGAAGGCGACATTACCAGGAGACGGGCAGCAGCGTCTTCCTGAGATTCCAACCGCATACTGCGATCGCCAACATGCCTGCCAAGCGTGGCGATTATGGCAAAACCCCTCATGGTTATGAAAACCACGAAGGAGGCCTTCAGTGGGCGTCAAGTGGCTGATAATGATGATGATGATGATATAGTCGGAAATGATGACGACACTTAGTTTCCTGGGGGTGACTATCCATTTTTTGGACATGAAAGAAATTAAGTCGAAAATCCTGGCAGTAACGCTACTGACAAACCGACACACGTCCAAAAATATTTCAAAATTGATGAAGGAAATAGGAAAAGGAAATAGGAAGTCCCCACAACAGTGTAAAATTAATAGATAAGTTGGTAACGAAATAAAACATTTTTGATTTTGATTTTGATTTTGAATGTATGAAAAAATGTTGTTTAAGGAACAAAATATAGCAGCTGTTGTTACCGATAATGGCTCTAGTGTGGTCAGAGCAGTAAACATGGCTCTTGAACCGTCCAAGCACTTGCCGTGCTTTGCTCACACTATAAATTTAGTAGTGGAAAGCATAATAAAGTCTAAAAGATGAGGAGATCAATAGAATTATTACAAAAGTAAAAGAAACTGTGAAATGGTTCAAGAACAGCGTCGTGCAAAGTGATCTGCTACGAGAAAATCTAAGAAACCCCCTGCTTTTTCGCCAATAGTTGTTGACTATCGACGATTAAGAAGGTGGTTACGACTTCTCAGAGCTACAGCTCGTGCTCATCAGGCAGCACAAACATTTCGGTCTTTTTTACCTAAAAATTCTAAATTATTTCAGACTTCTATTCGTTGTTCAAATAATTTGTAAATTTTGACTAATGAAGAATTATATTGGGCGGAGCGCCAGTTATTTTCAGTAGTTCAGTTTGATTGTTTTACACAAGAATTCACAGGTGTGAACGCAGGACGCCCCGTTTCTAACCAAAGCAAACTTAAGAACGTGTCCTTGCTCTTGGGCGAAGATGGTCTGCTACCTTTATCCGGTCGCACTATCATCTCTAAAGCTGTAGAGGCTAACCCCATTATTCTCGACGGAAAACATCGAATAACGAAGCTACTGATCAGCTCTTACCTCGCCCGATTCGTACACGCAAATAATGAGCTCCTCGTTAATGAACTCCATCAACGATTTTACATCACCGGTGTTAGAACAGCTGTTAAGCAAATAGTCTCTAAATGTCAAGCGAATATGAAAAGCGAAACATATTGCATCATCCACAGGAGATCTACCGAACGTCCGAATGGCCCATCACGAACGCCCATTTACATACGTCAGTCTGGATTATTTTGGGCCAGTGTGTGTAACAATTGGACGACGTACTGCACAATGGTGGATCACTTACAAATTCTCGAAACTTTGCCATCGGACTCAGCCATCATGGCACTTCGGCGTTTTGTGGCCCGTAGAGGAGTTCCAGCGTGTATTTATTCCGACAACGGTACTGCATTTCTTGGCGCTGCTAAGCGGTTAACCGACCATTTTTGGCAAAGATTCGTCGCCGAATACCTACCCACATTAGTGCCACGAAGAAGTTTTTGGGATACACTGAATTTGAAAGTCGGATATCTTGTTTGTATAGCAAACGGAACTCTGCCCCGCAGATGTTGGCCGAGAGGCCGGGTAGCGACCTTTCCTGGCAAAGATAGTGTTGTTAGGGTGGTGGATGTGGATGTGGTGACCTGCGTCGCCATATTGTGAGAAAAATTGCTTTGTTAATCGCCGCCTAAAATATGGTGTCTACACTGTCGGGAGCCATGATGGCGATTAATAGTTTTATAGCATAGGAACGTCCTTTTTATAAAAACCTTTTTTGCACATATTTCTTCTTTGTAATACTGGTATTAAAAATAATTTCTTGTCACAAAACTGTCTTTTAAATAACAAGTAGATTTATTTTTATAGGTACTGTTAGATATCTTAAATAATTAATACTATATTTCGAGGCATTTTACTATAATCAGTGTGTGCTCGCTTATTTTTAGCATTAGGTTTGTATTTTTAAAAGTAAAGTTTTGATAGTTCCGTCGCCCACGTGCTGCCCACTTGACAGCTGTCAAATTCGGTTGATATAAAAAGCGGTCAGCACAGGCGCGCCGGCACTATCGGTTGAACTGTCGAAGCGTTATCATATTGTCAAAATGTTTGTGAATCAATAAACGTTGAAAATATACCAACCTGAGTTGTGATTTCTGAACATAGTTAAAAGTTCAGAAGTGGGATATTATTGGGTGGCATCAACACTCAATAAAAGGACCTGAAGCGCCTACACATCATGGTTCGCAATTCGCGCAAGAGAAAACGAGAAGAGACCAGCAGTTCAGAGGCAGCAACTCCGCCGCCACGTAATCGCAAGAAAAAGAAGACCCGGCGACGCACGCCTACACGCAACAACTCACGAAGCGCGCATCGCCGGTCGCGAAGTGGTTCCGAGCATGCGCCACGCCGATCGCGAAGCATCACACGGCGCGCTAAGCGCCCTACACGCAGCAAATCACGAAGCGCGCATCGCCGGTCGCGCAGTGGTTCTGAGCGTGCGCCACGCCGATCGCGGAGCGTCACACGGCGCGCTAAGCGCCCTACTCGCAGCAGCTCACGGAGCGCGCATCGCCGGTCGCGAAGTGGTTCCGAGCACGCGCTACGTCGATCGCGAAGCATCACACGGCGCGCTAAGCGCCCTACACGCAGCAAATCACGAAACGCGCATCGCCGGTCGCGCAGTGGTTCTGAGCGTGCGCCACGCCGATCGCGGAGCGTCACATGGCGCGCTAAGCGCCCTACTCGCAGCAGCTCACGGAGCGCGCATCGCCGGTCGCGAAGTGGTTCCGAGCACGCGCCACGCCGATCTCGGAGCGTCACACGGCGCACCAGACGTCCTAAACGCAGCGGCTCACGGCCCTTGCAGCGCCGGTCACACAGCGAGTCACAGCGTGTGCGGCACCAGTCACGGGGTGGTTCTGGCAGCGCGCCAAGTCATGCATGGGATGATTCGGAGCGTCCGCAGCGCCCGTCTCACAGTGGCATTCAACACGAGCAGCCGCAGTCGTCTAATCAAGACGTCAATGGAAATTCAGGTACGGGATCTTTATTATTGGCATTTAGAGAACTCATGAACAACATGAAAAATTCCGGCAATGAACGATTCCCAAATTTAAATGTTATACCAGAATTCGATCCGTCTAAACGTAATCAGACTGTTCACGTGTGGATTTCTAAAGTAAACGAATGTGCTCAAATTTATGGCTGGTCAGAGCGACAAACAATCCATTATGCTCTGCCAAAATTAGTGGGACTGGCTCAACGATGGTACCAGGGTTTGCCCAGCCTTTTGTTTTCATGGTCCGAATGGCAACAAAAGCTAAGATTAGCGTTCCCTAGTGACGAGAATTACGCTCAATTGCTGACGGAAATGCTTGCATGCAAGGTGCGATTTGGTGATTCATTAGAGGAATATTTCTACGAAAAAATTGTATTGCTAAACAGATGCAAAATAACTGGTAAAAGCGCAATTGATTGCATTTTATTTGGAATAGAGGACAGGACAGTAAGGACGAGTGCTGAAGCTGTTCAGTTCACTGAGCCTGACCAATTACTGGTTTATTTACGAAATACTAAGGTTACCAAGCGATCCGATAAAATTAATACGCAGCCTCAATCAAGCACTTCCGACAGTAAACAGCACAATAAACTGGCCAAACCAAACCAAAACACTAAAGAAAATAAATCTCAGGTAAAATGTTACAACTGTGGTGATGAAGGACACCCATTTTACAGATGTAAACAACCGATTATAAGATGCGATAAGTGTCACAGAGTAGGCCACAGGGTTGAACAATGTCCAACAACAGCAACGGACACAGGAAACAGTAAGAATATTAGCTGACTAGATGTCACTCAAAAACCAAACAATGACTCTAAGTATTACAAGATAGTTAAGGTGAACGGCCAAAATATTGAGTGTTTCATTGATTTTGGAAGTCAGTGTACTCTAATTAGGGCATCAGTAGCGAGGAATCTAGCATCGACATGGAATTTAACGGATTTACCAATCTTAAGGGGATTTGGGGATTCTAAAGTAATGTGTCTAGGGAAATGTAACATTGACGTCACAATAGACAGCGCAAATGCATGTATAGAGGCTCTGGTTGTTCCTGATAACTTGCTTCAAGTCCCTTTAATGATTGGCCAGACTTTCACGGAATTGGAACATATTGTAGTCGGCAAAACGGGTAACATATTAAAAATAACAACTAAATCTTCGAATTCAGATAAACCTATTATGCTATATGCTGATGAAACGGTAGAAGTAATTGGATACCGTGAGATAAGAGTACGTTCTGACGTTCAGTACACAGGAGATTTATTTATTGAACCTAGTTTATGTCAATTTTCACAGCGAGAATATGAAGTCATACAAAGCGTCATAAAATTAATTGATGGCTGTGGGCAAATTGTGGTGAAAGGAATATGTCACTCAGGATGCATATTAGAACAAAATACACCAATAATTCGCGCACACCCCTTAATCAGCGCACAGTTGTTACACGTGAATAGAATAGAGCATTCAGCTTTAAGCCCTGTCTCGATGATCGAAAAATCTATGATTAAAACTAATGAAAACCTAACAGAAAATTATGCAAGCGAACTAACACATCTTTTGAATAAATACCGGAACTGCTTTGCTTTTTCGATCAACGAGTTAGGTTGCATTTCCTCAACCGAAATGAACATCAAACTTAGTGATACAACCCCTGTAGTATATCGACCTTACCGTCTTCCTTATTCAGAACGCGAAGTTGTTAGAGGCATGGTAAAAGAACTTGAAGATTCTGGTATTATTAGGAACTCTACGTCTGAATATGCATCACCAATAATTTTAGTACGAAAAAAAACTGGCGACTACCGTCTATGTATAGATTTCAGAGGGCTTAACAAGAAAACTTGCAAAGAACATTACCCCTTGCCTCGCATAGATGATCAATTAGATAGTTTGTCAGGGAACAAATACTATACCTCGTTGGATCTGGCATCCGGATATTATCAGATACCTATGGCTGAATCATCTAAACATCTCACTGCCTTCGTCACGCCCGATGGGCATTATGAGTTTAACCGGATGCCATTTGGTCTAGTCAACGCGCCGTCAACCTTCCAGAAAGCAATTAACACGATACTAGGTAACGCTCGATTCAAAGATGCCTTTGCATACATGGACGACTTCAATATAATTTACAAGCCCGGTACAGCTATGTCTCACGTTGATGCACTGAGCCGCAACCCAGTTTCTGTCAGCCCACATGATCTGATTATTAGAAATATTGACGTGGATTGGTTGGCTACGGTGCAGCAGGGTGATACAGAGGTACAAAGGATTTTAGATATACTTAAAGATAGAAATAGTGACAACGTAGTAGAAATAAAGAAAAACTTTTTAGTAAAGCGTGGCTTATTATACAGAAAAACTGATGATGGGGATCGTTGGGTGGTACCAAAGGGCGTCAGATGGCAAGTTGTGAAAGCTAATCACGACGATATTGGACACTTTAGTTTGGAAAAGACATTAGACAAAATTAAAAGTACATATTGGTTTGCTAAAATGAGAAAATTTGTCACAAAATATGTCCAATCATGCTTGGAGTGTGCACACGCCAAAGTACCAGCCGGTAAAAGGGCTGGTGTATTGCACTCAATCCCAAAGGTAGATTGTCCATTCCATACCATTCACATCGACCACTTGGGCCCTTTTGTACGCAGCAAAAAGAAAAACTCATATTTGCTCATAATTATAGATGCGTTTACTAAATTCATTATCCTCGTACCGGTAAAAAGCACTAAAACGTCACATTCAATTAGAGCATTAAAAAATTATTTTCATACTTTCGGTACACCCAAAAGGTTAATTTCTGATAGGGGTACATCTTTTACGTCAAAGAAGTTTAAAGAGTATACGAGTTCATTGGGCATAAAACACGTTTTAAATGCAGTAGCTACACCTAGGGCAAATGGCCAAGTAGAACGTTATAACAGAACAGTTTTGCTTAGTCTTACCGCCATTAATTATGGAAAAACTGAAAACACATGGGACGAAAGAGTTTCGGAAGTGCAATGGGGATTGAATAATACACTTAACAAGGGAACGGGAAAATCTCCAGCTGAAACACTCTTTGGTCTTAAATTGATAGGTACAAACGATTCACTGATTAATCTAAATATTACTGATGACGTAAGCGATTATGCTGATAATTTGGAAAAAACCAGAGCTGAAGTTTCAGAGTATATCGAGAAATCTCAGTCAAAACAAAAAGAACAATATGACAAACATAGAAAGCTTGCAAATTTCCAAGTTGGGGATCTGGTGAGAATAGAAAGGGATATTCCTTCCATCGGAAAAAGTCGAAAGTTGGTACCCAAATTGAGAGGGCCCTATCGTATTTTAGAAGTATTAGACAACGATAGATACGTAGTAGAGGATACCCCGTTGTCACGAAAAGGTAACAGACCATTCAAAGGAGTTTTTCCCGTTGATAAAATACACTCTTGGCTTGTATTTCAGAGAAATTATTCGGATTCTGATGATAAAAGTGACGTGTAATTACAGATATTTTGATAGGATTGTATTAAAAATAAAGCAAAATTTTAGTTTATGTAATGTAAAATAAAATTATTGAGAGCATCTTATAAATTTAAGATACTTTTATTTAAAACAGAATATGCGAGGTATTTTGATATGAATGAATGAACGAAAAGTTGATTATGATAAATTAACCAATAAAACGCTGACAAGAACGTGAATGGGGTCTTGTTAGAGTTTAAAAGTAAGCACCGTTCCAAGAACATGCATGGGTCTTGGCCGGTTATTATAGGTCGAGTTGAAATATTTTTTATTTATAAATTGAAAGTAGAATTATTATCTGTATTGAAGACGTGAATGGGGCTTCAGTACAGTGTGTGAGTTAAGAAAACTATTTTGAATTATAATTTGTATTGAAGACGTGAATGGGGCTTCAGTACAGCGTGTGAGTTAATACTATTTGAATTATAATCTGTACTGAAGACGTGAATGGGGCTTCAGTATAGTATATGAGTTAAGACTATTTTGAATTATAATCTGTATTGGAGACGTGAATGGGGCTTCAGTACAATATGAGTTAAGAATTTATTGTTTTGATTTGTTAACAGTAATTACGCAGCTTTTCAGGCATTATTTTGTAATGTGAATGTTTAATGTTTTAGGATTATAATTTCACTGCTATTTCAATAAAATGTGATTGCAATTATGTATTAACTTAATTAATATGATTACCTCTTCACGGGACGTGAAGTTTGTCAGGAAAGGCCGACTGTTAGATATCTTAAATAATTAATACTATATTTCGAGGCATTTTACTATAATCAGTGTGTGCTCGCTTATTTTTAGCATTAGGTTTGTATTTTTAAAAGTAAAGTTTTGATAGTTCCGTCGCCCACGTGCTGCCCACTTGACAGCTGTCAAATTCGGTTGATATAAAAAGCGGTCAGCACAGGCGCGCCGGCACTATCGGTTGAACTGTCGAAGCGTTATCATATTGTCAAAATGTTTGTGAATCAATAAACGTTGAAAATATACCAACCTGAGTTGTGATTTCTGAACATAGTTAAAAGTACTTAAGTACATAATATTGACTCATCATCATCATCAGCCAACGCTTGTCCACTGCTGGACCAGTGATGCCAATTTAGCGACTTTGTCGCTAGAAATGACGACTTTTGCTTAAGCCTTAGCGATAAGAAAAAAGTTTTGACGACAAAAAGAATTTAGCGACTTAGCTGACGACTTTTTAAAGTACAAGATAAAAAAATCTGACGTACACTTTTTTTTAAATGCTCACTCGCAATTAAATTATCTTTACCAGTGGTAACACTGGAGCAATGAGGTCGGGGAATCCCTGTATTTTGTTATGTTCCGTCCGTCATTTTCGTACCTACGTATTTCCGCAGGTCGCTACTACTTTGAGTGGAGTGCTATTCGGATTCTGAATTCTTTACATGCTATACCTAGCTAGATGTTTATTTCGTTACTCATCAACATCCTAGTAAATTGCAAAGTGTATGAACTGTTTTGTGGTGGAAAAAAAATGGATTTACCTCAGAAAAAGAAGCAGTACGTTCAAAAATATCGAGATACGTGGGAAGCAGCCTGAATTCAAGGGATGGCTGAAACCAGGCCTTGGAGATTCGTCAAAAGCAAGGTGTCAAGTTTGTGCTACAGAGTTTTATGCTAAATTGAGTGACATTAGAAAACATTCGAAAACAAATAAACATAAACAAAAATTGGACGTCAAAAGAACACAATCAGTACTTCCTGTGAAAATTGTACCGAAAACTATGGTCAGAATATCAAGCAGAGCGGAAGGCATTCTTTCTTTATTCATTGCCAAGCATTGCTCTATTTTAGCAGTAGATCATTTTGGAGCAGTTTGCAAAAATGCGTTTTCCACTGATGAGGGTACTAGAAACATGCAATTACATAGAACAAAGGATCTCTTCCACTCTAATCCACTGCGCAAATCCATTACAGGATTTGTTTCCACTTTTTGTTCCACTCTAATCCATCACCCAAAATGGATTAGATTCCACATAAACTTTATTTCCAATCTAATTCATGTCTATCTAGTCTATTTCCACTGCATTTCATAGCCCATCTAATAAAACCAGGAAATGTGATTATTACTAAAAATTTATTATACTATATTAACCTACTATTTAACTTCTTCAAGAAAATTGCCAACTGTAGTATTACCACTGGTAAGTGCTAATTGTGCTTCTTGAATCCAATTATCAATAAGAATCTGACTCTTTGTCTTAGGTTTTAACAATGACGGTTCTTCAGAGGTAGATGGCTCACATGTTTGTTTATTTTTAACGGTATAATATGCGGCATCTTTTTTTAACTCGTCGATAAGCTTCATTAAATTTGGCTTTTTCTTGGCAACACTATTGTTTAAATTGAAATTCCACCCTTCGACATTATTATTGGTGCGGTATTGCTCACCAAAAACAGACCACATTTTCATGAATGTTTCATCATGAAACCAAAATGACATGTATTTTATAAAAGCCTTTAATTCTGGATGATCAGGGGGGCAATTACTGTGTACATATGTCCAACCTTCTGTTATTAGGCTTTCTGGTAGTAAAGGCAATGCAGCAGATAGTTTTATAATCTTCTTTGTAAATTTGTTTTTTAATAGACCAAGTACTTTTCCTTTTCTCATTAAGCTATTTCTGTAGTGGTGGAGGGAGGGGTAATGCCAGCCAGCTGACAATGGGAGCCACCACAATTACTCAAAAACTAAAGGCTCCAAGGTCACGCACGCGGCGAAAACAAGGTCTCTGTACGCACCCCGCACCCCGCTCAACCGCCCAGTCAGTACGCGTCGAGTGCTTACAAGATACGGCCGCGTCAATTTTTCGCGCGCTTTTGTTCTAATATTTCGACTGAAGAAAATAAGCGGTGAGTGGATTATTACGATACTTTTAATCTATTTATTGGTTTCATCATATCGTCTAGACGTTGGAGAATAGATTTGTGATACATTTGTAGTGATATACCTGATAGTAAATTAATGATGATTTTTTTTCAATGGAAAGTCGGAATGGGGTAATGGGAGATTGCCCATAGTGGCTCCCATTGTCCGCAGTACGACACTCGAAATAATTTAATATAATATTGCAGATGCCGAAAATTTATAGGAATACATCTAAAAGTAAATTAATGATGCATTTCCAATAAGTAGGTAGTAATTTTCGGGTGATGGGAAACAGGTGGCTCTCATTACCCGCAATGGTTCCCTTTACTTGTATTGTAATATATTTGATACTCACACTATTTTAATATTGCAGATGCCGAAAAAACGTCCCAGAAGTACAAATAAAGCCCAGTGGTCTTCTGACACACTCGCCAAAGCAGAAGATCTCATAAACAATGGGCTATCGATAAGAAAAGCGGCACTTCAATTGTATATCCCATATCAAACTCTGCAAAAGCGTTTGAAGAAGAAAGATAATGCAGAACCACGTCTTGGGCGCTTACCAGTATTTTCAAAAGCAGTTGAAGCGGAGCTGGCACAAAGGGTCAAGTATTTGGCGAACATCTTTTATGGATGTACCGCTGTTCAAGTGCGAAAAATAGCTTACCAATATGCCGAAGACAATGGCATAAAACATAAAGGGAAAGAGGTAAAAACATTACACTGTTGTGTGCCATGAATGCCGCTGGTGGGTTTGTTCCGCCAATGTTTATTTTCCCGAGAAAGAGACATTCTCCGCAGCTGGAGAAGGATGGCCCTATTGGTGCAATATACAAATGCTCTGACAACGGCTGGATAAACGAAGGTCTTTTTTTTAATGGCTGCAACACTTTAAAGCTCACACCAAGCCAACACCAGAGCAACCAGTGTTGCTGGTGCTGGACAACCATTCAAGTCACATTTCACTACGGATACATGAGTACTGCAAAAACAACAACATACACATGATTTCTTTGCATCCGCATACCTCACACCGCATGCAGCCCCTAGATCTCACATTCTTTGGGCCTTTCAAGGCAGCTTACAAGAGAGAGTGCGATTTGTTTATGAAGAGTCGGCATGCAGAAAAAATCACTCCATTCGATGTGGCTTCCATCTCAAACAAAGCATATGCAGCAGTGGCATCGATCAACAAAGGAGAGTCGGGATTCCGGGCAGCTGGTATATATCCTCTCAACCCTGGCGTTTTTACTGATGAAAACTTTTTACCAGCTGAAGTACTGAACAGTGAAGTTGTTGACCAGAATTTAACGTCCACGTCACAAGAGTCATCCGCTTTGTCCACGCTTGCATCGACTAGCTCCTTGGTTGTGACTAACACACCACAGGTGACCCCTCCAGAATCATCAGCGTCCACGTCTCGAGCTGATTGCTTCTCAGTTGTGGCGAATACTTCACAGATAACACCTCCAGCGGCATCATCGATGCTCACGGCTGCGGCTGATGATTCCTGGGCTGTGATTGATACACCACAGACAACCCAACAAGCACCGTTGGTGCCTACACTTGCAACTGCTTGCTTGTTCGTTGTACAAAATAACCCTCAAATAATATTTGCACCTACAAAACCAACTGCATCCAAATCTACGCCTGCAACCTCTAACACGTGCTCTATACCCACCACTCCACCAAGGCAACTCATTCCAAGAACACCAGCCTCCACCATTGCATCTTCTAGCTCCGTCATCGTGCCCGATACGCCAGCTACTTCCCAACAAAATATTTCACAGTTTCTTGCAGCTGAATCTCCACTGGCAGAGACTACGCCTGCACCCTCTGACTCGTGCTTTGCACCCAACACTCCACCAAGGCAACTCATTACAAGAAAAACAGTGTCCACCTTTGCATCTTCTAGCTCCGTCTTCATGCCAGATATGCCATCTACTTCCCAACAAAATATTCCAGAGTCTCTTGCAGCTAAAACTCCATTGACTTTCAAAGATCTGCTTCCAATACCTGAGAAAACTGCATCCGATAAGACTAATAGAGGTGGAGTAAAGCAGCATGCTAAAGTTTTGACATCAACACCGCTGAAGGAAGTCCTAGTACAAAAAGAAAACAAAAAGCTGGAAAAAGCAGAGAAGGAAAAAACAAAAGCTCTGGTAAAAAAGCCAAGACAAATTAAGAAAGAGAGACAAGTTTTAGTCAATGAAACGAAGAAATATGGTGCACATCTTGTGGGCTATGGGCGCACAAAGCATGCAGCGGGTGGGATTCGGCCAAAGGATATGTTTGTGACAACTGTTAAAATAGGGTGGCTCCCATTACCAACCATTGTGGCTACCATTACCCTCATATGCGGACAATGGCAGCCAAAGTTGATTTTTTTTAAATGTTTAATTACTTCCAAAGTATTGTTCCTAGACTTGATTAAACGTGTCAGACTGATTGTCCAATAAGTATATTAACTTAAGAGATTGCTATAATAAACATTATTCAATAATACGGCGTTTTACAATCAAACTCGCTTAGGTGGCTCCCATTACCCACTTTTACCCTAATACCCCTTTAATATAATATCAGAGAACTCAAATTTGACCACATTTATCGCGGCAAATTCAAAGTCAGTCGTAAATTTCTGTGGACACCATTCCGGTACCTGTGATTTGAGCATTTGTACAAGAATTGAATAAGCTTTTGATGTTTTTTCACTCATGAGAGCATAAATTAAAGGGCTTATTATGTTAGTATAAGAACTAGAGCTTCCCATTTCTCCATGAATGGTGTAGAGTTGAGCAAATGGCATAGGGCAGGATTTGAATGTTCCGTCGCTGAAGCAATGCTTCACTGAACGCATTCGTTATTTTCCATCTTTAGAACAGAATTCGATAATCCTAATACCGTCACAACAATAATCTGCCAAAACAAAATCTTTGTCCTTTTCTGGAATTTGTACTTCATATGCGGAGTAATGACAAATTTTATTTACGCCAAGATTTAAATTACGGCTTTTATATAAACCACTTTTTTGCCCTAGAAAGATGGTATTTTTTTTAATAAGTCTATACCAGAATCCTTCAGAGACCCCACGAACTCTTTATATGCACTTGGTACTGGAGTATAGTCATTCGACATAACTTTTTGTTTTAATTTGCTAAACCGTAGTTCAATTTCATTTTTGGTGTGGTCTTGAACACAAGTATGCGGTTTTGTTTTATTCTGTAGCGACCTCACTGAAACCAAAATTGCATTCTGCAGAGCGCCTACTGACAACATCCTTGCATTGGCGTCTCACTTTGGGTACTGACGCACGTTTTTTTTTTTTTTTTTTAGCCCTAAAAAGGGCACCCTCCGGAGGACACGGGGGAGGGAGGTGGTGAATGCTCATGCATAACAGCACGGGCCCGGCCGTGCTGCCAATGTGGGACTCACAGGAAGTGCGCCTACCCACTAAACACCACCTGGGGGCTGGTTTGGTCCTAAGGACCCCTAAACCTACATCATGAGCGACCCACCTCGAAGCCGAGGAGGGCGCGCAGCGGAGCTCCTTAAGGGAGCGTCCGCTTGGGACGGCTCGTCACATCGTGACCGCGGCTAGGAGGGAGAGGTGGGGACGCCGGCGGGGACACCGGCGGGGGCGGGAGCGGGGGCTACGTCTGACTGGGACTGGGCCTCTAGTAGGCGGTCCAGATCAGATGAAAGTTTATCGGGGTGGTCGACGAGGGCGTTCCTGGGCCTGCGCACCAGGTAACGGGGGTTCGTCGTGGGAGGAGTGTAGTCCGCTGCTTGGCGGATTAGGGGGTTGGGGTGCACTTCGGCCGTGCTAAAGAAAGTCTCTGAGAGAGATTTAATAAATTGTTGGATGGTTGGAATGTCCATATCCCGATGGAGGTCGGCATTTCTGACACACCAGTGGGCGTTCAGAGCTCTACGGATAAAAAGGTTTTGAACTTTCTGAAGTTCGTACAGGACTTTGGGAGACGCGTGGGCGAAGACGGGTGCCGCGTAAGTCAGCACGGGACGAATGCAAACCTTATAGAGTGTTCGCTTGTTCCTAGGGGACATCCTACTGTGTCGGCCTATCATGGAGGATAGGCGGCCTAGGTAGAAACGGGCGGTCCGGGTCACCTTCCGGATGTGAGGCCTAAATGTCAGTCTGCTGTCCAGGGTGACACCTAGGTATTTGGCGGTGGATCGCCAGGGGACTGGGGTACCTAGCATACGGATAGGTCGGTCGGAGAGACCGCGGCGGACCTTATGGTCGAAGCGGATCGCGGTGCTCTTTTCCGGGTTGACCTCGATTCGCCAGAGCCTGAACCAGGCACCTAGCTCATCGACCGCGGATTGGAGCCTATTAAGAATGACTGACATTTTCCGACTCTTGCAGTAGAGTGCGGTGTCGTCAGCGAAAAGTGACAGTTGGACCCCATTGCGGGGGATGTATTAAATCAGCAGGATATAAATTTAGCTACAGAATCATTGTACACAAAACTAAATACAGCTATTAGTGAAAATGTCCCCATTAAAAGAAGCCCCTATACACAATATCGACAATATCCGCAATGGTACTCCCAGGAAATCATTATGAAAATCAAAATTAAATTCTTTCACCATCGTAAATTTAAAGAAAAGGGTCTAGAATTTAACTGGGAGGCATATAAATACTATAGAAGCCATATCAAAGAGTTAGTCGACGTTGCGTACCGTCAGTATATAAGCTCAGTTGAGTGCAATATTCGTAGGGATCCTGCGCTATTTTGGAAACACGTAAAAAATAAACGTAAGAGCAGCCAGCAGTGTAAAGAATTTACGCATAATGGTAAGAAGGTGGAGGGCCAGGAAGCCGCTATAGCATTTGCGAATTATTTCAGTTCGGTATTCCGCAGTGACGTGCCTCGTCTAGATCCGAGTGCAGCAGAGCGGTGCGCGGGTGGCCGAGGCGACGAATTGGCTGTGCGAGTGGATAGTTTCGAGGTGGCTGATGTGCGTCGAGCAGTACGCCGTCTTAAAATTAATTCCGCGGCCGGCCCTGATGCCATACCTCCCTTTTTAGTGAAAGATTGTCTATGTGTACTGGAAGAGCCATTGGTCCACCTCTACAATCTCTCCTTACGGCTCTGTCATAACCCTATGAGGTGGAAATTATCGAGGGTGACTCCAGTCCCCAAGGACAGTTCGTCAACTGATGTCACGACATTTAGACCCATAGCAGTATTATCTGTATTTGGTAAAATTTTTGAATCCATTTTAAATGTACATATTACTCGCCAAGTAAATGTTCTCTTTGACGATTCGCAGCATGGGTTTCGCGTTGCCCGCTCCACGGCCACAAATCATATAAATTTTATCGATTATACGTTGGCCCAGATGGATGGTGGCCGGCAGGTTGACGCGGTATTTTTAGATTTTCGGCGTGCATTTGACATGGTAGATAATGACATTTTGTTAAGAAAGCTTTCATCGTTTGGTGCCACTCCGGGGATTCTTAAATTTTTCGCGAACTACCTTAAAGATAGAAGGCAATATGTAAAGCTTCAATCCTATCAATCGAAAGAATATAATACCAGATCGGGAGTAAGTCAAGGGAGTACACTCGGACCCACTCTCTTTCTTATTATGATCAATGATCTGCCTGGGATTCTTAAAACTACTCGGTGGCTGATGTTTGCCGACGACCTCAAGGTTTTCCAATCCGTTAAGGAAGAAGCAGACTGTAGGGCACTGCAGGCAGATATTGATGGGGTGAGGCAATGGAGCCAGGCAAATAAACTTGCGTTCAATGTAGATAAGTGCAAGGTGGTCACTTTCTCAAGATCGCACCAGCCCATTACGACAAAGTACTATTTGGATGGTGCAGGGTTGGAAAGAGTGACCTGCATTAAAGACCTAGGTTTGCTTATGGACTCTCAACTTAACTTCCGCGAGCATATGACAACTATTTGTAAACATGCCAATAAAATACTGGGCTTCATAATGCGAACTGCTTCTCAGTTTCAAGATATCAGGGTGGCTATTATGCTATATAATGCGTTTGTTCGTAGTAAACTTGAGTACAATGCAGTTACTTGGGACCCTCGGGAAGCCAAACATGTTTTAATGATAGAGAGGATACAAAGGAAATTTGCTAGGTACCTGTACAAGCGAATGCACGGATACTACCCATTCCTTTACCCCTCCCTATTTGTCTATGGCATGGTTGGTCTTGATACGTTGGAGCTGAGACGGAAGCTACAATTAGGTATCCATTACTGCTTGTTGATGCGTAATATTATTTACAATCCCTCTGTACTATGCAGTATTAAAATATTCGTCCCCGACAGCTACACGCGCGCTGGGCAGCGTCGCCGACACCAGTTGTTCTCGGAAAGCGCGCTGCGCACGCGCCGCGCTAACAACGCGCCGACGCCTAAGGCACTTGTTCTTCTCAACGGTTTTCTTACAGAGGTCCAACATATCGACATTTTTGTTGACTCTATTAACAAAATAGCATTTGAACTAAGATTACACTTATGTAAGTAATTAATAAGATTTATTATGTACGAAGTCATAGCAATGGGGGCGCTTTGGGAAACTGTAAGCTCCTATTGCGATATTAAATAAATGAAGAAAGAATTGCATTTGAGAATAGTTTGGGGGAAACAACATCCCTTGTCTCACACCCCGATGTATGAAGATAGGCTCAGACTGCCGGTTCAGGATTTGGACGGCCATAGTAGCGGCGTTGTACAGATCTCTCCGGCGTTGCACAGATCTCTCATCACTTGGATGTATCGCCAGTCGACTTGGCATCGCTGCAAAGATTCCAGAACAGACCAGGTCTCGACCGAGTTAAAGGCCTTTTCATAGTTCACAAACGCCAAGCGCAGGGGCCGATTATACTCTTCGGTCTTCTGTATAATCTGCTGCACTGTGTGAATGTGGTCTATGGTGCCGTAACCCGATCGAAAGCCGGCCTGCTCAGGTGGCTGAAACTCATCGAGTCTTCTCGCAAGACGGTTCGCGATGACTCATGAATAATATTGACTACAAAATAGCAAGTAATTTTAGACAATAGTTTCTATAGTTACTAGATTTTTATGCGCACTCAAAAGATCTTAAAGTTATCGTTATAAAAAAAAAACTATTAACTAACTCCTTTTTGTTATTTTGTTAATTCTGAGTCTAATGTTAATTCTGAGTTATAAACGCTAACTTTAAAATAAAGTTAGCTGTTATAACTCGTTTTTAATCGTTTTTTTCGTCGACGTCGTATGAAATCATTTCAAGGAATTTATTTGGATTGAAAAGCAAAGATGGACGTCGAAGCTGCTGCTTTGTTGTATTTTATGAGCTATGCCAATGTTGTATTACATGTACTGCATTAAAAAAAGACAACCGCGTCGTAAACGAAGATGGTGGATGACAAAAATGCATAGGAAGCGAACACTGTAAGTATTTTTGCTTAGACATTGTAACGTATTGTTTACTAAATAATTTTATACATAAGTAAATATCGTATCCAGTGCTAATGCGGCCCAATTAAATTCTGTTTCTAGACCCACTGCACTAATCCATTCCTAATATATAGAGAGGCATCTAATAGGAGCATAGCAATATGAGCACCAAATCCTAAAGGATCCCTATTTCTTAACTTCTCGTATGTGACGTTACATTGACAAGACTAAAGTCAATCCCAAGCAAACAATCCATCCTTAGATAAAATACTTACCAGCTATAAGTCTCCATCGAGAGTTATGAGATTTTTGAGATATTAACATTTGTTGCAGAAGATCAATGGAGGAGAATATATTTTCAGATCTGTTAGCTGAACCAAGCACCCAATTTATAGGATTCGTTCGGATGTTAGAAATGGATTTTGAAACACTTCTTACCAAAGTAGGGCCATTGACAACAAAGGAAGACACCAATTGTGGTAAAGCCATTCCAGCAAAAGTACGCCTAGCTAATAACATTGTTCTTCTAGTTCTTGCTCTGTAATGTCTGATGGCATCGTAGAGTTTGATATGGGTTGGTTGGAAATTATGGTGTTTTTATTTGTCATCACAGATTCAAATACTCTATTGTCGATGTCATTCATGAAAGTTTGTCTTTCCGCAAAACTATCAATGTTTCGTATTTTGGCCGCAAACCAAAATGGTCGAATTGATTCCCCTCTCTGATTGATCTACTGACTGTCTTGACTGAAACACTTCTTCAGTTTGCGCTATTGATGACAGAGACTGAAACATAAAAGAAAACACTCATTAGCAAAAGAAATAAAAACTTCCTTCTACAATTTATTACGGTTTTATGTAAGGGCATTCCACGGGAAATAGGAAAGTGAGCTATTTTCTTAAATTGATATAATTATAACCAATTAATTCTTAACGCATTGTATATTAGTTATATTTACATGATCTGTAAAAATTATTTAGAAAAAGACAACATGAAGTATTTTTTTCACTATGACAAGTTGTTGTTTATTGTGAACGAGTCGTACGATTATTTTGCACCATATTGGCAACACTGTTTTCGCCCATTTTGATAAAAATTTTCAACCAAACATCGTCGGAGTGTGATACGAATTTCGTGAATTTTAATTTGAACAAATACAGCAGAAAGGTAAGAATTTTACTTTAAAACCCATAAATACAATGAGCAAG
Source organism: Yponomeuta evonymella (assembly GCA_963969515.1). NCBI lineage: Eukaryota > Metazoa > Arthropoda > Insecta > Lepidoptera > Yponomeutidae > Yponomeuta > Yponomeuta evonymella. The sequence continues at coordinate 18,146,571 of OZ018358.1, read as the reverse complement.
TAGCATGTCCCACCACTCACACAAAAACACAAAAAAGTTGTAGTATAACCTCAAAACTAAAGGGGAGATTTTTGGAAAGTAAGAATTGGCTGATTGTTTAGCATGTTTTTCTGGTGCAATGTTTTTAAGGGTGGGAGGGAGAGAGATGGTTTTCACTGTTTTGAGTCACTGTGACTGGCGGGACATTTTTGTAAAACTTGTTATGGACTGTTCTAAGCATTTATAACCTTTTTCTAGCTTGTTTCTATGGTTCTTTGTGAATGTTATTGCTTTTTCTGCTTTTAAGATGAATGTTGCTGAGCGAAAAAGAAAATCTAGACAAACAATGAAGAGTGATAAAAGTAAGTGGAAGACTGCTTTAGAAAACCAAAAATATATTATCAAAAACGACGAGACAAAGCTAAAGCTTTACGTGAAGCTAATGAGACTGCGAGAATTCAGTGGAGAGAAACAGAGAGGAAACGTAAAACAAAACAAAGAGAAAAGTAAAAGTTTGAGGGTATCAAAAAGACGTCTGTTTCGCCGCTGGGTTCATATAAGACAATAAATACCTTGAAAAAAGCGGTTGGCCAAATTAAAAAAGCTCTTCCTGTAAGTCCAACCAAAAAGTCAGCTGTATTGATACATAACATAAGCAGCCTATATACGTCCCACTGTAGGGAACAGGCCTTCTCTCCGGGAGAGTGTGGGCTTAATCACCACGCGTGCCCACCACGGATTGGCGATTTCAAGCGCTGAGGTATGTGAATAGCTCAGAAACTCAGGTTTCCTCACGATGTTTTCCTTCACCGTTAGCGAGTGGTATTAATACTATAACTTCACAAATGTACATAACTTAGAAAACCAAGTCATAGGTACATGCCCGTACAGGGGATCGAATCTGAGTCTCCCACTTCCGAGTCCGAAGTTCTACCCACTAGGCTACCACCGCTCGTATTGATACATGTTTTAAAAGAAATGTTACCAACGGAGGCTATTCATCTAAAACAGTTAAAAGTAGTGTCATAACGGATGAGACAAAGAAGTTGGTTTTCATTTTTCTATGAACAAGATGACATAAGCCGGCAGTCTCCTAACAGGAAAGACACAATGTCAATCAAAGATAAAGAAACAGGTAAACGTACTCATGTTGCTAAGAGGCACATGATGATGACATAAATGACATCCCGACATAAAGTGGGGAGGAGTAAATTTTTAAAAGAGTAAAACAAAAAGTTTTTGAAAGTACAGATTCGGATCTTGTAATTCAAGTTCATTTTACAGAAAACTTCACCATTTTGCAACAAGACAGAATTAAGTCTGCACACTGGAACCACGCTCAGGTTACGTTATTTACGGGATGCGTATGGGCTAACAAGAGTAAGGAAAAAACTTCCTACGTTGTAATGAGTAACGAGCTTAATCATGACAAATATTCAGTGTGGGTCTTTATGAAGAAAATTATTGAGGACCTGAAATGATGCTACCCTAATTTGAAGAAGGTCCATATTTTGTTCTGACGGATGTGCGGCTCAATTTAAAAACAGATTTACACTTTCAACCCTTTGCTCTTCTGAGGCAGAATGGGGCGTGGAAACAGAATGGAGTGTTTTGCTTCTGGTCATGGAAAGGGGTCTGTGGATGGTTTCGGAGCGACCGCTAAAAAGACTTTATGATACAAGCAACGACTGCTACAGATATTTGTCAGAAAATGCTTCGGGACTCCAAGTATTATTTGTTGCCGTCGGAGATATCGAACCTGGTTAAATATGACACAAATACCTCTAATTCAGAAACATCATCACTTCACATCCCATGGTAACAAAACCATTAAATATGCTCTGACCGCGACAATAAGGTGTTATTGATCCATGATGGGATACTAAAATATTCTGATGTATACTCATCATCTGATAGTGAATGAGAATAGAATGTCCCAGCTGCTCCCGAAACTAATGAAACCAAAAATGTTGAAACACTGGCTAGTTTCAACCCAGCAGTTCCTAAAATAAATGAAACCCAAGAAGTAAGTTTAAATGACATAAAACACGGAGTTCATTCTTGTCAGATTGAAGGTAGAAGGAAAGAAAGATAAACACAAATTGTACAAAGCGGTGTGCCAAGCAATAGCTACGGAAGAACAAGCAATCCAAATCACTTATTTAAAATCATCCGCAGGAAACGGCACCAAATTCGTCATGGGCGAATCGGATGAACTGTACCACATTTCTATTAATCAAGTGATAAAAATTCTTAAAGAACCATCATTTCCCGCTTGTCCCACCAGTCGCAACACGATGTCCCACCAGTCACAATTTCTACTTTTCATATTTTCCTGCAGAAACTAAACTTGGTGCTAATTTTTAGTTTCCCGTGTAATCTATTTAATCATTTAATAGCATAGTAAAAGACATCATCTGAAATTTGAGTCCATTATCAACTGTAATTAATTTAATTAATCCTAATCAATTACGAGGAGCGGAAGTTTTCTGGCACAGGTAATTCTTACTTAAAAGGAAACTCCTACAAAAAATTGTAACATTAAGTTTGAAATTAAACATTTTTTATTTTATTTTTTATTTCTATTATAGTATTTGGGCTAAAATCATAATTGTCAGTGCAGAAGGCGGAGGTGAGGTATTTTTGACTGTCCCACCAGTCACACTCCTTTAACCACTGAAATGTCACCAAAATATTTATTAAGTAATATTTTCCGTGCTTCGCAAAGCACGTTAAGCTGTTGGTGCCGGCTGCCGTCGATAGATGGCAGTCGTTAAGCCAAGTCAGAGGCCTTAGGGCCTCTTGACAAGTTCTGACAGTAGACGAGACTCATTTTAGTATAAATAAGCTATTTCATAAGAAACAGTTTGGATTTACGAAGGGCCGCTCAACGACGGACGCAGGCATAGCATTAATAAAGCACATCTTTGATGCGTGGGAGGAGGCGCAGGATGCCATCGGGGTGTTCTGTGACCTGTCCAAGGCGTTCGATTGCGTCGACCACGAAACGCTCCTTATAAAATTACACCGATATGGTTTAAGTAATAAATCGCTAGTTCTTCTTCGATCTTACTTAACAGACAGAACCCTAAAAGTAGATATCAATAGAGTTAAATCCTCAGGATCTAATGTAAAAGTAGGAGTTCCTCATTGTATCGTTCCTCGTTATATACTAGGTCTGTTCCTTTTTTTGGTTTACGTAAATGATTTGCCCTACCTAGTAGAAAAACTATCGCAGATAGTACTGTTTGCTGATGATACTTCCTTAATTTTTAAAGTAAAGAGAGGTTTAGGTAATGTTGACGATGTAAACAATGCTCTATCTACAGTTCTAAACTGGTTCACGGTGAACAATTTAATGTTAAATGCAAAAAAGACAAAATGCGTCAAGTTCTCCTTGCCCAATGTTAAAAATGTTGACACGTGTCTAAAAATATCTGGTGAGAAATTAGAGCTGGTAGAGTCCACACTATTTTTAGGCATAACAATAGACAATAATAGACATAAACTTAAACATAAACATAAACTTTTACATACAGGCACATACATTGCGTCTGGCCCCACACTAGGATACCCTAAGAAAGAAATCTTCTTAAGTACTTAGTTAATTATTAGAAAAAATAACAGAACCGTAAAGACTACAGATATCTTCTTGAAAATTAAACAAATGGCACTTATCAGTCTTTTAAAATAATGATATTCTTAAAGTGTTTCAAAACTAACAAATATTTTTAAAATTTAAAAAATCTTAACGCTTTTAAACCTCTGAAGGTATACAAAATAAAATTAAAAAACTTCTATACAAAGAAAAAAAATGCAATGGGTTTCTACCACTATCTATAGGCAACGTCGGCATACCATTTTTGAACAGGTCAAACATATTGGCTTCAGACATTTTTGCATAGATAAGCGGTCTTCGTTCTCTTTTTGTAGTGGCATACATAGCAATACTTTCTCTCCTTCCTAGGTAACTTGACATCGGTTTCAGGGTGACTCACATCTTCAGGAATGTCTTTTTACACGCATATAATGTGAAAGTGAAAGTGCAAATATAAAATATGCGAGTCCCAGGGACTCATAGAAAGTGTTTACGTACCTAAGTAAATTTCACCTAGTGAATTGAGGGTTAAGTAAGTTGAAGAAAGGCAATATGTATGTATGTTAAGTTGGAACACAAAAATAGTAGATGGGTACCTATTTAAATAGTTGTGATGTGTTTAAGATGAGGTCAGCTACTATTATGTTATGTTTTACATAGTATTATTAGCCGCGTGAACGCAGGGCCAAGAGGGAGGATGTTGTATAAGTTAATCTGTGACATCTGTCATCTGGCATCAAATATGGATCTGTGGGTTTTCCCGGCATTGGGACTGGATTCTGTAAAAGGGGTGAGCCTGTTCGTCTTAATAAAGAGATTAGTTACCAGCAAACAGCCCATTAATACATGACACTTCGGTATTTTCACTTTTTTGCGTAATTGATCCACAAATCCACAGAGACCTATCTGTACATTTTCTTTCTCAAAACACAAGTTTAAACCCCCGTTTCTCGTACACTAACACGCTGTTAATCTACTGTTAACAGTAGATTAACAGCTTACCGGGGTAAGTTTGTCATATCTGCAGTTGTGTACCCTGTCGCTAAGGGTAAGAGTCATAACAAACAAATATTAAGCTTAAAAGTCATTTCTGTCAAACTTACTAGGCATAAAGGTCTTATTTACAATATTTTTTGTAGTTGAGACTTTAATCTTCAGTAGTTTGCGTATTTCGGAACGCACTTTTTAGTCCTTTGGCAACACTGGTTATTTGAAATCTGTCAATTCTTTCGGCGGTTTGCATTTACGTTGCGTGCCTTTTATACAAGAATTAAATTGAATGTTGCGGATGAAAAAAGAGAATGTTGCGAAGAAGAGACAAAATAAAAGCCCTGGTGTCCAACACAGGTTCGTATTTATACCTACTACTAATACAACTACAACTTGAAATGACTACATTTTCTGGGAGCCTCGCTCTTGCCCCCAAGATAAATGTTTATGATTCCCAAGAAAAACCTTCAGATGTTATGTTCTACATTCTGGCTGTAAAAAAACGGATAAAACTACTTTGATTCCATGAAATTTATTGTTTCAGCAATGCTTTTGTTGTGAGCACAAACCATCTCGAGTTTTGGAAAAGTCTCGCCGCCACCGAAAGTGAGCCTGCTATGGATGATTAGATTGATTAGTTGTTTAGTCATGTAGTTTCTTTATGTAATTAATAAATATAAGTAAATAAATTCATGGCGCATTATTATTTTAAAATACTTCTAATGCTGTTGATAAGAAATACTAAACAGCCTCTTGAGTTACCAATTTTCCTCAAAAATGTCAGATCATCAGAAAAGCCCATCTCTACTGCGAAATATAACGATATACTTACCTTATTGCAATGGGTTCCAGACAACTGCCACGAGTTTTATAAAACACTGATTCATTCGAGCAATGCAAGCGACGTGCCAGAAGCAGACGAAGAAGATTAAATTAAGTTTATTAATATACTTCAAAGGCAACATTGTTAACAACTTTTTTCACGTTTTGTGTTCTAAGATAAAATAGCATAAAGAGCTAACATAAACATAGTTCATTACGATTTCTACAGACTTAGAGGCATTTCGGTCTATGTAGTGAGTTGGGACGAAACAACTTTCATAACAGCAGAAGCATTTAAGGCTATGTAAGCATAGACCCTGTAAACACTAACGTAGCCTAAGGGTCTATCTCAAGATAAAGCCAAATGTTCAGAGTTATAAGGTCAAATATAGTTCAGTTTTATCAAAATAGTTTTTTTTTATATTAAAAATGTTTTTACCCTGCCAGATAATGTAGCTAACGTATAAAACATTTACATATTTACATATTTTACCCTTATGCCTCTTAGGTCCAGAATTGTCTTTCTTGATTTTAAAAATACTGTATTTCTTCCTTTGTAATGTCCACAATTTCGTGTAAAAAAACGCAGGTGAATCGGTCGACAGAAACGTGTGGGATTTTGGCACAAAACTTTTACTTCCTTACCCACTTGTGACTGCAACCTCAATGGCACAAGGGAACTTTGAAATATATTGGAATTGTCATTGGAGGAATCCGAAAATTTTTGTCGGAATTGAGTTTGACGTGAACCATCACAACCCCATTTGATAATGAGCTCGTGATTCTTCAATTCCGTTTCAGTACATTTTTCTGAAACTTTCTCGAGGTAAAGACAAAATCTTGTAGCAGTGTGATCGACTAAGTCTTGAAGAAAAACTTCTGCACAGGTCTCTGTTACTCGCAATGATTCTTGCTTTGGATAACAGAGTTTTTCTGCTTCTTTGATAAGAGTACATTAGTGCACGAATCGAACAAAGCTGTATACCCTATACAGCTTTGTTCGATTCGTGCACTAATTCTCATTGTTTCCTTGTAACTTTACCTTCAATAAAGAGGAATAAACATTCTTCAGATGTGTATTTCTTTACTTTAGTATTGTGGTGTTTAAAATAGCTTTTCTGTACATTTTGGCTCTTGTAGATAATAATAATAAGTAATTTAACTCATATTATTATTCAGGTGTTAAAGTAGCATCTTTTTTTATTTTACAGCCCGCAGCGTTGCCCGACTTTCGCTGACTAACGCTAGCCTCATAGGTAAGCTTTTCGACAGGTACCTGATTCCGAAGATCTTTTATTTTCCGTCTTTTACTTCGATCGCTAAATTCTTGGAAACCCTTTTTTTGGCCGTCCCGGCGTAGTTATCAGTGTCCAGTTATGTAATAATATTGAACCATTGAGCCAACCTTTGTTGCTTTTCAAGGATTTTTGTTCGATGTAATTAGACGACTTCCATCTCGTCTTCTACGTCTCTAGAGTGCATGTACGAGACGCCTGCACGTGTTATGCTAGTCGCATTAAAACTAATTTTTGCATTAAATCCACGCGCAGCTTATCTGGCGTGAAGTTGTCTATGTTGTGCATACATTGCTATCACTGTCACACAGATCGTTACGACATATTTCTATCTCATCATCATTACCGCAATACGCACGTGTGCGTGCAACTCGTCACTTCAAGGTTTAGTAAACAGTGTACAAAAAATAACCTTATTTTAATAAGTATAATGTTATTTCTTGTCTATATAAATAAATACACGTAAAATGGACAAAGACTATATCAAAACCTTACTAAGTTCTGTAGTGTCGGACTATAAAACAGTGAAGTTGCAAGGACAAAGCGATGAAAACTACGTTGTATCGTTTCAGTGTAAATTCGTCGGTGCAAGTTATGATGAAAAGTATAGTCATTTTGTAAAGACGTTTTCTGATAAAACAAAAAGCAATTGGATTTTTGTGAAACACGTATGTAAGAGTGAGCGTTATGAATTTCGAAAGCGGTATTAATGCGAGCTTTCGTCGAAAAATAAAGTACACAGCAAAACTAAAGGAGAAATGCGTAACTACAACTGTCATGCAAGTATTAGCATTAAATTTCTGAAACAAACACGTCACACTTTAAAGAAGTCTGCAATGCTAAAAGAAGGGCTGTGTGTTTTGATAGAACAAGTTACGTAAACTCTCACAGGATACATGTTGCTCAGGCGTACAACCTCTTACGTTACAATGATGATGTCAAGTTTTTGTTTAAAACATACTTTGAATCAGGAATAAGTCCTGCAGAAGCCAAAGCATTTCATGAGATGGAGATGTCTCAAACAGATACAATCTTAGTAGAATGTTTGGCGAATGCACAAAAATATCCCACAGAAACACGGTTCACTACATCTATAAAACATGGCGAAAAGAACGATACGGTGAAAGAGAAATGAATAGCGCGACTGTTATTCTAAAGGCAAAGCAGGCGGGGCTTTCTGAAGGAGAATTGTATGTAAAAGATGAGCCAACTACAGTTGTAATTATTACGCCAATTATGAAAAGAGTTTTTCTGCGTGGATTTGCGAATGAAATTATTTTCATAGATTCAAGCTCGTCTTGTGACCAGACCAATACATGCGTAACCTTTTTCTTTGCCCCTACTAAAATAGGAGCTGTACCAGTCGCCGTAGCCTTTCATACTAGCCAAAGTGAAATACATTATTTAATGGTGTTTAGTGCCGTCAAAGAAACGTTGGAAAAAACACTCAAATGTCATTCAGTCATAATAACAGATGATTCAGCTGCAATGCGAAATGCTTTGAAAGTGGTATTTCCACACAGCACTTTATTATTGTGCATCTTTCACGATATTCAAGCAATGTGGCATTGGCTCTGGTTAAAAGATAACAATATTAGTAAAGGGAATCGCCAACTTATCATGAACACGTTTCGATATTATGTTCTCTGAATGAAAGCTAATGATTGTTTTCAAATATGTTGTCGCACGACACAGTAAAGACCAATGCTTATGGACTTATGGAAGAGATCTGAGGAATGGGCATCAGCTTTTCGCCAGTCAATTTTACACTGAGGACACTCAAAAATAAATTATCAGTTTCAGACATACAGTAAATATGTATACATTGGCACTAGAATACCAATGCAAACTGAATCTTAGTGATATGAAATCACAGCAGAAGATTTACATTTCTGGACTGGCTTGAACCACGAACAGTTCAATATTTTATTTGAACAAGTACCGACTTTGTGTCGCAGATGAAATTCTCCACGACAAGATTTGGACATTTACTTGTCAAAAATAAGAATAGATGAACCCAGTATACGACTGGCAACGCTTTTTAATAAATCTAGTCTAGACAAAATATAGATAGAAAACTCAGATTGGTAAAAGAGTGGCTTTACAATGTTTGGGCCGGATTCTTCCCAAGTATATATTCGAGAATAATCTAACGCCAAAAGCGACAGTGATACGTCACGGAAGTTATATATACATAAAAAAGCCTTAACTTTTTCTTTCAAAGAGAAAGCTACAGCCTACATTAATATACAAATCTTATTACACCTTTTATGTTAGTCTGCGGTGATGGTCATATTTAAGACATCACAGGTACGCAGCAACAGCCTCAGATGTTGCAATCATGCAGCAGATTTTAGGGAATGTTGAAGGTCCGCCTGATGAGGCACCAATTAATTATTATCTCGAAGAAGGTGATACGTTCATTGTTGATAGGGGTTTCCGTGATGCAATTCCTCTACTAGAGATGTTCGGTTATACAGTCCATATGCCTTCAACTAAAAGGCGTGGTGAAACAGAAGAGGTCTACTTTTTGCTCGGATAACAGAAAAAAATATTATGGAGAAGGCTGTTAAAAGCTAGATTTCGACAGAGACACCTTCTTGCAGACATTTTGACGTTTACAGCAAGACAGTGCTACCAACTTTCGAAAAATAAAAATTACAAAAGTACTCACATCAGGGAAAATTGGGACATAAGTCTCAATTTACCCCGGATGTCCCAAGTTCAAGTTTATTCCAATTTCATTGAGTTTCAAGTTCAATTTTATCAGGGATTTTTTTTATTGATTATTCATAATCAGTAATATTTTACATTTTAGATATTGAAATGCGTCGAAACTGCGTGAGAGTTATCGGTAAAAGACCGTATGCCCCTTATACTGAGGATCGATTAAGGAAAGCCTTACTAGCTGTACATAGGGGAACAACTTTACTCCACTACAGGCGTTATACCAAAAGACACGTTCCCACGCCTTCTAAAAACTTGTCTGAACGAAATGAGCAACAAGTCTGACGATAACATTAAGGCAGGATTTAAAGGATCTTTACTGATTCCTCAGAATAGAACAGAAGTTCTGAAGAGGCTACCTCGGGCACAACACACAACTAGAGTAGAAGAGCCACAAGAGTGGTGGGTAGACTCTTTCAAAGAGCTCTTGCGAGAGTCTAGGGCAAAAGAAACTCAGGCAATGCGACAAATGAAGAAGAAAAAGCTTAATGTAAAATCAGGAGAAAGTGTTGCAAACCTAGAAGAACGTGAAGATGCAAATACAGAACAGAATAAACCTGGGAAAAAGAAAAACCGATCCAAAGTAAAACTATAGATTATAGATTTGGGATGATAATGAAAGTAACAGCTTGGATCAAGATGCTTCAATCTTCGAAGGAGTTTCGTCGACTTCATTAGTATTTGCGTCGAACATGCTCAGCACATCCAAACAAAATAAATCTTAACCTTCTGCGTCAAATGTAGCAGAAAACATGCCTAGCACGTCCAAACAAAATATTTTGCCACCTCAGCTTTCACAGCAACACGATAAAAAAAATCACAAGAAATATTTCCTCTAGTGCAGGGCACGACCAATCACACTACGAAATTGATTCACCTACTTGTACAAACACAACCCTTGTAAAAGGCGACTTTGTAGTTGTAAAATTAATTTACAATACCGGCAAAAAAAAAGCTGTCGAGAAAAGATTCGTGGGACAAGTAATAGCGGCGCTAAAAGAGAGCCATGTATTTGTTAAATTCATGAGAAAATCTGCTAAGGTGGAGTACACTTTTATTTTTTCTCAAGTGGATGAGCAATTAAACGCTCCAGAAAATTTTATCTCAACAATTGTGCCACTGAAAGTATCAAGAGCTCCTAAGTTTATTAGAGAATACTCGTGTTACTAATTAGATAAGTGGCCTCTAAGAATTGTTCAAATTATTATATACCTACACCTAAGCTTGTTTAAGACTTAAGGTTATGGTTAAGAGGCTGTCAATCAAAGACTTGTATTAGATTAAGAAGTTTATCAAAGAATAATGTTCCTAATTAGATAAATTAAGTGATAAATCAAATTATTAAGGATTATATGTTAAAGAGTTGTGCCGACAAAGATCTCAATAAGATCAAGTAAATAAATGTAATAAAATTTAATCTCATTAGTTTATTAAAAATATCATTAAGTTTTGACATTTTTATGTAACTGTGGTTGTATTTTATGCAAAACTTTAATAAACGTACCTTCTCAATATGTACACAGCCTTATAATGTAAGCAGCAGTCTTTTTTTATCGAAAAAATGTCCCCAATTGTTCTTTTAGCAATTTGGGTAATTTTTTGGGACTTGGATATTTCATGTTAAAATCTAGGGTGTCTCAAATTACCCCTTCTTAGAGGCTAACTTGGGACAAACCAATTAAAACTAAAATAAAATAAAGCTACTGAAATAATCGATGACAACATACGGATACCGGAAATGTAAAGTATAGACTGTAACATTGGAAAAAAAATGAGATCGCTGCAGCAAAGATTTTATTTTTTTTACTTGTCTTGAAATTCGGAAACGTCTCAAATTACCCCGTTTGACGGTAACTAATAATAATAACAGCTATTTCATCAATCTTGGCAGTTCTTTATTTGCATAGTTTAAATAATTTTCTTATGAGGAAAACCAAAACAACATTTTTCTAACTAATTTAATACCTCATAATACTCGTAAATCAAATCATTAGGAAATACAAAATAAGTTGAAAAGGTTTAGCACATCTGTATTAAAAATGTTGCCACTTCTAATCACTTGAAACAACTTTCCTGGGCCCCGAGTCGCATTTTGTAGTTAGCCACGACCTACTATTACAATTCAAATCTCACTGGTAGGCTACTGGCGGAATCTGAGCTAGTCTCGTCACGTTTAGGTCTTATAGAAATTCAATATTACAAGTGCGCCAATGGTATGTCAGTAGCTACCATCAAGTAAAAGGGATTGACAGCTAGTGCGGCATTTTTGAAATGACTCTCGAATCGGCATCGATTTTTTCGACCGCGATTCGATTAGTATCGATCAAAAAACAGTGGTTTTCTTGCTTTTTTATCTGGAATTTCTGTGAATTAAACTGAAAAGAACGTTAACAGTAGTTTCGTTTCTAAAAAAGCTTAAAGTCTTTATTTATTTATTGGTTTAAGTCAAAATTATGGCTGTATGTAATAAAACTATGCTACTATGGCAAGAAAAAAAAATTAGCTGTCATTTGTCTTACGTCTTGACACTGACAGCGAAAAAAGTTTCTGTTCAAAGTTAAAACGTTAAATTGTTTTAGAATAACCGGCTGATTGCTATAAGACTAAGAAAGTTCTTACATTCTTATCCTTATTTCATCCACAAGGTATGTACCTATTGATTTTATGCGATTGTTAGGTAAGCTTGGTGTTGAAGCGAAACGATCGGTTTTGTAAGTAGTTCTCCATTACCTATATTTAGTTTAATCATAATACTAATATTTACAGATGGTGAGCGCTGAGCAGCTCGAAGCCCTTATTGGGTTCTTGGAAAACAAGCCAGAGCTGGCTCTTGGACGTTTCAATCGCTCAACGGAGGGGCGCAGTCTGGCTAAGCGCATGTGGCGGGAAGGAGCCAATGTACTCAACAGCCTCTCGTTAGATTACGCCTGGAAAGAGCCGGGGGGGTTGGCGTATGGTGAGCACAAATTACTTCATAAAGTTTTTTCTCATAAAGATTGAAAGCAGTGACTAACAAAAAACTTTGGCTTTTGCTTCTACCTAATGTTATGATTTATAAAGCGTCGAGTGGCACTATCACGTTGGGCGCCATTGTCGCAGGAGGTTATGTCGGGTGCGATCCGTGATAATGAAAAAGGGTATTCAGGGGCACGGTGTAATTATAATATAATGGAAAGACACCTGAGAACAATAAAATAGAAAAGCTTAACTACGGTCTAAAACATAAATATAAAAATACAATGAGGAGTTGAAGGGAAGAACACTTACATAAATTTTATTAATGTGCCTTTTGAATATTATTAATTTCGTAGATAAGGATACAGGATACGCAGGATAAGGTGACAGACATGTTATAATAAAATTTGATAATAAAGATAGGATCTCGTTTACGTCCACTTAGTTCGGAGGCTGAGGAATATCTGCCTATATACGTCCGAACACTGCGGCACATGTCATAAAATAGTTAAATTTGGAATAGATGGCCAAAAATGATAAAAAAAGCAACGAGGCGATTACCTCGTTACAACATTCAATAGATGAGTATCACTAGGGATCACTCGGACGCTTCAGTGCCTGGGACATTGTTTGTCATGAGGAAACCCGCGGCTTGGTTGGCTTGCCTTTACTGTTGGCTAGGCCGACTAAACTGTCAGGATGGTATAGGTGCTGGGCAAGCCAACTCCATCTAAAACCAACAAAAAGCCTGTGATAATCCATTGAAATCGAAACTAATTAATACTCCTTGCTAATATTATACTTTCCTTAAGAAATTGCAAAAAGTGTCTGTACAATCTCTATCAAGTTAAAAGTGATTTTAAGGACCCATGGCCGTGGCCCTAAGGCAAAAAACCTAGGACTAGACAGCATTAGTGGCCGTTTTTGGCATAAATGCTATCTAGTCCTACGTTCGTGATTCTAGGTTCTTTGTCGTGGGTCCTAAAAGTCACTGTTAACATGATTGAGAGATCGCATTTTTACAAATTCAATCTGTAAAAATGATATGATTGTTTTTCCTCCGTGGTGCTAGTATTACCTCCTGGAGCCCCTTAGTATATTTTATTGGTGTCTATGAGAAGATAAACATAACATAACATAACATAAACTCACGCCTGTATCCCAGAGGGGTAGGCAGAGACCAGGGAGTAAATACAAATATAATTTATTTCAGAGAGCTTAATACAGGCAACGGTGTGTGTGGTTAATTATAAATAAAAAATAACAAAGGTTATGTACTTATTGAAGTTACTTATTGGAGCTAGGAGTAAGAGTGCGATGCACGGTGCTTAGCCCGTACACATACATAGCCAAACACATTACCATGCTTTTAGGCTCCGCCACAGATGAGTAATTAAAAACAACATTAAACATTTAAGTATATGCATTCATTATTCCTATTTCAGAGACCAAAGAGAGCAATCACCCCTTCTTCGTTCTTCATCTTTTGTATCTTTGCTCAAAGCCAGCAACTTGTTTATCCCTCCTCTTGATGCGACTCATAATTTTCCAAACTCCATTCCTTCTCTTCTTGATCTTGTAATAGTTTCTTATTCCCAGCATGTTGCTGCGCATGGCCAATTCGCAGCTGATGCGTTGTCATACCATGACTTGATCTTTCTTACATATAAAATTCGTCCCCCTAAAGCTAAGCCGAGGATACTCATGCAGCGGAATTTTGGTGGCATGGATCTGGACCGACTTAGAGAAGACGCACTGCGTACCGACTGGTCTCTACGATGCACATGCGCCCGTCAGATCTGTGAAAGTTCGTCATTTGACATCAAGACAGCTATGCATCGGAAATCAATAGCCAAACATAAATATAAAATGAGGCCAACAGTCTACAACAGGGACTGCTTTTTAAATTTGCGAAATCAATGTAATAGGGTGTGTAGGGATGCACAAAGACGCCATATCCACGAATCAGTAGAAAACGGTGATCCGGCCAAGGTCTGGAAATTTCTTAAATCTCTTGGAGTTGGAAAACCGCGTCCAGATAAAATTCCGAATGACCTCGACGTCAACTCTCTCAATCGTCATTTTTCCTCAGCTTCCAATTTTGATGAAGCTATTAAAGCCAATACACTGATTAGTCTTTCAACACTTCCAACTCCAGATTTTCCACCCTTTTGTCTCAGTCAATTTTCTAATTGTGATGTCGAAAAGAGCATGGTATCCATAACATCCAGCGCTGTTGGTACTGATGGGATTAGTCGTAAAAAGATTATGCCTATAGCAAACGTCGTTGTTCCAGTGATAACAAAAATCCTCAACAAGTCAGCCGAAACTAATGTCTTCCCGACAATTTGGAAGGAAGCACAAATTACTCCGTTGCCCAAAAAGTCGAGTCCATCCTCTTTTTCCGACTATCGCCCAATTTCCATCCTTCCGTTCCTTTCAAAAGTCCTTGAACGCCTTATCCATCATCAACTTAGCATCTTCCTTAATAAAAATAATCTCCTTAATCCCCTCCAATCTGGCTTTCGTCCAGGGCATAGTACGGTCACTGCTCTCGTCAAAATAACTGATGACATTAGGTTAGGCATGGAGAACGGTCAAGTCACCATCCTCACGTTGCTGGACTTCAGCAACGCGTTTAATACGGTGGACTTCGATGTCTTATTGGGGATACTATGCTCTCTCAACATATCTCCGACGGTAATTGACTGGTTTCGTAGTTACTTGTATGGGCGCCGGCAACGTATACGTATCGATGAATCCTTGTCTGCATGGTGTGATACTGCATCCGGTGTCTCGCAAGGTGGCGTGTTGTCCCCTCTTCTCTTCGCTATCTTCATCAACAGCATTTCTAGAACGCTAACTTCTTCCTACCACCTTTACGCAGATGATCTCCAAATTTACGCGCGGTGTCCCGTAGAGAGTCTGCCTTTGGCTATCATCGACTTGAATGTTGACCTTCACCGAATTTTAGATTGGAGCAGATGTTATGGCCTAAAAGTTAATCCTTCTAAGACGCAGGTTATCGTGATCGGTAGTTCAAGAATGATGTCAAAAGTTGTTTGGGAGCAGCTTCCCCAAATTGAATTTAACGGAGTATGTGTACCGTACAGTGAGAAGGTGAAGAATTTGGGGGTTATTATAGACAGGTATCTGTCCTGGGCACCGCAGCTAGCGGAAGTGAGTCGGAAAATATTTGCTTCAGCGGCTTCTCTGAGAAGGTTACGGAATTTCCTACCAACTGCGACCAAGATTGCGCTTGCTCAATCTCTTTTGCTCCCTATCCTCGATTATGCCGATGCCAGCTATCTAGATCTAACTGAAGAGCAACTTAATAAACTTGAGCGCCTCCAAAACTTTGCTATACGGTTTATATTTGGCTTACGCAAATATGACCACATTTCCGAATACCGCGCTAAGCTCAAGTAGCTCCCCATCCGTCTCCGTAGGAATGCTCACATCCTTTCACTTCTTTACTCAGTGCTGTTCAATCCTGCCACACCCCGTTATCTCAAAGAGCGCTTTATCTTCTTAAGTGACTCCCACAGTCGGGCACTACGGTCTGATCAGAGGTTGACTTCTCAGCAACTTATGGGTTCCCTTCCTAAGGACCGTGTAAACCCTGCCCGGGTCTTTGAAAGGGTTGGCATGGACTATTGTGGACCCTTTGACATCAAACAGTCTTCCAAACGCAACAGCATCATTAGCAAGGGCTATGTTGCCTTGTTTGTTTGTTTCGCTTCCAAAGCAATCCATATAGAAGTTGTTTCTGACATGTCAACTGATACCTTTTTAGCAGCATTCAAAAGATTCATTTCTCGCAGAGGCATTCCATCAGATATATACTGTGACAATGCCAGCACGTTCAAAGGTGCAAACAATAAATTGCAAGACTTATACAAATTACATAATAGCCAAGAGTTCCAAGAAAAAATTCACAATTATGCCCTGCAAAGGGAAATTAAATTCCATTTCATCCCAGCATACAGTCCAAATCATGGAGGTCTGTGGGAAGCAGCTGTTAAATCTGCAAAATACCATTTAAAAAGAATTTCATCTTTTAAAATTTTTACATATGAACAATTCAGCACAATAATGACTGAAATTGAAGGCATTTTAAATTCCCGGCCAATATTTACAACCACTTTACAAGATTCCTCAGACTTTTCATGCTTGACCCCAGGCCATTTCATGATTGGTTGTCCTTTGACAGCTATTCCACAGGCTGACTTGACGGAAATACCAAGCAACCGACTACATTTCTGGAGGTGCTGTGAGCAAGTAAGACAGCACTTTTGGAAAGTTTGGTCTAGGGACTACCTATCAACACTCAACGAAAGGACAAAGTGGCGGAAGACAGTTCCCAATCTCAGACAAGGTACCATTGTTTTGCTATTGAACCCTAATACCGCACCCCTTCATTGGCCCCTGGGCAGGGTCACGCAAACCTTTTGCGGCAACGATAACAATGTAAGAGTTGTGGAGGTACAAACTTCAAACGGAAAGCTTCATACTCGAGCTGTGTCAAAGATTGTAGTCTTGCCTATTGAGCAATAGAATTCTATTCAGCTAATCCTTATCTTTGTTATTACTATAAAACGTTTTCAAAACTAAAAATTAGTTTAGCAATTCGGTATTTGACAAAATTTACTAAATGTTTCGGAAAATGTATCTCTTAGTCATTTACTAGTTATTACAATTTTTAAATAAATGAAACACAAAAAAGATGTACCTCATGTATATGTAACACAGTTAAAACGTGAGAAATTAGCTTCGCTAGTAACAACGCGCCATTGAGTTCTAACTTAGGGATA
The DNA here is from genome assembly GCA_963969515.1 of Yponomeuta evonymella. Classification (NCBI taxonomy): domain Eukaryota; kingdom Metazoa; phylum Arthropoda; class Insecta; order Lepidoptera; family Yponomeutidae; genus Yponomeuta; species Yponomeuta evonymella. The sequence continues at coordinate 18,129,391 of OZ018358.1, read as the reverse complement.
GTTAGTTTTGAATTGACATTATTCAACCTGGACCGAGAGCAAAGGAGGCGCACGAGAGACTGGCCATCCTTAATTGTTTTAATGTAGATGCAACATCCATAGCCAGTTGCTGAAGCATCGCAGTACCCTACCAGCTGTACTTCATCTGCACCTGCAGTATGTACATAACGTGGAATAATCATGTCAGGCATGTTGATGAGACTTGAATAGAAAATGTTCCACATTTTCTCTAAATCAATGGGCAATGGAGAATCCCAGTCCAACTCATGCTGCCAGAGCTCCTGCATAAACAACTTGGCCTTCATTGTAATTGGGCCAGCAAGTCCCATTGGATCAAATAATCTACTTATGGAGCTCAAAATGCTTCTTTTTGTTGGCGTTTTGGTGGGAGAAACAGCGTGACCACTGAGCCGGAATACATCATCTCGTGAATCATATGATATGCCTAAAATTTTGACTACAGCCTCATCCCGATCCAGATCTCTGCATTTGACTCCTAATTTGTCATCTGGTATGTCTTGTAGTAAACTTGGGTTATTTGATACCCATTTATGTAAATTTAAGTTTGCATGTTGCATTATAGAAATAAGTTCACCTTTTAATTGAAGTGCACTCTGGAGTGTATCACAACCTGTTTGTAGGTCATCGACATATGAATTGTTCAAAATTGCTGCACTTGCTAAGGGGTAGTCCTTCTGGTATCTCTTAGCTAGCTCAATGAGGCATCTAGTCGCCAGAAAGGCAGAACTTGTTAAGCCATATGTCACAGTTTGCAATTGCAGGATGTTGATAACACCATCTTCACGCCATAGGATATTTTGTAAGCATTTATAATCTGGATGTACCTTTATCATGCGGTACATGTGACGTATGTCACATTGTATTGTATATTTGTATGTTCGGAATAGTATCAGAATGTCAAAGAGAGATGGTTGGACCACAGGCCCATTGCACATCAAGTCGTTGAGGCTTAGACCACTTTTTGTTTTTGCACTGCCATCGAATACGACTCTTAGCTTATTGGTTTGTTTATCAGTTCTGAGTACCCCATGATGGGGTAGGAAAAACCGGGGTTCATCCCTTGGATCACAGTTTTTGGAATGTATAAATTTGGCGTGTCCTAATGCAATGTATTCATGTATAAACTCCTTGTATAACTCATGGTAAACTGGATCTTTTGTAAATCGTTTTTCTAAATTGTATAATCTTTGCAAAGCTATTGCATAAGAATTAGATGGGTCAACTTCCTGCAATTCAACCTTGAGCGGATATTTGACCTGAAATGTATTATTTTGTAAAGAAACTGATTCTTGAAACACCTTTTCACTATACTCGTTCTCAGATAGGGACTCGTGAACTATCCGGTACCTTTTCTGTTTCCCAAAATTGACGGACACAGTGATCAAGATCGGGGCGAAGAACTGTATGCATAGCAATGGTTGTATTGTAATTGGAAATACCTGTAGACGAGACGATGTACCCCAACCGAGTGTTCAGCAGTATGGGCTCTGTTGGGTCACCCTCAATTTTTCCATCAAGTATTATCTTGAAGAATACATCACTGGCAAGCAGTAATGAGATTTCTCCTGGAATGTAAAATTCACTGTCAGCTAACGAAACATATTTTGGAATGGTGAAGCTACTTAAATCGATTTGTTTTTGTGGGAGCTTGGATGTTATTTTATCAATGACAGAGCATGTTATATCAAGCTTGTAATCGTCAGTTAAAGACTGAATAGAAAACTGGGTGCTCTTGCTGACTGTAGCCTTGCAACTGCCGCCTAGAGTGCCAATACTCTTTTGTGATTCTATCAGTGGGAAACCTAATTGCCTTGCCAAGGCCGTGGTGCAGAATGAAGTTTGGCTACCACAATCCAAAAGCGCTCTCACTACATGTTTTTTATTGTCAGCTCCAATCACCATGACCTTGGCAGTGGGCAGCAGGACGCTTTCAGCAACTGGCTGTGAAACATGTAAATTAACCTGTTGGCCTCCCGTCGCCTCATCTGACCGTGGAGCAGAATTTTCTTCTACATTATGTAGCAAGGTGTTGTGTGTACTGGAATTGCAAAGAGAGCATTTAAATTTATATCTACACTTTTGAGAGTGAGCAGCAAGGCAAATGTGGCATAAATTGTGCTTTTTTGTAAATTCAATTCTGTTGATTGGTGCTAGCTCGAGAAAAACTGGACATTTGTATAATTTGTGAGCTCGAGAGCACATTCTGCACTGAGAACCTTCATTTGCCTTGTTGGCTGTACTGAAATTAACAGAAGATTTTGTTTTAAATTGTGTTTGTGATTTTTCACCCAGAGATGGACTGGCTTCAAGGGAAGCTGCACGTTTTTCAAGATAACTTAATAATTCATCAACGGTCACCACCTTAGTAGTGTCCCTCTCTGAGTGAAACAATCTTAGATTGAGAGTATCTATTTTTCTTAATAGAATGCATGACAATATTGCATCCCACTGGTTGACAGGCTGTTCAAGGTTATTCAAAGAAGTGACATGCTGTCTAATTTTTGCAATGAAATCCCTAATTTGCTGGGCAGTACTACGTTGTATTATTGGCAAATCTAGCAAACCATTTATGTGGTTGCTAATCAGCAAGGCTGGATTGTCGTATCTCCCTTTCAAAAGCTGTAGTGCTGACTCATAAGACTTACCAATGATTGGTAGGCTATCTATAATATGTAATGGCTCTCCTTTCAAATATTTCTTCAAAAAGCAAAGCTTTTGTATGTCCGATATTCTTGTATCACTGTGCACAATTGCCATGAACATCTCAATGAATGATTTGTAAGCAGATATGTCCTTTCCGTCAAAGATGGGAATATCCAAGGATGGTAACTTTGCTGCCGCAAATGTAGACTCATTCGGTGGATCGCCTTTGGGAATTTTGGAACTGAGTTGGCGCTCCAACTCTGCCATGCACTGTAAATACCTGTCTTCGGTGTCATCCTCCTCATCGACTTCATCTGAAATGACTTGAAGTTCTAGCTCAGCTTCTCTGTACTTCGTGTAAACTTCTATTAGATTCTGTTTCCTGACAAGCAATTGCTCTTTACTCATGTCCGTTGTAGCACTGAGAAGACTCTCAAGACGCGTTATTGAGCCTTTGCAGTACCTTTTTGTGGCAAGAAACTTCTTGCACTGGTCTGGCATGGTGCAGGCGATGTAATTTTATACTGCTCTTTTCCTAAATGAGTTTTCTGTCAGTATTTATTTCGTTCCGCTGAGGGCAAATTGTAATTCGATTCGATAAAAATCTGTACCTATAAGGCCAGCTGTCAAAAAAACGTTCATATGACACAGAGTAATAGTATGTAACGACTCCGTCGGGTGTGTCGGACGCGCGCAACACGCACACAAAACCGCGCAATATGGTCGGTCCGTCAGACGAATGCTCCCCATAGACAACGGGACCGGCTTGACGAACGTGACTTGTGGCGAGCAATGCAAGCTGTTGTAACAAAATGGCGTCACCTCACCGGCGAACTCTGAAGATTTCAATGCACATTTACACAGAAGTTTCGCACTTTAGAACACTTGTTATTAGACTGAAAGTTTCGGCACCATGTAAAGATCGTAGGGTGCACCTTTACAGGATAAAAATAGCAATTTACTGTATTTATTATATTTTATTTGGTACGCACACAATGATCGCAACCACTTGGTGAAAGGAAGAGAGGGCTGGCAAGCAGGTGTTGCCAGGCGCAATAATTAAAAGTTATGTCGTGTACACCATCTCCAGCAATCTTCAAAAGTAGGGTAGGTCTTTCTCTGTAAATTAAGCTTTTAATAAGTACATGCTTGCTTTTTCTTTCTATGTAGGTATATTATATTCATTATATCCTCCTCTTACATATTAGGTGTTGTAACTTATTTATGTAGTAGTATATAACAATTATTTAAGTAAGATTTATGTAAGTTTATTATTAAGTTTAAGTATGTACTATTCATATTTGCACCAACTACCCGTCTCTCTTTCTCCTTCGGAAACCTTTCCGTCACAAGGTTGTCTGGAAGAAATTGCTGTTAGCAATAAGGCCGCCTATTGTACTTTTTCATTGTAACTTTCATATTTTATGTCTCGCTTCTTGTGTGCAATAAAGAATATTCTTATCTTATCATTTTCAGAAGAAAAACATAAGCAAAATTTAGAATATAAAAAAAGTTGTTTGTTCCTCCCTTTTGTGTGTGTGTGTGTGTCTGCGCACATGTGTGTGTGTGCGTGAGTGCGTGTGTGCGCGCGTGCTTGTGTGTGTGTTTGTGTATGCGTGCAATCATCAATGGGTACAGGTGCGGTCACTCCTGGATACTTTTTTTTTTTTTAAAGAGTGCTTCGTCTCACTCTCCACGGACATGGGTAAGTCCGTGCTCTTGTTAGGTAATAACTTTTCGTTTCTGGTTCCGCTTTATTTCTTTTGGGGAAGATCCTTCGGTCTTAATTAATTAACTTAATTTTGATATTGTTACGACGGTGGATAGGAAGTAAAACTTTGAACGCGTTTTTTTCCGTGCCTTGGAGGCGTTTTCAGTAGGCTGAAATACCGTTTCAGGCCGTTTCAGAAGGTGCTCTGTCACATACTAGTTTATCAAAATTTCACCCAAGTTGCCATGGTTTTCTGGCGCCTGAAACATGTTTTCAGTCCGTTTCAGGCCACCCTCTATCCGATGACGCCATAACCTGAAAACCCGTTTTCAGGCATTTTCAGGACCCGTTATGGGCCCTTGAAGTACATTTCAGTATATGACGAAATTTTCAATAGGAGTGAAAGGGATAGCCCTGTTAGAGAGGGATAGCTATAGTCCGAACATTCCGGAAAGGTGTGACAGAGACATCACGATCGAGCGAGACGGCAGAACCTTCCACGACTTGATGGAGTTTTCGAGAACATCTTAAACGGTATATAAGCGGGGACGACGCGTGCCGCGAGTCAGTTTTACTTTGGCAGTAACAGATAGTTTTTAAACAATGAAGAATTTCCCTCAACCAATAAATTGAAACATCAATTATGTCAACCAAAGAAGCAGGGCCCTCTACTCCAATGGAGGTGGAAGAACTAAAAAAGAATGAAGAGCGAGACGCAGAAATTGAAAAACTCATGCAAATAGTTGACATAATAATCCACAAGACGGGAGCCGAAATCTCAAGAGCCATAAGGATAGATTTGTCAATCAGCAGGATTGATATTGAAGTGTCAGACAAAATATCAGGGGTTCTAATGACGGTTTTTACATGTCTCCGCAAAGAGGAAAACGATAAAGCGGGACATCAGAAGTACAGCGCCTACATAGCAAATGTACACGGAGTTCAAATCTCAATACAGTCAGTGGTAGAAGAGATCAAGAAAAGGAACATCGCAATCAACTTCTTAGTGGCAACACCCATTGTAGAACTTATGACTCTATTTAAGGCTTTTTTCGACGAAGTAAGAACCGGTGTAACTAGATTCCGTATTAGGGCGGCTGTAGCGAAAAGAGGCTTAAAAAGAGGTAGTAGGGATAAACCTGTTGTTTCCAAAACTGAAGAAAGGGAAGTAACCCAAAGTATTGCACAATATGGACTAAACAACCACGACATCTCCTTGCTTCAAGGTATAACACTTTCTCCTTTGTCTGTATCTGCGTCAAATAGTTTCGAAGTTTGGCAGTTTTGTCTCTGATGATTATAAACAACAAACAACTGGTTTTTGTCTATCGTGGCGATTCAAATTATTTAAAATATTCGCAAAAATGTCTCGAAGAAATTACACTGAGAGAGAAAAAAGAGAACTAGTATCATTGGTGAACAAGTAAGTTCTTATCTGTCGTTATTCAGTACTTATTGTTTATGATACATTTTAGATGCAGAACTACGTCCTGAATTCAGAAGATTTGAAGCAATTTAAAAAAGATGATGCTCAAGACAAGGTGTGTGTATATAAATGTGTAATACTGTTTTAGTATATGTCACTCTCTGGATTATACTTAATATAAAGCCTGATTTTCAGAAAGCTATAAAGGCCACTGGGGGAGGGATGTTCACACCTGCATTAAGTGAAGTTGGTGCACAAATGTTGGCATTGATGGGGGATCAACTGAAGCCACTATCGAACAATTGTAACAGTGCATCAGAGTACTACAGCATTGGTGAGTACATAGAATTTCGTGATTATTGTAATGTAGTAATAAGATTAAACTATCCTATTATTAGCTATATAATAGTTATTATTTTGGGCTAGAGAAGTAACAACATTTTTTTTGCAGCTGAAGACAAACACGATGATGCAATTGTTATTCAGCTGAGCCCAGGACCAATGCCACTTGAACGTGAGTTTCAAACAGTTGAAATTTTGTGCATTCATGTAACTTTTATCATTTGGATTTGGAATGGAAACCACAGTATATACTTAACAATATTTTTATTACAGATGAACCTATACCCGAGGTTGCCCAAGAATCTACTCCACCACTACCTGTCCAGAAAAAGGTGCCAAAGGATTCTTCGCTGGGAAGAGGCCGTAAAAACCTAAAACAAAAAAACGTAAATAACAATTCAGACAAAATATTACAAAAAAAAACTGGAGTGTGCTTTAATTGAAAAAAAAAACTAAAATAGCACAATATTAACTAACCTTAAAGAATCAAAAACTACTTGATTTGGATATAAAAATAAAAGAGCTGCAATATGCAACATTAATTAAAAGTAATCCAAACTAATTCTTATTCTTTTTTTAAATCAGAAACTTATTTGGCACATCAAAACTTGTATTTTGTTGAAACTGAAAGTGTTAGCGACGTGCTCCCTAATTTGAACTAATAGGGTTTTTCTGTCATGTTGGCAACACTAAAAGTCAGTCTAAAAATTATTGTATCCGCGGCTGCATCGCGCGGCACCTTTGTAACCCGATTTACTTAATTAAAGTTCATTACTGTCAGTCTTCGGTGTTCACATTGACCAACAACCATAGCCCACAAGTTGGTCCTTCGGCCGGATGTACAGAACGCCGAAAACCCAGAAGGCAATAATGGTGAACACACGGAGCACCACGAGGCGTGAGCCCGACAAACAAGATGGCGGGCAACAAGAACGAGGCGCTTCACCAATTGCAATGGTGCATTACGGAAGTAAATCACAGAGTGGTGACGGGAATCACTTGGAACCAATGAAAGCGGAACACGCTGCGAATACGCCGCCCCCCGCTCCAAAAAAGGCCAAGAAGTCTTCAAAATATTCATCATCGTCATCTGTACAAGCAAGGAAAAATAAGCTAGAGTTAGAAGCAGCGGAACAAAAGGCTCAAATCCAGATGGAACTTATAGACAAGAAGTTAAAAGTCAACATTGCTCTCTTAGAACACGAAAATTACAGTCCACACGAAGCAGAAGAGAGCACTAACAGAAGTAGTGACGTTCAGAAGTGGCTGGAGAACAGTTTTCAAGAACTAAAGAAGTCCCAACCAGCTCAAGAGCGCGGTATCGCTACGGGCGAGCAGTGCCAGCCCGAGTTCGCTGCAGCAGTTCAGCCAGTATCAGCGAGCCAGCCTTCCGCGGCGCACGTACGCGCGCCGGCGGCGCCCGCGGGCCCTGCGCCCGAGGCCACACCCACGCGTTTACCTGATGCGGAGCCCGAAGTGTCCCTCAACCACACAGTTCAACTGTTAGCAAGTGCACTACAAAACTTGTCATCATCTACGGTTAACAACACGTCAAATGCCGGTTTGCTCAGCCGATTGAGCACGCCAAAGGAGCTACCCGAGTTCTCCGGCGACCCACTTGATTGGCTACAATTTAAACAGGCATATGAAGAGTCTACAGAGGTATGCAAATTCACCGCCAAGGAGAATTTATGGAGGCTGAGAAAATGCCTACGTGGATCCGCGAAGGATGCAGTCAACGCTTTGTTTATCAGCGCCACGTCGCCTGAAAAGGTTATGTCGACACTGGAGCTACGTTATGGAAACCCTGAATGCATTATTTCCAGGATTATACAAGACCTAAAGAAACTGCCATCACTGCAACATGACTACCAGAGGGATATTGTCACATTCTCAGTGAAAGTGCAAAATTTCGTGGAAGCAGTGCGAGCAGTAGGGCGGCAGGAGTATCTTTATGGATTGAACATTGTTAACATCATCCTGACCAAATTACCCACTGTGCTAGTGTCAAAATGGACGGACTACAGCTACAAGTCCGTCACCGAAAGCGAAGACCCAAGGTTAGTAATTCTGTCCAATTTCCTAACTGAAGAGGCCGTGAAGGTTTCTACTACAGCCAGTATCTTTACCAGCATGAGAAGCGACCAACAGAAAAAGCCATTTCATTCACAAACACTGAATGTAGTTCATGAAACTGACTATAAAAGGTGTCAATTCTGTCGCGCATCGATACACAAGCTAACAGAGTGTAGACAATTCAAAAGATCGCTGCGCAAAACAAGGTGGCAGCACGTAAAACGTAGTGGACTCTGCTATAAATGTCTACTATCGTGCCACGATCGCGACACATGCCCAGCGCCAGTTTGTGACCAGGAAAACTGCGGTCAGGCACATCATCGGTTGCTACATTATCCTGTGAAGAACCAGAAGCCACAGGCGGCTGCCAGCGTCACCAGGACCGTGCTGCAGGCACCAGAGCCCGAGCCCATCACAGAGAACGTGACGCACATCAATGCAAACGCCAGCAAAGTCCTGCTTAAAGTGGTCCCCGTGCGAATACAAGGAGCGAATGGTGTGGTGACCTCCACCGCGCTGTTGGACGACGGCTCGACGGTGTCACTGATAAGCGCTTCATTAGCGGAGCGTGCCGGGCTGCGCGGTCACCAAGAATCTATGCGAGTGTGCGGAGCATTTAATAATAACGAACTGGTTTGTGATACTACGGTCGTATCGGTAAGCCTCTGTGGAGAAGATAATAAGGTGCATTTTATAAGAGCTCGTAGTATCAAAGAGTTGAATTTACCTATGCAACAACTATCGTTCGTAAATTGTGATAACTATAGCTACCTTCATAATATAAAAGATAAACTGTGTACTTTTGATTCAAAACCCGAAATATTAATTGGTCAAGACAATTATCATTTATTATTGCCTCTTGAAGTAAAGTTAGGTAAATTAAATGAGCCGTCCGCTACACTCACTCCCCTGGGCTGGTGCATACACGGCAGCGTACGCGCGCCGCAGTGCGCTCGCAGGGCACGGCGCTGCGCGCGCGCCGCTAGCGCTTCCGGCGCGACCCTCCTGCTCGCCCACCACGAGGTAAACTCACCTGCTGAGGATGATGGCCTACTGCGAGTGATCAGTGAGGAGGTAAAGCGTTCGTTTTCCATAGATAGTTTAGGTGTGACATGTCAACCTCGTCAGAATGCTGATGATGTCCGCGCTGCTGCTTATCTTGAACGCACTTCGGTATTGGTCGACGGCCGCTGGTATGTAGGTTTACCTTGGAAGGATGAGGGCAGCAAAATGCCAGACGCCTATCCCAATGCATTAAGTCGGCTGAAAGGTATTGAAAAGAAATTAAATAAAGATCCAGGTTTCGCCGAACGGTACGAAGAAAGAGTGAGGCACTTATTGCGAAACGATTTTGCGAGAGAACTAAGGGACACAGATACTACACAAAAGGTATGGTACTTACCACATTTCGGTGTTGACAACCCAAATAAAAATAAACTAAGGTTGGTCTTTGACGCGGCGGCTAAGGTAAATGGATTGTGCTTGAATGATTATTTATTCACAGGTCCGGATTTGTTGTCATCACTATTTGGAATTATGCTGCGCTTCAGGGAACATAAAATAGCAGTAACAGGTGACATAAAGGATATGTTTTTACGTATTAAAATCCGTGAAGAAGACCAGCATGCTTTGAGGTTCCTATGGAGTGGAAACCCTGCCGGGGACAACACTACGGGTGACATGACTACCGGTACCATCAAAACGTACGTAATGACGTCACTGATTTTCGGCGCCAATTGCTCGCCTTTCGTGGCTCAATTTATAAAAAATAAAAATTCACAAAGATTCGCCACAGCCCACCCGGCCGCTGTCGACGCTATATGCAAGTCCCATTACATGGACGACTATATCGACAGCATGCCGGACGAGGCCGAGGCCATTGAGATGGTGCGGAACGTCAGTGATATTCACAAAGCTGGTGGCTTTACAATATGTAATTGGACTAGTAATAGCGTTGCAGTCCTGAATAGCGTGCCAGAAGAAGCCCTAGGTCCGGCGGCCGTAAGGTTCAAAATCGGTCATCAGCATGGAGGTGAGCGGACGCTCGGGCTCATTTGGTATCCCGGAGAAGATGAGTTGGGGTTCGACGTATCTCTAAAACGGATCCCTGAAGATATTATTCAAGGTAAAGAGCGGCCTACCAAGCGACTTATGCTACGGGTAATTATGTAAATTTTTGATGTACTGGGTTTCTTATCACCATTTACTATACAGGGAAGGATCATGCTTCAGGATACCTGGCGCGTAAATGTCGGTTGGGATGATTACATTCCAGACGATATTTACATCAAATGGTGTAAATGGCTTGACCTACTTAAAACAATAGGTCAGGTACGTATACCGAGGTATTATCAGCTGGCAGCGCGTGCGAGTGAGGTAGACGAGTCATCGATGGAGTGCGCGAAAGAGACGGCTACCGAACCGGTCACCATGGGAAAGGCGATGACCGCCCCCCGCCGTACCTGCCCCTCTCGCCTCACAATATTCCTGCGGCTACGCAACTTGCTACGAGCGGCTACGACGGCGTAGCGGCTGTTAGATGCGCTACGAAATCGATTGCTGGTTATAATAATTTACAATTGCATTTGTTTAGCGACGCATCTACTATGGCGATGTGTGCTGTTGCTTATTGGCGCTGGCATAATAACGGTAAGACTTATGTGTCCTTTATAGCTAGCAAAAGCCGGGTGATGCCCGTCAAAACCTTGACAGTACCCAAAGCGGAACTTCAAGCAGCTCTTTTGGCGGCCCGGTTGGCAGACACAATTGAAAGAGAACATAAACTAACTCCCACGAAGCGTTACTTTTGGTGTGACTCGACAACAGTCCTGCATTGGATCAGAAACAATACGCGTAAGTACCAAACGTTTGAAGCTAATCGCTTAGGTGAGATTGACCAGCTTACGCGCGTGCAGGAGTGGAGGTACATACCCACAAAGAAAAATGTAGCTGACCTAGCTACAAGGGAGGAGTTTGATCAATCCATATTTGAAGGTGAGTTGTTTCAGAGTCCTGAATTTTTGGGTAACGCTGAGCCATTCTGGCCACAAGATTTTCTATCAGAACCGCTACCGGCTGACACAGCGGAATGCGTCACAGTTACCCAAACTATATCTGCGGCATTACCTGTTCCGGATCCACTGCGTTTCTCCTCCTGGCTGCGATTGTTAAGAACCACGGCGGCTGTGCTGACATTTATTGACAAGTGTAAGGGAATTCCCACCAGCATAGACTGCATGACAATGGAACGTGCGGAACGTCTTCTGCTTAGAAGGGCGCAGGCTGAATCTTTCAGTGAGGACTTAGCTGCTATACAGGTTGGTAAAGTTGTGCCTAAAAATAGTAGACTACGTACCTTATCACCCTTCTTAGATGAACACGGAGTCCTCAGATCAGGTGGCCGCATCGGCGTGGCGGAAGGTGTAGCGCTGGAAATGAAACAACCTATAATACTAGATGGTCAACATTCGACGGCGAGGCTCATCGTACGACACTACCACATAAAATCAGCTCACGGAAGCCAGGAGATGGTTGTCAATGAGCTGAAACAAAGGTATTGGCTTTTACGAATCCGACCTACAGTCAAGTATGTGGCGTCACGGTGTATGTTCTGCAGGATTCAGAAGTGCAAGCCGCAGGTACCTAGAATGGGAGACTTACCTTCAGCCCGCGTGGCGCATCACCAGCGTCCCTTCACGCACTGTGGGCTGGATTTATTTGGACCTATGGAGGTGGCAGTCGGCCGACATAAAGAGAAAAGGTATGGGGTCTTATTTACCTGCATGACGGTGCGAGCTATTCACATTGAGCTCGTAGCATCGTTGACTTCAGATGCTCTCATCATGGCGCTACGGAGAATGGCAGCAAGGCGAGGCTGGCCGCGCCACCTTTATTCAGATAATGGAACCAACCTTAAAGGCGCCAGCAACGAACTCAGGAAGTCGGTACTGGAGCTAGATACTGACTTGCTAAAGAAAGAAGGCGTGAACAATGGTATGGAATGGACATTTATCCCTCCTTTCAGCCCTCATTGGGGTGGGGCGTGGGAGAGGCTAATACGGAGCGTGAAAAAGACGCTTAAAGTCATTTTAACCGAGCGAGCACCAAGGGATGAAACCTTATCCACGCTCATGGCAGAGAAAATATTGTAAATAGTCGTCCCTTGATGCACGTGTCAGTTGAGCCAGGTGGTATTGAAAGTCTTACTCCAAACCATTTTCTTCTGGGATCGTCGTCAAACATGCCAATTGTTGGTGTGTTTGATAATTCTGATTTATGTCTCCGTTAACAATGGCGCAAAGCCCAAGCATTGGCCGACATGTACTGGCAGAGGTGGGTGAAAGAAATATTGCCTGAACTTATTCCTAGAAGAAAATGGTTTGAAGAGCAGACGTCGCTGAAAAAGGGTGACTTAGTTCTAATAGTCAGTCCAGATTCTCCCCGCAACATGTGGCCAAAGGGGTTGGTCACTCAGGTGTTCCCGGGCAAGGACGGTCGTGTTCGGCTAGTTGAGGTAAAGACCAAAAGCGGCACCTGGCGGCGATCTGCGGCGCGCGTCGCACCTATCCTGTTGGCTGATGAGTGCTGTGCCAGCACTGGGGTGGGGTGTGTTAGCGACGTGCTCCCTAATTTGAACTAATAGGGTTTTTCTGTCATGTTGGCAACACTAAAAGTCAGTCTAAAAATTATTGTATCCGCGGCTGCATCGCGCGGCACCTTTGTAACCCGATTTACTTAATTAAAGTTCATTACTGTCAGTCTTCGGTGTTCACATTGACCAACAACCATAGCCCACAGAAAGGGTAATTTAAAAATTATTATATTGGCATAAATATTTAGTTAGAACTTCAGCTTTACAGCCTGTGATTATTGACTCTATTTTGTATGATGACTAATTATTTCATAGTTAGAGAGTAAGGACACATAATTAGATTTAAGGAAAAGAACTGTGATTATTGAAACTTGTACTGTTATAATTGTACTGTAAGTACCCTAAATTTGATTAAACTAAAGAGATTTAAGACCATACAAATTCCTTTAAAAAAATATACCTATATTGCGATAAATATCTTATACAACTTATAGAACTTATAGCCTGTGACTATTGACATACTGCTATGTATCACGACTGATTATTTCATAGTTAGTGATTAAAGTTTTTGAGTTAAGTAAAATAACGATAATTATTTAAAATATTGCAATGACTGAATTATTTCATAAGTAAATTATTTTTTCATCATCATCATCATTCAGCCACAAGAAGTCCACTGCTGGACATAGGCCTCCTCCATGGATTTCCAAAAAGACCGGTTGGAAGCGGCCTGCATCCAGCGCCTTCCTGCCACTTGGATGATGTCATCTGTCCATCTTGTGGCTGGTCGTCCTACGCCGCGCTTGCCGATATGTGGTCTCCATTCGAGAACTCTTCGGCCCTATTGGCCATCAGTTATTATTTTAGTGTATTTGATTAAAGTAAAGAAATTGAAGAACTTACATAAAAAATCCTCAAAATTGACGATTATTAATAAATTATAAAACTTTAATTGTATTTTATTTCTATAGGCACACAGAGCAAATTCAGGTGTGGTAAGATATTCTAATAGCTGGTTACTTACCTACTGGTTAAAGTGGGTTATAACCAAAGCAGAGCGAACTGAAAAATTTTGATTTCCATTTTCAGCCTGGGGTTGGACAGGCACATCTACTGTGTCTTCGGGTTCTGGCAGATCTTCAACATTGTCGTTGTGGGACAAAGCAATATTGTGCAGCACAGGCTGGCATTCATTGCAGTGTCCAGTTTTACTCGCATCCCCATGAAAAGGCAAGGGAATCTTCTTTTTAAAACTCGAAAACACCTTTCTACAGGGTTTCGCGTAGTTATTTGAGCACGGTTGTACGCTTCTTCACTTGTTGTTCCCGGCTGTGTGAATGGAGTCAACAGATATTTGCGGCCAGGATAGCCGCTGTCTCCCAGGAGGACATCGTTGCCATATAATCCCCTCTCGAAATTAACGCGGATGTGGCAATCATTGAAAATTGTAGTATCATGGACTGATCCTGGCCACCGAGCTATGATGTCCAGTATGCGCAGGTTTGCATCGTATACAGCCTGAACATTAAGGGGAAAAAAACCCTTTTCGATTCCGAAATGTCTCTGCCATTGACCCACCTGGTGATTGTATTTTTATATGGGTGCAATCCACCGCTCCAGTCACTTTAGGGAAGCCGCTAAGAGCATAAAAGCCATTTCTAATTCTAGCTCTCTCTCTTCCTCAGTTGCAGGCATCTTTATAAACTGGGGCTTAAGTCCAGCAATTCCTGATGACACTTTCTTTATTATGCGGCACGCTGTCGATTTATGTATTCGGATGTGGTCTGCCACAGTAATTTGAAACCCTCCAGAGGCGTAGAAATGTATGGTCAAAAGCACTTGTTCATGTGCGCTAATTGAGTGATTACGCTGGGTCAACGGCTCCAGCTGACCCACCATCCCCATGAGATCAGCAAAAACTTCTTTCGAAATTCGGTATCGGGTTTTAAACTCATTTTCGTTGTAATGTAACAACGGATTCATGCGTTTTTCTGGATGCGCAGTTTTTTTAAACACCCCTTGAAATATGTTTCAAATAGGAAAGAAATGCAATCTCTCGATATTAACACGCCATTAATTGCTCAATAATCTCCAATTAAAAATCTCATGTCAATGGCATGTCAACAGTCTGTTGACATAAGAAAATGCGTCCTAGAAATTCAAAATGGCGCCAATCGGTGATTAATTGGAGATTTGACACTTGCTGTTAACAGGCTGTCAGTTGAATCTTCTGGCAACCCAAAGTACTTTTAATGAGAGATTAACAGTCTGTTACGTAATTTTTAGGAAAAAATGTGTACGGGAAACCAGGCGTCAGTCTCGGCTAAGAATTAATCCGAGTTTTGCGACTTAGGCAGTGCCAAAGTACTGTCTATGATAGACAAATCGATTCTTGTTTGTTTGTTACACTTTATTGCACAAAATACAAAATTTAGCACTTAAAAAAGACATGAATGTCTTAGACTATGAGCAAGAGCGGACTTAAGCAAATGCTTTCGCTATAATTGGAACATTTGACTCGAAGACTCGTTCTTAGAATCGACTATTTATCTCGCCTTACGTTTACCGATCCGCGGTTTCCACTCAAGAACTCGTCTATCCCGTCGGTTATCAGTTCTTCGGATGATATGGCCGGCCCACTGCCACTTCAGCATGCTAATTCGGTGGGCTATGTCGGTGACTTTGGTTCTCTGTCGGATCAACTCGTTTCGAATTCGATCTTTCAGAGAAACCCCGAGCACAGCCTTTTGATTGGATGCCACATGTGTCAGTACATTTGCTCCGTCTCATTTAGGCTCAACGGCCATTTCTCCTGGGGCTGCTGCGGAAGCGGCTGCTACTCATAAATATTCCAATTATAGCTCGTTAATGAGTAGTTACTTCTTTGTGCCTCTACCCATTTAGACTACCGAGGTATGGGGAGTCCAGGGAAGAGCCTTTATAAAGGAGTTAGGGCGTCGCTTAAGGAACCACGGCATGGACTAACGCTCTGGGGCATACTTGATGCAGAGGATCTCTCTCGCTGTGCTTTGGCTCGAGTATGTCTCGGGGCGGTTTGCTTGACAGTTAATTTATCGTTTGTATTCATATGTATATATATTTCCCGTTCCGGACATCTTGATTCGTATATTTTATTTTTATTACTTTGGACGAAACATTTGTGGATGTTTAATTTTTTTTTCTTATAATTTGTTAATTTTGTTATAAATTTAAACTAAGACTATTAATTATGTCACAAACTTGGCTATGTCCTGAGTAATCTTGATTCAAAAAATTGAGTTGGTGTCAAATTTAGTTACGTCCACAGCATTCAGTATCAAAGCTGGCTACACAGTACACACACTCACAACCAATAGGAACGCTCCATTCTCACCCGAAAGAAAATGGCCGCTCATACATTTTCAGTGTTGTGTGTTCGTCAGTTTTTGCAAATTTAAATGAGAAATCAGTGTTTTTTGAGTGAAAACAATAGTATTTTATCATAATGGAAGTTTATCCTTCACCTGTGTCTAGAAGCCAGGCACGTAAGCGGACTGCACAGCCAAATAATTGGAAGGCAAACGAGGCGCAAAAAGCAAGGTAAGTTTGCATTTTACCAGGGCCGTATCGATCGGGTGTACGTAGAGCTTGTATGAATGACCGCTTATAATGTTTAAGCTTTTAATGTTTTAGCCCATAATTCCAAGAACAAACTAGTGGTTAAGTTATCAGATGCTAAGTGTGCGTATGTATTTCATATAATCGGAGATTCGAAGACAATTTTTGTTTGCAAAATGACTTTTGTCATTAAATTCGAGGGCTTTTAAATTAAGTATAGTTTTTTTTTGTTTGCAAAGTGACTATTGTCATTAAATTCGAGGGCTTTTAAATTAAGTATAGTTTTAAATTAAATTAAGTATACTTGCAATATGTATAGTTTAGGTCCAGTATCCAAAAGAGTTATATTTTTTGTATATTAAATTAGCTTAATAATTTATTTTTATTGCTTAAGGTATTCTGCAAAATCTTTGCCAAAAGTACCAAGATGAGAACACAAAAGCAATGTCCTTGAATGCAATAAAGTGAACGGAAATATACTACGCAAATTTCATACAGCTTTTATAAGCATCCTGTCAAATCAAGTCAAGATGCAATTATCCTGGAATGTTGTCAAGCCATGCCCATTCGGAAAAAAGGGCAAGGACTCTGAGAGTCGATCCTACGTCTAGAATCCTGACTACTGCAAGAGCTTCCAAGCAGTTTACTATAAAATACCACGTAAAAGTGGATAAACAGTTTATTCGTGTTTGTCAAAAGATGTCTTTAGCAGCACTTTGCTTGAAAAAAGGACGTGTCACAAATTTGGTTGAAAAGTCTTTTGCCAATTGCCAAAAAAGCCTAAAAAGCCTAGTTCAAAGATAAAAAGGCATCAGTTCGTGCATTTATTTGCAAACTTCAGTGTTGGGAGCCACACTACTGAAGCCAAACCTCAGTCCGCAAATATTTGCCTAGCGATCTGAATATAAGAAAGCTTTACAGATGATACAAATCGGAGTGTCCAACTCCAGTAAAAGAGTCCTACTTTAGGCACATTTTCAATACAGAGTTCAACTTGGGATTCGGTAGTCCCTCTACAGATATGTGTTCTACTTGCATACAGCTGCTAGAGAAAATAAAAACAGAAAAAGATGAAAGCAAGAAGAATCAATACCAAGCAGAAAAACGGGTTCATGGAATGAGAGCTAAAGCTTTTTATTCACTGCTGAAGACTGAAGATGAGGGTGTAAAAATACTGTCTTACCAAAATATTATTTACATTTCAGTTCAGAAAGTACAACTGCGTCCGGTAAATCAACAAGTACAGTTGTTGCGACGCCTATGTCCGATGTCTCACAACTATCCACATCAAAACATTCGGAAGAACAGTCTTATAATGGATTGCAACATCATAGACGGTGAACAAAGGATTATAGTAAAAAAAAAACTTTACAGGACGCTTTTTCACGAATTTCATCCACTAAAGGTTAATCAATTATTTTTAGTACTTACCTATTCGATAAAATTGGCATTATTTTTCAATTGATTTTTTTATTTCAGAGGGAGGTGCAAAATATACTAAGATAGTTCAGGCTTTGTTATTATTTATCAGCAAGGATATGAGGCCTTTTATTATTATTGAAGGAGAAGGCTTTTTAACCCTCATGAAGGAGCTGCAACCTAATTTTAAGGCACCCGGCGCCAAATATTTAAAAAGCAAAACTCAGGAAAAAGATGAGGCTTGCGTGGCTACAGCCGCACAGTGTGTAATTATACCTTAGTTGCGGTCACGCTTAGTTTATGAGTTTATTTGACAGTTGCTACTATTTTAGAGGCATACAAAATATACCGAAGTTTTAAAAATAAATAGTTTCGGAGTTATTTTGATTCTCGAGAAAACCCCATAAAAACCATAGAAATGCAATATCTTTTTTCTGATACATTATTTACGAATGAAAAAAATAGTTGCTCTTAATAGGAGTTCATAGCTATAACTATGGCAAAAAAATGCATAAAAACACGGGTAATTATGATACAATTAAAGTTTTTACCAAAAATTTAAATTATTTTTTTTGTGGGACAATTACTTAATAGTCGCACTTTTTTTTATATGTGGATATAATCTACATCTACCGTGTGGCGCCGGATTAAGAATAGCGTCACTCCATTTCCTTCCGTGGATGTCGTAGAAGGCGACTAAGGAAATCAATTACCAGGAGACGGGCAGCAGCGTCATCCTGAGATTCCAACCGCATACTGCGATCGCCAACCCGCCTGCCAAGCGATTATGGCAAAACCCTTCATGGTTAGAAAACCATGAGGGAGGCCTATGTCCTGCAGTGGGCGTCAAATGGCTGATGATGATGATGATGATAATAAAAATAAAGGGGTAACAAGTTATGAATTTTTAAATTTTTGTTAAGGGTTGTCACAAATATTTCTATGGAAATGAAATTGTCATATAAGTTAATTCTACCAATCAATAACATTGTTCGGTTTTCAACCTTCGTAAACGCTTCGTAGCTGTCATCTGTGCTCTGACAGTGACAGCTCTTCACTCTTAACTTTACGTTTTTTGCGGCTACGCGCGAGCGCAGGTGTCTAAAGTAAAACGCCGTTTTCGGATAGTGAAAGTTGTTTTGTTATCGGTCTTCCTTCGGGACATTATACACTCACACACCCTACACCAACTCAAAGTGGCACCAAGCTGAAGACGCGCCTGCGGAAGCGAGCAGGGCCCTGCAAGAAGCGGCGCAGTGAAAGCAAGGTACACCTCTTCACCTTTATTATATATATATATATGTATTTACGCCCAATCAACTCTGCCTAGCGCAGATCTACTTATACAAACATCGTAATTTTTCGTACGTTATATTACTTACATCTTGCGTTTCATTGTTAATAGGTTCCATTTGACGGTACCCGATCAATATGCCATGCTTGTTGGCATAGGGTTGACTGCGAAATCAGAAATCAAAACCAATTACCTCCACCTGATGTTGTACCTGCTATCGGAGCATCGGTGATTGTCCCTCAAATGGCTCGAGTAGCTAACACTTCTAGGCAAGCCCGTCAAAGGAAAAGTGTTCAGATCGGCGCTCACACCAAAGTCTGCACATCATAAACTGTGGTAGAGAAGTTTGACAGTTCTAAAAAGTATGAGGTTCATTGGTGGTCGAGCAGGGGTGGTACCTTCAATTTCCAGCTGGATTAAAACCATAAAAGCTTTTCAGCGAATAGTAAAAATTTTACACAACCTGTGACTGAGGTCTTTGTTGTTGCGAAACTTTAACCAAGATCCGCTGGAGAATTTCCTTGGAGCCATAAGAGCTCTTGGACAGGGTAATATTACGCCCAGCTGCTCTGCCTTTGAGGCGTCATATAAAGCCCTGCTGCTCAGCAATATGACATCGGCTAAAGCTGTAGGAGCCAACTGTCAAAGTGACGTTAGTTACTGCCTACAGAGCCTAAAGTACTTTTTGACAGAAAAAAATTAAGACGTGCAGAAAAAGAAATTGAATTTGATATAATTTCAATTTGTCTTTGCCTAACATCGAGGACTTATGAAATAGCCAATCTCCAGCGGACATAGAGAAGGTGGCAGCAGCAGCATACTGCAGTGGCTAGTTGCTGAGCTTACTGTATAGATATATTGGCAAAAGATGCACAAATTGTAAATACGATTTAGAAGGGGATAGTGAAGAATCATTTGGAAAATTCATCTCTTTAAAAAATACTCTAGCAAATGCATTCTTCACTATCCCAATAAACTTTTGCTCGAATATTATGTAAATGTGGAGATCACAATTGGAATTTCGAAAACACTTTGAAGTATATCCAGCTAATAACTAGCTCCCTCACTTCACTAAAATTGAAATGTGAACAAGACAAAGAAAGGTATCGAATTTCTTGCTAAGAAAAAGCATCACATTCTTTATTATGGATTGGTGCAAAGAAATTAACAATGCGGGACGAAGGCGATCCCATTAAAGTACTGGCGCATAGCCATTACCTAAAAAATAAAACAAAGAAGCGAGTCAGGGAGCCAGGTTTCATTTTGTTAAGCTATTATACAGTTTTATTTCTCAATTGCAAGTACTCCTTTTCCTAAAGAAAAGTTGGTTTTAATTTCAAAAAAGATACTTAAGGCGTAACTTTTTGGAGTTTTTGATTTTTTAAGTCATTTTCATTGAATCGAACTTTAAAACTTCCATAAACGTTACTAGCATGTATACGCACTGTACCACGTACGGTGCGATAGTAGTTATGAGGTTAGAAACTAGATGGCAAACAATAAATTTTATCTCCGGCGTGGAATCTACGCGCGTCTTCTCGAACACCCTCAAGTACCCTTCGTGGAACAGATGTGGCTTAGTGTGACGATCAACGGCAGTAAGGGCCGGTTTTTTGATCCGTAGTCAAATACGCTTTAACCTTTTGTTATCTCAACTATTAGTTAGTGGCTAACTAATGTTTAAAGCGAAATTGCATTTTTTTATTCATATCCTAACCATAGTCAATGGTAACCATTAGTTATTTTGTTGCCAGTGGAATTATGACCCAAATTTCCGAATTCAGCGTGGGTAATTTTTTTTCGAGTAGCATCATGTTGAACACCTCATGGTTACGTCAAATTTCGTATGACATTGACATCTTGTTGTTGTTTGTTTACTCTCTCTGTTCTTTAGATTGTTTATTTGTGATCAAGTCGGGTGTGTTTTTAATCGTTTTAACAAAGATAAAACCTCAGTAAAACTGAAGTAAGTAACCTAAGATTGCAATCACATTTTGTGAATGATTTTTTGTGAACGTGTGCAATTTTTTATTTGCTTTTTGTCATGTAATATTTCTGTAAGGGACCGCGGTAATAACTTCTGCAAAGAAGAAACAAATAAACTCATGTTGCTGCTGAAGGATTTCCCAATTATAACATGCAAGAAGACTGACCATACCAGCAACAAACAAAAGGATGCCGCTTGGAAATTGCTGGTAGATAAATTTAATGCAGATGCGACATGTTACCGCAGCATAAAACAGTTGCAACAAAAATATAACGACATGAAGAAAACTGCAAGAAAGGTTTGTATGAAATATTCCCAACTACTGTATTTGATTAATAGTACTACATGTTTGAAATATGTAATACCTACCTAATTATTGCAGGAAATGTCAGCTGAAAAATATGGAAGACGACAAACTGGGGGTGGACCAGCCCCACCTAAGCCTTCTGATACCGGTACTACAAGTAAGCAGTTTTCCGTACCCAAATGATAAGGGACCCCACCACTAAGTCTCCACTGTCTGTCCGTCCGTTCTGTGGTCCGTCTTGCTTGTCCGTCACCAGGCTGCATCTCATGAACCGTAATAGCTAGACTGTCGAAACCCTCACAGATGATTCAATTCTGTTGCCGCGATAACAGCAAATACTAAAAACAATAACAACACGAAAAATAATTTAAAATAAATAAATATTTAAGGGTGCCCCCAATACAACAAAGGTGATTCCTCTGTCATTTCTTGCTCAATATCAACCACGGCAAGAGGCAGACGCCCGAAACATTGACAGAATATTCAATTTTCAATTGTATGTTCACTTCAAAAATAATAAAATAAATAATGAAACTAAAATAAAACAAACATTCACATAACAAACGCGATCATTTTGCCACTTCTTTTCTCGATCTTACTGTCCAATGTTGCATAGAAAATGGTACGGAACCCCTCGTGCGCGAGTCCGCCCCGCATGTTTCCCTTTAATGCCCCTTCCCAATACCCTTTTTCTTATACGTTGACGTTCGCAGCAATGCTCCAGTTACTGGAAGACTTTTGTACAGATAGGAGCCATATTTTACACTGTTTCTTAAATGTGTATTTTGATTTTGCGTTTCTAAGAGGCGGTGGTAAGTCGTTCCAGCACTTTGAGGCTGCGAAACGAAAACTGCCTCTGAACGATGTTAGTCGTGGCTTTGTTGAGCAATGCAGGATTGGGTATCGGCTAGATTTATTCTCACACTTCCATGCATGTACATACTTGAAGTAGCTTCATTTGTTAAATCAAACCCAGAAATATTCAAACCAGTAATCTATAGCAGCTGTCGATTACAGAGAGATTCTACTAGAGTAGGCGTTCACAAAGCAAACACAGCATTAATGCAAAAAAGTATATTCTGTATGGGGCCCTTAATTTTCAATAAAATAAATATAGACGTACGTGAACTTGACATGAATAGTTTTAAATTTAGGTTAAGAAATATACTTATTGAGAAATGTTATTATAATATTAATGAATTTTTGACTGACAGATCTTGACATTGGCATCACGACAATAATATTACTAAGAGGACATAATTAATGCATATTAAGTTTTATTTTTAAGTTTGAATTGAACACAATTTTTACTAATTCTTGACATATCTTTAATGATAATTTGTGTTTGCGGTAAAGGTTTTCTGTTTTAATTTTTCGATATAGGTCTGTTTCCTTTCAAGGCGCCTTCTCGAAATTCGTGTGCCTATTAAGGCAAAACATGCATAGGACTCGTATGTAACAATTCCAACATCATGTACTCATGTTTTACGAATAAATTGCTTTTACTTTTAACTAAAGTCCGGGAGCATATCGAGTCATTTCCTGTTAAATGTGTGCACTACTATAATAAAGATGCATCATCTTATTATTTAGATGAAAAACTTAACATGAAAATTATGCAAAAATTATATGAACTAAAATATCCAGATTATCCTGTTAAATATAAGTATTACTTAAAATATTTCCAGGAAAATTTTAGCCTATCGTTTGGACGAAAACAGATTGATGTCTGTGCTCTGTGTGAAGAGTTAAAGTTTAAGCTAAAAAATCCACATATTAATGACACTGCAAAAAGAGTCTATAAAGCAGATATTGAAATCCACAAAAGACAAGCGAATCAATTTTACAAAAAAATACAGGAAGTGGAAACTAAGTGCAAAAATGATCCAAAGGTGTATGGGATTGCGTTTGGTTATATGCAAAATTTGCCGCTACCTCATATTCCTGTCCAGGAAGTTTTTTACCTCCGTCAACTATGGCTGTATAAGTTTTGTGTCTATGACTTGAAAACTGGTAAATCAGTCTTTTATTCATATTGTGAGGGAGTTGCTAACAAAGGTCCTAACGAAGTAGGTACCTTTGTGTTGGATTATATAAAAAAATGTATTGGTAATGATGCCGAAGAACTGCACCTTTTTTCAGATGGTTGTGCCGGCCAAAATCGAAATCATGCAATGGTCCGCATTGTTTTATCACTGGTAGCTGAACAAGGTAGCAATATAAAGGAGATACAATATTACATACCCAAAAGAGGTCATTCATTCCTGCCAAACGATAGAATGTTTGGGACTGCAAAGAGACATATCCGAAAAAATGACAGGATTTACACACCAACCGAGTATGAAAACCTTATTGCTGAAGCTAATGAAAACTTTGAAAAAAGAAGGCCTAAGACTGAAGATATTATAGACATAAAAAAATGGTGGCCAAACCATTACAAGAAACTGGTGCTATCTGTGGATTCCTATGGCAGAAGAGTACCCAAAGACAGAGAAGTGACTTTTGCTATTTCCAAGGTGGCACATTTCACGTTTTCCAAGACCACACCAGGTCTTGTGACAACACGTGATTCGATTGATTGTTTAGTCAGTCAGGATTTCCAGCTCTTACAGAAGATGGGTACCAGGCCGCCCTTACCATCAAGTAATACTCCTGTATATGCTGGTAAAGTGCCAATCAATGAGAAGAAAATGGCAGATTTGAAAAAACTTGAAAAATACATTCCAGTAAAATACCAAAATTTTTATACAGAGGTTTTTGCATGGCCAACTACTTCAGCAAAAAATTAATATCACGAAAATGAAGAAGACTAATATGAAACGGCTTTGATTTGTAGGAACATAACAGAGGTCATTTCGAAAAGGGCATGAGTCCAGAAATTTAAATTAACAAAATCAGTATGAAAAGGGTTTTTTTTATGTACAAAATAAAACTCAAAAATTATGTATGTGTTTTATTACTCTACTCCTGTATTCAGTTTCTATAGCACCATAGACTTTTTTTGTAAGACATACATTTTTGTTGATCCTGAAAAGTTTTACTTATTGCACTCATGCCCTTTTCGAAATGATGGGTTCATTTGGCCATTGCAGATAGTCGTGAAAATTGGGCTCACGAAGACTTTATAAATGATCTAATTAATGGCCAATTCTAGGTTTTGTAACGCCAGGCCCCAGGTTGTATGGGAACCGGGAGGTGTCCTTTTGTATTTATAAATAACACAGTTATCTAGTTTGTGGGAAAATTCTTAAGCACAACGAGTTCAACCAAAAGCTCAACTAACCTCGAGTGGGACTCGACTAGATCAGTTGTATTGACTGAACATTTTTATTGTATCAATTCATTTCCACAAATTTACCTATTTTCAACGCGAACACAACACCCAATGGAGTAATGACTCCACACTGAGTAACAATTTTCAAACTGGCGTCACTAGTTACTTCAACCGTTGAAACAGAACAAAAGCGAATTTGAGACGACGACCAAACAGATAATAATCATCACACACGTCGAAACATCTTTGCGAACAATTTGTTCAATTTATCAACAACCATCCACACCACACCACCCACCGCACAGGAAAGTATCTGCATAGAGTAACTTAGTATCTGTCGTCTGTGACCACAGGCTATAATAAAGAATCTGCATACCACACAGGTAATGCGCTGAGACGGCTGGCTGAGGCACCATAATACTTATTTATCTGTGAGCGAACAGAATGCACAATAGTGTTTCCACCTCGCTTATGGAAAAAATGGCATAATGCATTGCAAAAAGAGTACCTACCTATTTAATAATCCACAGCTCGGCTGACATATTACGCTTGGTGCGCTAAACCCTAAACAATTTCAATCGTCTAACTGACAAATTCCATACAAATTGCTTTCGCTAATGTCCGGATTCCGACAGGATTCGGTGCGTATAATTAGGCCCCAGATTGCATATAGATTAATCTCTGATCCACACACATAAATGTAGGTTTGTGGTACCTATACACCAAGAATCTGGGTAAGTACTAAAGTAAATAGTGAACAGTACCTAAACCTATTAATAAATAGGTTTTCAAAACAATTTAATTTGTAAATAGTCTCAGATTTTTCATTAATAAAGAATTTATACGTCTTGCTTGTTAAAAAATATAGGCACCTATAACATAAAGAAGAAAAAGCAGCGAGAACTCCACTCTGACCCTAGTATTAAAGATAATACATCATCATCACCTACCTGCTTATTAATATTGGTTCCATGAGTGCCATCAACAACTTTAAAACATTAGCTAGGTAATTAATATTTCACCTCACTAGCTCGTAAAAGCTCTGTTTATCATTCGAAATCTGTGTGGAAAATCGCACTTTATCCGCTAGCGTGGAAAGTGTTTTTAAAATTCGAATATTTTTATTCAATAAAGGTTTCGTACAATAAATTACATATATATGCTTTCGGACTGTTGGTTCCATTGGAAAGTTCCATTGATGGGCCCAACGGGATTTTCTAGACCTTTTGTCTCCACTACTTAGGATGAGTGGGTCCAAGAGGATTTTTACGGTACTCATGTCTCCATGTGGGTCCAATAGGATTTTGACGGTTCTCATGTTTCCATTGTTCGAAATAGTTGGAGCTATTAGGATTTATTCAGTACTGTTGTCTCCACTGTTAAGATACTGGCCATGTAAGTGTAATTGACATTGATTGACATTTAATCTAATACATAGATTACTGTAAGCGCTTTGTAAGTAATTCACTATTCACACTATTCTATTTGTATTTACTAAAATGGACCAAGATCTCAGTTTTTTGGAAAGAAAGGGTTGTAAAGTTTTGATTTACAATGGTTACTAGTTTTATAAACACACGGTTTATAAAAATACCAGAACCCGTTGGATTTGCAGCTGTAAAAAGAAGGACAAATGCCCTAGTGCGATTACAGTTCATGTGAGTCTAAAACTAATTTGATTTGATTTAAGCATATCAACCATTAACTACGTTAACTGTCAAAATAATTGTTTTCTCGATTAATTAGTTAATTGATTGACTGAGTGATCGTTTCATCTAAATTTATGGTGATACAACTTTATACAAGTTACCCCACGTTGATTTGGGTGAAATCTATGAATGACTCGATCAATCAAAGAATTACGTCATCAATCAAACAGTTGCGCCATTAATCAATAAAACACGTTATTAATCAAGCATTGATACCATCACTCAGTCAATCAATTAATTAATAAATCGAGAAAACAATTATTTTTACAGTGCACGCAGATGAGTGTGGATATGGTTTTTGACTATTCTTTCGGACGTGGGACAACTTGTATCAAGTTGTATCACCATCGAATTAGGTGAAATCTATGAATCACTCCATCAATCAAACAATCGCGCCATTAATCAAGCATAGAGACCATCAAACGATCACTCAGTCAATTAATTAATTAATTATTCGAGAAAACAATTATTTTGACAGTTCATGCAGATGAGTGTAGCTATGGTTTTTGGCTATTCTTTCGGACGTGGGACAGATCGTTGTGAACGTTAATTGTATACGTTCACTAGTATTATCCGTCAACAGAACTACGTAACAGAACAGTTGGGAATATTTGAGATTGAAGCAGGGTGTAAAGCATAGTCTTATACAGAACAAATGGTAAAAAAATCCCAGTAGTTCTGCCGACAGAACTACTCAACAGAACAGGTGGGAACAAAGGAATTTGACACTTTTAAGTAAATGTTTTGACAATGGAACCACGAAACCGGATTTGGACCTAATAAAATTTCGATTATTGACTCCACCATCTAAATGGGACCGTCGGAATTTGTAAATCCTGTTGGACCCATCAATGGAGCCATGAAAACTTGAGAAACCTATTGGACCCATCAATGGAACTTTCCAATGGAACCAACAGTCCGAAACCATATATATAGAACCTCATTGGTTTCGTAATAGTTTATATTCTCTGCAGCCAGTCCATTGATGATTGAAATGCAAATACTTATTTCATGTCATGCGCCAGCCTCATTTAAAGAATCGCACTGGCCGGCAAGAAAATTTGATTTAAAAAAAAAATAACTTTCAATATTACCAATTGTAGTAATTTTACTTTTAATTTTTGAAATAAATAAACAGTAATTTAATATTTATTAAAACTGTTTTTCTTGCACCTAACATTTTCCTCGCTTTAGTGAGGTGAAAAGTTGTGTGTTGCGCTTGGCAGCAAAGTTATTTAGCGTCTCGTACCTTTGAAACCCTCGCTACGCTCAGGATTCTATATTTGAACCACTCGCTTCGCTCGTGGCTCAATCCTAGAATCCTTCGCTTGCTCAGGTTTCAATACAAGGTACTCGCGCCAAAAATTAACTTTGCAGCCTTGCATAACAAATAACTATTTCACAACAGTAGAAAAACATGAACGATGCGGACTTCTAATTACCGACACAGTTGATTATCATTCAGGATGATATTTCTAAGTACAGGAGGCTTACCACAAGCACTATTAGAAGTTATTTTTAAGCCTTATAAAAAACTGCCCTGCTTAATGGTACCATGAGCCATACAATCGCAGCGCTGTTAACTATAAGACGTTCATCGTCTAATCAACGCTGCTACCGTACTATAAGCTCAAGTTTGCGCGCTCGCAGCGCTGCTGAACTGTCATTCTTAGCAGTTATTTATATGTTAAGAGCAGCTTTTAAAACCCTGCTAAGCGAATTATTATTTAATTTACGTATTAAAATGAATGATAAAGAAATCTTGTAGTTTTGGAGGATGATACGTTTTTCGTGTGGCGTAAAATTATACGACTGCAGAGTAATGCATTCGAAGTTTACGTTGAATTGTATTATGTTCGGAGGTATCGACTTTCTAAGGTGTTAGAGGAAAATCTGTGCGAAGATATGAGAGCTTTGTTACCGGTGCCAACGAAATCCACAGATTTATCCGTGGAGACGAAGATGAGCTCTATTCCTCTATGTATTTTGTGGACAGAAAATAAACAAATATGTTATCCAATCTTATCTTATTCATAATAAAAAATAAGTTATATTTCATCATAATTCAGTCAGCCCAACTCTGCCCATTGCTGGGTATATGATCCTATATCAAGTCATAGAAACTTCTTATTGGCTCGAACTTTAGTCGCATTGCAAATATTTGTTTTAGGTATTAAAACTCTTTCATCATCATCATCAGCCTTTTGATGCCCACTGCAAGACATAGGCCTCCCTCATGATTTCCATAACCATGAGGGGTTTTGCCATAATCGCCACGCTTAGCAGGCGGGTTGGCGATCGCAGTATGAGGTTGGAATCTCAGGAAGATGCTGCTGCCCGCCTTTTGGTAATTTATAACCTCGTAACTCTTTAGGATTGCTGAAAGTAGTCTAAACCGACACCGCGACACCACTTCATTTCCTTCAAAATCGTAGTTTAGCAAAAACCTTTTTTATCAATTCAAAAACTTCTTCAAACATTTTTTTTTTTAATTCGTCCCGCAAGGAACCGGCTAAGGTCGTAGACCATGCTGCCACGTCTTTGGTTTCTGTTCTTCATTGTGAGTTTTTGGGAGGTTAAAGTCTTCAGTAATATATTTTTCATTCTTAACGTCTTCAGTTTTCATTATTTATTATGTCCAATCCAATTTTAGTAAAATCCTTGTAATTTTACATGTCCGTTGAATTAGTCAATCCGTGATTTTA
This sequence comes from Yponomeuta evonymella, assembly GCA_963969515.1. Classification (NCBI taxonomy): domain Eukaryota; kingdom Metazoa; phylum Arthropoda; class Insecta; order Lepidoptera; family Yponomeutidae; genus Yponomeuta; species Yponomeuta evonymella. The sequence continues at coordinate 18,100,289 of OZ018358.1, read as the reverse complement.
AGTCAATTAGGGCAACACATACTCTTTTTTTTTTTTTGTCAAAACGTCAAAACAAACCAAAAATACTACATAACCTTACAAATTCTAAATATTTATATTATGTACAAGTCCATTTACAAAATATTTTACACGGCTGAAAGTCGTATTCGAGTATTAAACAAAATCAATATACAAGAAGAATTAAATCTGTCCTACAGTGTTAATTATGAATCTGAACAAAGACAAAAATGTGGAAGTATTTACAAGAAGAGCCTGAATGGAGCGCGGCACTGACTCTGGACTGCTATAGATTTCAATCAGCTCATCCATTAGCACAAGACGCTGAATGCCAAAGGATGGGCATTCGAAGAATAGATGATGTAAGGATTGCTCAGTTTGGGAGCTGCAATGGTTACAGAACGGACTCTGAACCATTTTTAACCGAAAGAGATGATAGTTTAGATTACAATGACCAAAACGAAGCCTTGAAATAGTAGTGTAATATTTCCTATGAATGTAAGTATTGTTTCTACAAAACCAGGGCATGCTACCAATGGGAACATTGAATGTAGCATACCATAAGCCTTTATTTTCAGCTTGAACTGTGTAGTTCCAGTGTCTTTTCCAAATATCTATAGATCTTTTCTTTAGAAGAGAGATTACATCTGTCCAGGGAACAGAAACATTAAGCTTATAGCTGGAGTCTGGAATAGTATCGCATTATTTGTAATAGCTCTAGCCAAAAAATCAGCCCTTTCATTTCCTACTACACCAACATGTGAAGGAACCCACACAAATAAAACATCTATGTTATGAATAAGAAATAAATCTAACCACTCCTGCTTGATTAAAGAAATTAAATAATTTGTATTGGCTTTGAATCTGTTATTTTTGAGATTTTCCAGAACACTCATACTATCACTAACAATTACATATTTATAACGTCCATCACTTTTATTATTGATATTTTTTAGGGCTGCTAGTATAGCCACAGCTTCCGCTGTGAATATACTAATGTTTGAATTTATTTTATGACCAGTGCCTAAATTAAAAAAGCCATCAAAGAAAGCAAACGAGACAGCATGATCAGTTTTGGACCCATCAGTAATCTACAATCACCAGTGAACTCTGAAAGTTTGTTGTACACATCTTGTTTGGTGCATAGATTGTGATCGATTATTATATTTATTGCAGGAAATTTACTAAGAAAATTTCCCTGATAACAAGGAAGGAGGGAGGATTTATAAATCTGTAAAGTTTCCAGAAAATTAATGTACTGAGCAAAGCCCTGAAGGATATAAAGAGAATTTGGAGGAGAATTCATCAAGCTTCGCAATAGGTAATTATTTCTCTTACTATATAATTTTAATAAAAATCTTTCTTTCAGATAAGTAAATCTAATATCTAATGGAGGTAGTTTGCACTCAACCTGCATTACATTTATAGGAGTACTTTTAAATGCTCCTGTGAGGAGTCTCAAGTTTTTATTTTGAATTTTATCCAAGGCATTCACCAATCTACTGTCACCACCAAAACAAAGAAAACCATATTCAAAATGACTACGAACCAATGATTTGTACAGAAGTAACAATATTTTCGGATCTGCTCCCCACGAAATCCTGCACAAAGATTTCAAAATATTATGGGCCTTATTGGCTCTTAAAGTTAGCAATTCAACATATTTTTTCCAAGACATATTGTGAGTAAAGATAATACCTAAAAACTTAGCCTCTTGAGAAACAGGAATGGGGACTTTGTTGTAGAATACAGAAGGAATATTATTACTAGCTTTACCAAAGACAACCACTTTAGATTTTAATGCATTTATATCAAGATTCAGATAGGTGAAGTATGTAGACAACCCTTTTAAAGATTTGTTAAGAATTTCACTGATGTTTTTTAATTTTTTTCCAGATGCATAAACAACCAAGTCGTCAGCAAATTGAAGATTTTTGACTTCAGAACCCAAAATGAGATTTAAACGGCGGATATATAAGAGGAAAATTAATGGAGAAAGTATTCCGCCTTAACAAACACCAACAGAAGCGAATCGTGGACCATAAAGATTACCATTATATTTTACATAGACTTCCCTCTCAGTAAAAAAATTATGAATCCAATTAACAATTTTATTTGGGATCCCGATGGAAAGTAACTCAACACAAAGAATGTCGACATTGACACTATTAAATGCTCCAGACACATCAAAAAACACCGACATCAAATAATCTTTTTTATTTAAACTATTTTGTATGTCAAGTTGCAGCTGACAGATGCTTTCACGAGCTGATGTTCCTCTTCGAAAGCCAAATTGATTAGAAGGTAAAATACTATTTTTTTCTACATAAAATTCTAACCTTTGTTTTATCAGTTGTTCAAAAACTTTGCCTATGCAAGATGTCAAAGCAATAGGACGGTAGGAATCTGGATTTGATCGAGGCTTATCTGGCTTTAATATGGGCACTAAACAATCGGACTTCCATGAGTGGGGAATCTCGTTGCTCAACCATAGGTTATTTAATATTTCAAGCAAAATCTGTAAACTATTTTTACTAAGCCTAAAATGATAGCGAGTGGTTGAGTGGACTGTATGAATGTGATGGTTTGCTGAGGGAAACACGTAGGAAAAATACTTATGTTTTATTAAGGCGTATAGTGGCAAGACCAAAGAGACAATGACAATAAAAAATGGAAATCGAATCAAAAATAAAAACATGACGTTTTGTAATAAAATAGGTCGCACCACAGCCAATCGCCAACATACCAACCAGACCAAATGCGCCATCTTTTCTCGAGAGAATAACTGATATTAATTCTTCAATTGAGAAAGATTTTATCATAAAATTATTTACAGGATTTGTTTCACTGTCCGGGGAAAAATTTGGTTTATTATTTACATGGTCTGGTGTATACTTTTGCAAAGTCTTGTATCCAACTATCATTGCCATTATTAAAAGAGTAAGTTTTGTTGAATTTACGCATACAATTCCAGATTTTTGACAGAGGTGTACATCGATTGAAGGAGCTACACAGTTCAATCCAGCTATTAGATCTTTCCATTTTTAACAAAAGTTTTTTATGTGCTTGTAGTTTTTTAAATTCAATGTAAGATTGATCTGAATGATTATTTTTAAAGTTAATATAGGCAAGTTTGGAATTTTCTACAGCTTCTGAACATTTTTTATTTCACCAAGGAAGAGAGAGCTTCTTGCGTATCACTCTACGACGAGAGTTGATAGCACCAAAAGAAGAAGAAACAGAATTACGATTTGTAAGAGAGTCATTAACTACATTATGCAATATGTTACAAAAGCTGTTATATGCTGTTAACGGAGTGTAATTTTCAACCTGAAAATCAGACAGTTGTGTGTCGACATATTGTTCATATAATGTCCAATTGATCATTTTAAAGTTAGGATAGATGGGCAAAGGATTAGCACTATTGCTGTTTGGAAGATCATCATCATTAATACTATTATTTACAAAAACCTTAATAATTACAGGAAGATGGTAGCTGCCAAGAGGATCATTATGTACAAACCAATCGCAAGACAGAGCCAGTGATGGGGAAGCCAGTGATAAATCCAAAGCATTGGGACGCCATGTCAAGGAGCCCACAGTAGTAACCTCGCCGGAATTCAAAACAACCAAATTTTTTTCATCAATAATTTCCAAAATATCTCTACCTCTAGGATTAATAGAATGGCACCCCCACAAAGTATGGTGTGCATTAAAATCACCTGCAAATAACATGGGTTCGGGTATCGAGTCTATTATTGACTGAAATTTAAGTTTATCAAAAGATGGGACACAGTTTGTAGGACAGTAAAAACTTGCAATACTCATTTCTTTATTATTTACAGATATCCTTACACAAATGTTTTGTAAGGAGTTGTCCGAATATGTATTATTTTTTTTATAATTTATACTATTATGTATTAAAATTGCTACACCATTATGTTTATTACCAATATCGTTTCTTTCTATTCGATATCCTTTTATGTTAAAAGCTTTAATAGGAGTTAGCCAAGTCTCTGATATTATTGCTACGTGTATGTCGTTTTCATAAAGAAATTGTGTTAATAGAAATTTATTGCTAATAATACTCTGGGAGTTCCACTGCATAATATTAAGTTGATCCATTGTTAGAAGAAGTGGTAGGGGAAACTGGGGATGGTTGATCCCCCACTTTGATTTGATGCCATAACTTCTTTAATTTTAAACGGACATGGCTTGGTTTTATATTATTGGCGACATAATTTATCTAGCCACCAAATATACAAAGCTTATGTTGATTAAATCATCCTGAAATTAAATAAAGCCATAAAACTAGAAAAAGGGATTTGTAACAAGTATCCCCTATATACGGGTGACTTGATCCATCCTGTCGGTTGACTTGATCCGGGGGGGATCAAGTCCCCCATAGTATGGGACACATGGTACAAAAAAGGTGTGACAAAGAAAACGAAGCGCTTTGCTTTTAGTTTTATTTCCAAATTCTGCAGAAACTACAAAAATCAGTTGCATTATTATTAAGAGTCAAATATATGATTGATTGATCGAACTCTTCGATTCACATTTATATTTTCTGCTACTCATTTAAGTAGACAAGATTTAGTAATAACATTATTTACCTACCTACTGTGTCTAATCAGTCTATCATTTTCCTCTTATTTGTAGGTAATAGGTAACAATCTCAGATAAATGTTCTTCTAAAACTAATAAACTTGAAAAATCGTTATAAAAATATGACACAAAATGTTATCAATCACAGATATTTTATACTTCTAATTTAACTAGACAAGTAATAACATTACATACTATGTCTAATCAGTCTGTCAATATCTCTTATTTGTAACAGGTAACATAATAATCTGAGATAAATGCTTTTCTTAAACTAATAAACTTGAAAAATCTCTATAAAGAAAAACCAAAACAAAACACAAACACAAATCTAATCGATTATAGATAATATTTCGAACTTCACATTTAAGTAGACAAGATAATTGTAGTAATAACATTACTTACTGTGTCTAATCAGTCTATAATTTAGTTGTAATCGGTAACTATCTCAAATAAATGCTTTTAATAAGCTAACAAACATGAAAAATCTTTATAAAGGTAATAACACAAAATTAATAAAAACATTAAGACCTAACTCTAATACTGATCCTATTACTTATTCCAACTTGAATTTTCTGAGAGATCTAGTGAATTCGAAAGAACCAATGCGCTTTGAAGTTGATTTAAAAATAGGTGGCGAAATTTTTTTTACAATCTGGTAACGACCAATTACACTGATATCAGCATTTTGAGGCCATTTGAACTTTTTCTCGTTTACTTTTTTTGCGAACTTTATTTCTAATTGTTGGCCAATTTCCTTAGTAATTTGTCCTAAGTAACGATGCAGTTTTTGTTTCTCGGATATGAAATTTACTATCACCCAATCACCTGTAGTAACAATTTCTTCGTTATTCGTACTGCCACTTTCCGATTCACTCACTGACGAATCCTTATCTATATCATCAGATAAAGCATATACAGATTCTGGGGATGGTGGCACAGAACCATCGTCATCTTCTGACAAAATTTCTTCCTGTACGATTTGTTTCTTTGTTTGTTTTCGATTTGAATTAAAATTTCGTTTTACAGTCTTCGATTTATCGTGATATGTCTTAGCCTTCTTCGCCTGTCTCATATTCCACTCGTTTTCTATTTGTAATTTTTCTGGCGTATCTGTGAGAATACGCGTACTTCCTCGTTTTCTGCCTTTGGTAGAGTTAGTTTGTCTGGGTTTTGCTTTAGGATATGGTTTAATCGACTCCATGCTAAATTTTGGAGTTTGTGTATCTTTATTTTCATTTCCAAGAGCGATCGGGTTTACGGTCTGTCTTTTTACAGGAGTTTTAGTACCACTAAAACCGGGGAGATGAACTTCTTGATTGTCAGGCAAGGTAATTGTAGGAACTTCTGATTCTATTGGAGGTAGATTTTGTTTTTTAGATTCGACAGGTCGGATTACTGACGGACCATGCAGAGATTGGATATCATTTTTGTTTGCAGGAATTGCTGATAATTTTCGTGGTTGATTTTCTTTTTGTGTTTCAGGTTGTATAGTTTTGATTATTGAAGGATTATGTGGAAGTTGGTCAACGTTTTGAATTGAAGGAATTTCTGATTCTTCTGGCGGTAGATTTTGTTTTTCAGATTCGACAGGTTGGATTACTGATGGACTATGTGGAGGTTGGTCATCGTTCTCGTTTGCAAGAATGGCCGATAATTCTTGTGGTTGATTTTGTCTTTGTATTTCAGGTGCTATAGTTTGGATTATTGAAGGACTATGCGGAAGTTGGTCAACGTTTTGAATTGCAGGAATTTCTGATTCTTCTGGCGGTAGATTTGGTTTTTCAGATTCGACAGGTTGGATTACTGATGGACTATGTGGAGGTTGGTCATCGTTCTCGTTTGCAAGAATGGCCGATAATTCTTGTGGTTGATTTTGTCTTTGTATTTCAGGTGCTATAGTTTGGATTATTGAAGGACTATGCGGAAGTTGGTCAACGTTTTGAATTGCAGGAATTTCTGATTCTTCTGGCGGTAGATTTTGTTTTTCAAATTCGACCGGTTGAATTACTGATGGACTATGTGGAGGTTGGTTATTGATCTCGTTTGCAGGAATTTCGGATATTTCTTGTGATACTTCTTGAGGTACTGACCATTGACGTGGACGGGTGTGTATTTCAGGTTCGACAAGGTTACATAAAAGTGGGTTCTCAACTTCAAGTGTTTCTGATAATTGTTGGCTTTGGGATTGTGTTTTCGATTGGTCATGGCCGGCATTTGCAGTACTGCTCGTTGGTCGGTCAATGCTTTGATCCGTTTCCAGTGCCGGATTGTCCCTATCCGTTACATATGATGAGAGATATTCGTCATCCGTAAATATTTCAGCGTTAAACGGGTAGATGCCTGTAGCCTCAAAACTCTTTTGAATATTACGTGGAGTCATAGCTAAAGGATATGCTCTTCCCAATATGCCAGCAATATCATATATTGTGATTGGTTGACCGGGATGGTTAGTCATGAAATCGTCGCAAGCCGTGTCATAAAAGCATTTTAGTGGACCAAACACACCTCGATCTAACGGCTGAAGCTTTTGAGAGGTATGAGGTGGAATCGTCAATAGGTGAATTCCGTTGTCTTTGCAGTACTGAATGGATTCCACTGTAATATGACTTTCGTGGTTGTCAAACACCATTAAAACTGGATCCTCCAAAGAGCACTTCACATGTTTCTTGAAATGTTTCAAAAAAATTACGAAATTCGGCCCAGTCATCCATCCACTAGGGTACGGTGCGCCAGATGTACCTGGAGGGGCATTATTAATCATTCTACTTTGCCAATTTTTCCTTGGAAAAATGAGGAACGGAGGGACATGATTGCCAAGGGTATTAATAGCAGAACAGCACGTGACAAGCTCTCCTCTCTCACCCGAAGTTACTTGGGATACTTGTTTTAGACCTTTGGTAGCAATTACTTTTCTCGGTTTATGGACAGTTGTTATTCCTGTCTCATCAATATTGTATATGGACTCTGGTCCAAAATTATATCTTTCATATAGTGATCTAAGGTTCTGAAAAAATTGACCGACGTTATGCCTGTTAAAGCTTGTAGCTCTGGATAAACTTGTTGCTTCTGGTTTCCTTAAAGACAGTTCATGATGGCGAGACATAAATCCATGAAACCAGTCGTACGTGGCTTCTTCTTTTTCAGACCATTTTTGTGGAAAACGCTTCTCATTTTTAAGGGCATATTGATATGCAAGTTGCCTAACATTTTTTGGGGTTAATCCATGGTGTAATTTACTGGCTTTAGTTAGGTATTCTGACAAATGTTTCTCCTCTGTATCATTTAAAATTTGGTTCTGTCGGTAACACGGTTCGTATTCAATTTCCTGTTCACTCTCTTTTTGTTTTCTTGCATACCTCTTCAAGGTCATCACTGGAACACCAAAATCTTTTGCTGATCCTCTAATAGTTCTGCCGCCAAGAACTGCTGCAACCGCATTTTTTAATTTTATTTTGTCTATTTTGTTTCTTTTTTTTGAGCCTTCTTTCCTTTTGTATTTTCGAGGCATGATTTCTGAAAATAATATAGGTAATTAAGTATCTAAGTTTATTTATTTCTTTATCCATATAAATAATAATCCATAGACCTCATCATCATCATTATATTAGGCTAACAACGTCCGCTGCTGAACATAGGGCTCGCCTATAGTATCCATTCTTCAGACTTTGATAATGATAACATAATGGTTTTGTATGGGAATTGCATTTAAAATAAATGCAGCCCAAATTGAAAAACAAAAGAATCCCATTGTTTTTTGTTTATCAAAATACGTGTAATATTTATCCAGGGAGACTTGATCCCCGAATCAAGTATCCCATAAAAAAGTGTACCATGTATCCCTGATAGACCAAAATTAACAAATGTTCCACCAATGCATAAAAACAGAAGATGGATACTTAAATTTACTCATAATTCATTGTTCATCTAATATTTTCAATAATAAAGTGTTTACAGTATTTAATTCGAACGTTTTTCCTAATAAAAAATTCAAAACAAAACTCACCAAAAAATTCTCGTGCCGTCACAGAAAACAATCATGGCCGTAATATCCAAATGTCAACAAATTGTCACAGCTGACCGTGACGTAAAGTTTGCTCCTACCATAGACTAAAAGTGTTGCTAGCGTAAAAAAATATAGCGGTCATGGTAGATTCACAATGCAAACATACCAAGTATCCCGTAGGGATCAACCATCCCCAGTTTCCCCTACTTCTTACAGTTTGTGCTAAGATTTCTTTTATTGATGTAGAGTTGATTGGGGTGTTTTTCTGATTTGTAACTATTTTTGTAATTGCTTGAATGAGTACACACATCAAAAAAAGTTTGTGATCAATAGCATAAGCTCCTATAATTCTTAAAATTTAACTTTATCAAGAAAAATCTATGTTGTATGCTTTCTTTAAATAAGAATACCCTGTTTGAAATTAAAATATAAAACTATTTTTTATTATTTATTTTAAAAAAATTGAGCCATTAATCATAATGTAATTGTGATAGAAAATTCATAGAAAGAAAAATACTGTTTAATTAAACTTAAACAACAATTTATTATTAAAAGGTTAAATTCAATATAAAATTACTCCTCCCCTGGATTGAACACATGCGGAGATCCTCCTGGGCATGCTGAGGATCAAGTTATCCAGCATTTCCTGGGGTAACCTATCTCATTCTTCAATAGCGTCTTCCCTGAGCTCTGGAACTGTCTGGGGACGTGGCTCACGGTTCCATACAGCTCGTTTAAGAGCATTCCACGCGTGCTCTATTGGGTTTAAGTCGGGCGAGCCGGCAGGCCCGTCTAAACGTGTGATATCGTATTCTTGAAGAGCAGCATTGACTCGTTGAGCTCGATGTGCGGGCGCATTATCATCGACCAGTACAAATTGGTGCCCATGGTTTACTCGGAATGGTCTGACGATATCATCAATAACAACTGCTTTGTAGGTACATGTCTGCTGTCATGTAGCCCCGATACGGGATCAAAGGCGTTCTAGCTCCAATCATAATGCCATCCCAAAAGGACACCGATTTTCCGCCTTGCTGAACTGTTCCAGTAGCAATTCTTTGTCTTTCACGGTCGCCTGGTCTTCTTCAGACACGGACACGTCGGTTAGGTATCTGGATGAGTGCTGATTCGGGATTCGTCAACGACGAGATAGTTTTGCCAAATGTTTTCTTCCTCACCTTCTTCATTTTGCCGAAGTCTAGCCCACTGCAATCTTCGTTGTTGACGTTGTCGGGAAATGAGCGGAGCTCGCCAAGACCTCCGTGCTCGTAATCCAGCGTGGTGCAAGCAATTGCGAACGGTCTGCGTGCTAACTTCAAGCCCAGAGGCGGCCCTGACTTCTGCTTTTATTTTAGTGGCGTTGATTGTTGGATCACGGGCTGTCAGCAATCTAATATAGCGCTTTTGGGCAGCTGTCAAAACAGTTGGGCGACCGCTGGGGGGTCGGTCAGCTAAATTCCCCATTCCGTGGTACCTCTGCAACGTAGCCACGACACAGGATTGGGATATAGTAAGTCTGCGTGCTAGTACTCTCGTGGTGTATCCTTCTTCCCTCAAAGTTACTATTCTTGCTCGTAAAACCTCTGATAATCCTCTTGGCATTTTTTCAATCACAACTTTCCGCAAAAAATATCTTTAATCGGTTATAATTGACTAAATCAGATTTCTGAATGAGCGTAAGCTAGGACTGAAAGCCTTTTAATATGAAAAAACAACTGAACGGTGTCATTGTTTTGTGTTCTAATTCTTTATTTTTAAATAAAGAATCTAAAAAGAAGAAAAAAACATAATATAATCTACAGTAACAAAAAAGATTTCAGTTTTTCAAAGTGATCGCAAACTTTTTTTGATGTGTGTATGTTCATAAAAAAATCTGATTTCGTTAAATTTTGAATTTGTGTTTCGATGTTAATTGGGGGAAGGAGTTTTCACTGAATAAATCTGAGTATGTGACGGCCCTTGACTTAATTTTGTTTTCCTCTATTTTCGATTGCCTCCGCAGTTGCAGCATTTCGCGTTCTTAGGATCCTCTTTACATGTTTTAAAATGGTGATTTTCTGTGCAGATCGAACACACAACCGAATTTCGGCAGTATTTGGCAATGTGGCCAAACTTCATGCACTGAAGACATTGCTTTACTAGTGGTATATAAGCGCTTACCTCGTGTCTCCAAGAATCGAGATAGACGTACTGAGGCAATTCAGTGGAAGCAAAAGTTACCGCGACTGTCTGAGTGGGAAGATGTGACACGTCGCCGTCGTCACTCCGCACTCGACGCATGAAACGTCTCACTTGAATTACATTTCGAGAGCTGCCAATCAACGAAAAAATTTGTTTGTTGGAAAGGTCAGTAGGGACTGAGGTAAGAACCCCAGTCGCTTCAGTGTCGCTAGCCGGTATAGTGGCCTTCAGGTCTAGTTCGTCGAGTAATTTTTTATTCTGCAGAAACACATTTGCGTTGTTTGACAAATCTACGTAATGCCAATCTTGAATTTATTTACTGACTTCAGATGTAGAATGCCAGTGACGCAGAATTTGCGTATGGCATGGGAGAGAGCTAGCCTGTCTTTGTCGGAAAACGGTTTTTCATTTTCGTGTGACACGAACACTATGTATTCCGATTTTTTACTGTTTTCAGGATACTTCCTAGAGTACCCTGGAACTTTAAAAACATTGTACTTCCTGGAGGAGTCATCATCCGAGTCCGAAGTAAGCGAAGAGTCAGACTGTGGCCAGAATGGAGAAACTCGAAACGCTCTTTGAGATAAGATGGGGTAGCTGGATTGAACAGAATGCAATAGAGGAGAGAAAGAATATGTGTATTCCGGCGGAGTCGGATTGGGAGCCACTTGAGTTTAGTTCGATATTCAGAAATATGGTCATATTTGCGTAAACCAAATATGAACCGGATGCAGAAATTTTGGAGACGCTCAAGCTTATTTAGTTGCTCCTCAGTGAGGTCCAAGTAACAGATGTCAGCGTAGTCGAGAATCGGTAGAAGGAGAGACTGAGCCAACGCAACCTTGGTAGCCGTAGGAAGGAAATTGCTGAGGCGTCTTACAGAACCTGCTGATGCAAACATCTTCCGACTTACCATTTCCAACTGAGGAACCCAGGATAGAGTACTGTCAATCAAGACCCCTAGATTTTTGACAACCGAGCTGAACGGTATGGGTTTACTATCAAACAAGATAGGTGGAAGGGAACTCACGTCAACTCTGGAGATAAATCGGGGACTGCCAATAATGATGACTTGAGTTTTATTAGGGTTTACTTTTTAGTCCGTGTGACACACTCCAATCCAAAATATGCACCAGATCATTATTGGTCATATTTATTGCTGTGTGAAGTTGGTCCACTGGAGCTTGCGTATATATTTGAAGATCGTCTGCATAAAGGTGGTAGGAAGAAGATAACTTGAGGGAGATACTAAATGAAGGTTGCAAAAAGAAGGGGTGACAACACGCCACCTTACCAGGTTTCGGTTCGGTATATTGTTTTGTTACATGAATGTAAGAGTCTTTTGATATTTTTATACATTCCTTTAGTTCCATTTTTATACTTGCTTTACTGGTGTTAAATACTTCAACAGAAATAATATTAATTTTGTTTTTTTTCTGTTCCTCTTTTTTGGTATTTTCAATCGTTACATCTGTTAATACCTGTGCATCTGTATCAATTTGCTCAGTTCTGTATTTATCATCTGCTTCACACATCATTTCGCCTTCCCTTTCTATCAAATACTTATTCACCATCAAAACGATCGGCATTGTTTCTATACTAAATTGTGCGAAGTCTATAATGACATCTTCATATAGCCATCATCTGTCACGACCTAAAAAATATCCACATAGACTACTTTAACAAATGTTAGCAACTGGCACGGTCTGTTAGTTGCGAGCATATGGCGAACCGTGAGAGGGGTTCGTGGAGGCTTAGGAGTGGATGCAAACTTTGGTTTCTCCCTTCCAATCGCGGGTCAATCCAGCCAGCACTTGCGCTGGACTCCTGCCCAAACACCGTCTAAATTTGAAGTGACAATGACAAAATAATAAATAAAACTGATATACGTAGATACGTTTTTGTGATTGAATTGAAAAGTCGCCTTATTGTTTTGATCCGCATTTATATTGAAGAAACGTGAACTACTTTTGGAATACAAGACGCCGGGACAATCCAGCGCCCACCTGAGCTGCCGTGATCGTCGTGATCGAACCAGCGGCTCTTCCACTCTGGGAAACATGAGAGGGTGCCAGCGTGTCAACGCATGTAGCGTCCCAAACTAGCGGCCTCCCATGTTTCCAGGGGATCAATGTCATTCCATCGGGCCTTTTACCATCGTCGCGGATGATGCCTGGAGGTTCCAGCGTGGCCGGAACCCCGGCTGTGGCAAAGGCCCTCCGGATGATGTCATTGAGAGCCGCGTGGCGGGAAAGGCGGCCGGCGCTCCGCTGACACGATAGACCATGGTGGCCCAGGCGATCGACGTCGGTACCGCAGGGGCAGCGATGGGGCACAGTGATTGGGCAACCCAGTCGCAGACCGATGGCGGTGCTAAAAGAGGTGTTGTCCATCAGGGTCCCTATAGACGCTGATGGGTGGGCCTGCAACCAGTAGTAGCCCGCCTCTCGCTCGGACACGGCCAGTAGGCGAGCGCGTTCCACGTCGCTGGTGCAAGAATGGATTAACCTGCTCTGCACCAGCTCGCAGAGGGGCCCGTCCCACTGCCTTTGGATGGTAGGATCCTTCGGCGGATCCTCATTAGGGCAGGCCAGTCTCCATGCCTCTTTGGCTTCCCCACAGTATGAGGCCTCAATGTCACCCAGAGAAGAGCTAACAATTTTCTTGTACAAGGCCTTGGTACTGTGGATGGAAGACAAAAAGGCAGGCAATGCGACGCTGCTTACCTTCCTGACTCCTAGGCCTCCATATTTTATGGGGAGTGATGCCTGGAGCCAGGAACATTCTGAAATTGGACAGTTTAGAATTTGGATTAAGGCCAAATGGATCATCGAATCGATTGGTCCTAGTAGAGCCACCTGGCTAAATAGTGGCCTGCATCTGAGGTAATAGGTAAATTTTGGCACAAAAAGGCAAAAACGTATAATTTGGAAGGCCATATGTGTTAATTTTGGACAGTGTACCTAATGATTAAAATATAATTGTATGTACTTAGTTTCTATAACGATGACCTGTACTTAGAAATATCATCCTGAATGATAATCAACTGTGTCGGTAATTAGAAGTCCGCATCGTTCATGTTTTTCTACTGTTGTTTTAAACACACCATGGCTTGTTGGAAGAGATGTCTTAATAGCTAATCGATGTTTTATTAGCTAATTGATGTTTTATGAGATATTTTTACATTCTTATCTTCCTATGCTATCAAAATGTATTTGATTATAATTTTATGTGAGTACAATAAATTAGAAATATTAATCTAATTGACTTTTTTTAAGCAAACGAGAGAAATGCGAGCGATGGTGAAAGAAACACATAAGCACGTTTACCTTTGACTTGAGCCCAGATCAGCTCTATCGGGTTGTACTGGCAGTGGTATGGAGGTAGCCGAATTACAGTATGGCCCTTTTCTTTTGCTATTTCATCCAAGATGTATGTTGGAGTACGGGGTTTGTGTATACGGACCAATCGTAGTAATTCAGTTTTCAACATCTTTTCGTTGGCCTCTATACCTTTGCTTTGCAGCCACGAAATTAAATCCAATTTCCGGTTGCTTGACGTTGGTGCTTTATCTCTTTGTACGGAGTGGTACGATGCATTGTCCATCACGATGGTATGCGGTTCTTTCAGGTTTTCCAAAAGAGTTAAAAACCACTTTTTGAATCTTTCGAAATCCATTTCTTCATGATATTCGGTGGTCTTTACTGATTTAAACGCCAGCAAACAATTCGGCACAAAGCCAGACGACGTCCCAGCATGTGTTATAATTAATCTTTGCCCTTTGCCTTCGGGCACTTTTGTAGTTGACTCAGCTGTGTCATCCGTCCAAGATCTTGAAACTGTGTGATTTGCGTTTAGCCACGTTTCGTCCAGAAAAACCACTTTGTCCCAGTTTGAGATCTCTTTAATTTTTCGGAGAAAATCAATTCTCTTGAGCGCAACATCTGTCCGCTCCATTAGTATTTTTCTTTTGTCACTTTTTTTGTAGCGGAACCCGATGCTTTTTAGTGTTTTGGCTAACGACGAGTGGCCACCTTTAAATAATTCAGCGTCTTCAAGAGATGTTTGTAGTTTTCTGAGTGTTGGTAACTCTCCACGCGTGTAGTACCCATAAATATGGTTCCGGATTGCTGCGGCATCAAAATCGTCAATTTTTGATATTGGACACGTCCTCTTCCTTTTTTTATTTGGCGTCGACAGTTTTTGCTCTTCGTTTTCCTCTGTCGTCGTTGTCGCAGATGATTGCTCACCATACTTTTCTCTGCTGACACGAATCACTGTAGCAATCCCGATTCCCAGAGCATCAGCAACTCTGTTGCACGCTTGTGTTAATGGCAACAACGGTCCGCCATTTTGACTCTCGCGTTCAAAGTATTCGCGCAAGCGAATCACAAACTCCCGGCTTTCACTATTTAAAACAGTTTTCTTTGTTCTTTTTGGCATACTGTATCCAAAAACAGAACAAACTTAACAAACAAATAACAGCAAAACTCAACAAATTAATAACAATAACGATAACCGAATGGAGACTGAATGAAAACACGTGGCGTATACAAGGCGTTGGCACTCGTACTGAACAAGATGGCAGAATGGCAGATGCAATGCAATCAAACAAGATGGCGGCATGGCGCGGTGAAGCCCACTCTACACACTCACGCGCAAAGCCCGCGAAACATGCATGAATGGATGAATGGGATTTCATTATTGTTTCACGCGCGAGTGTGGAGCGCCCATGAAGCGCCACTCGTTAAAAATTCAGTTTGCTATTTTTTATCGTTGTTTTAATAGTATTTCTATTTCATTTACCTTGTTGTTTGCAATCTATTTTATTTACAAAATATCATCAATATTCTATTATATGTTTCGAGTCAAGATCGATAACTTGTCTTACGATAAGTGTAGCACGTCACTATTTGCCAATAAAGTATTTAAATTGTCTCTATACATTTTACCGTCGAAAAATACGATACTTCATAGGCGTGTTTTGACACTGACAGCTGTCAGAGATCATCCTATGTTGGACTAATGTTTTAAAGTTGTTGATGGTGTTGGAACGTGTGATGCATTCTTATATTGTCTGTGTACTTTACTTTTATTGTCTGTGATAACCTTAGCTATAATTATCTATGGCTCTCTTCACTTCCTTCCTTGATCGTCGCTCGCACCTATGTCACGCGTATTAGCATTTATTAATGGTTTTAATATTGTTCCTGACCTGATTTACCTGTGTATGAATTGTGACAATACAACTACGTAAATCCTCCCGAAGGCCTTTGTTTTATTAATCAGTCGACACCACATACCTACCAGCTGCTCCAACTTTCACTGCGCACCCGAGCTGTCTGCTCTGCACAAGAGATGGCACTCATGGAACCAATATTAATAAGCAGGTAGGTGATGATGATGTATTATCTTTAATACTAGGGTCAGAGTGGAGTTCTCGCTGCTTTTTCTTCTTTATGTTATAGGTGCCTATATTTTTTAACAAGCAAGACGTATAAATTCTTTATTAATGAAAAATCTGAGACTATTTTCAAATTAAATTGTTTTAAAAACCTATTTACTAATAGGTTTAGGTACTGTTCACTATTTACTTTAGTACTTACCCAGATTCTTGGTGTATAGGTACCACAAACCTACATTTATGTGTGTGGATCAGAGATTAATCTATATACAATCTGGGGCCTAATTACACACATATTCTTTCTCTCCTCTATTGCATTCTGTTCAATCCAGCTACCCCATCTTATCTCAAAGAGCGTTTCGAGTTTCTCCATTCTGGCCACAGTCTGACTCTTCGCTCATCGCAAAACCTTCTCCTTAAAACTCCATCCCACAGTACCAAATTCTATGGCACCTCCTTCACGGTTCAGGCAGTCCATTTATGGAATAACCTGCCCGTGGAGGTTAGAAAAGCAGTCCTTGTCTTGTTTTAAGGCATTGGTGAAATCTTACTACCTCACTGTAAGAACTGTGTAAACTGTTGCTTATATATATTTAATTATGTATTTATTTTGTAGGTATTCATGTATATTATATACATGTAAACTGCTGCTTATATATATTTAATGTAGTAGCTATTTATTTTTTTAGGTATTCATGTAAGTATGTTATTGGTACAATATGTAATTATAAGTACTTATATTCTTGTAATCTCTCGCTGTACATCCATCTACCGACTGTATTCTTGGTGCATTCCTCTCCATCCAAAGGTTGTCTGGAAGAGATCGCTCTAAGCGTTAAGACCGCCAATTGTATACCACTACTTAGATATAAGAAACTATTTGTAATATCTTTCACCTGGTTGTGCAATAAAGTGTTCTCTATCTATCTATCTATCTACAAGTGGTGTGAAATCTAGGCATCCTTCATATTACAGAAACAATAACGATCTCATGAAAGATTTAATGGATAAAGATGTATTATAATTTTATTTTGGTACTGATATTTTATAAAAAAGCTATAACTAGTTACCTACCTATTTTTCATATGTGTTCATAATGAGACTGAAGAAATTGTATGTGATTTTAAAACATTGTTAAGTAACCTAATTATATTTTATTACATATATATTTAAAATACTTCTGGGAACAGTTTGTCTCATATTTATTAGATATCAGACCCGTTCTGCTGTATTAAAGGAAAGTGATTTTAAGTGATAAATGATACCTACTTAACTTTTAAGTATAATCTCTTGTTGTCTATATGTTTGTCTATCTCTATTGTTTGTTTGTGCTTAGTATAAAAATATCTTATAAGTTCCTTTATGTTGACTCATTGATTGATTCCTATATTTAATTATTGAAATTGGTAGTGTTAAGGGAAAGTGCTTTGTAGTGAATAGGTACTACACTTTAAAGTATGATCTGTTTTGTTTCTTTGTACTTAGTACAAAAATATTTTTAAAATATTAAGTTCTTTATTTTTTTACTGATTTTTATTATAGAAGTATTGATTTTAATTTTTAATAACCGAAATAGGTAATGTTTAAAGAAATTTATAATAAATGTTTTTAAAAATTAATACAGTTATATTTTTTACTGGAACCGCGTGATAATAGTGGTTTATTCCACCAATCGCTCGTAGCCCCGGCTGCCTGAGTGATCTTAAACGATCACGAAGGTTAAGCAACACAGGGCGCGTTCAGTGCATGGATGGGTCGCCGTCTATGCCTAACGCTAGTGACATTTTTCCGAGCGGTTCCGTGCTTCGCAAGGCACGTTAAGCTGTTGGTGCCGGCTGCCGTCGATGGATGGCAGTCGTTAAGCCAAGTCAGAGGCCTTAGGGCGGCTTGACAACTTCTGACAGTAGACGAGCCACTAGTCTACAAGCCTCCACCAATCCGGACTTGGCCCCCGTGGTGGAGTATGGCCTATACCTTCCTCAGGGAAGAGACCCGTGCCCCTCGGTGGGGACATAATGGGTTGATGATGATTCCACCAATTACAGCATTTAAATAACGCTGCCCCTTTTTCCCAAACGGGGTGGCAGAGACCCTGGTGTGCCCACTTGCAGCCAGAAATTCGTATATAGGTAATGCATTTAGCGTGACTGTAATCTAGCCTTTTACCGCAGTTATGCAGATGTAAAGGTGAAGTCTTTTTTAAAGAAATGTGTAGCTGTAACGATGATGTATCTCATCATTACTAGCCTGTCAGGGAACCCACTGCTGAGTATAGGCCTCCTCATGTATACGCCATTCAATTCAATTCATTCATGATGTATCTATGTACCTACCTAATTTTTATTTAGGTAGGACTATATTTTTGTGACAACCCTAGCAGATTTTTCTATTCACCCCGTATAGCGTTTCTATTCATCCAAACCCTGGGGCGTCAATTTTATGTAAAATTTCTTAGTTTAGCTCGAAAAAACAGGATAAATAAATATGAAATAGTAAAATATACGGTCGGACTCATAAAAGGTAACAATAGCCATAATATGCTGTCATTGATTTAAAAAGATGTGCAACTCCAAAGTTTTCAATCGTATCTATCCACCCCGGTTTACGGTAATTATTCTGTGGAAAAACTACCAATGGCCTGTCAACTTAATCTGTCAAACACATCGATGTCATTCTATTCCCACCACTGTGTCACTTCAAACAAATAGGTACAACGACCAGTGTTGCCAACAAGTTTTTTTCACAACGGCCACTAAAATTAAATGCAACCTGTCCAACCACGATTCGATGTATTAGAATCCGACGAATTCAAATATGCTAATAGGAAGATATTCACTTCAACCGTACACTGAACATTAAATATGGGTCGTTTAATATCGCACTTCGGCTCTGATTCGTCAATCCACGCGATATGTACGAAGCTCGTATTAATACCTATTAGTTTGAATATTCTACGAGTCGCGATCTGTGATTGGATACAGTCGTGAATCTAATATCGAGTCGATACCAGCAGACCAATGACCCAACATGATACGATAATATTCAACGAATCGCAATCTGTGATTGGATACGGTCGTGAATCTAATATCGGGTTGATCTAAATCTAACGAACCACTGACCACCTACCATTCAAGTTAGATTAATGGGTTAACGTTGGCACAACACTACATGATTACATGCATTTATCACTCAACGTTGACAGAGAATGTTGCAAATATTGTACGCACCACATTGCAGTGTGACCTGATTAAAAAAACCAAGTAGTCGTCATGACTAACATTGCCTAACGTTGGCACAAAAGTCCTTATATTTGTCAACGTTGACAGTATATGTTGAAAATATTGTGCTCACCACATTACACAGTGTGGCCTGATTAAAAAAGTCAATGAAAGATGATCAAGTTTCTCTATCTCAATTTTTTCGTGGGTACGAGTGAAATGAATGCATGAATGACATAAGCGCGAAATACGAAATATTATACAAAATTACTACTTATTTATTACTTTATAGATATTGGAAGAATTTTATTAATCAAATAGGTACAAATATATTTATTAAACATTTTACGCACCATTCTACAATAGTATTGCATTTTATTGTAATATTCGTATTAATTAGTATTTATTTTTACGCAAGTCTCGCCCACCTATCCGGGTGCATTCTACTGACATGCCCTGCCCAGCTCCACTTCACCCTTGCAGTCTGGACACCCACATCAGCTATGCGTGTTTTTGAGCGTAACGTAGTGTTGCGGATATGGTCAATCCTTCTGATGCTCAACATGCTACGCTCCATAGCTCGCTGGCAAACCTTGAGCCTGGACTGAGTGGGTGCCACAAGGCGGTCGTCGCAGGAGAGGCAGGCCAAGAAGACGTTGGCGAGACGACCTCGACCGACACATGCCGGAGTGGCCTGAGGTGGCACAAGACAGAAACATCTGGTCTGAGTTGGGGGAGGCCTTTGCCCAGCAGTGGGACACAAACGAGGCTACGTAAAAAAAAAAAAAAAAAAATTTTTACGCGTTCGACCTAACGCCGGCTAACTAGCATTCGCTGCAAAATGGCGGCATTTTTGTTATTTTTTTTTATTATTTTGAGCCTTATTTGTTTAGTTATTAGATGCATTTTGATTGGGATTTTACATCACGAATTTGAATGGAGATGAAATGGCTCGAATTGGAGGCGATACAGGGCGTTTTAAAGTAATTTATTATACTTAATTACTTAATATGCATCGTCCTGAAATAAATTTACAGGTTTATTTATATTTTTATTAGAGACATTTACACATTTGTACGGCACAAAAGGTGAGAATCGTTTCTAATTTAATTTATAAATCGTTTGACTTTAACGGTTACAACTTGCTTTGCAGTGTCTTAGTTTCACTAAATCTTCATCTTTTTTGAAAACGCTAATAAAGTTTTATCGACTACTGCTAAAAATGAGGAGAGCTCGTGTAAGTGAGGTGTGGAGTTATTTCAAAATTGATTCGGAAGAGGAAAAAACTGCTAGATGTAGTATTTGCCAATCAAAACTAAGTTTTAAGGGTACTGTGTCGAATTTAAACAAACACTTAAAAACTGTGCATTTAATTACTGCTCCAACTGCTCTCAAAACACGCTGTCTGGATCAGCCTTACTCAGATGGAGCTACAACATCTACTGTGTTCAATACCGATGTTGGTCATCAACAGCCTTAACAACACCAGCCCGGTATCTCCTCAGGTAACGACAGTGCTCCTGGACCATCTGGACAATCGTCGGCCAATGTGTTACCACAAACTAGTACAACAACAACAATTAAAAATGTTTGCGAACAAAGTGAAAGTATCAGGAAAGCAGAGAAAAGACATAGACGACGCACTGATGAAACTTTTTTACAAAAGTTTTTTGCCTTTTTCCCTTGTGGAGGATGAAAATTTCAAGAATTTTGTTGCAAAACTGAACCCAGCCTACCAACTGCCAAGCCGAAAACATGTTTCGAATATATTGTTAGATGCTGATTACCATAGCTCTGCAAATGACGTAAAAGACAAACTCGCTGACGTCGATTCAGCTTATCTCACAATAAACTGTTGGACATCTCGAGCACAGGAGGGTTACCTAGCAGTCACGGCGCATTTTATAGGCGCCAATTATGATTTACAAACGCATCTCCTGCAGTGTAAAATTTTGTCAGGGCCACATACTGCAGCAAATTTGAGTGCGGAGCTTAATGAAATAATAAATGAATGGAAGTTAACAAAAAAAATTCAACTGTTGGTGTCAGACAATGCTGCGAACGTCCAAAACTGCATAAAAGACTTAAATTTGAAAAACATTGGATGTTTTGCGCATACCCTTAACTTGATTGCGAAGGACAGCTCAGGATAATCGAAGTAGAACAGTTCTTGGAGAAACTGCGAGCAATTGTTAGTCACTTCAGACGCAGTACAAATGCCGTGGAAAAACTACTGAAATACCAAATAAAAAATAATGTACCCGTTCCCAAAAGAATGGCCATTGATGTGGCAACAAGGTGGAACTCAACATTCCACATGCTTGAAAGGGCACTACTACTAAAAGAAGCCGTGACAAGTACTCTGGCAGTATTAGACTCGGCGAGCAGCGCGTCTCTCGTCAATATAACGCCCGAAGAATGGAAACTGTGGGAAGATCTTTGCACAGTAAGTTTTAAAACCATTGGAACAGATAACTGTTTAAATATGCGGTGAAAAGTATTTAACGGGAAGTCTGGTGATAATATTTCACAGGCTTCTCAGCAACGTATATACCACTAACCTTGCTCACGACCTTTCCTTACATCCGAGTGCCAAAGCGGTGTGTAGCCGTATTATTCACGGCCTCGTAAGCAGACTCAGGCACACGGAGCAGAGCATGACCTTTGCCGTGGCCACCTTTCCGAGTGCCAAAGCGGTGTGTAGCCGTATTATTCACGGCCTCGTAAGCAGACTCAGGCACACGGAGCAGAGCATGACCTTTGCCGTGGCCACCTTCCTAGACCCACGCTATAAAATGGCCTATTTCATGGATAAATCAAAAGGAGAGGCTGCAAAAAAAAGAGAAATAGAGCTGGCGATTGTTGAAATAAATCGGCAATGGGCGCAAGAAGGTCACAGCCCGATTCCCGAATCAACCTCAAGTCAACAAAATGAAGCACTCCCGGAAAAGCCTTACAAGGTCATTGACATTTGGGCTGACTTGGAAGCACTGCCATTGCAACAGCTGAAGTACAACGGTACTTAAACTGCAAGATGGTAGCCCGGAATGGAGATCCCAGTGAGTGGTGGCGAAAAAATAATTTTATGTACCGATATATAAGCAAAGTATCTAAAAGATATTGCTGCGTGCTCGCCACGTCCGTGCCATGCGAGCGCATTTTTTCTAAATCGGGCCAATTAATATCCGTAAGTACTGGAAAGCGTAGCGTAGGACGCCCAGCAGCTTGCTGGACTGACGATCTAAGGCAGATTGCTGGAAGAGGCTGGATGAGGATGACTAAGACAGAAGGAAGTGCCGTGCGTAAATCTATAGTGTAACTTTTTTAAAAAGATTGATTAAATAATATTATTATGACATTTTTGTTTCATTTTGAATGTACGTCCCTATACTTCCACTGAAAAAGATCAATCCTTTACTATAGTAACAATAATAGAATAAAAAAATACATTATAACTTAATGTTAAATCTCTTAAAACAAACCAAACTGATCATTCATTATTGAATGATTCACTTACTCACTTAGCTACATCCCTATTTATTTTTCTTCAAAAAGTGGCAACCCACAAAACGTCATTTTACTGCATCTAATAAAAAGTTACACTATAGCAGTGGAAGATTAATTTCATTAGAAATTGATTTGATTAGACTTTATAAATAATTTTAATATTTTTTGTTCATTCTGTTGTTCTACAATTCTTTTTTTTTTGAACGCATCCGTTTGTTTGACCTTTTGACAGTTCGATTTGACGTTGTTTTGTTTTTGTTGTGAATTTGTAATAGGTATAACGTAAATAACACATAAAAGTGCATGCAATTAATAGTGTTATTGTTTTCTATGGATTTATTCATTTATGTGCATCGAAGGGGCCTCCTTGGATCTACTTACTCAGCTCTGGCTTACTCTGCGTTCCATCGGCAACTCCTTGACACCGGCGAACCTCGTTAGGCATTGATATTTAAACGTACACTGTGCAAGGAGATTCTCAAAATATAAGGTACATACATACAAAAAGTTACGCATGTATCCCGGGTGGGTAGGCAGACACCAGGGTTTGCCACAATCTGAACTAACTTTGTTTCATCAACATCCATTCGCCGCAATTACCTATATTTTAGATAATGAAAGCCTAATCCTAATATACGAATTAGGCTTTCATTTGAAAGTGCATTTATGTGGTATTGGGTTGGCACTTAAAAGAAGCCAGTTGATTTTAATTATACGCTATTTACTGGGGGTTGCTGGTATTTAGCTTGAACCATTCGCTTGGTTTTCACAACTAGGAAATGGGAATAGAATTTATTACGGAACAAATTAATATTTAAAAACTTAGTTGAAATGGAACGTGTTTTGTTGAGTGATTTCATTCCGTTTCTGTTCTGGTTGCGTGAATGTTCTCTTTTGTAACAACCCAACTTAGTGCACCCAACTTCCATGCAGTGTCTGTGGTTACCTCCCTAGAGTGTATATGAAAAGCCGGAGGCGCGGAGGGAGGGCAGGCCCCGCCCGCTGTAACATAACACTTGCACCCGTGCGAACCAAAGCGGCTGAGGCTGGTCGCCGCAGGCGGCCAGCAAGCCGAAGCTGCGGAGGTGAGCATAGGTGTAAGTGTTATGTTACGCAAGGGCGAAGGGACTGCACTTCCCGCAGCGCCGGAGCAGATGCAATATCCTTTAATTTAATTAAAGTTTTTAGCTATAAGAAATTAACAGTGTAGTCAGGATTTCACTTCTTCATCTTATCTTACAGAGTTATCAAGTAAGACTTTTTCTGGTATAAAAACCTTCATAACTTTTAAACTATTCATTTCCTAGACTAGAGATTTTAGGGGGGAGGTCCCGACTCTCCCCCCCCCTTCCTCCCCCCGCCACAAACCCCTATGAAACTGTCTTTTTTCAAGAAATTTTCCCTACATGCCAACATGGACGTAAAGAAACCAAGTTCAAGTGACGTTCAATTGCTATGGGTGATGTTATCAAGAACTGGAAACGTTTTTATCATAAAAACACGAAAACCGGCCAAGATGTATTTTTGACGAGACTTATGGGCCCTACTGAACCTAAAAGAAGAGGTAAAAGTTTGCCTAGGTCCACTACAAGGAACCGTACTCTCAGTGGTACCTACTATCTCCTGAACTTTCGACGCAAGAAGATGCAAAGGGTTTGCAGATCCTTCTTTATGAATGTATTCAGTGTTACAAGGAAGAGGCTTCAAAATATTAATAAAATTTTAATTAATGGTGATATTCCAACAGAAAAACGTGGCGGTGACAGGAAGTCAAACAAAACAAAGGGGAAAAAGGATAGCCTCAGAAGTTTTTTGAATAATCTACCAGCTAGTGAAAGCCACTATAACCGAAACAAAAGCAAACGCATTTACTTATCTTCAGATTTGAATGCAAAACAACTAAGACAGTTCTATAATACCTCTGTCACATGTGATCTCAGAGTCTCACGGACAATGTTTTATGAGATTTTCCACGAAGAATATACATTAGTTTTAAAACTCCTGCATCAGACATCTGCAGTACTTGCATCCTTTGGAAAAATAAAATTAAAATAGAACAAAACCCAGAAAAGAAACAGCAATTAATTGTGGAGAAAAGGGTTCACTCTCTGAGAGCCAATGCATTTTATGCAATGATTCGTGAAGAAGTTTATGACAGCATAAGTTTTTGTTTCGACATGCAAAAAGTGCAATCATTGCCGAAAACCCCCATCCAAGATGCATATTATTCGAGACAAATAAGTTTGACCGAGTTTGAAAGTTTGAGGAGTATAACCTTTGTGATGTACTGTTGGATTAAAAAAATCCAACATTTTACTCATGGTTGGATTTCTCCAACACAATCTGGGAGAGGGTCAGTTGAAGTTGGATCTGCATTGTATAAATTTTTGAGTGACTTGGAGATAAAACCTAAAAGAGATCACTTTAACATTCCCTGTCAGAGGAAACAGTTTTCTCCCAGCTGACAGAGTTTTTGGCAGATTAGAGAAAGATATAAAGCAACAAACAGTAATGACACTTCCCGAGGCATATTATGAAATTTTTAGAAAACATGGTACGTTAAAAGTGCTGGGAGAAAACTGGTTCCTCTATGACATCAAGGAACTAGAACAAACTTACAAGAAAATTGCAGATATCCGTTCAGTAAATACTGAAAAAATCAAAAAGATCTGATTGCAAGATTAACACCTTTGACACATATTGGTTTAAAGCGAGTCAAGAGCCAACTAATCTTCTCAAGAGAGGTAAACGACACTGCCAAACTGTTGCACGATTAACGATGAGACCTCAAGGTATAAACAGGAACAAAAAGAAAGATGTAACTAATCTACTCATGAAACAATTTGGTGATGGATGGGCTAACTTAGCAGAGTTGAATTTTTTTAAGAATATTATTTTTGATGAACAAACAACAGTCACCAATGATGACATTGAAGATCATGAACGCGAAGAGTCATGTGATTGTCTAGAAGATGACATTGGTCATGTAAGAATATAATTTTACTCTGGCAGTTTTTCTTTTATTTATTCTAAACCTGAGCTATACCCGAATATTAGTTACCAAAAGGTGCTATTTATAATTAATACTAATAATCATCATCATCAACCCATTATGTCCCCACCGAGGGGCACGGGTCTCTTCCCTGAGGAAGGTATAGGCCATACTCCACCACGGGGGCCAAGTCCGGATTGGTGGAGGCTTGTAGACTAGTGGCTCATCTACTGTCAGAAGTTGTCAAGCCGCCCTAAGGCCTCTGACTTGACTTAACGACTGCCATCTATCGACGGCAGCCGGCACCAACAGCTTAACGTGCCTTGCGAAGCACGGAACCGCTCGGAAAAATGCCACTAGCGTTAGGCATAGACGGTGACCCATCCATGCACTGAACGCGCCCACTAATAATACTTTATTCATTTATTTGCTTCTTACTAAATAGGTTACAGAGTGAGCCTAAAAATAACAGGTGATTTAAATGGATGTTCTTAGATTTAAAAAAAAAAAATTATTAGTGGCCTACTGAGTGCCTATTTACTTTAATTTCACATCAAAAGGTGCTATTTTTTTTTAATCTAATCATAAGGTGCTATTTTTATTTTGTATGGTTCAATTTCGAGCTTATCTCAAAACTCAAAAAAACTAAAATGGCCACAAAAAAAGTTTGCCCCGTTTCGAGTTATCCTAGCAAGAAAAAAAAAGTTGCCCTACATTTTTATTGTGTGCACGTTTTTTTCAATTTACCGAAAGTTTTCTTTATATGGAAATAGCCCCCTTTGAACAGACGCTCCTCATATGACGTCACGCAGTTTAATAGTTAAAAAAATATTTAGTAGTGTTTAAATTGATGAATCACAAAAAAAACGAAATTAGTTTCTTAAAATGACTTATGCTATCGGGAAAAAATTTAAAACTCAACTGTTTCAAAGCTTTGCCAGCGATGGGCCGAGTCAAATTTTGTTCAACTCGAGTAGCTCATGTTTAAATAAACTGCGACGCGACGGCGACGGCGGCGGTGTGCGTGACTCGGTCGGACCTAACACACCAACGCGGTGGCGGTGGCGGTCCATATAAATAATACTAAAGTAAATGGAGTATGTAAGGACCGCCATCGCCACCGCGTTGGTTTGTTTCATTCTTTATGTAAGTATGTGTTACGGCTATAACCCGAAGTGCGGCTACACCTAGTTTTAGCCGGTTAGAACTAGGTGTAGCCACTTACTCTTGGTTAAATCTAGTATAAGCCGATTGTTTTCGGGTAAAACTAGGTCAATCCGGCTAGAAATAGGTCCAACCAAACCTTAGTGGCTGGTAGGTACTAGGTCTAGTCAATATTCAAATAAGCATCAGCCACTAAGGTTTGTTTAGTTCTAGCTGGATTGATACCGGCTAGACCTAGTTTTACCCAAAAACAATCGGCTAAGCTAAACCCTACAGTTACAGAAGTAGATGTCCCTTACGCTAATGAAAAATTAAGTTCCTGTCCTTTAAACTACTGAAACCTGTGATCAAATCTAGGTCGGATTGCTATAAGTGACATGTAAAAACTTAACATTGGGGCTATTATAGTGTAAGGGTCATAATGAAGTATTGAATGTATGCAAAATGTATGCAACTAACCTCAAAACTAAGTTTTTTAGTGAAATATTTTTTTTCGCTTTTATATAAAAAGAAGAACTATCACCCGAAGTTTCAGGATGGAGCGTCGTTCGAACCTATTTTTGCTTATGTGTACTGACCTAACAACCAACCCAAAATTTTAATTTAATTCTTAGTAAAACTTCAGCTATGTAGCTTCTAAAAAAAAGCCGAAATGTAAATAACGTAAGTAGATACCTGCTTTGTGTCGCGTTGAGTAAAAACGTTGCATTTTTTAATTTTTTCGAGTTTTGTTCTGCTAAAGAAATAAAAATTGTTTTATTACACATTTTCGCAGATTAAAATTTATAAATTCCGTTTCAGTAAAGCTACCTGAACACGGGCATATTTTTTGTTTTTCCAAATTCGGGGACATCGTTTCAAATACCAACCCTGTCTTACTTACTTTGATTTTCCATGCAAATAATATTCTTTAGGTATGTCAGTTACATTAAATTTTGTCGAAGAAATCGTGTTAGGCAAGCCAAAAATGTTTGGCGTAAGGGACATTTCTTTGCACATATCAAAATTCTGTAAATACCATCCGACTTATTTTCGACCAAAATGTACCTTACAGCAATTGATACTTTCGCAGTCGATATGTCTCGTCCAAATATACAACTGGGCGCTGGTTTCCAAGACCTGTAATGGCAGCGACACGAGCCTGAACTAAACATATCTCAAAGGAATTCATAGGGAATCATTACGTTTTTCACGTTCACGAGTTCTACACCTTTAACACCATCATTCTTTCACCACTTTTGAAAGTGTTGGGCATGATTTCAATCGAAAATTAAATGAAAATAAACAAAATCTACAGGAGAGGAGCGTCTTCTCGCGCCAATGACTTTGAGAGATAGGAGAGCCAACATAAGGCCATAGTTACTATTCATTGAAACGCACTCTATTATGCCGCGTCCACTCGCTTGCCGTTTGCTGCAAGCCTCGAGCCTCTACAATACTTCGCAACTGTGCTTGGCAAGGGCAAACAAACCTCGTCATCCACACGCTTGGGAAGACACCAGTATGAATAATAATTATGTCGTGGACAAGCAAGTGTGGCTGACGTGCACCTCATAGTTTCGTCTGTCTGTCTGTCTGTCCGCAGCCTAGCTCGAGATGATTAGTTCTAGAAAGCTAAAATTTGGCATAGAAATAATTAAACATAGGTAGGTAAGTATTAATCACGCAGACAAAACGGGAGTACCCTTCTACCCTTGTCCTGGGTTGATTGTATAAATGTAAAAAACGTGAAATTCGTAGCACATATAATGAACTTAAAATGAACACTATCACAGCTAAGTAGGCTTTACAAGTTAATGAGTACAAGTCAGCCAAAAAGTAATGAATGGAATGGTACGAAATCCATTGAAAATTACTTTAATGAAGTTGTTATTTACGTAAAGCAGATAAAACCCCCTCTTGCTATGGAACCCTACCTTGCGGGTGGCCCGACATGCACTTGGCCGGTTTTTTATTTATCCATACTAAACGACCCATAAACGTGAAGATACATTGCAAACCGTTGCAAGTGTTTGCGGCAATCTTCCTTTGACTTGTGCCCAAAATACCGACACAGTCCGGATTGGTGGCAAGTGCTCACAAGCGACAAGCCTAGAAAAAAATCCTATCCAGTCCAGACGCTTGAATTTGTGATCGCTTGTGGAGATACGGCAAGCGTGTAGACGCGGCATTAGATAAGAGGTCCGTTCAAACAAAACTAAGTTTCACGAACACGCCACGCACGTACGTATACGTCAGCTCAGTTCACATTATGAAAATTATTATTAATATGTAATAATAATAATAGTAATAAGTTTAGTGACAAAAAAGTCGGTTTGTCACTTTGACATAATTTACATAGTTATTTGTTTACTATTTTACGTGCGCGCTCAAGCTAAACAAACAATTATTTTATTGTTGATAACATTAATTACAAAATCAAACTTAAGTAAATAAATAAATAACTATAATTTCAACAGTGAAATTTATTAATAATAACTATACAACTAATAATTAAAACTAATACCAATAAAAATGATTTACATATTTACAGGTAAAAAACTTGCCCCAGGTCGGTGTCCCGCGGCAGGGAGCCCAGGATGCTGGCAACATTCCCCCTTTGGATGGCCAGACTTATTCTCTGGCCGAGGTATGCGCCAGCCCTCTGGTCTCCCGTGGCGTCGATGAGGCGCGTCGACAGAGCGAACGCGCCTCTGGGCCCCACGGTCCCAGTGTCTCGACCCCAAACGGCGAGAATATGTATTGGTTACCCAATGTTGCATATTTCCGCCGTTTGAGGCTCTCCGCTGCGCCGGCCGCCGATCCAGCTGCCCTTCTAATCTGAGAAACATGGGAAGGTGCTAGCGTGTCGACGCAGGTTGAGTCCCATACCAGCGGCCTCCCATGTTTCCAGGGTATTGACGTCATTCCGTCGGGGCTCTTTCCATCATCGCGGAATATTCCCGGAGGTTCTAGCATAGCATTTTACGTTATTTAACGGATTAAACTATTATATGAGCATCTCGAGTCAAACAAAATGCTATTGTCACTTTTACGTACCCACCAATACCCTAATAAACCAATTACAATATTTGAAATCTCCGACCGTCCGCTAGAAGGAAAACAAAATAACTTTACTAACCGAATATTATGATGTTATCACCTTAGAATTAATTGGTAGAAGTCCGTAATTGATCATAAAAATACCTGCATAGTGGGGTGAACTATATATAAATGTAATCAGTGAGTAACTGGCTACTCGCGAAAAATGTTAGGCGCCGTGCTAGTTGCTGTTTTATTTTTTTCCTTTATAAAATGCGATGATATCAACCAGGACAAATTTTTTTTTGAAAAAAACAAGTTAATTGGCATTGAAACTGTGCATGAAAAAAAGCAACAAAGCCCACAAAAAATCGACAAAGACACCATAATTACGAAAAACTTAAAATTAAGCCAGAAGCGCAATTTAAATAAAAATATTATGGGTAAGGCTGGGCACACATAATCGGAAATTCCTTTCCAAATGACGCGTAGACTTAGGAGGCATCCGATTACCTTAGCTGTGTAAAACCTCTTTTCTGTCCATCATAGAACCTGAAACGGCCAAGGGAGAAGAGCCGGACTGGTCCTACGCGCCCTTTCCGCCGGAAGTGGCAGTCCACGTGGCAGAGTTCAAGCTGAACATGTCGCAGTGCCTCAAGGAGGTGCAGGGCAACGACCGGCGCAGCTTGAAGCGCCTGTCGCCGGGGAAAGAGTCACCAGTCCACGGAGAATGCCTCATAGCGTGCGTACTCAAGCGCAACGGTGTCATTGAGAAAGGAAAAGTTAACAAAGGTACAATTCATCTACAATCATTTGGAGTGATTGACAGCTGGCTGCTCCTGGCTTTGCAGCAGGACCTATGATAAGAGGAGGGAATGGATGATGATAATATAAACTTGATGACGCTGGCGGTAGCCAGATTGGTAGACGTAAATTGCAAGACATACATAACATACATAAGCAGCCAATATAATGTACCACTGTAGGGCACAGGCCTTCTCTCAGAGAGAGAGTGTGGGCTTAATCACCACGCGTGCCCACCGTGCATTTGCGATTTCAAGCGCTGAGGTATGTGAATAGCTCAGACACTCAGGTTTCCTCACGATGTTTTCCTTCAATATTGCTATTTTACAAATAATAATAATAATAATTGCAGGACATAAATATTTTTTTTTTCTGGAAATTACACTTAGGTACATGCGGTATTTAACTTTAGGCATTTAACACTTGATTCGTCTTTTTTATGATAAAAAGATGACCCAAGTGATGATGGACCGAGGGTTAATGGCCGGTGATGGACTATACACGTTTAAATCGTTGGGATGTGCAAGTTAACTTTTTTATGGGATTTAAAAAAATCTAGTACCTACATTTTTCAAACCAAGCTCGGGCATTCTGGGCAGTGTGACCATCTTGAAATTGAAAATCCTGTCAATGCTTAGGATGAAAACCTGTGAAATACTGCCACACAAATCTAATCCTGCTCCCAATTAGGCCGATAAGACCGTTCATAATTTCGTTTCAGTGCCGATAATAATAACAAATTGATTTCACTGAAGTTGGAAACAAAAGTAATCAAAATACTGTCGAATGTTTATACTAGAATAATCACACTGAGTAATATTATGTTCATAATATTAAGGTTCATAATTGAGTGAACTATAGACACTACAAGAGGATGTAAGGGGATTCCCAGACCATAGATGAAGTACGCTCTAAGCAAGCTCAAGGTTACCATTTTAAAATTTCCTCTGATATGGGAAATAAATTTAATTACGTGAAATACTGCCAGTTTCATAAAACTTCAACATAATCTGCCAGAAAGTAAATTACTGGACGAAAACTGCCAAAATTGCAGGAAACTGCCACTTGTGGTCGTCACGCTGATTCTGAGACAATTCTGGCCATGTAGCATGCCTACGCTTGAGAGTAGTGTGTTAAGAAAATTTCAAAAACTATTTACATATTTATATTTTATTTAACACTTCTTCTAGCAAATCTTTTAGCGCTGGTAAACAAGTTCTACGGCAAAAACCTCAAGATGATAAAGAAGCTTGAGAAGAACCTCGACCGCTGCATTGTGTCGAGTGCGCACAGCCACGACGACTGCGTCTTAGCCGCGCAGCTCAACGAATGCACCAATGGGTTGATGGCCAGCAATAAGCACAAGCTGACACTGAACTACTGAACGAGAATTAAATGTGCTGAGATGGTGATTGCGTTTTGTTTCTTAACTATAGAGAAGTAGTCGCCTTTATTATCTTCATATATTTATTTAATTTATTTTAAGTATAAGTGTCGTCAAAAGTAACAATGGTTATGATGTGGCTACTGTCGATAGTTAAGTGCTTATTGTTATTGTCTTAAGGGCACCATGGTGAGGCAATGTCATTGTCCCTCTGTGACATAAGTTCCACTGACTACCGATTAAAACGTAAAAAGAACTGGCCAAATATTGTTCCCTAAATTAGCTACTAACTTACGAAGTGACAGTAGGTAGGTATACAGTATATGGTCCCTGGTCTCTGCCTGCCCCTCTGGGATGCAGGCGTGAGTTTATGTATGTATATACCTAGTTCTTCAGTGAGTATAGATAAGGTGGATGTATTTTAAATGGAGATAAGAAAGATTATTGTGATAACTAATTCAAACATCATGACCGATCGATTGCAGATTGTTTATTACAAGAAAAACATGGTATGACTAACTGATTAACAATTATTAATTCTCAATTATGGATTGATATAATAAGAAACAGAACATCTATAACGATCTAGAGGTAACTAACCACCAATGGCATTTTTTTATTATTATCGTTATTATTATTATCAGCCATTTGACGCCCACTGCAGGACATAGGCCTCCACCCCATGGTGTTTAACTATGAAGGGTTTTGCCATAATAATGGCAAAAATATCAAATGTTATAATTTTTTGCAAAAAGGGAACAGATACTGTTCCTATAATACGTGCACCGAAACCGGAACGATTCCAATCGTCTAACTATTAAATTTTGTACGTAATTTGACAGTTAGACGATTGGAATCGTTCAGGATTTGGTCCACATAATTAGGCCCCTGATGGTGAAAGTAACTATTTTTAGAACCTTTGGGACATTAATTAATTAGGCCGTTTTCGAAAAAATCTTTTAAGACCTATGGTGTTATTTATAACTTGTCATTCCTCTAAAACACTACTCAAAAGCAGTTTAAATATGGTAAAGGAGAAAACCGCAACATAGCCTGTTAAACTTGCAGGAGTGTTTTAAGAAAGCATGTTTTCATAAATAAGACTGCTCGGTTCTTGGCCCTAGGATCAGGGCTGTAGATTCTATAAATAGCTAATAAATTTGACAAAAACTTAAAAAACATAATGGTAGCCTTATTTAACAATAAGCCCTGAATAAGCCTTGACAGCGTGACAGCTCAATATTTCCGACCCCGGCAGTAACGGCCGAGAGCCTTGCACTTTTCGCATAATTCCTGCGGGTGGTCTTTATTCATGTCAATCTTGTTCAGGCCGTCCGGTTTCTCCAAAGGAGTCTGAAAGTAAATTGTAACTGCCTTAAATGTCATGTCATATCTAGTTTACAATACCAAACGGTTAAATAAATGCACGGCGTAGACGCGCAATCTCTAGTGTAATCCCGGCTGGGGACAAAAAAAAAACCCCAGGTCTTGGATGTTTACATGTTTGTGATGTCGTTGTTTCTGGTTCCCACGACACAGGGTATCCTAGTGTGGGGCCAGAAGCAATGTATGTGCCTGTATGTAAATGTTTATGTTTACCTATTGAATGGATGAAAGAATGAATGAACCTGTTTATGAGGGTATACGTTGACGCGACAAGAGGTGCATTCTTGGCCGTAGTTTGCCCAAGAATTAGAGCTCATCCATTACCTATAGTGGCAATCCTACACGACATAAAAACGCAAAATACGGCGTTTCGTGAACAAAAGGTTTCCTTTGGCAGGTGCAATCTGTAGGTCCACAGGATTGATTTAAGAAGGGGAGCCACCTGGATTTCCCTTGCAGGTGCTGGGGGGAGGGGGGGGCAGTTTGCCCCCGCCGCGCTTCGAATAAAAAATCATAACTGGTCCATTTATGGATACAATGACGTGTTTGGTATCGTTTTCGCATAAGAAGTGTACGGGAAATCTGTTTTTAGAGTTATTTTGAGACACTTTCATACAAAAAGTCTATAATTTTGATAAAAAAGTAAATTTGAAATTAAGATTATTTTTTTTCATTAATATTTAACTGCAAAAATAGATCGATTTTGTGATAAAAAAAAATAGTGATATATAGCTCATACTATCTAGTTTTCAAAAATATATACATTGCATATACTTATTTAACAAAATGTACCCTAAAAAATTCCGTGTCAATCGAGGGACGTGCTGAATTTTACTCTAAATGCGCTCAAACTCGTGCGTCGGCCGGAGAGGGCGGGGGCGAGCTGTCCTCCGCCGCCCGCGCAGCTTGCCCTGCCTAACGGTCGAGGTCACAGATCATGTCAGTACCGGTTAACGACTTGTCGCGTAAGCCCACGTTTGTTTGCTCCGCGTCGCAAAACTAGTGCTTTCGTTGAAAATGGAAAAAAAGCGGACTAAAAAACTAGTGGTTGTTGAGCCAGCTCCATTATCAACCAAGAAGTTTAGTGTCGATTGGTCTAAGTGTTGTATTTGTCAAGACAAAAGCAAAGACAATCTCCTATGTCCGGGCCGTAATAAAGACAGTTCGAAAACTCTGAGTGGCTATAGTTCATTGGCAGATAATTTGTGTGCATTCAAGCAAATAGGTGAACTGGGTTCTATCAAGCATTTTGATGAGTTGGATGAAGGTTTGGGGATTGCTACTACTCTCAGTATTCATGAAGCAAAATGGCACAAGTCTTGTAGGCTTAAATATAATGACACGAAACTTAAGCGAGCACAGAAAAGGTTTGAAGCAAGGGCTCAAACTGCTGAAAGCAGTCGACTAACTAGGTCTTCCGTACCACCTGTGGAGGCTAGTGTAGAGAAAATTTGCTTTCTTTGCACTTTTCCGGAGAAGCGGAATAACAAACTTCATTTAGTCACTACTCTCCAGCTAAATGAAAGAGTAAAAGAATGGGCTAAGAACGTTATGGATGCGCGTCTTATTGGAATGCTACAGACAACTGATTTGGTAGCTTCAGAAGCAAGATATCATCATAAATGCCTTCAAAACCTAAGGAACAGGTGCAGAAAAAACAGTTCTTCCGCAAGTAGTGAAACTTCAGTATGCGAGGCCATAGCTTTCGCAGAACTTGTGGCTTATATGCAGGAGAAGATGGTAAGCGAAAATTATGATTTCGTGTTCCCAATGAGCACATTAACTAAAATGTACAAAAAACGACTAGCACAGCTGCTAAGTATACCTGAATGTGAACTTCCAGATGTTCGTTCAACTACTCTTCGTGAATGCATCCTAGACGAGTTCCCACAATTGCTAGTTCACCGTCCATCGAAAGGGTACCAGTTAGTGTGCAAATCTACGGATTTATCAGCAAATGCACATTCAGATAATTTAAGTCAAGACGCTATAGCATTCGCTAGATTTTCTACAGCTCTCAGGAAGGAAATGTTCAAATGGAAAACCAGTTTTAAAGGCACATTCGACCAAGACTGCCAAAAATCTTCAGTTCCTCCTCTTCTTTTAGCATCTGTAAATATGATTGTATATGGAACATGGTCACCTAAAGAGTGCAAGGCTACTGAGCCAGCTCTGGCCATAGCACAGCTCGTAATGTTTAATTACAAGAATCGTGCACCCAACGGGGATGTCGTTCGTCATAACAAAGAACAGGAACCCCCGCTGCCACTCTATACAGCTCTTGACACTTACGGTCGCACTCGAAGTAGAACAGTCATTGATGATTTGCACAGCCGCGGCTTATCTGTGTCGTCAAAACGGGTCAGCGAAGTGACATCGTTATTGTGCCACCTTAATATTAATCGTGCAGAAGAGGAAAAAATACTATGTCCGAGTAATCTTTTGCGAGGTGTGTTCACTATTGGCGCCTATGACAATGTAGACCACAATCCATCCAGCAACACGTCAGTAGGTTCTTTTCATGGAACAAGTATATCTGTTTTTCAAACACCGTCAATTGATCAGCCAGGCGCACACAGAAGTTTCCAATCTTCTTACAATGACTCCGGACCTCAAAGTTTAGATGTTCCTCATTTACCAGAGTCTTTTGCAACCGTACCAAACGTGTTCCTTGCTCAAACGAAGCCAAAAATTCCTGATAGAAACATACCAAGTTTATCACAAATGCTACCTACAGAATCTTTGCGATATGATACAGAATCCGAGTGGCTTAATCACGTCATCCATAGCAGTAGTCACGAAGATGGTGGTAATTGGTCTTGGGCTGCTTACCATGCAAGTAAGCAGCAAGCAAGTACAAAAGATTTATATTGCGCCGTCTGTTCGCTGCTGCCACTTTTCTTTGAACAGTCAACTTCTATATCCATGGTGAGGCACGGAATGAATATTATTAAAAATATAACACACCACCTCAACCCACTTCAAACACCAGTAATGTACGAAGATCAACCACTGTATACTATTGGAAAACTAATCCAGTGGAACTGGCCAGACTTATACGGAGAAGACAAATTTGTCATAATGTTTGCCCCCTTCCATATAGAGAAGGCATTTCTTGGAGTCATCGGACAGTACATGGAGGGATGCGGATGGATAAGCGTTGCTGTAAACGCAGGATTGGCTACACAGGGATCTGCAGAAGCTATTTTAAAGGTTTCTCATGTCAAAAAAAGTAGGACAGCCCACGAAATTACCGCCGCAGCTCTCTACATGCTTGTAGCTCAAGCTCATACTGCCAATTCTCCTGATGTTTCTTTTGAGAGTTGGGTTGATGAACAAACTACTAAAATACCTATGTTTAGGTTCTGGTTGACCTTACTCAATTTAGAAATCCTTCTTCTGTCGTTTGTGCGGTCACTGCGAGAAAGAAACTACAGTTTATTCCGAGAGTGCTTAAAGCAAATGCTGCCCTGGTTTTTCATATTTGACCACCACAACTACGCTCGTTGGCTATCTGTTCATGTAGCTGACTTGGAATCCTTACCAACTAGTGTTCCAGACGTCCACGCTGAATTCTGCAATGGAAAGGCGACAGGTTCATGCAGTCAAAGCAAGTTTTCATGAGTTTGGCAATCCTTTTCAAGAACAAACAACTGATTTAATTGCAATAGATACAAGAACAATCGTAGACAACGATGCTGTTTGCACTTTAACCGCTCTGGAGCAAAATGGCAAGGATTTGTATAGGAAATTTGTTGAAGAAAGGCTGATTAAAAAGACGTCTTCAATATTTGAACCCATAAAAAAAGTAAAGACAAAAATTTTTGCTACTATCAAGAAGCACGGAAATTTAAAACAACTTGAATCCGTCAAGCCTCTCAAGTGTGATATAAGTCTATTCTCAAAACTATTAATTTCGAGTCAGAATAGGCATTTGGACCTAGATGTCTTCTTTTCTTACGAAAATCAGACTTGCCCACCATCTTTATCGTCTATGGGAAGTATGCGAGCGTGCCAGAAGTCTGATATCGTTACGGTTTTGCGAAAGAAAATTGAAAACAATACTCCCCCCGAATCATGCAACAGAAATATATTTGATGGAGCTGCCCTCGTTCACAGTCATCCTCCACGTAGCTCCAAAACATTTGGGCAGTACTGCCGTAAGGAGTTCCGCCAAAGCATCATGGAAACTACAGAGAACACGGAGGCAAGTAGAGTTGACATCGTTTGGGATCTCTACTCTAGTACGTCTCTAAAGAAACAGGTTCGTGACAACAGG
The DNA here is from genome assembly GCA_963969515.1 of Yponomeuta evonymella. Taxonomy (NCBI): domain Eukaryota; kingdom Metazoa; phylum Arthropoda; class Insecta; order Lepidoptera; family Yponomeutidae; genus Yponomeuta; species Yponomeuta evonymella. Next base: position 18,062,341 of record OZ018358.1, on the reverse strand, counting down.
GGCCAAGGAGTTCGTCGTCAAGTACATGAAGACCACAAGATACCAGGCAATTGGTCTGACTTCCTGAAGAATGCTCAGAATAAAGAGGAACTCTTCAAACTGATCGGGTGCTACGCGCTTCAAGAGATCATTGGAGTGCATATAGTGACCAACATCGGTCCAACAATAACATCATCAAAACCAACGGACACGCTGTTAGGAGGGCTTAGTGTGAATTCCGAGGAGGCTGATGGCCGCATTATTCTGCACGCAAAGGATATGGTTATCAATGGAGCGACAAGAATTGTAATACACACCGTTGATTCCGACGTCGTCATCATTGCCATATCTTACTTCTTCGCCCTTAAGCAGTTAGGTCTCCATGAGCTCTGGATTTCTTTCGGTACGGGAAAACATCACAACTACATACCTGCACATGACTTGGCACAGGATCTGGGAGAAGATAGAGCAGAAGCTTTGAGAGGATACCATGCCTTCACAGGCTGTGACACCGTTTCTGCTTTCTATTCAAAAGGCAAAACATTGACCTGGAAGGCGTGGCAGCAATGTCTCGAAACCACATCTGCTTTTAGAGCACTTTCAAATCCATTGAAAGAAGTGACAGATGAATTAATGAAAATGATAGAAAAGTACGTCATCATGTTATACTGTGGTGAAACCGAAATTCATTCGGTTAATGAAGCCCGCAAGATTTTATTTTCTAAAAATAAATCCTTGCAAAATATCCCCCCTACGAGGGATGCTCTAAAAATGCACACATTGAGGGCAGCCTATCAAGCAGGCTTCGTCTGGGGACAAGCTCTAGATCCCTCAGGTGTTATCCCCTCCCCAGCTGACTGGGGATGGACCCAAACTGAAGGAGAATGGCAGCCCTTATGGACAATCCAGCCCAGTATCTGGAAAGCGGCACGTGAGCTGGTGAAGTGTGGATGCAAGAACAGCTGCAGAGGCCGATGTTCTTGCAGACGAGAGGGAATGCCATGCACACTGCTGTGTAAGAGCTGCTATGGAAACTGCGATAATACCAGGTATATTTATGTTGTCAAGTACCTTTGTGTGCTAAACTTACTATTATTGACTTTGTATAAGTATAATAATTATATATATATTGTTGCAGTGCAATAGACCGCGAGGCCCTCATCGAAGAATTAGAGCTGTAACAGATACTCCGCTAACTTCAGGTATACCTACCTATTTATATTGTTGGATAACTTTATTTTTTGCATAATTTAGTATTACAGAGTTTGTACATTTTACATTCTAATATTATATTATCTTTTTTGTTACAGTTTCCTAGTCAGCGAGGCCCACCGGAGGAATTTGAAGACCTGTAAAAGTTCTTTAAAAAAATTCATAATGTTATAATAAATGTAAAATATATTTGATTAAGTATTATTATCATTATTTTATTCACTCACCTTTAATAAATTATACATTCACTAAATTTACTTACTAAATATGCCGTGTGAGTCGAGTGAAGTATTTTAATTTCGTCACTCGGTTGTCACGGCATTTTTTAGGGTACATTCTGTTAAATAAGTATATGCAATGTATATATTTTTGAAAACTAGATAGTATGAGCTATATATCACTATTTTTTTTTATCACAAAATCGATCTATTTTTGCAGTTAAATATTAATGAAAAAAAATAATCTTAATTTCAAATTTACTTTTTTATCAAAATTATAGACTTTTTGTATGAAAGTGTCTCAAAATAACTCTAAAAACAGATTCTCCGTACTCTTCTTATGCGAAAACGATACCAAACACGTCATTGTATCCATAAATGGACCAGTTATGATTTTTTATTCGAAGCGCGGCGGGTGCAAACTCCCCCCCCCTCCCCCCAGCACCTGCAAGGGAAATCCAGGTGGCTCCCCTTCTTAAATCAATCCTGTGGACCTACAGATAACACCTGCCAAAGGAAACATTTTGTTCACGAAACGCCGTATAATTACACCTAGAGCGGCCACTACTATGGCACTTCGGGCAGAGGTATTCCCCGAAACAGCGACGTTTCCCTTGATAGGGCGTCTGAAATCAGAAACGCATGGTTTACGCAAAACTTAAAAGCAAATTTCCTCGTCATACTTGCACCTTCATAAACATATACATTAATATTTTTACGGTTATCTATAAAAAAAACACGATTTCCTTAATTCCGCCACATTTTGGCACTTGCCCGATCCTGAATCCTGACTTAAACTAGATACCTACAGAAGTCAGCTCATCCACCTTTACTTAAATGTACCTAATGAGTTATGTTACCGGCGACTATGCAACAACAATGTAAAGATTGACGTACAGGTAGTATCACGGAGCGAGGCGCGCAATTTGTGTCGCTAATATGTCAGGGTTTGACAATTATTGTTTTATTAATGCATTGAAACGCGACTTTTGACATTTGAACGTGTAACTTGCGTTGTCACTCAACATGCTATCGTCTCCTGATGTCGACTGTACTTTTACTACTTTATTACTTTATATGGTTGGTGGGCAAAGTTTGGTTCGGGTTGTGTGCATTTTACGCAATGTAAGGCGTGGGCCACACAGAAAAGAATGGGGGCGAGGGTCGAGGGGTGAGCGTTGTATATAGTCCCAGTAGGCTTAGCACACTAGCATGCGGGAAAATGACAGGCGCCGCGGCATAAACTTTGCCGCTTGAGTGGAAGAGAAATTTAAACACTGTTTAAAGTCTTTCTCGCAGGCGGCAAAATGGAGATGTCAGTAAAAAAAAGGCTTCAATTTTAATATTTTTTTGGGTTCGTCACACTCAATTGGTACACTTCGACTGTATGACAACACTATTCATTTGTTCATTTAGCTCTTCTGCGTTTCGTTCACAATTTTTTTTCCCTAAGTCAACACGAAAACTAAGAAACGCAAATATGTAAGAGTATGACAGCAAAGATAAATTATAACCTAAAAGCCTTGTCTTTACCTCAACACCAACAGAGAAATTTCTCTTAGTTAAGCTGTCATTTTGCGAGAAAAAAACACCTTCATGTTCGCGGTTGCGGCAAACCATAGACAAACTGTATTAAACTGACAGAAGGAGGCGCGTTGAGACAGCTCACGCGGTCTTCATGTTCGCACCGGCGAGATATCCCTGTGTGACTTCATCTTAATACTGTTTAGTGTTTAATGTGACAGTTGAGAGCAGGCAAAATGTTCAACGTGCTAAGCGTACAGAACACAGTCGGTTGGACTGTGGTCTGCGACTATCCAACGCGTCGCGTGTTTTCCGCGCCCGCATCCCACGTCTCTTCCGTGTGGCCCACCCCTTAGGGGTGACTTTCGGGGGACTTTAACAAGAAATTGAGGTTGTTAGGTAATCGATAATAATCTATGCATATGCCCAAAATAAACGTGTTCCAAATTTAATACATGTTCGTTCAGCCTTTCGTTCATGATCGGGCGACAAAGTTGTCCAAACTTTTACATTTATCTTCTATATAAAACAAAGTCGAGTTCGTTACAACATTAATAACTTAAGAAAAACTGGACCGTTTTTAGGGTTCCGTACCCGAAGGGTGCCAAACGGGACCCTATTACTAAGACTTCACTGTCCGTCTGTCTGTCTGACTGTCCGTCTGTCTGTCTGTCCGTCTGTCTGTCTGTCCGTCTGTCGGTTACCAGGCTGTATCTCATGAACCGTGATAGTTAGGCAGTTGAAATTTTCAGTCGATGTATTTCTGTTGCCGCTATAAGAACAAATACTAAAAACAGAATAAAATAAATATTCAAGGGGGCTCCCATGCAACAAACTTAATTTTTTTGCCGTTTATTGCTCGATATTAATAACGGCAACAGGTAGACGCTTAAAATGTCCACAGAATATTTAGTTCTATATTCGGTTCAAAAATAAGTAATGAAAATAGAATAATAATAAGGGGGCTCCCATACAACAAACGAGATTTTTGCCGTTTTTTCTGGATCTTTGTGTCTAATGTTGTATAAATAATGGTACGGAACCCTACGTGCGCGAGTCCGACACGCACTTGGCCGGTTTTTATACATGATTTGCTGGAATTGGCCATGCTACATTTTATAATATGAACGGAAATCTCGAAACCATTTCGAGAATTTTGCTTTCCGTACAAGTTCTATTTATCGGATTTGTAAATAAGTCTATATTTTTTAAGATATTCAATGAAAAGCTTTGATCTTAAATTACTTTTGTATGACGTCAGCACAGGCAGTTTCAGTATTAATCCTTTGCCATACAAAAAAGAAAAACGAAATGTCAACGTGTTGAAGTGTATTAAATAATGTGAGGTTAGCCCACCAAATCAACTGACGTTAATGACATTTGTTTTTTTTTTATGTAGGCAAAGACTATCTCTTTAATCATGCTCGATGACGTCACACCACAAAATTTTAGAAAAATATTAAAAATAGAAATAATGAATAAAATTTAAATAACGAAATTAGTTTCCTAAAATGGTCCATATTTTCGAAATAAATTATAAAAAACGTATATCAAAAATAAGTAGCATGGCCTATTGCCCCAGGCCCGAAAAGCAGAATAATTATTAAATTTTTGGAAATATTCATGAAACGAAGGAAACGAATTATTAATTCTGAGACGGTAGGTAGTTTGCCGGGCCAGCTAGTTAGTAATATTAGTACCATGTAAATAAATTGCTTACCTTCTTATGTTCTTCTTTACTGGACATCACGATTTAATATTTTATTTGTTTTGGAACCAAAATACTGCACAGGTAGACAACGTTTACTGGTTAGTCCGTGTGTCCAAATGGCGTTGTACTGTAGATGAAAATTCAATGCATTCATGCGCAATATTTACTTATTGTTTGTATGTATGTGTTCAAAACTTAAAGTAAAACAAATAAACCGACTGTTAAAAAGATTAACAATTGTAACAATTACTATTTTTTTAAAGTCTGTATATTTTTCCATCATATTTATTAAAACAGCTAATCAAATGAAGAAAAAACTTAGATGAAATGTTTTCATCTACGGGAAAAAAATATTATTCTCAGTAAATAAAAATATTCTATAATTTCACTATGATTGAAATTGTAAGGCTAAACTCAAAATACTATTTGTCTTCATCTACTTTCTAATTTAAAAAATAGATTATGTGAAATTGTTCCGTGTGGCGCCGGATTAAGAATAGCGTCACTCCATTTCCTTCCGTGGATGTCGTAGAAGGCGACTAAGGAAATCAATTATCAGGAGACGGGCAGCAGCGTCTTCCTAAGATTCCAACCGCATACTACGATCGCCAACCCGCCTGCCAAGCGTGGCGATTATGGCAAAACCCCTCATGGTTATGAAAACTACGAAGGAGGCCTATGTCCTGCAGTGGGCGGTAAATGGCTGATGATTATGTGAAATTAAAGAAGACAACATAAATCTTCCAGCAAAATTAATTAATATTTGCAAATATTTGCCTGAATTGTAATTAGCAATATAGGTACCTACCATTTTTTCCTACATTATATTCAGTAAAATAGTAAAGCAGGTTTCAATAAAATAAAGTCGATAATAAGAAAATTCTACTTAAATGCTAACAAGAAAATACTGAGAAATACTACTTACGTATGTTTCACGATGTTATTATTGAAAAGCGTTCTTTTTTTAATTCATCTGCTTCAAGCCATTAAAAATAAAACACGTCAAAATTTGATTTAATATACTTTCTTCTGGTATCGTTTTTGGTACTCTGTATTTACACATCACACACATTATAGTATCAAATATACCTAAATATTCCAACTAATAGTCCTGCTATGAAGTGAAACCACGTGCTGATATACAGACATGATTTTAAGATCAAGACCTATTACTATTAATACAATCTGAAATCTATCTTACTCACAACTACCCGAAATATTTACCCTATTTAATTAGACGCAGTAGGGAAGAAGTGTAGAAAAGAAAGTATTTCGCGGGATATCCCAGAAAAAGTTGCCCACTGTAAAAAAAACACGTTCTGTCTACGGAGTTCCGTTCAGACTACAAAGGATTGCACTGGCGCTGGCGCGTGGTAGACCTCATTTGTTTCAGACCGGCCGGCCTCCGCTTATGCCCAGCATCAGACGTCGTTCATGGGTGCTCCTACGTACCTAAGTCCTCCACTGTATAGATTTGTCTGAGAGCTGTCAAATACATACAATTTTTGACACTTTGGAGTCGTTGATATGTTTAACCCGAAAGAGTGGACAGTGGACAGATATATCGAATAATCTTTACAGTTCGTGATAGAAGGGATGTTTTGAAAAGGTGCAACCTTGAAGAATAAGAAGTGTAAAAAAAATTAACAATAGATTTAGGCCATATAAGGCTACGTTAGTGTTAAATAAATCAAAGAATATAAAACACGCGAAGCTCACGTTCTTAAACTCTTATCTATTTTTGGACATACCCACCTGTGGCTGTATATATTTCCTGCAGCCTACAATAAGTACTTACCTTCCGCAAGTGATGACCGGCAATAACACGAATTACTGTGACCGCATAGGGCGTAAGAGATTTTTGAAAGTGTAGAACGCAAGAGTTCGTAACCGAGCAGTGCTCGCCAAGCGTGTTAGTATTGACGCGAAACACTTTCTGATGTAACGTGTCTTTTCGTGCATTCATTCAGTTCACAGAATGTTTTTTGTAGTCTACGGTGTGTAGATAAAAATTTACTTGTTCGACAAAACAAGGCTGCTGTTGTGTGAAGCCGTGTCTCCTGCGCGTGTTTTTTCGAAACATTCCACAAAAACATTGAAACATTGGGGCGTCTTTATATACAATGTGGGCCTTTCAATGACAGCTTTCAGTTGAGTTTCATTCAAAAAAACTAGAAGGCGCTGCAAGGAGAACAAATGTCATCATACGTTTTAAATGTTGTACATCGTTATTAATCTGTGATAATCTAAACATGCCCTCTCGTCAACGTAACAAGCAAGCAACGTGACAAACCAGAGAATAGGTACAGTGGTGTCAGCGTTGCCAAACATGCGATAATAATCCTAGATCCACGATATTTTCGAATGTCATGCGATACAAAATAAAATTTAAGTATCGCGCGATAGTTTATCCATATTCTATGATATTTATGTTAAAAACACGATAATTTTGGATTTTTAATCTGTGTATTTTAATAGAGAAGAGACTTTTCCCTTCATTTGAGGAAAAACCGGTTCTTTCATTCCTAATTTCCTCTCTCGTTTACTTTCAAATCAAAGCGAATTTCACTTTTTTGTTCTGTGTTTTTGTTTGCCTGATAGATAAGGTGTTGTGTTCGTGCCTTGTTCAACTCGTGCTTAATTTTGCTTTTTTGGGTTGAAGAGAGTGGTGAGCTGCTTGGTTTCTATCCTTTACCTACAATAATTGTTTTAATATAATTAACGTCCGGACACGAATGCCGAGCTTGGGGGCAACCGGCTAACTTTTTCATTTAATTGATTGTCTTTTTTGTTGATTCTCGACAGTGTATCTCGATTTTATTTCCTATTTATACTTAAGAGTTGGCTCTTTTTTAGATGTCACTAACCTGTATTTTATTTTTATTAAATGATGCGATAAAAACACGATAATTTTGCATTACATCTAGGATTATTCTTAACCCTTCGATCTGGCAACACTGAGTTGACATATAATGTGACGTCACCATCTATCGGTAACTTGCGGTACGGTATTGTTTTTTTAATGACGCTTTGAAAAGCTCTCATTAGTAGTCAAACACAATGTTTTGTTTTGCGCGCAGGAGACACGCCTATACGTAGTATCCCTATATCGTCTGTGTGTGTGTGTGAGCGTACTTCCTTCAGTCAGCCAGACACAGAATAAAATGTGCAACCAGTCACAGAACTCACAGTCACAGATTAGATTGTGTAATGAAAATATTTGCGTTAGGTGTCTGTTAGGCGTGCGAGGTGATGTCAGTGGGGTGAAAGTTCCCTATATGAAAAAATACTATGGCAACAAATGACTTCTAGGTACAGCAATTGTTGTTTAGCCAGTGGAAAAAAATATGTAACATGTAGAATTAAATTTGTCTTTGTATTTCAGAATTTACATGAATGTTAATATAAAAATATAATTAGCAAAAAATGTAAGAGTAATACAAATTAGAAAACAACTGCGATTGTATCATGATTTATTGTTTCTGCGCCCAACGAAATATTGATATGGTAGAACTTATACTTTACTAGGGTATCACCAAACTGACCCAAAAAAAACAAAATGTCTGGTTTGTTTTTGGCGGTGGTCTTTTACGATAGTTTTGTCTTTAATACCCGTGATTTACTGTGTTTTATCGTGAAATTGTGTTGCTGGCGTTGAGTTGAGTGTTTATTCTTCCGCCACAAACACTTGTGAGACAGGACTTGAAGTAATTTCTGAGACAGTGACTCTTATTTGTGTTTGAGATAATGACTCCTATGTAGCTTTAATTTACTTGTTTTACTGTGTATTTCACCTTTGAACATTCAAAATGTCTAAAAGAAGTACTCGCAGAACTTGCGAGATATGTGGCATAAGGGGAGCGCATTTGGAGAATCGTTTGTTTTTTGCCTACTTTCCTTTGGATGAAAACCGGTAAGTGCTTCCTATATACAATGTACGTAAAGATTACAATATACTACACCTACCGAATACAAGCATAGGTAGCTAAAACTACTAAACATTGATCATTATCATTTTAACAAAGTCATCAACTGCTCAGCTGGACAGGCATAGTAGGTAGGTAGGTAGTTACTAAATTAATTAATTACATTGCTTTTCTAGCTGCAGAGAATGGGTGCGAGTTACTGGCAACAGTGATCTTGTGCATTTACCTATTGAAAAATTGCACACTATAAAGCATGTATGTGGAAGACATTTCAAAACAAAAGATATGAATAAAAATGGTAATTGGCTGAAGAAGCGTGCTGTGCCTTGCCTGCAACTATTTTCTACTCCCTTACATGATTACGAAATGTCAGGTATTCCTCTACACATGGCCAATACTCAAGGTAAATATTACATTTATTCCATTAGGTTAGGGTTAGGTTAAGTGGGCGGCATATCATGCTATACATTTTTTTTGCAAGCTAGATCTTATGCGCAAGATACCCCGGTGTAGAGCTGGATAAGCTGTTCACTGTACATCTGACCTGTTGAGCTGTGGCCCAACATGTTTGATCCACTTTTATCCCGGGTAGGGTAACTTAGAATGATGTTGTCGGAAAGAGTACAAAGATTCGATGGTACATCATATCATTATACCTGTCTATACTATACCCTGATTTTTATAACAAAATAAAAATCATTCTAACAGACGCATGTCAATCCTGACTTGGCGACAAGTATGAATCGTGAAGAACCTTTTTCCCACTAATATTATAAATGGGAAAGTTTGTGTGTTTGTGTTTATTTGTTACTCCTTCACGTTGAAACGGCTGGAAGGATTTGGATGAAATTTGAAATGTACATAGCTTATACCCTAACTTAACTCATAGGCTACCTTTTTTTTTCCCGAAAACTGTTCTGGGAAAACCGAATATCATGGGGGCGGAGCCGCGGGCAAAAGCTAGTTATTCCATACATTTCTTTTGTTATTTTTCTAATGTTATCGGAAATGAAGTATAGAGATTGATAACCTGTGCCACCTACCTCTCACACACATTTGCACTAACAGCCACTTGGGTGAACACTGCTTAGTTTAGGCTCAGTTTGTAGTGACCCCACAAACAAGATTATTTACATTAGTTATATTTTATTTCTCGAAAGATATACCTAAATACAACTTTTATATCATGTATTTACAATGTTATTTACTTATTTACTTTTTAATATCAGATATATTTAGGCAAAAAAAATTGTAAAATAAGGTCCGAACTTTAAATGTATAAAGAGACCTAATAATTAATGTCTTGGTAAAATTTCAGATTCCCAAAATCCATCTTCAAGCAACGAAGAAACCCGACAAACAAAAGCCAGATGCAGTAGGGTGGTGGGAAGTGGTTCTTTAGAGCATAAAATGCAAGGTTAACATAACAATGTTTATCTTTCAATACTATATTATTCTGTAATTTTTAACACAATATATGTAAATTGTACATGCCTATTTCAGACTCCCAAAAGCTATCTACAAGCCATCAAGAAACCGAACAAACTGAGGCTGCTTGCAGTAGTGTGCTATCTGATTTTTTACAGCAGAAAATACAAGGTAAACAAAATTTTAATTATCTATGACTAGTAGGTAAAAAAATAAAGGAATAAAGGGAATAATTAAAAAAAAATTCTACATCAAAAGTATGACAGACTGAAAAGGAAGAAATAATAAATTGTATTATTGTCTCTTTATTGCCTAACGTGGAATGTGCTTTCTGTGAGCCAATTTAAGCTCTTTAGGTATAAATGTGTGACTATAATGTACAGTTTGTATTTTTTTAAACATGATCATGTATTTTTAACACATTACCCATTTCAGATTTCTAAAAGCCATCTATTAGCCATAGAAAAACCAGACAAACTGAGACTGTATGCAGTAATGTTTTATCTGATCCTTTGCAGCAGAAAATACAAGGTAAGCAAAGTGATATGCATTACAAGTGGCCCTCTCTGGCTATGTCCAGGTAGATAGATAAGGTACTAGCAGGAGAACTAAGAAAACAAATATCTTATTGTTCTATTTATCGACTATTACAAGTATTAAATTTTCCCATACCTACACTACCCATTGATAAATACTAAAAAAATAAAAGCACATATATAAAATCACGCTCCCATCCCCAAAGGGGAGAGCAGTGCCTTAGCTGACTCATGGGGAGCATCATTTTAAAACGATATTTTTTTTTAGAAAATATTGAGAAACCAAAAGAAGAGCAAGATGCCATATATACCAAGCTAGAAAACATAACTAAAAGAGTCAAAAGGAAACATTTAAATGATGAAGGTAAAAATCTAAATCTAAACGAATAAAAATCCCTGTCTGGACTTAAACGGTTGGTTGGTTGTGATATGAATTTAATTTGGTCCTTTATAATTTTTCAGAAAATGTTGCAATACCAAAAAAAATACGTGAAGCATACACCAAGCCCGAAAAAGCAGATGCTCAAGACGTCAAGAGAAACAGAGAATCTTGGAATTATGAAGGTGCAAATAAATACTTATTCCTACTTCCTACTAATATTATAAATGCGAAAGTGTGTGTGTTTGTATGTTCCGTTTCCACTTTAAAATGGCTGAACAGATTTCGATGAATTTTAGCAAAGAAATAGATTCGACCTTGAAGATGCTGTAATTCAATTAAAAATCTGATCTATGCTACAATAAGATTTGTCCGCTTTTCAAGGTCTAATCTATTTCTATGATAATCAAAATTCATTCTGGGGTTCAACCATTTTGACATGAAAATGGAACACTTTCGCTTTATTGATACACTAAAAGGAAATACAAGCAAGATTTTAAATTTTGCCTCATGTTTCAACTGTCATGCATGACTTCGCATAACATAAAGTGATGTAAGTAAGTAATCAATGTGAGAAATATATTGTTTCAGATCTGACCCCAAGAAAGAAAAAGCTTATTAAAAAACTTAAAAAAACTTGGTGCACACTTCAATCGCTTAGAAGAAGCCCTACATTACTGGAAAAGATAGTCTCCAGTTTTGAAAGAGCTAATTATAAATGCTTGCCAAAATTATCATTATTGGCATAGAGGCTGTTGTTGTATTTTACTTGTAACTGATTGTGAAAGTAAATAAACCAGAATTAGTAACATGTTTAACTGTTTTTTTATTACTAAGTATTTAAAAAATACTTGCAAATATCGGGCCCCTCCCCCGCTCCTACTATCGAAAAATTTTATCGACTAACGAACATCTCTAAATAACCTCGATATCGATATTTTTCCTACCATAAACTACTTCACTATCTAATCTGTCACTATGACAGCGCTGTGGCAGAACATGGCATTTGTTCAGCGTTGCCAGAATGTTACAAAAGTAACATTTTACGTTACTTTTGACCCTCTTATGTTACCTCCGTGTTACACGATTCAAATGTTACTTTTGTGTTACTTTTTAGATTTTTCAGCAAACAAAAAAATATTGTGAATCGAAACGCATCCAAGAATGATATTTTTTTGTTCGTCATGTTGGCGGACTTGATTTTGTGGACTGACTGATGCGACGTCGGAGCAGAGCGAAAATCTGTCGACTTCGTCGTACCGCGTATTCACTCACTCGCGTGTATTTATCAATCTTCCATCCCGGTTACTTAGGCGTGCGAGCAAGTGAGAGGTGACTGAATTTGAAATAAAAGATTTATCTAGCGTGGTGAAGAGATTCCCAAACATTCAAGATGATGTTAATGATGTGGAGCAACAAAAAGAATGGAAAAAGCATGCAGTCCTCGGCCATAACGACTTAGACTTGTCTCAAAATGTTGAAGAATATTGGAGACAAATTTTGAAGCTGAAGGATTTGACTAGTACTTCGTTATTTCCAAATTTAAAAAAGGTTATCGTGTTTTTGCTTGTGTTGCCTTTTTCAAATGGAAGCGTGGAACGGATTTTCAGTCAACTTAAATTAATAAAATGTGAAAACAGTAACAGGCTAAACACTGGAACCATTTCTTTGATGGTTCTCCTTCGAAAGCAATGATGTATCCAAAAATAACATATAGTAGGAGTGGTGACGGTACTGACTACTAATAATTTTCACAATATTCTTTAAACCTCAAAAAGGTTTAAGAAACAATTTTTCATGACAACGATGCTAATATAAACGCTTTTTTTCCAGGTTTCACCAGTTCAAATTTAACTTTCCCTGAAATACTCAGCCATATTAAGCTAAAATGATTTTTTTGTGCCAATAAATCTCCAACTTCTCTATCATTGTCTATGTGAATGACAGTGAATTTACAATCGATTAAAGAAAAATTAAATGTATATGGGTATTTGGACGTTAGCTACCCTTTCTCTATTAATATAATATCATCATCATCATCATCAGCCATTCGACGCCCACTGCCGGACACAGGCCTCCTTCGTGGTTTTCATAACCATGAGGGGTTTTGCCATAACCGCCACGGATTGGCGATCATAATATTATGATAGCGAATATAATATGATGGCGTTTTTTTTATATTTATTGATGACAAAGCAGGTCGTAGTATTGAGACATTCTTAAATTGGTTGGTATATAAGACACACATTGATTGTGTTTTTTTATTTTTCAGCATCACTATGTCGATTATTCGATCAGCAATTATTAAGATGTTTTCGAAGTTTAACAAAAGGGACAAGAAACTTATTTAAGTTTTTGTGTAATAAGTATTGTGTCGGTTCCCACAATAAAAAAAGGTTATGTTACTTTTCTCGAGAAAATGTTACTTTTTGATCTGCCTCGTGTTATATTTGACTATCTGTCACTGGCAACACTGCATTTGTTAACGAATAAAACCGAAGTACCTACTAGCTTCGGTCTCTTAAAACGCAGTATTACATCCTCTTTGGTTTACGTCTTTTCTAGTAATGTATTTTGCTCAATATTTTAATGTCATTGTATTGTCGGGTGTGATAACGATGTCGATCGTGATTTAGCGTAATTTGCGACGCATTTGTTATCTGTGGATATGCCTCCGCGTTTTCTTTCGAAGTGGTACCTACAAAGTTATTTGTCCACTCATTGCCGAAATTTACTTGCTGCATATCATGCGTGTAACATGCCATTCGAAATCGATGCATTTGTTTAAATGTTCCCTGACAGTCATAATTTGTAAAATATTTCTTGGATTGGTTGACATTGATTTTTGCAATTCCTTGTGTCTCGTACATGGTTTCTGCGTCGTCTCAGTATTCATAACAAATATTTCGTGGGGTAGGGTATGTATGTCGGATTTTACAATAATTCTTTGTGTCTTGTCAATGTAGGCTTCCTCCCCGCATATTCTGTTTGGTTCAGTAATTAAACATGCTAGGTCCTTTGCAGTCTGTAGCGATATAGATAGTCTTTATTTGTGGAAAGTTTCATTGGTGTATGTAACATGATGAAGGTTTTAGAGGTGCAAGTGGTGCACGGGCAGGGAGGGGATGTAAGTTCAAAGGCCTCTGTTGTAGTACTAGTAAAGTTGGCCACGCGCACAAACTACTATAACTTCACAAATGTGTCTAACTAAGGTCAGTTTCTAAATTGAGAATTTCGCTAAGTAAATAGTTAACTGTAGTGCTGTCTCTTAGAATTTCTCAGAAAAGAGCGTGACAGAACGTTACTTATGTATTTACTTAGTGAAATTTGCAATTCAGTAAGCAGCGCTGAGTTTCTTAGAGATGCATGTGTCTGCATGAGATGCAATTCGGCTAGTTGCTTACTCAGCATTATGTACTTATGATGTAACAAGCTTATAACTAGTTGTTTACTTATGCTACCATACTACAGTATGTTTCATTATTTGTCTTGTTAACACACTGCCTCATTTCTGTATATTCCATGTACCGTTCAATTATGAAACCTCCAAGGTTCTGTGGGCTATGGTCAGATAACTAGAATGGACTTGCAGATTGGATAATAACTCAAATGGTAACAGTTTTTTTTATTTAACTGTTTCCCTAGGGGTAGATTTTATGGTTTTTCGGTACGAATTCATGTTTTTACACCTAACCTGACCTAATTAGTGGTGGCTTTGTGTATGAAAGTACATGTATTTATTGTGTTTATTCCTGTCATAAGTATAGCATAGCAGCCTATATACATCCCACGTGGTAAATCACCGCACATGCTCACTCAGGTTTCCTCACGATGTTTTCCTTCACAGTTAGCGAGTGGTATTGCTACTAAAACTTCACAAATGTACGTAACTTACTAAACAAAGTCATAGGTACATGCCCGCACTGGGAATCAAACCTGGGTCTCCCGCTTCCGAGTCCAATGTTCTACCCACTAGGCTGCCACCGCATGTACAGTCGACAGCACGCCACGGTACCCATTGCGGACTTTGGACCCGGGACGGAGCACTGGCATTTTAGTGTGCGAGCGAGTGCAGCATATTTTTGTCATTTCGCCTTCACTTTCTCGCATGGGTGCAGCTACTCGTGACGTCATCGCACGAAAACCAGTTTTGTTTGACTGAGGCATCGAGCGGACTAGTCATTGCTGTTGCGACGTATATTTTATACGTCTTTTTTTTGAGGATGGGCTTGATGAAGTTTGATATTTTGGAGAGAAAATAAAAACACAACCATCGCACTTTATCGGTTGACCACAGACCACTTTTATTGTTTTTTTTTTTTAATCTAATAGTTTGACAAGATGCGTTCAAAACTAGCAATTTACAACATCCTCCAACACCAAAAAGAACAATAATTTATCTTATTAGTTAACTATTCTTATCTTAAGACAATCATAATTTTCACAAAATAATCTTAGGTATGTTGCTCAAATGTTGAACATAAAAATGTTTCTTTCTCACACAATCATCAAATAATTATGGAACTTATCCAACTGTAGGTATCAGTTTTAATAGAATAGAATAAGTAAGAATAGTTTTAATAGAATGGTGTATATCAAACAATCATGAATGAAACAATCAACAAACTTTCTTAATTAGTAGATACTGTTCACAAAACCATATATTATTATTAATCATAATACCACTCTGACAGTCAAGATAGGGACCAGACATAAATTTACCAGTTTATTATAATTATTATTGTTGAATTTAAACATAACAGATAACCAAAACCAGAAACCTAAATATATAAATCATATTTACTAGGGAATCTTACCTTTCTTCCACAACGTGTGGACTGTTGCTGATTGTCCTGGAGACTTGGTGTAGCACCATCTGATCCTATGCTGTCAGGAATGACAGGTTGCGGATTGATTTTATTATTGTTAGGAAATGTTGGAATCTGAGAGGTTGGTATCAAAGGTAAGTTGTTACCTGATACTTCCAGTTTATAGAGTCTCTGAACAGGACGGATTTTTATGCCTGTAGCAGTCTTCACTCGTGCTGTCCTCTGAACACCATCTTTACCTGTATATAATTCTTCCAGAATACCTAACGGCCATTTAACCCTCTTTTCATCTGACTCTACTAAAACAATATCGCCCTTGGCAATGTCATCTGTTCTTTCATTACCCTTTTGTATTAAAACAGTTAAGTATTCTGATTTGAACCTTTGACGGAACTGTTCTCGGATAATTTGTAAATATCGTAGCCGACTATTCGTGTTATTAGCATCAATAAAATCGAGATCAGTTACATCTGAGTTAGGTAGGGGTTGTATAAAATGTGCTGGAGTTAATGGCTCCAAACACTCACCTTTATCATCATTTATGTAGGTAAGTGGACGCCCATTCATTGTGGCCTCCACGTCACACAGCAATGTCTCAAATTCGATGTATGAAATTGAAGCTTTACCTAATATACGTCGCAGAAGATCTTTCATTATTCGAATGAGTCGTTCCCAATAGTCTCCCCACCAGGCAGCTGAAGGTGCGTTCATCTTCCAGTTTATTCGTCGAATTGTCGACTCTGTCTGGATTGCATCCCAATTTAATGAGGTGAGTAGGTTTTTTGTACCGTGAAAATTCGTACCTTGATCTGACATCAACATGTGAACTCGTCCTCTACGTGCTATAAATCTGCGTAGTGCCATAATGAAGGCTTCTGTTGATAAAGAGCTTGTTAGTTCCAGATGTACTGCACGATACACAGCACAGGTGTACAATACTATCCAGCATTTCTCTCCTCCACGTAGATGTAATGGACCTGCTAGATCGACTCCTGTCGTCTGGAACGGCGCTAAACACGTGATGCGTTCATTGGGTAGCGGCGCAGCAGGTGCTTGTGTAGGTTTTGAACGGTATCTCGTGCATATAATACAGGATGAAATTACTGACCTTACAAGACATCGTATACCTATAATCCAGTATCTCGTTCGAAGGTCTGCAATCAGTTGATTAGTACCTGCATGTTGTAACTGCACATGCCTTTGTGTCACCATCAATGCCACCACTGTATGTTTTGCTGGGAGCAGATAAGGGGTTCGCGTACATTCTGGTAAGTCTGACAGTAGAAGTTTAGTTTTTATCCTAACAAGTCCTTCTTTATCATCTAATTTTGTCAAATTTCCAGATTTGCTTTGCATGATCTCACTGCTATCCTGCTGTATTAATCTTATTATAGCCTTTTCTGCTTTATCATATTCCATAAAAGTTATTTCTCCTCTCCTTTTGTTATTGACATGCCTTATGTTATGTAAAAATCTAAGTACCCAGGCTGTTGATCTTATTAGTTTTGAGTATTTAGAAAAATAGCTCTGTAATGCATGTAGCATATTATCTTTCTTAGACAGACTTGTATTACATACAGATTTTTTGGTTTCCCGGTGTACCTCGCGTTCATCTACGACCAACTCAGAGCGCGGCCACTCCACCGGCGGCAGATGCAACCACGACGGCCCCTCCCACCAGCGAAGATCGAAGAGTGTCTTTGCAGTGCAACCTCTGGATGCCAGATCCGCCCAATTATATTCACCTGGAATGTGATACCAATTCTTAGTATTAGTGTGCTGTCTTATCTCTTTTACTCGGTTCCCTACAAATGTATTCCAAGCTAAATCTCGTTTTATCCAACACAGTGCTACAGCAGAGTCTGTCCAACAATATTCTGGGCAATCAGTAAGGGATAAGCTATCTCTTACATTAGACAGTAAGCGTGCGCCTAATAATGCTGCTATCAGATCTGCTCGAGGTATAGTGACTCTCTGTGATGCTGTTACCCTTGCTTTAGCAGAAATAAGCTGGACTGTGACATTTCCTCCTTTTTCGGCTCTCAACATGACACATATGCCATACCCATTTTGACTAGCATCAGAAAATAAATGAAGACTGACCTTACTTTCATTGAGGATGTCTGCTGTAATCCGACGGGGTATTCTGCAGTCCTTCAAGAAATGTATATACTTATACCAATCTTTAAATCTAATAATCAAGTCATGAGGCAGCTCCTCGTCCCATGTTAGTTGACGTCGCCATGTTTCTTGTAGTATTAACTTCGGAGTTAACATAACTGGAGATGTATAACCTATTGGATCATACACCTTCTGCGTAAGTGACAACAAACCTCGTTTTGTAATGCACTGAAGACTGTCATAGGGCGGCAGGCTGTTATTATTGCAGTACAGTTTGTCTGAGACAGTGTCCCATTGCAAACCCAGCACCGAAATAGTGGTCTTACCTGTCTCATTAATTCCTTGGGATGTTACCCACATTCTGAGGTTAAATTTAGCTGCGAGCATAATCTTTTTCAAAATTATCATTAGCGGTGGCAGCCCATCCACCGGGGGCGTTGCCTGCTTCGGTTAGACAACATAGGCCCCGAGCCCTGTGAGGACCTTGCGTTATCCTCCTTCGGTGCATTACTTCGATGCCGGCTTGATTGGTTACGGCAGATCCTAAAGCACCGGAACTTAAGATGTTTACGTGTCTGTTGTATAACGGCATCTGGTCATCGTTGAGTGGTCCAACAGTTTCAACGTACGCAAGATTGGCCTGCGTTACTCTTTTTTGGATTTTATCCATGACGTTGAGACCTTTTTCATTGTGCTCACGTCTCAGTTCGACCATCTTGAACCGATCCTTCATTTCAGCGAGTACCGTATAAACTCGAGTCTGTAGTAACGCTGAATAACGGTAGCGTCCTTCAAGGGTATCATCGTTGGGGAATTCAATCCCAGCTAAACGCGCGTTGGCTCCTGCGTTAGCTATGTCAATATCGTCAAATCCCAGTAAGTTCCTATTTGGGATGAGATCGCCAATTAGCCCTGGGGGCAATGGCTGGTAGTCTGCCTGATGCGCCGCGGATGCTGTCACGCGGTTTGAGGTGACGAGTGGTGAAATGTAACACTCGTAAGCATTGTGCGAAGCGGCGTTGAGTACTCCGAAGCTGCCACTTGCTGCTATTTCAACACCATCGACGATTACAGGTCCCTGAGGTATTGCAGCTTGGGGTAAGTTTACCCGTACCTCCCTGCCATCCTGAGTGATAACACTCGTAACATGTGAGATATAGTCGGCAATGAGATATAGTCGGCAATGAGATATAGTCGGCAATGAGATATAGTCGGCAATATACGCAATCGGCGTAGCCCCGGCTGCCTGAGTGATCTTAAACGATCACGAAGGTTAAGCAACACAGGGCGCGTTCAGTGGATGGATGGGTCGCCGTCTATGCCTAACGCTAGTGGCATTTTTCCGAGCGGTTCCGTGCTTCGCAAGGCACGTTAAGCTGTTGGTGCCGGCTGCCGTCGATGGATGGCAGTCGTTAAGCCAAGTCAGAGGCCTTAGGGCGGCTTGACAACTTCTGACAGTAGACGAGCCACTAGTCTACAAGCCTCCACCAATCCGGACTTGGCCCCCGTGGTGGAGTATGGCCTATACCTTCCTCAGGGAAGAGACCCGTGCCCCTCGGTGGGGACATAATGGGTTGATGATGAATAATCTTCTTCGCCTCTTCAATGAACCTGTTAGCTTCTTCTTCAGTGTTCACACTTACCAAACAGTTGTCAACATACAGTGATTTCTCCAGTGTCTCTGCTGTACTACCTAGCGGACCATCTTTCATCTTTCTTATGTGGTGTTGCAGCGTAGCAGACAGCAAAACGGACTGGAAGTTAACCCAAATACTACCCTACAATGTCTATAGGTTATAATTTCTTTCATGGTATTATCCTGATACCATAGGAATTTCAGAAAATCCCTGTCTTGTTCTTTTAGACTAATCTGAAAAAATGCCTTTTCTATATCTGATGTTATTCCAATAGCCCCCTTTCGGAAACTATGAATCAGATTTGGTATGCAATCTATCAAGTTAATACCTTTCTCTAAGCAAGCATTGAGACTTAGACCATTCTTATCTGTGGCAGATGCATCGAACACCGGCCTCATGGCACAAGTGAGACTTTGTTCCTTCATGACTGGTCGGTGGGGTAAAAAGTGACCTGTATCGTGGGTTGGTTTCACCTTTTCAATGACTCCTAAGTTTTCCCAATTTTTCAGTATGGAGTCATACTGTTCAAACCTTCCACTGCTCACCAGTCTTTTCGACATAACTTCTAACCGCATTTTGGCCTTGCCATAGTTGGGATGCAGGTCTTGGTAATTAGGCTTAAAGGGGAGCTGAACCACATACCTGTCATCCTGTTCTGCTATAGTTGTCTCGAAATTAGTCATTATTTCGGTTGCTGTCTCCAGTTTTGTCTTGACCTCAACCGGATCTTGTATACCAAGTGTCTCCAACGCCCAGTAACCTGATAAATTATCACATTTACAATGGAGTAATGTTGTTAGATTGTTACTGGATTTTGAACATACCTGAGTTCCCTGCAGTGTCCAACCCAGTCTTGTATTTATTGCCACCAGTCCCTCTCGCAGCTGTATCATTGTACCTGTCAACAGAAATCCTAAAAAGTCTGCCCCAATCAACATCCCTATATCTGTGATACCCTCCCTATCTGTCAGAGTAATGTTATGGTCACACAACAACTTATTCAGTTGAATATCACTTGGGTTCCTCTTAGGGACATTCCCGCAAATCTGTGATTGGCTGATGGCCATTACATTCATGTTAAATGAGCTCACTGTACTTTTGAGCTTGACATCATATACATTATACTCCTTTGGTCTTGTCTCAACTCCACCAAATAAACTATGGGCTAGTACTTCCTTGCCGCATGGTGGGATCTTGAGATTATCCACCACCTCTTGTTTGATGTAGGTACGCTGAGATCCAGAGTCGAACAAAGCTCGTACAGGCAACTTCTTGTTGTTGCATTCAATCTCCACAATCACAGTCTGTAACAGTGTCTCTCCTCTAGGGTACATGGTTGATAGGGTTGCAGCCTTGCTTGTTTCTTCACTGTGCACTGTATCTTCTTGGCATAATAATGTAGAGTGACGCTTTCCACATCTTAGGCACTTAACAGAGGCTCTACATACCTTAGGGTGATGGCCCTTTCTCAGGCAAATTGCACAGGCTTTCTTGTCTTTCAGGTACGCTCTTCGCTGCTCGATCGTCATCTTTAATCCTTTGTAGCATTCAAGGCTAGAATGTGTCTCCTTTTCGCACCATATACAGGTATTCAGTTTCTTTGGCTGTGTTTTTGTGCATTACTAAGTAGGCATTCTGCTGTTGGGATATTGCTACTTCTCTTCATATCTGTTGTTTCAGTCTGAAAGGTTTCTCTGGTTATCTTGATTCGTTGCTCACCATCAACTTCCTTCTTCAGAAACTCTAAAAGGCATGCTAGTTCTTCTGCGACATCCTTGCTAATGCTTATTCTTGTCCTCTCCCATGTGCGGAGTAGTTCTTGAGACATTGCAGACTCTACCATCGGTAGAAGGAAGGCGGCATACTTGTCTTTCGTTACTCCTAATGCATCTAAGGCTCTGAGGTTTGCATTAAGCTTGTCATACAGCTGGGTGAGAGTGGTCTCTTTCTTCATAAGTACCAGAGCCAATATCTCTCTCACATAAACCTGAATTAGCAGTTCTTCTCTAGCATATCTCGCTTTAATCTGGCTGATGCAGTCTTCATATGCCGTTGGCGGAAAACTCTCTACCAGTGACCTAACCTCAGTGTATTCTTTCATGGATTGAATCAGGTACTGGTGTTTATCAACATCATCCATCGTATTGTCATTGTGTATCTTGCTGAATTGGCCCCAGAAGGCAAGCCAATTTTTCAGCTCTCCATCAAAGGTGGTAAGTTGCAATTTCGGCAGCTTGTAATTTCGGTGTATATGAGACATTTTTAGCGTAGAATCTTTACTATTTTCAGTTCTCGCTTCTTCGGTTGAAATTTTCTCATTGTACAGCGCGTGTAGTCGAAGCCATTTTGTTTGGTACCTCATGGCATCTTCCATTTCTTTTTCGAGTTCGTCCTCTTCAAAGTCTACGAGGATAGTCTCCTTAATCTTGGAGTCCAGTCCTTTAAGGTTTATCCGCATTTCGTCCAGTTTCTGGTGCAAGATATGCCATTCTACGTCGGTCTTTTCATGTTGTAATATGGCCTCAAGTTCGTTGGCATACTTTGTGAATAATCTTCTCGCCACTGACCTTTCTTTCTTCGCTAGATCCATATTTGATAAAATCACGGTCGCCAGATGTTGCGACGTATATTTTATACGTCTTTTTTTTGAGGATGGGCTTGATGAAGTTTGATATTTTGGAGAGAAAATAAAAACACAACCATCGCACTTTATCGGTTGACCATAGACCACTTTTATTGTTTTTTTTTTAATCTAATAGTTTGACAAGATGCGTTCAAAACTAGCAATTTACAACAATTGCATTCCTTCTTCAATTGGGTGAGGCCGAGAACTTTCCCACTTAGTAACATTGAGTAACGTAGATACTTCTATGTTACGGTAACGTAGAAGTAACATGAAAGTAACGAGTAAAAGATGTAAGGCCGATTTCATACTGCACCTTTTTGATGTAATACTTTATGCCTTACTAGCTGTGCCCGCGACTCCGTTCGCGTACATTTCGATTTTTACGAAGCAGCATTTGTATGGGGGCCACGTCTTATCATAACTGGAGCTAGAATTTAAATAGCCTATCCTGTGTCCCAGATGTCTATATGTTTTTATACCAAATTTCATCAAATTAGGATAATTGGTTTAAGAGTTATGGAGGAACATACATACATACATACACACATACAGAAAAAAATTCTAAAAATCGTGAAATTAGTTTCAGTATCATATATTGAGCCTATAAACACAATGTCTCTGAAAACAAACTAACTTACTCCATGACCGACCCTTACAGATTTATTATTAGTATAGATAGTATAGATGATATGCATGGATAACAAGAAAATATAAAACCAAATCTTTTATCAAATTATGTCTTTTATTTAGATTAAGTGCCTAACTAAGTACCAAATTAAATTAGTCTTATATAAAAACTAAGTAAACTAAATCACAACATTTTTATTGTTCCTTTAAATCTTCTAGTAGTAAATTACACAGAAAATAATTAAATTTATTTTTCATAAGAAACTAAGGAAACAGAAAAACAATAGTAATTCTTCTTCTAAAACTTTTAGCAATAAAATATACAGAAAACAAAAAAAAAACAGTTATCAAAACTAAGTAAATAAAAACACATTGTTATTGTTCCTCCAAATCTTTCAGTAGTAAAGTACACAGAAAATTATTAAATTTGTTTTTCATAAAAAACTACTAGCAATAAAATATATTTAAAAAAAAAAATCAGCCTTATCATAACAACATAAGTAAACAAAAAATAATATTTTACCGCTGCGCTGGGCGGAAAGCTAGTAAGTAGTTAAAACATAGCGATGGAAGGTTATAAGTAATAAAAAAGCATAATGCTTTAAGTAAAAAACGCGATATCCTCATCATTTTCTAGAACAAAATACACTTTCGAAACTGTCTCTCGTTGAATTAAATTAATTTTTTTCACGATAGATATTGCGGTCACAAAATCAATATCTAACTTTCTTTGTACTAAGAACTTCACAGAATTATTTTCATCCTTAACGGTTTTCAAAAATTTTACTTTGTAATTATTTTCGTCATTTTTTTATTCTATGTTCTCAACAAATCCAATGTAATATTTCCATGTTTTTTTTTCAAAATATCTAACAATAACACTATCGTTTATGTTCAAATCAAAGTCAGTTTCCTCAATTTCTTCACACTCTATCATATCTTTTCCTTGTTCTTGATCACTCTGCACGCTTATTTCACTCTCTTCATTATCCTTTCTTCCGTTCTGCTCACTTACTTCATCTTCTCTCGTTTTTTTTCCTTTTTCTTGATCATTCTGATCACTTTCTTTTATATTTCCTCCCTTTTCTCGATAAGTCTGTCCATTTCCTGTACTATTAATTACCTTTCTTTCTTTTTCTCTATCACTACGCTCAGTTTTTGCACTTTTTATTTCTTTTCCGTCTCGTTCTTCTTGAACATTCTGCACATTTTCTTTATTCTCAAATGTATTTTTTTCTTTTTCTTCTTGACTATTTTGCTTATTTTCTTTGTTGTTTAACACTTTTCTTTCGTCATCTTGATCATTTCCTTGAGTTCCTGCCTTCCGTTCATTTCTTTCAATCGCATTCGCCATCTTCCCTCCTCTTTCTTCTTTAGTGTCTATGATTTTTCTTTCTATTTTTTTATCAACTGTCGATTCCTTGTGACTTTCTTTTTCCACTTTATTTCCAATTTCATATTTCTTGTTTAAATTTGTTGTGTTTGTATCAATGTTGTTGTTTTTTACTAAACCTTTGTCGTCTGTTGTTTTAAACATTTGTGCCTCTATTATATCTTTATCTGCAGTATCAAATCGCCTTTTCTCGTTTTCATATTCTTTCTCAATTTGGTCTTCTATTTTTAAAGTCTTTGTAATATCTTCTTTGGTATGATTTTGATTTCCCTTGTTAGCATCTCCTTTTTTAATATCAGTCTTCATTTGATCGCTATCTCTGTTTTTTATTTCAATTAAGGGGTCCTCTTTCTTAAATATATTGCTGTCTCTTAAATCACTACATACAGTATTTTCAGGAATGTTTCTAATTTGTGACAATATTGTCACATTATACTTCTTATCATCTATAGTTTTACGAGATCGTTTTTGTAGGAACTCTTCATTTTCACAAACTATTCTCCTTTTCTTGTCTTGTTTAGTTTTAGTGTCACCATCAGCTTTTTTCAAAATAATTTCGGATAACAACGTCACTCTTTTGTTTGGGTTAATTTTCGTCAATATACCAGTTCTTTCGCTAAGTGCATTGTGGACTGTAGCTGGATCGTTGTCATTATCTAGGCTCATTTCATCATTAGTGTCATCATCGGTTTTTTTTTTAAATAGTTTCGGTTAACAACGTCACTGTCTTATTTGGATTAATTTTCATCAGTATACCAGTTTTTTCGTTCAGTGCATTACGCTCAGTGGCCGGGTCGTTGTCATTATCTATGCTCATTGCATCATCGGAAGATAAAACCGTATCGTCACTGTCCGCATATACAATATCATTTTCGCTATCATTTTCTTCAGTCGATGAACTAATACGCCTTTGCTTCGCTTTCTTGTTTTTCTGTGATCTTCTGACGTCCCTTCTTTTTTTATCTTTCTTTTGTTTATTTGGCTCTCCTTCGTTTAAAAAGCTATGAAGCACTGGTGAGTGACATTCACAGTCACCTCTGGGATCTCCACAGAAACAGCTGAGATCTCTGTGCTTGAGGTGGAACTTCTCTTTTGTTATAAGCTGGTGAATTTTCATGGTTTGTGGCAGAGGACTAAGTTTAGTGTGTATAGGCTGGCTAATAATTGATGGAATGTAAAAAATGTTTATACTGGTGTTTTCCTTTAGAATCTTAAAAGCTGTTTTAGCGTTAGGTATGTCTGTCCCTCGAGCAATGTTTGCATCTAACGTACGTTTGACGACTCCCCCTATGCCATCCGCAGCACCCTTCCCGTGAGCGGCCTAGGTATGTCTGTCCCTCGAGCAATGTTTGCGTCTAACGTACGTTTGACGACTCCCCCTATGCCATCCGCAGCACCCTTCCCGTGAGCGGCCTCAAAGAATGACCAAGTTCCGTAACTAAACCCGTATTCGTAGATTTTTCGACAAAAAAAGTAGAAATTCTTTTTTTGTCGATATTGGGTTGTTGGGCCATCAGAGAAGAAGTGCAGGGTGGAGATGTTTGGATGATTAACTTTAATATGTTTCAAAACGGGATCTAGGTGTGTCCATATTGCTTCTGGATTGTGTTCGTTATCAGGGGAAATGGAACAAAAAGAAATGGGTTTTTGCTGTCCTTTTATAAAGTGCATCGCCTGTATTTCTTTATGATATTTGCAAGTAAAATTCTCTGAGAAATCAATATGGATACATGCCTCATCATCTTTTAAATTATTAATGCAGTCTTTGTATTTCTTGTACTGGTAGTAAAAATTGTAAATGTGGGTTTTAATTTTTTTTATTTCTGAATTAAATGCTTCGATCAACTCTTTTACAGTCCCCTCTTTTCTAATTTTCACCATTTTTTAAATTTTTTTTTGCTCTCCTTGCTTTCTATACTCGTACTCTTTCAACATCCAAATAAACCAACTTGTTTCGTCGGATAGTTTGTCATTGTTAACACATAATTTCTTTTCGACGCACTCGTCACACTTATTATACATGCAATCTTTTGAGGTGCAGTCGCAAACAAAATCTGCTACTACTTCATTAAGGTTGTTCGATTTCAAAATATTTAAAACCTTAAGTTTATCGACCATAAATTGCATGTTGGAATGTTTCATGCAGGCACAGCTTTCACAATTTTTTTGCTTTAGGAGAAAGCACATAAAACGGACGGTATTTTTTAAAAGTGCTGTAACTATTTAGGCCCTCTTCCGAAATAAACTTTTTGTGTAGTATACTAAGTTTTTCCAGTAAATATCTCTTCTGGCGCTTAACTTTTTTAAATGTCCTGTATTCCTTTTTGCCTGCAGTAGCGCTGCTAACGTCATCTTTATTGTAAAACCTTTCAATTTTCTCTTTTAATAAACTGCTTTTAACTTTCTGTTCACTATATTTCTTTATGTTACTTTTTAATCCTAGATATGTCCTAATTTTTGTTTTTTGTTTATATTTCTTTACATTATCGTTATCTAATACTTTTTTCAAAATATTTTTTTCAGCGTTATTCGCACTTTGAAATTGTTCCTTTAATGATTCTGTCAATATAACGTGCTCTAAAAGCTTTTTCTTGACTTCTTCCTTCTTGGGCGTTTCTACGTTAGGGATAGTAATATTTATGAATTCTGAAACTTTCTTTCCAGGTGTCTTTTCTTCATTTTCTCGCAAATCTATATTTTCTGTTTCCTTTCGCGTGGCTAGTTCAGCTAAAACATTATCATATTCTTCCTGCATCTTATCTATTTTTTTTTGTTGTCTGTAAATTTTTTTCTGGAGATATTTAAATCCTTTTCCTAATGTATCTAGCCGTGAACGTAATTCTGCGTTCTCTCGTGTCAGCCTGCGTTCCAAGCGTCGTTGTATATTTTGGTACATTAATGAGTCATCAGCTTGTTGCTTGCTCGAAACTTGTGATGTTGAGGGTTCATTTTGGGGCACAATTTTTTCATCATTTGCCTTTTTTCGATCTTCTTTCCATTTTTGACGTAATTTTTGTTTGTCCTCTTCAGTATAAGTACTCTTTTTTTTTTCATAGTGTCGTGCAGATCTTTCTTTGGCCTTCCTTCTCGTTTCTTCAAACTTGTCGGGGTTTTCGTTTTTCAGCTTTTCGCGATATTTCTTTTGTTTTTTCAGCTGCAGTCATCGGCATCTGTGATATTGTTAATTTATTTAAATCGAATCGAATAGTAAAATCATCATAACATCCCATTAAACGTCCACTGCAGGACAGGGAGCTCCCCCCAGAAAGCCAGAAAAAATGCGTGATCGGGGATTAGTAAAATATATTTATTAAACGCTGGATGTAAGTAGTATAGTATTGGGAACTCTAGGACACTTTTCCGTCGTGAGGGGCTCGCCCTCACTCCTTCAAAGTGTCCTAGAGTTCCCAATACTATTGTGGGAAATATGCAAATTAACCGTCTCTAGAAACCTGCAACTAATTTATTACTTGTCTATATCCCAATTAAACTTTAAGGAATTTTAGACTTACGAATCAACTTACCACAAAATTTTTTTTTTTCTTCAGTTCATAAATAGGAATTATTTATATAAGCGACAAATACAAAAATGATTTCATTGCACGCCTGTAGTTCTAGGTGTTAGTATCGTTTTTTTGTACGCTCGAGAATGAAATTTATACAACAACCGCAATCATTACGTTTGGAAAACATTTGTAGCGAATCGACCAACAAAATAAAACCACATGGAAAACTTTTACCAAATACAATTCGATGTATCATTTGTGGCCCTTCGAACTGTGGTAAAACAAACGTAATGATAGGTCTTCTATTGCACAAAGATGGATTGCGCTACCGAAACGTTTACCTTTATTCTAAAACACTCTATCAGCCAAAATACGTTTTTTTAGATAAAGTCTTAAGTATGGTTCCTGAGATAAATTTTGCAAAATTTCGTGATAACGAAGAAGTGATAAGTCATCAAAATGCCAAACCTTACTCAGTAATGATATTTGACGATGTTGCTTGTGAAAAACAAAATAACATACGTGATTATTTTGCTATGGGTAGACATAAAAAGATTGATTCTTTCTATTTCAATCAAACATACAGTAAGATACCAAAACAATTAATCAGGGATAATGCTAATTTGATCATAATTTTCAAACAGGATGACATCAATCTACGACATATTTATGACGAACATGTCAACGCCGATATGAGCTGGACCCAGTTTCGAGAAATGTGCACAAACATATGGAGTGTGCCTTATAATTATCTGGTCATTAATAAAGATTGCGAAAAAAGTAAAGGATGTTACAGAATGAACTTTGACAAATTCGTTGTCTTTGACTAAGCATATTTTTACTATTTATAACAAGTTACGGATCGAAGCGTCGTTACTAACCTGTTTGCGTTTCCAGAGAAGGTACATATTTTATCGCGCTATGGAAAAGGTACTAAAAACACAGATTGTAAAATCTGCTGAAGCAGTAAAAAGGAAGTTTAAACAATTGAAAGATGTTGATTACGATAATGATCTAGTTTTGGAAAAGGTTTTCAAACCATTAACAAGTCCACTAAAAAGCATAGCCGCCAAAAATGAAAAGATAAATAAGGAGTATTGGGAAGATATACACTGGGATTCTAAAACAAACAATGAGACTATCAAAGAACATAATAAATTTGATGATGGTACGTCTACAAGCTACAACTTTTTGGAAAATAGTGACCGTGACTCGCAAACAAGCATTCAAAAAACTGAGCAGAAAACATCTGGTGAAGCTGACGAAGACGATTTAATGATGGGTGACTCAAGTGACACATCATTTAAAACTCTTGAATCTGTTCAAAGTCCTCGCCAAGATTCTTGAATCTGTTCAAAGTCCTCGCCAAGATTCTTCTTCCTGGTCATTGTCATCGGAAATATTTAGTAATGTACCTTATGGAGTAAGGCTGGAGCGAGGAAAAACTATGTTGGGGTCAATGCGAGTGTCAGTTACAGAAAAGAAGATTTCAGTTGGTGGAAAAAGTTATTAAAATACACCTGGATTAGCTGAATTGTTGTTGAAACTAAAACCCAATTTAAGCTTAGTTAAGGCTGATGATTTGCAAAACTATAAACAATTACTGTTGGAAACAAATGCTCACCGTCGTGATTTAAGTCCTAAACAACCAATAAAAAGTAATAGAGGTATGAAGTATTTGCAAATTATAAAACCTCTCTTTAAACTAACCAAAAATACTTCTAGCAGTATTGAAAGTCTGCCGCAAGGAAAAGGGTTACCAGTCATGAAAAATATGAATAAAAATGTTGATTATGTATACTGGGATGATCCAAATGAATTGGTTGAACGTTTAAAATTACTTATTGCATCTCGCGAAGCTGGTAATACAGGGCTTAATAACGAAATTATTTCTATCATTGAAGAATTGCGTGAATGTGGTGTAATAAAGTAATATAATTACAAACGTAAATGTATTTTCCATCAGTTCTTGTGCATCTTCCTTAAAAAAATGATTAATATTGATAAATTTGGTCACCATGTGCATAAAAGATTTCGCTCATCAGAAATATTTTATAGCACCAATAATAAAAATCTTACTAAAAACCTTAATGGCGAATATGACTTACAATCAGAGAAACTGGTAGGATTGAGACTTCCTGTGCTACCTGATGAAGCTGTCAACAAAGAGTATGTTGATCAAAACTTAAAATTATTTTGCAAAGAGCATGATATTGTCGTCGAGCTAAAAAGTATAAAGAGTCAAATACAACTGCTTCAGAAACAGTTAGATGAAAAGTGTACAAGGGTGGAAGTGGGTAATATTATCAAAGATCAGTTGGTAGCCATCAGAGATATTGCCAGCAGAAATTATGAGTAAAGAAAAAGTGGTGAACGATATTCATAGAGCTGCTAGAAGAAATTTCAATCGACGGCACGTTGTTCTTAAAGGAATCGATGACTTATGGCAAGCGGATTTAATTGATATTCAACATATTCGAAAACAGAATAGAGGATTTAGTTTTATTTTAGTCATTATAGATTGTTTTTCAAAATATACTTGGACTGTTCCATTAAAAACTAAATCAATGAATGAAGTATGTACTGCATTTGAAAAAGTTTTAAAAATGAATCGTGTTCCAACTAACTTACAGACCGATTTGGGAACAGAATTTTATAATAGATCTTTTCAAAAACTTATGCAATTATACAACATTAACCATTATTCAACCTTTTCTACAAAGAAAGCGTCTATTGTTGAAAGAGTTATAAGGACATTGAAGAATAAGTTATATAAATATTTTAGTTTAGTTGGCAACTACAAATGGATGGAAAAACCATTAGTTGATGTTGTGAATTCATATAATAGTACAAAACACCGTACAACAAAGTACCGACCAGCAGAGGTAAACAAAGTCAATGAGCCCAAAGTTTTAGAAAATATTGTAAACTCTCACGCAGAGACATCCTCAGTGAAACCAAAATTTAAAGTAGGGGATTACGTTCGTATTAGCAAGTACAAGGGGTGTTTTTACAAAGGTTATACTCCCAATTGGTCGACCGAGTTATTTACCATTAGCAAAGTTAACAAAAGTATTCCCATAACATATCGTATTAAAGATCAACAGAATCAGTTAATAAAAGGTAGTTTCTACGAACAAGAATTAAATAAAACATGTTATCCTGGTGTTTATTTAATTGAAAAGGTGTTGAAAAAGAAAGGAAATAAGCTATTCGTCAAATGGCTTGGATTAAAAGACGATGAAAACAGTTGGATCGCAAAAAATGATGTTGTTAAATAATGTTGTTATATTACAATCATGATCACCAAATATTATTCATTCGTTCGTAAGTGATGACTGGAAGAGGACTTGTTAATAAATTAATAAATAATTTACCACTTGAGTTACATTTACCGGGATATAACTATTGTGGCCCAGGCACAAAACTAGAAAAACGTTTACTAAGAGGTGATAAAGGTATTAATCAATTAGACGATGCTTGTATGCGTCACGATATTGCCTATGCTAAATACACCGATACGCGCGATCGTCATCAAGCTGATAAAGAATTGATGGAAATGGCAAAACTACGATCAAAGGCAAAAGACGCAAGTAGAGGAGAAAGACTTGCTTCGTGGTTAGTAAACAAAGTCATGAAAGTTAAAGTTAAGGCAGGTGCTGGTTTGAAAAATTTTAAAGCAGGTATTAGAAAAGTACGTACACAACTAAAGAAAGCCAAACTAAAAAACAAACAATCTGCTATTAAATTTGCTTATTTAACTGCAAAAAAATTGTTTCCTAAGAATATGAAAGTACAGCTACCTCGAATAATACCAATTCCAAAAACTGGAGGAATACTACCACTTCTTCCTATATTCGCTTGCCTTTCGGCGATAGGCTCATTAGCTGGAGGGGCAGCTGGAATAACAAAAGCAGTAAACGACTAAATCTGCCCAAGAAAATTTAAAAGAATCAATACGTCATAATAAGATGATGGAGGCAATTGCTATTGGAAAAGGACTGTACATCAAACCGTACAAAAAAGGCGGTGGACTTTGTTTACATACAAAAAACTGTTAAATAGGCTACCCCGACGTGCACTCACAAATGAAGATATAATGAAATATGTTAATAATAATAATATACCATATTTCAGAGGTGTGTATATGAGAGACAATTTGCCTCCAAAACCTAAACAAATTGAGTGTGCGATTATCAATTTAGACAGTTCTGACAATCCTGGAACTCATTGGGTAGCCTTTGTAAAAATTTATAATTATTGTGAATATTTTAACAGTTTCGGAGATTTAAAACCTCCTACAGAATTGGTTAAATACCTAAGTGGCACAGATTTGTATTACAATTATACTAAATATCAAGCATACAACACGTTTAACTGTGGACATTTATGTCTTCAATTTTTAAAAGGTTTCTGGGAACGAATCACTTAACTATGTCTTTCACAATGTCTATAACGGGCACAGACTCTGCTCTTGTAACAAATTATTCTCCGGCTTTGGAAACTGATGGTGATTATGAGTGCGGCCTCCTGTACTTTACTACTTTTAATTCAATACCTAATGTTGATAACAGAAATAATAAATTCTATTACGGTAAAGATGGGGTTGTTACAATACCTGAGGGTTCATATGAACTTGAGGATATTATTGAATTCCTAACTAAACATGTTAATGATTGTGTTTTGGAATTAACTTGCAATAATAATACGTTAAGCACCAGTATTTTTTGTAGCAAAGACATTCACTTTGATAAAGAGAACTCAATAGGATGTACATTAGGATTTGGAAAAGTATTTTTAAAAGCTAATATATTACATACATCTTCCTATCCGATCAACATTTTACCATCAGCCATAGTCAGAATCGAATGTGATATTGTGAGCGGATCATTTATTAATGGAAAACCTAGCCATATCATTTACGAGTTCTCTCCGAATGTGCCGCCGGGTTATCGAATAATTGAAATTCCTAAAAACGTTATTTATTTCCCAGTTATCCAAAACAGTGTGAGTGCAATTAATTTTAGAATTTTGGATTTAAATAACAACTTACTAAATTTAAGAAGAGAAGAAGTACAACTCTGTTTACATCTTAAGAAAAAATGATTGATTTCAATAAAACCCTGTGTACTACCAGCAGACAGCGCAGTTTGCTTTCAAATATTACGAAGGTACCACCAAAAAGAAATAAATTAACAAAAGGCAATAAGCAATTTCTCAAATTAATAAATTTGTTAAAGTAACTAAAATGCTTAATATAGCAGAACCTTTTGTACAAGACAACAGCATTGAAAGTATTCAGATTCATTCCTATAAGCCTTATGTAAGCAGTTATAATAGGAACGATGAGATACGGATTCCGATTAACCAGCAGGACCTTTACATTCTACCGTCGGAGAGTACTTTGTACGTAGAAGGAAGGATCAGCATAATCAACAGTGAAACTAAAGCTAAAGTGACCGAGATTCAATTAATAAACAACCCAATACTATTTTTATTTCAAGATATTCGTTATGAATTAAATGGGGTCGAAATCGACAAGATTAAAAATGCAGGCATAACAACCACGATGAAATCTTTATTATCAATGAATGAAAGTGAATCAAAAATGTCTTATGCATGGGGTTGGAACGTTGACGGTATTAAAAACACAACGGGTGGAACTTTTTCAGGCTGTCTTCCACTTAATAGAATTTCAGGATATGTCCAGATTCGATCATTGTAACTTGCGTGACGTAAAAGTGTTTTTAAACTCAACCTACTTCCCTTATGAAAACCTGAACGTTAAATTTAGCAATGATAATTATGCTTTATTATACGAGTTGTATTTGCTAAATTTCAACAGTCTTACTACAGCCGTCTTCCAGAACCCCTGCTAAATTATATCGATTTCAAAGAAAAAACTCCATTATTTGTAATTGATTGCTGTCGTCAGAATGATACGTTGAAGACTGGGCCTGTCGACGTTCGTGTTGAGAGCGAGATAGCGATACCGGACAAAACAACTGCATACTGTCTAATATTGAACGATTGTATAATAGAATACAAACCTCTTACCAGTATAGTGAAGAAAATATCATGAATCCGGAATATATTTTTGTAGATTTACAAGGCTTTAAAGACTACAAAAATAATTTCATTGTCAAAGAATTTGCTACAGCAACAAGTGACAATACAGAAGTTTTTTTAATAAAACCCCCATTTCCTTTCAAACATTTAACTGACGAAGAAAAGAAACAAGTTGTTTGGCTCGGGAAAAATCGGGGCATCTACTGGAGTGAAGGATTGATAAGCTATAAAGAATTCAAGAGAATGATTCAGTCATCCTTATTTGGTAAAACCTTAGTTGTAAAGGGGCTTGAAAAATGTAAATGGGTTCAGGAGCTATGTCCGAATAGCATTGTTGGCGGGGCAAGGACGTTGGCGAAATGGATATACCTAATCTTAAGACCTTAATTTCTTATTACTGTACAAATAAATGTAGTAAGTATAACTGTCTTATTCATAACGATTACTGTGCATGTTATATGTATAAGAAGATGGTGTGTGGACAGTGGAGTGTCAATATTATAATTTTTTTAATTAAGTTCTTACTGTTGAATTTGTGTTTAATTATTATTTTATGGAAAATAAATGTATGCCTACGTAATTTTATATTTCTTTCTTGTATTTATTTGTTACTGAGAAAAAGAAAAAAAAACAGTCAGTCTAATTTAATATATATTTTAATGATTCGCATCTTAACATCGGTAACACTTATTCTATTTTATAACTAAGATTTAGAATATTTGAAACAGTTCAATATAATTATAAAGTATTACTACTGAATTACACCATAATGCTAGTTACCGAATGAAATTTAAAGAAAATTTAATTTGAATATAATTTCAAACATAATACTAATAATAAACAATAAAATAATAAACGCTTAGTAATCATTACCATTATTACTTAACTTCCTACTCATTCTGTCAAGTAAATTTTCGGTCGTGTCCATTATTTCGTCGGTGTGATCCATCACCATATACTGCGCATTCGACGTTTCCACTTCACTGTCACTGGATAAGTCAATCACTTTGATTTTTATCATTCGCAAACCTTTACGCCGCGATTTCTTCACAATGTAAGAAGTTGTAGTCTGCGCTTTCTTTTTGGAAGGCCGCACTCGCTTGTTTGGATTTCGTGGAGGAGGTTCTGGAGCACCCACTTCTTCAACATCCTCGCTCTCAAATCCTGTTAGTAAATGCTGGCCGTAGAAGAAAGGATCCGTTATCGCCGGACTGTAGGTCATCTTGATGATCTGAAAATAAATAGGAACTTTTAGTATCGATAAAATTATAATAGTAGGTAGATACTTATTCAAAGTACAAGTTTCAACTTACCAAAATGGAAATATTTTATCAGCACAGTTACTCGTCTCGATGCTATCGATGTTAACTTGCGAATGAATTACGGACTCAGTCAAGCTTCGTCAGCATTGTTCGAAAGACTTGACCGACCAATATCTTTAGAGCTACCTCTCCCCGCTGTATGCAATGCTGTGCGACGATGCATAGCATCGTCGCGGGCAGCCCCCTCCCCGCGCGCTTCACGCGCGCGAGCTCGCAAATATTAGTTTAAACAAAGGATGACTTGATGACATAATTGCGACAGGTTAGGTCTTGCTTGACGTGGAACTGAAATGAAGAATCTGATGACACACCCAGAGCAGGTTAGGTCTCGATCAAACCTATCACGGATATGGAATAACTATGAACACAGATATTTTTTTCAGATAACGTTTATTTTAGTGTAGGTAGGTACCTAAATGTCTATAGTACAATATTACCTTAAATTATACACACTTGCAAAATTCACAAAAACCTGATTTCACATTTTTTTATTATACTTAATACTAAAATTACTTAGATAAAACTTAGTACATAGCGTCATACTTAAACCATTTAAATATGTTTTATTTAGAATAATGAGTTATGCCCCCAAGCTACAGTGGACACTTTGTCTGGCATTATACATCTTTTGTCGTCTGTGTTAGACAAAGCAATTTTATTTACAGACTGGGTAAATATTTCGTGTTTTATCGACTTGAAAAGATTTTGCTTTCGTCTAACTATTCTATCGTTCAGTAACACTTCACGATAATCGCTTGTAGCTAAATCTCGGACTACACACTTTTTCACCCCTTTGGCTTTCTTAATTACCTGCTAAGTGGTTTTTATGCAATACAATTTTGAGCGCAAACCAATAAATTCTGTCATAATTTTTCCTCCCAACTCATCTTTGAATAAACCAGGCACTTTTTTGTTTACCAAAGATAGGTCGAACTGATTCCGAGGTTCGTAATTGCTTGTATCAAAAAAATCCATCAAGGTTTCTTTCATATCTTTGTAAAAATCTTCGGTTTGAATTTCATAGATAAAGCTATCAGTGTCGGTGTAACAAAGTTGCACTTTATTTCCATACTTAGGCTTTATTACCGAATAGTGAAAGTCATACATGATGCGACTTGTCGTGACTTGTAATTTGTTCTTAAATATTGCGTTTACTATTAGAAAATTTTGAATTCACGTGCCAAACAAATAAAATACCCTAGACAGCTTGCAATAACGAGGAACGATAGGAAAAGGTTGGTGATGAAGGATGACTTACCCCGGCCTTTGATCCGCACCGTTTCGATCGTTATTGTTTAGTATTGGCAGTCCAAAATATTTAATTTCGACACGGGACACACCGGTTATTTCACAGCCGCCATTCGTTCTTGACTCGCATTGATGGTGGCGCCACGGCGCAGGCGGCGGCAACAGGATGTAACTAGATGTCAGCAGCAATCTGGTTGCGCGCGCGATTCAAACTTGATAGTGTATGTTTTGGCCGAGGTGGAATGGGGAAGTAGGGATAAAGGAGTGCAAGCGTTAACAATACATGTGACTCTTAGACAGCTCCAGCACTGCAAAACCCACGTAAATTGGTTTGTTTAAAATTACTCTTTCCGGTTTCATTTGAATAGCGACTAAGTTTTCGGAAAATACGCTTGCGCTATGGAAGTTTAACCGAGCAATCAATTTGTCAGCGGTATCATGTTTTTTAGTTTTATTTGTTTTATCATGCCATTGTGTAACAAGTTTAACATCAACGCGTTTTTCACTATCCTCAAGCGTTTTTCCGAAAATCGAGTTATTATTTAACTTGAAAAGGTCTTGCTGGAACTGAGTGATCGCTTTTTTTCTTAGTTCCGTGTTCAAATCAATGTATTCTTTCAAAAAAGCTCTCTGACGAAATTATATACCTCTATGAACTTTAGCAAGAATCAATCCGTTTGCAAGACATGTTTTGAGGTGTACGTAATGTATCACGTAGTAAAATTTGTCGTACAAGTTCGGAGTCAATTTGGGTGTTTTACCTCCTGGAGGAATAAATTTCTCGGCACAAAACGGGTACTCGTTATGCAAATCGTGTAACTCATCAGGGTACAACAAGTCGGCCTCTAATATGTAACCTCGTGGAGCATCATTGGGAATGTTTTCAACATTCAAGTTTTCGATTTCAGATTCACTTAAAAATCTGAAATCGGCAACGTCTGACACATGCTGTATCCGTATAAATTGTTACAATCAATGTATACCAAAAATGAGTCTTGTTTAGCTGGATCGTACGTCTCCATATATGAATTGTTTGCTTGCGAGTGTCTTTTTGAACACATGCAAATTCCACCTCTGATACCCTTTTGAATCATGCGAATAATTTCCAAGTTATCTATAAGTTCAAATTTGACCCCCGTTTTTAGAAGCATTGCATCAAATGACAAACTTGGAGAAGTTAGGTAGAAGGCTGGATCTAAGTTGTAATGCGTTTTACATGTCTTCCTGAAGTTTTCAAAGACGTCTGTTAATAACAGCACATCAGTCTTTACATAAAGATCTGTATATTCACCCATGTTTTCAATTTCAAAAGTTTGCCACACATTTTGAGCGTGCGCATACTCTTCATTCGATATGTGTTCGTCAGTTATAGAATTGTAAAACAATGACTTGTCAGGTAGTTGCTTATCTGCAAACATTTTCCAACTAGTCATATAATCATAGGGGTATACACCTTTGCGTGTAAGTAACGCAAACTGATTTTCATCTGGGAAATAACGCGACAAGTAAGTAAAGTCGTTTTTGTGCAAGCCTTTTGCCAACTTTTGTAAACTGGTGCCCAAAAATTTATATGAGTCAACAAATCGTATTTGAGCAAATTCGTCCTCAGAGATGTGAAAAAACTTTGTGAATGAAATGTAATTCTCCTTGTTTTTAGGAATAATTTTTATTGGTCCGCAAAGTTCACTTAATTCTTTAATGAACAAATGACAGTCATATCCTGCGAGGTTATGAAAAAATATCGGAACTAGTTTGGGAACTCGAAATTTTAAGTTACAGTATGCATGTGCCGCTCCGCGATAACAACCTGTCAGATGACAGTGATCTCTAACTTTGTCTGTAAATATTAGCCGCTCACAGATGTGACAACGATCTGCTTCCGCATACTCTTTTGCATTTTCGCTTGTAAATGTCATAGAGATGTTTTTATTAAGAATACTGTATATTCTTTTCACTTCTCGAATGAGAAGTTTAACAAATTTTTGAGCACAGTCAGAGCCGCGGTATTGAACAAATCGATTTAAGTTAATATCAAATGAACAAATAACATGGTATGCGAATGCGATCGGTACGTGTTTCTTTGCGTTATCTGTGTAACTCAAATCAGGATTTTGCTGACATCCTTGATAAGGAACGAGAAGCGTTTCAAAGTCTGCATAAATAGCAAAAGGCATATCTTGTTTATGCGCAAAGTGTTTGAATTCGAGAAAAGTTCCTTTCCCAGGAAGCACTGTAGCAACGCCACTGCAGAGGTGGTTTTGTAGAGCCTGCTCGGATGATAGAAATTGCAGACAGTCTTCGCAGAAATACAATTTACCGTGATGTTTAGTCATTTGGCTGCGAACAAGCCGAGGTAGATTTTTAATTAAAACGTAATGAGTGCGTTTTCCTTTCTCTAATAACAGCAAGTTAACGCGTGTTTTTCTGTGCTTGTGTTCAGATCTGTAAATGGGCCCAACAACACCCTTGTTATTTTTCAACGCATATATGTTAACACTTATATTTGGTTTGTTGGTCTCAAACGATTTAACATCCGCTAGAGTAACAGGTAGGCTCAAATCAGTGGTATTCAGCACTTTGGTAAAGTGGGGGTATGAGGACGTACGATCAGCCCTTCCTTTAGGAGTATGAAGTGCAGCGACAATGCTCCATAAGAAACAAGCGTCATCTTTATTTTGCATGTTGAGACATGCTTTCTTGTTTTTAATAACCGGTGGCAAGTCGATACGAGCAGCTCCATAAACAGGTTCGTACTTGTTGATGTTTATTTTCAAGAACAGATTATTGAGAAATGTCCACCCACTGTCACGCTCTTCAAACTCTTCTATTTTCTTTTTTATACAGGCTACCATTTTACCTATCAGCTTTTCGAAGTCAAAATTACGGTGCAATGCAACATTCTTTGTCGAGAAGGATTTCACCTCTTGGCCTTCGTTTTTAAAGAGAACGAAGTTACTGAAAAATTCGAAGTTTACTTTTACGTTTACATGTTTTGCAAGCGAATCCCGTAAGAGTTTCTCAATTTTAGGGGAGATTTCGGTGATAATTGTCTCTGGTAAACAGTTCTCTAAATCAGTAGCAAGTATCCTATAAGTAGCTATACGACCTCGAAAAGCAGACGTGATCAGAACTACACCATCGCTTACAGGTGAGCTGCTTTTCTCTTTGTGAGCAGTACTGCGTACATGACCCACCCACTTTTTTTTCTCTATTTGGACTGAACATGCAGTACAATACGGCATTGTGATGCAATTTTGAAACGTACACTCAAGCGGTAAAATCAATTTATTGGGTACACAAAATACATAATACTAAATCAGTAGCAAGTATCCTATAAGTAGCTATACGACCTCGAAAAGCAGACGTGATCAGAACTACACCATCGCTTACAGGTGAGCTGCTTTTCTCTTTGTGAGCAGTACTGCGTACATGACCCACCCACTTTTTTTCTCTATTTGGACTGAACATGCAGTACAATACGGCATTGTGATGCAATTTTGAAACGTACACTCAAGCGGTAAAATCAATTTATTGGGTACACAAAATACATAAAAAATCTCTTACATAACCTACACTAAAGGTGCCTTAGTCGCCTTTTACGACACCTCGGCAAGAGAGAGGGTGGCTCTATTCTCTAAAGACGGACGCCACACGCCTTTAATGAAACCTAACCTAACCTAACGACTATAATAATATGGTAGTAAAACATCTAATAGGCATTTTACAGCGATAAATTTAAAATAAGTAATATCACTGCAGTCATATTACTTAAATTTAACTGCATCGCTGTAAAATGTGGGTTCGGAGTCTTTGAACAGCGGTTTCACGCGGCGGATGAATCCCTGGAGCTGGTCCCACGCAGGCGTTCAAGCTGCGCCTTCAGCAGGAACTGCGCCTTCTTCCAATGCTCCTGCTGCTTAGCGTCCCGCGTGAGATAAACTTTCACCTCCACAAAGTACTCCCCCTCCAGAGGTGCAGTCCGCCGCAGAGAGCCGTCAGCGACCTTTGTGGTGAGCGAGGATGTGACGGAGTGGTGAGACGCAGTTGCCACCACAGCGTCGTCGTCGTCCGAGAGCACTCCGAATAGGTCGTACTCGCTGGCCTTACGCCCCTTCACCACTTTCTTTTTTGACCTGGGTGCAAAACAAAATATATATATTACTACAGTGCTAGAAGTAGTTCTGCAGAGAGAATGAATTGTATTTCTCTTATGATCTGAAACAGAAGTCCGAATGAGCTGCAGTAAGATATAATATGTTGCCCTTACTTTCAATATCAACATTAAATAATCGTGTTACAATTGAATGTTTGTTTCGACTATCTTGTCACGCTCTCGATGAATAATATACCTACCACTTCTTACAATACCACCAAATACCATACCTTACCATACCTTATACCATACCTTATACCATACCTTATACCATACCAAACTAATCATTGAAAAATATAAAACCATTCAATTGTAACGCAATTATTAAATATTGATAATAAAAGTAGGGCTAGGAGAAATGCAGTCTGACAAATTAAAACATGGACGACAGTTCAAATCATTAGCCAGTAGCTGGTATGTCAACCCTAGATTGAGAAAAAATACGTTATTAAAAACGACTCCACAGTGGGCACGCGTGGCAAGTAAGCCGATACTCTCTCTCAGAGAGAAGGCCTGTGCCCTGCAGTGAGATAAAAAAAGATACATAAAAAAAGAGAAAAAAAAACGACTCACGTACTTTGAATTTTCCGCTGCAGCGGTTGTTCGGCGCTTAGGCGCAGGTGCAGGTGCAGCACAGTGCCTCTTTTCACTCGGCTGCTCAATGTATAGGGATTCTACCTCCGAGTCAGACCTGAAGAAAAGCCGCAATAAGAAAACAAAGCCAGCTTACACACACAAAGTCGGTGAAGTGTGATGAAATGAGGGGGCATTGGAAAATTTAATTATTAGATTAACTCTGAGAAACGACAAGTAACTAGGTAACATTGTATGCAACACAAAGGGGCAAAATTGTAAGAAAAAAAAACAGGAACGAGGACTTGGTGATCCAAGTCCTTACAAACCCAGTTAATGAAGACCTCATTGTCACCGAGCCGGCGGGCCAAAGGCCAGGTCCGTAGCAAGGTACCAATTTGGTTGTAAAGAAGGTGGAAGTACTTGCTTACATTTCGATTGGAGCTCAGTATTCTGAAGAGATGATTACTGATGGATGTTACTGTTGAAGAGTATGATTGATCGAATGAACGCTTCACCTTTTATACAAAATAAAATGCTTTAGTTTCAATATTGCACCCACACATAAAAGCAATATCTTACGCACATCCTTGATGTCTACACCACCCTCCATGAGAAGACACACGAAAGAAGAAAGTTGTCGTCAGGGTTGTTAAAACATCTTAGGTTACAATTAAAATATTTAATAACCACCTATGTTGAGTGTCCTACTACAATAAATATATAAAGCTATATAAAACTTCATTTACATCTAACTCATTTATATCTAACTGAACAATTAACGTGTTTGGTTTAAATATAATCTCTTCAGCGTGTTTCAAAAAAGTCCGGTGAAATCTAAAAGGGTTATTCTATTCATCAATACAAACAACTTTTACTCTGGGATTAACTTAGAATTGTAAAAAAAAATATCAGCTCTTTCATACATTTGCTAGAGCAAATACCAAAACGTTGTATGGGACAGCTGATATTTTTTTAATAATTCGGACTTGGTCCCATAGTAAAAGTAGTTTGTTTTGATGAGTAGAATAACCCTTTTAAGTTTCACCGGACCGCTTTTAAGCAAGCTGTATAGCGTAATTTATTGTTCCACAAAATCATTGCAACTAAAAACTTACAAACCCTTCTTGACGTGTTTCAGTTTTCAGATTTTGTGCATTTTAGGGGTAACCCTGTATAATAATTATTATTGTAAGTACATACATATTTTTTCTTAATTACTTCAA
Organism: Yponomeuta evonymella; assembly: GCA_963969515.1. Lineage (NCBI taxonomy): Eukaryota > Metazoa > Arthropoda > Insecta > Lepidoptera > Yponomeutidae > Yponomeuta > Yponomeuta evonymella. Next base: position 18,020,098 of record OZ018358.1, on the reverse strand, counting down.
ATTACTACACTGAAATTTTGAAGTACATTAATAATAACATGATGATAGATAGAAAATTATGTTTTCACCTCACTAGCTCGTAAAAGCTCTGTTTATCGTTCGAAATCTGCGTGGAAAATCGCACTTTATCCGCTAGCGTGGAAAGTGTTTTTAAAATTCGAATATTTTTATTCAATAAAGGTTTCGTACAATAAATTACATATATATAGAACCTCATTGGTTTCGTAATAGTTTATATTCTCTGCAGCCAGTCCATTGATGATTGAAATGCAAATACTTATTTCATGTCATGCGCCAGCCTCATTTAAAGAATCGCACTGGCTGGCAAGAAAATTTGATTTAAAAAAAAAAACTTTAAAATTTTCTTCTCTTTATTGAATTCACTTTACTTCCATTATTTTGGTTTGTTTTTTGATAAAATCGAAAGAAATCATAAAATATGAGCGAAGCTAGCAGCGACGAAGATATAAATTAACAGTAATTTAATATTTATTAAAACTGTTTTTCTTGCACCTAACATTTTCCTCGTTTTAGTGAGGTGAAAAGTTGTGTGTTGCGCTCGGCAGCAAAGTTATTTAGCGTCTCGTACCTTTGAAACCCTCGCTACGCTCAGGATTCTATATTTGAACCACTCGCTTCGCTCGTGGCTCAATCCTAGAATCCTTCGCTTGCTCAGGTTTCAATACAAGGTACTCGCGCCAAAAATTAACTTTGCAGCCTTGCATAACAAATAACTATTGTTCATACTGACTTTGTTATTATATAACTGTGACAGCCCTACGCAATTTCTACTTTAGCTCTGGATCACCCCCAGACTAAACATTGTCATCAGCAATTAATCAGTGCTTTCCAAGTATCAACAGGTCCTAACATGATATACGAGACGATTAATACCTTACACTCTATCGAGAACTGTCCACACGCGCGAGTCAGCGGAAAAGTCACATCACCAGGGTACGGTACGGCACTACAATCACAAAAAAGTGATAATGAACAATTGCATCATAATATAACCCTTATTGGAAGCATGTTAAGAAATAATAATAACTTCCACACAACACAATCACTTGTTCTGGTCCTTAACTGGGATACCCTGTGCTATGGTAACAAGACAAGGACATCACAAGCATGGAAAAACACCCAGACTAAGGCCATTTGTACAAATTAAGATACGGCGGCCCCCAATGGGAATCGAACCCGCGACCTCTGGTTTGGTAGTCTAACTTGACACCGCTAGACCATCGAGGCAGTCAACGGTATTTGTATTGTTCTGCTGGGGCTACATTAGCAGGCGAAAATTCGTGTCGCGTTGGCGCGTTAAAAACATCGTGTACGGGCATACGTGTCTACATTAGGCGGGTGAAGATTCATCGTGCCGTTTGTGTTGTTCGAGACGTTGGCGTTAATTTAAAATGGAGGATGTAGTGACTTAGCATAATATGTCGGTAAGGGAATATTTTCGCGACCAAAAAAGACATTTTAATCTATGTAAGCTTTTGTCTATATTTTTGTATAAAGTGTCTTTATGACAATAAATATAAATAAAGTTCACTTTCACTTTCACAAATCCCGATGTCCCGATAACACATCGTATTAGTCTGAATACTCCGCGTTGCAACGATCTACGAATATTCGCCACAGGCCGCTAATGTAGCCCCAGCATCAGTCGCACGAGAAGATTATGTGTTTTGATTAGTTTGCATTTTATCGTGAAACCGTGCAATGCGAAGACCGGCTAACAATAACAATCCTCACCGGTGCTCGTGCTGCGCTTGCAAATGCTCATCACTACTACACGTAATCATTGTATGAACTCTCTTTGTGTGGAAATGCTGACTTTGCACTTAGATTCACTCTCCATTCGAGCTCAGTATAAGCGGTCAATTGTGTGAGTAGCTCGAAGTAATTTTGGTGGATACCTTAGCGGTGATAACTAAATTAAAATTACTTCATAGATGTCTAAAACTAAGTTTTTGAGGAAATTTTAGTGGATATCTACGGTGACAACGGAACTACAAATTTCCATGCGTAAATTACGTACCTTCTACACACAGTATATTGAACGCTTATAATGTTTACTCTAGAGTTAATAATTAATAATGTTGTGTAATGTGCCAACCGTGTGACAGTAGTGATGTGAGAAAACCCAGTTTCCAGTCTCAGTAAGTTGTTTTTTAATCTCAAAGTCCTTACCGTATGCTAACCATAGGCCTTACCAGCATTCGAAATGATTTCACACTACCTAGAATTGGGCGATTTTAGTGTATCCGGCCAGACGGTTTTTAAATTCGATTGAATTTCCTACTGCAGTGGTTTTGTTTTATCGTGTCTCCGTTTGGTCTTACTTTGCAAAAAGTGTTCTACATGTTGCGATACTATTGAAGATCTCAGTTAGATACTCGTTGTTTTTCCCTCCATAGTATTGGGAACTCTAGGACACTTTGAAGGAGTGAGGGCGAACGCAGTGAGCCCCTCACGACGGAAAAGTGTCCTAGAGTTCCCAATACTATACTACTGATGTAAGGGACAGGTCGAGACATGATTAACACTACATAAAAGTTGCTTTGTATATTCAATTACCTACTAACAAAAACATGTATGAATAATATTAAATAAATTTAATTTTATTATTATTATGATCAGACAATAATATTGAACAGCTTTCGTACGAAACATATCACCAGAAGTTAAAAAAATTACCGCTCTTTATAATTTTTTTTACGTTTGCGGTGATATGTTTCTTAGTGGTTTTAAACGAATTCTTAAAAAAATTGGTTATTTTTCGCATGTGCTTGTAGTGCGTGCGTTAAGTAATATTTAGATTATTAAATGAATTAAATGTTATCAACAAAATCAATCAACAGCACACAACCGCCTCACGCGCCTTGACGATATTTTAGTGTTTACAAAAAAGCAATAAATAGCACAATATAATGATATGAACAAACCTTTACAACACTTCTACGTTACGTAACATACAATGAACGTTAACGGTAACATAGAAGTAACATAAAAGTAACATAGAAGCGAGATTTTTTAGGTTATAATTTACCATAAATCGATAATTCGAGCGTAATTTCAAACAGAAATTGCTTCTCGCCACGCATTGCTTCTCCACTTATACATAATTTTATTCGGAACAAGTGTAATAAAAGCCGTTATTTACCTTTGAAATCGTCCAAATTCACTTTAAAAAACTCCGACCACAACACATGCAGTGCACACACTTGACTTCACAGACCACAAGATGGCGTCTTTTTTTATTTTTTTTTATTCGCATATAGATACTCGGTGTTGCCAGTGTCAATACAAAATAGTACCACAAAAGATTAACATTGTTTATAGGAGAAATTGTGGTAACATACAAAATTGTAACGTAGAAGCGAAAATACGGGGACAAACATTTAAATTGCGATAAAGTCATGAAATCTATTTATTCCAAAAGAACGAAACTACTAATAAATTGCTTAGTTTAAGTTTATTTAAGTCAGTTCTTGTGAATTTGTCATTCAATAGAAAAAAATACAAATTTGTAGTTCCAAATATTTGGATGCATGAAAAAGACAGCAAGTTTTTTTGTAAAATTTGGGGTAATGGACGAATCGAACTCACTGTAGTTATTAAACTTTAAGGAGTATTTCAACTTTGATATAAAAATATATAATTTAGAGTCCCAAAAAACACAATAAGAGTTCATCAATTAAATATTACTGGTTAGTTTTTTTTTTATATGCTGTCAAAAAATGGGACAATTTTTACTTTTGAAAAGTGGGAAAATTCTCGGCCTCACCCAATTGTGTCGTGTTGTATTGAGTCTATATAATGTTTTTTTATAGTTTGTAGGCATTTCTAAGGTTCAGTTTGTAACTTATTATATTTACTGACTATACTCGCCACTCTGTTCCAATAGTTTTGGACTGGGTGTACTTAAATATTTTGTATTTAAATACGATCACGTTTTAAGAGATTATATCATTAAAGCAATATGCTTATTTTTAACAGACTTCAAAAAAAGAGGAGGTTATAAATTCGACGCGTATTATTTATTTTTTTTTGCTATGTTCATCCATAACTCCGTCATATCTTAACCGATTTCGAAAACTCTTCGTTTGTTCGAACAGATATAACGTCCCATTGGTCCCATTTTAATTTGGTGAAGATCTGATGAAGCCTTTCAAAGATAGGGGAACGGAACTCTTCAAGGGACAGCAGCAAATAAGCCCTAATGGGGCACATCCTTTAGTAATATCCGTATGTTTAATAAAATAGCGAAAAAGTAGTCCCAAGTTAATTTGGTCATGTTCTGGTGAAGACTTTCGGAGATGGAAATTTGTGGATGGGATGGAAAAATGCAACGAATTAAGTAGGGTATGGTCATAAGGGACATGTTTATTTTTCTCCTGCTCTCCCAAAAAAAATTGAAAAATAAAAAAAAATTAATAATAAATAAAAACCTATTCGAAATACTACTAATGCAATATGGTTCTATATATCATCTAATCTGATGATAGACAAAATATCATCATTTGGTGTAAGAAAAAATAACGAAATTTCTGAAAAGAATAAATATGCTTTGACTGTTTAAATCTGACATAAGTGCTTCGTAGACAAATTTAAAGTGGATTGATCGGAAGGCAAAAAATGAAAAGTAAGATAAGCATAATATCTACATTTATTAAGGTAGTGATCACAGTAAATAATAAATCTATTAATATGATAATAACTGAGGTCCAAAACATTTCAATGTTTAAAAAACCATAGTACAGGGTCTTGCAAAAAATCCGGTAATAATGATTAACAACAATAAAATATAATGATTAACAATACAAGCAATTCTAATTATAAGATTAATTTCAATTTCAATTTTGAAATCGAAAAAGTATCAACTATACGCTACACCCACCAAGTATCTGCGCACTGAGATTAAAAACGAGGTGACGCAATTAATTGATCGCCTTTACCAACTGGTCAAGGAAGCGGAACAGGAGAGGGAAAAAGATAAAGGGAAAACTGACGAAGGAGCTAAGGGAAAAAAGGGAGCGGAAGAAAAGGAAGCCAAACAGGTGCAACAGATTGAAAACGTGGAGCAGAGCAAACAGCAAGAAAAAGAAACTGTAAAAGGAATTCAAGAAAGAGAACTAATAAGGAAAATGGAGGAACAAGGGGTGTTACTCAAGGAAAACAAAGAGGAAATGGAAAAGTTAAAGGAAGTTATAAAGAACCAACAAGTAGCGTTTGTAGAAAAGCAGGCCACATACGCGAGTGTTGTGGCACTCTCACCTGAATTGAACAGCGGAAAGGTTAGCTAGAGATTGTTCAAAAGTACAATTTTTGTGTTTTGCGCAATACTAATGTCATCATCAAGTCGTGCACAAACCAGCTTAAATTGCCAAAGTATAGGGGAGAGCACAAAGGACACGGCTGCACGACAAAATTATTTGCGTCCTCAATGACTCAACATTCACGACCCAAATAGACACGATGATGACTGCTCGCACAGCCAGTATCCCTCCCGCCCCCTCCCTAACCTTCATCAGTCGCTTGAGTTTCGACTCTATCCGCATCTCAGGGTCCAGGCAGAGAGAGATCACTGTGGCCGTTCGGCACCGCAGCTGTATGTTGCCTGGGACGCCCTCAGCAATACGCCACAGTCGATCTCGCGAGTTCGTCCCATTTTTTCCTGATCGGACACTCTTGGCTGAAAGCGTTGTGACACACCTTGTCCGCTTTTGCTTTGAGGCAATTGCTGCAGGTGGGAGGCGCCTCTGCCAGCCAATCCCCACACTCTGATTTTAGGTGTGGCCCACCGCAGTGACTGCATATGTCTGTTGTCTCTTTACAGAGTCGCTTGCCGTGGCCATACCCTAGACAGTGCGAGCACTGTACTAGGGGGGTTTGATCCTCAACCTTGACTCGTTGCAGATCTATATAGACTGCACCGGCCTCGGTCAAGCGACTCCAGACCTGAGGGGAGACCCTTATCACTACGTGGGCTATGTGGGGATTCCGTGCTTTCTTGCGGTACCTCACCTCCATCCTGACACTCTCTGCGCTCACGTCCTTCAGTAGATGTTTATTCTGAGCCTTGATTGCAGCCAGGATGTCATCGTCAGATTTGTATTGGAGGACGCCATACAAAATAATCAGGGGGTCTTTGTTTTTTGTTTCTTCTATGTGTAGTTGTCCTCCAGTTTTCCTTATTCTGTCCTTCACTTTTTCTACTTCTTCTAGTGTTCTGCATCCCACAATAACTTTTGCGTCCTTTGCTTTTCTAATTCTATCTATTTTTACTCCTTCTTCTTTTGCATTGACAGCTTTCCTTAATCGTTCTATAACCTGCTCTCCGGTATCATTTACGTCCGCAGACGTCACTATAACGGAGTGTATGGCCGTTGCCTCCCTCTCCCCCTCCCTTTATAACTTCCTTTAACTTTTCCATTTCCTCTTTGTTTTCCTTGAGTAACACCCCGTGTTCCTCCATTTTCCTTATTAGTTCTCTTTCTTGAATTCCTTTTACAGTTTCTTTTTCTTGCTGTTTGCTCTGCTCCACGTTTTCAATCTGTTGCACCTGTTTGGCTTCCTTTTCTTCCGCTCCCTTTTTTCCCTTAGCTCCTTCGTCAGTTTTCCCTTTATCTTTTTCCCTCTCCTGTTCCGCTTCCTTGACCAGTTGGTAAAGGCGATCAATTAATTGCGTCACCTCGTTTTTAATCTCAGTGCGTAGATTCCTCGCCCTTCCCAACTGCGTTTTTGCATTTGTTAAGCAGGCCCTTGCTTCCATTATCCTGCTTTTTTGTTTTTCAGTCTGTGGTGGGGTTTTGGCTGGGTCTGCCTGTTTCTTGGTGATCTCCACCACTGACGGCTTAGGGGCCTCTCTCTTTGGGCTTTGGCTTGATAGGGTCCCCTGTCTCTTTTCAGTCGCAGCCTCTGTGACCGCTGCCGTCAACTTTGGGGAAAATCCTGTGGAGCTTCCGTCGTGTTTTCCGGCCTCCCATTCCCCGATGCTGCGCCTCACATGGGAGGTTTGTCCCTTTCCAGCCCCTAGAGGCTGGGAGGCCTTTCCGTCAGATTTTGCCGGTGTTCGGAAACCAAACATTTTAATTTATTTAAATAGAAAATTCAATAGTAAATGAAATAAAGTAAAATAAAAGTTTGTATAAGTTGTATATATTTTAAAATGTAAATGTAATGTAAATGTAAATATATGATTAGTGCGAGGGAGAAAAATTGCGTCCCGCGATATGAAAAGTGAATTCTGGATGGAAATCTATTGACAATAAAGGTAAAGGTTGATGTGATTTCGTTAGATTTTAAGTACTATAAACGGCAAAAATTCGGTAATTTAGAAAAAATCCTCACCTGAGGACACACACAGCCAATCTCGTTGAAATGAATGTATTATAATCGGCAAAAAACTCGATAATTTGGAAAGATTTTCACCTCAGGACACACACAGTTAACTCGCGGTGCTGCACGAATAGAGTGGCGGAGCGTGCGCGAGGTAGGTCTGTTTTATTTGGAGTTGTAGGTAGGTGCGGTCGTCTGTGGAAGGGTAGAAAAAGAAAGATTTTTGAAGGTAATTTGGAATTTGGCACGGAACCCTGGAAAAATGCCTGGAAGCGCGGCTACCAACGGCGCAGGAGTACTCTGCGGCGAGAACGGCGCGACCCTGGAGGCAGGTGGTCTGCGGTTCGACTCCCGGCAATGAAAATTTGAAAATGTGAAAATGTGAAAATTTGACGTAGCTGGGTCGGCTCCCGGTTTCCGACGTGCGATCCCTAACGAGGTACGACTTCACGAAAAACGATAAGTTTCTCACCCTGAACTGGATTCGAATAAAAATAAAAAATAAAAATAAAATATAAAAACCTCCTTCAACAAAACACTCAGTTCAAGCGAAAAAGTTGCGTCCCGCGATATGAAAAGTGAATTCTGGATGGAAATCTATTGACAATAAAGGTAAAGGTTGATGTGATTTCGTTAGATTTTAAGTACTATAAACGGCAAAAATTCGGTAATTTAGAAAAAATCCTCACCTGAGGACACACACAGCCAATCTCGTTGAAATGAATGTATTATAATCGGCAAAAAACTCGATAATTTGGAAAGATTTTCACCTCAGGACACACACAGTTAACTCGCGGTGCTGCACGAATAGAGTGGCGGAGCGTGCGCGAGGTAGGTCTGTTTTATTTGGAGTTGTAGGTAGGTGCGGTCGTCTGAGGACACACACAGCCAATCTCGTTGAAGTAAATGTATTATAAACGGCAAAAAACTCGATAATTTGGAAAGATTTTCACCTCAGGACACACACAGTTAACTCGCGGTGCTGCACGAATAGAGTGGCGGAGCGTGCGCGAGGTAGGTCTGTTTTATTTGGAGTTGTAGGTAGGTGCGGTCGTCTGAGGACACACACAGCCAATCTCGTTGAAGTAAATGTATTATAAACGGCAAAAAACTCGATAATTTGGAAAGATTTTCACCTCAGGACACACACAGTTATCTCGCGGTGCTGCACAAATAGAGTGGCCCATGTCTCCACGTTGAGCTGGTCGGAGAAGAAGTTATTTTGTTAACTCTATTAGCTTCAAAAGTCTGTAATCGATGAGGGGGTGTGTTGAGCCAGGCCAGTACTATAGTACTGTCTGACCAACAGAGGTGCTGGGTTATGGTAAGATGAGCCGACAATTGAGCTGAGACACGAGACATAAGTTGAGACAAAAGAGCTGCGGCGGACAACTCCATTTTTGGGATTGTGAGACGATTTTTTATGGGAGCTACGCGTGACTTTGCCATAACGAGATGAACGTCGACTTGTCCGTCAGTATGAAGTTCACGGAGGTATACAACGGCAGCAAAACCAGCTTCTGAGCCGTCTGCGAAACCGTGAAGTGAGAATGTGGAGCTGAGCTTATCTGAGCATATGCGCCGAGGTAAGCGAAGAGATGATAAATTGGGCAGGTCGTGTGAGATGTCATGCCACTCTGCATGAATTTCACTGGGTATGGGATCATCCCATCCGAGTTCTAGAAGCCATAACTTCTGTAGGAGTAGTTTTGCGCAGAATATTACAGGAGTAACCCATCCATTAGGGTCATAGAGTGAAGCCACTGTGCTGAGGAGTGAGCGTTTAGTGATGTGTGACTTTGTAGGCAACAAGATACGATATGTAAACTCGTCAGTTTGAGGGAACCATTGAGTACCTAATACTTTAATAGAGCTGGAGTCCGGACTCATGTCAAAGTCCTTGGGCATGTCACATTGGTCATCTGGAAATCGTTCCAGGAGTTGGGATGAGTTTGAAGTCCATTTACTGAGCTGAAATCCACCTAAGGCAAGAAGTTCAATGAGTTCAGTTTGAAGTGCTCTAGCATCTTCAATAGTGTCGTGACCAGTAAGAATGTCATCGACGAAAATAGATTTGCGTAGAACTTGGGCAGCATCTGGGTAGCGATGACCTTCGTCTTGTGCTAGTTGAAGGAGTGTGCGGATGGCGTGATATGGGCTGGAACGTAAACCGTAAGTGACTGTATTTAGAGCGTATGTGAGTAGGGGCTGATCTGGGGATGAGCGCCAGAGAATGAGCTGGTAGTGTCTTTGCTCTGGGTTTACAAGGATATTTCTGAACATCATACGGACGTCTGTGCTGAAAACTATGGGATGAGTTCTGAATGACATGATAATATCTACGATATCTTGTTGATGAGCTTGACCGGTGTGGAGACAATCATTAAGACTGACGCCATTTGAACTCTTGCAACTGCCGTCAAAGACAGTACGGAGCTTCTCTGAATGAGCTTTGAAAATACCATGATGTGGGATGTAGTAGTGAGGTTTATTAGTAAAAGTGCTGGGGTGACATGGTGACATGTGTCCTAAGTTTGAGTAATCATTCATAAAATCAATATATTTTGTGCGGAGGGATGGATTTGCTAGTAGCTTCTTTTCAAGATTCAGAAATCTACGTAAAGCAATAGCATGAGTGCTTCCTATTTCAGGAGCATTTGGTAGAAAGGGCAGAGTAACTATGTATCGTCCTGAGGGGTCGCGTATGGTTGTGTTTTGGTACACTTCCTCGCACTGTTCCTCCAAAGGATTATTTATTACTTGAGGTTGGGGTTCTTCTGACTCCCAAAACCTCTCGATGCTTTTACGAATATCATGAGTGGACTGCTCTGCTTCTGAATTAACTATATGTGCTGAATTTACTTGATGTGCAGATGGAGTATACAAATCTTCAATAGGGCCTATCAGAGCAAAGTCAAAAATCGTGCCGAAGGCTATAGGCTTCCCCGGGCCTAGCGAAACTTTAGTGCCATCTAATACTTGGCCTAGAACGTCTGATCCCAACAAGAGATCGATAGGGGCTGGTGTGTGATAATCCTAATCTGCTAACCGGATTCGCGGTTTGTTACTAACATTAACTACGTCTGGGACTTTTTCTATGGGCAGATGACCAGTAATGTTTTTTTAATACATGTGCTGAGGCTGTGATGGTAGGTGTATCACGATGAGTGGGACGACAAATTATTGTGACAGTTGCTTTTGAGTTTTGTGTGTGTTCATTACCAATTCCTGATATTTTTAAAGATGTAGGTTTTAAAGGCAATTTTAATAATTTTGCCATGCGTTGAGTAACAAGTGTTAACATACTGCCACAATCTAATAATGCACGAGCGGAATGAAATTGGCCATGTACGTCCGCTATCTTGAGCGACACGGTAGGCAATAAGATAGGTGAGTGAGTTAAGTTGTCACTACTTTGTGTTGAATGAGCGGGCTGGGTTGTTAAAGTGTGTAAATGATGTGTATGGGCTGGGTTTGAGTGGGCTGAGTTTGAGTGGTATGAGTTTGAGTGGTTTGAGTTTGAGTGTGCTGAGTGTGAATGGGCTGGGTTTTCTATTTGTGCTGAGTATTGTGCTGAATTTAATTGTGCTGGTGTGGTGGGCAGATCTGGTTGTTCAGCCTCTGGATGTTCTGTGATTGTAGGTAGTCACAGTTGTGTGCTACCTGGGCGGGATCTGTCAGGGCTTTGTGGTGAATGACGTGGGCGGGGGGCTTGTCTGGCGTGATAGGAAGGTTGCTGACGACTATTGTCAGGTCTTTCCTTGGGCTGAGCTCTTAAATGAGCAGGAAGAAGGTGCTGTGAACCTTGAATTGGAGAATTTGCTCCTGGGCGATGTAGAGATGTGTGGTGGTCTTGCCTACCACACTCCTTACAAGAACGAGTGGATTTGCACTCGTTTTGGTAGTGCGGACCGAGGCAGCGACGGCATCGGTTACGAGCGCTGATGAAATCCCAACGTCCCTGTACAGGTTCGTTGTTGTATTTTGGGCATGCAATTAATTTATGACCTTCAGTACGGCAGTAGGGGCAATATATATTTGCATTTGGAGAAGTACGGGCAGGTTGGGCTGAGTAAGACGGCCTGTGTTGCACAGGCGAAGGTTGGTACCTTCAGTACGGCAGTAGGGGCAATATATATTTGCATTTGGAGAAGTACGGGCAGGTTGGGCTGAGTAAGACGGCCTGTGTTGCACAGGCGAAGGTTGGTATTGCCGTACTGGTGTGATGGGCCGGAACTCATGGCGAGCTGGCTGTTGAGCCGAAGAACGAGGGGGCGTTTGCCTGCGAGTAAAGGTTTGTTGAGGTGAGGACCAGGTGTGCTGAGGAATCGGCGCAGGACCAGACCATTCGGTCTCGACGCAGCGCGCGTGCTCCTCTAGAAAGGAGATTAAATTTTTCAAGGTGGGCAGAGTAGTTGATGAGCCACATTTGCGCTCGAAGAGTGTGCGGAGTTCGCCTTTAATTTTTCTCACTACAATTGAGACAAAGACATAATCACAATCTTTCATTGGGAGATTTAGATTGTTTAATGTGCATTGAGCTGAAACAAGAGGCGTTAAGAAGAGTGTGCGGATGTCAGCACGCGCTGTAATATTGGGCAGACCTAGTATGATGTCTACAAACCTATCTATGAGTACACGTCTATTTTCGTATCTCTGTCAAAATATCTAAAGCCATTGCAAAATTCTCATTTGTTATTTTTAGGTGTGACACCATGCTAAGGGCCTCACCTGAAAGGCATGAGAGGAGATAATGCAGTTTGACTGCATCTGTGAGGTGCGCGACATCATTTGTGAGGCTCTTAAAAATTGTAATGAATGATGGCCAGTCTTCAATCTTTGAGCTGAATTTGGGGAGTTCAATAGTTGGTAACACCGCTGTAGGTATATTTGGGCTGAGTGTCTTAGAAGCGGTGGTGGGCTGAGTGAAGCTATAGATCTCATCTATATCCTCCTTTAGGGCCAGTATCTCCATATATATGTCTGTCATCTTAGTGTGGCTATCGGTGTAAGGGGTTGATGTATTATCGTCTGTGTCCTCATCATCCATTATTTCATAATACACCTCATCGAGTTTTTCCTTGGTGTCCCTTAATTCTGAGAAGCGTGCCTTAAATTGATTTAATGTGTACTCCGTTTCACGAGCCGACAATGATACAGCCATGGCGTGCAGTTTCTCAATTTGAGTTTTCCGTGCTCGGAATTTAGCGGCTTGGGACTTGGTAGGCATGTTTGGTAATGAGATTATAAACTACTAAAAAACACGAGAAAGAATGAGCAGAGAAAGAAAAAAAAATTTTTTTTTTACTAGTGTGAACGAGCCCTTACTATAATACTACTAAACGAGATGAGCGGACAAGTTAAATTTCAAAAATAAATTTGAAAACCAAATTAAAAAAAATAAATCCTATGAAAAAAAATTATGAGTAAGTGTGAACAAGCCTTTATTGTGAAGTGTAACAGTTAAACATGAGCGGAGAAGTTAAATTCCAAAAGGAAATTTGAAAAAAAATTCTTCTATAATAAAATTTATGAGCAAGTGTGAACAAGGCCTTACTGTGAAATGCAACAGTCAAGCATGTGCGGAGCAGCTAACTTCAAAGTAAATTTAATTCTTAATGTGAGTAAAAAAAAAAATACTCCTACTAAAATTTAATGAGCAATGTAAATGACCCCTTACACTAAAATTTAACGGTGGGTTATGAGCCGAGAAACTTCTTCAAAAATAAATAAAAAAAAATTGTCGAAAAAAAACTATATTAACGTAGTTTTAAGTATGGTCACCCTGTCTATACTACTATGTTGAGAGAAAAATAGTTTACAAACAAAGGTCTTAAAAAAATGCGCAGAAAACGATAACATAACAAAAAAAAATTTAGAATTAATTGTTACCTCACTTTTGTCTATGGGTCCTTATTCCATCAAACAATTATAACAATGAACAAAGTTGCAAGTTATGTACTTAAATTAAGCTTTGTTTTTGTGTTCGCCAAAACTAATTTGTTATGTTACATGTAAGTGGCGACATCTAGTTTTGTTATTGTACACTAATTTGTTCTTAACCAACTGTTGGTCGTTTCTAAAGCAAAGCGCTGACAATTCTATTACTTTTGAACTGAACTATTGTAAATAAACTTGCTTATTATGTGCAGATTATTGTGCTGAATGGCCACTTACAAGAGTTGTTTAGCAGTTGTGCAATGAGTTGACTTGTAATAAGCGGAGTATGGAACTGAATAATAATAAAGTTTTAAGGTTATTGGGCCGATAGTGAAATGGGTATGCTTGACAATTTCCTAATTATTGTCCTATGCGAGTGACAATCTTATTCGTTTATGAACTCCTATCTGGCCAAACCATACAACAGATTCTATGAGAAGACAACCTATGTAAACAAACTATTTGGTACAAATTTATGTGGTACAAATTGTATGAGATGCAGACACTTCTAGTAACTTAATAATAATATGATAAATCAATCACAACACAAGTAGTTTTATAAGCAATGTACACCAAACAGTCACCCCACTATGTAGGTAACTTTATTTCTAATAAGTAGTTGAGTATTATGTTATAAATGAATATGAGAACAAATTTACTTATTTCTAACCTTTAACAAGTTATGGTCAAAATTACACAGAGTATTTTGTTGGAAATCTGGTTTTAGTGTTCCAGATATGTCAAATTAACAATGAAAAAAACTTGATTGAGATGTAAGCGGACTGTATAGGTAGATATTTTAGTGTAAAAACAATTGAAATAGGGCTGATTTGAATGGTTACATAGACCAGGGGTCGGCAACCGGCGGCCCGTAGACTATCTCGGTGCGGCCCGCAAGCCTGAGGTCCGTAAGAAAAAAATACCGAAGCAAAAGGCCATATAAATTCACTAGAATTTATACGGCCATGCTGCTGGGCCATGAGAGTATTCTTGAAAGCTCGCTCCCACGCGGGGTGATAAAAATGTACCTCTATTTCATTTCTTAAGAACTGTTTATCAAGACTGTGATGTTATGTATTGTTTCTATCGAAAATAAATATTTGCTGTACTTATTCAATTCTTGGCAATTTCTTTTGCGTTTATCCGCCGCACGTGCGGCGGCGGGCGGCTCCTTTGAGACAATAGGCGGGGCGGCAGTCTTTGATTAGACGCAGGTGTGCGGCGGCGAAAAAATTCAAAGCGACCGGTTTTAGTTAAAATCACAGCCGCGCGCAGCTCTCGCCACATTCGGTTGTGGAAATTCGCCGGAAACTCACGTCTCATCTGGTTGCTAGCTACGCGTTTCGTTTCACCTTTCTTCCCTTCGCTGATAGCTTCTCACGCACGACGTATGAGGTAAGTTGTATGCACTCGCGAGCATTTTGTTTTATTTTATTTACTGCTTGTTAATGTGAACCTTCAGATTGATGGGTAAATATTATAAGGACGGGGATAGTACTTACATGACATGAAGTTAGTTACGAGTGTGTCATGTTTTAATTATTATTTGAATGTGGAGTTGAATTTGTAGGTGCTAACTGGAACATATAATTTTACAACGAATTTAATTTTTTTCATTATTGTTACAGAATAATTATATAAACATGGCTTCAAGAAAAAGGAAGATAGAAGAAGAAAAAAGAGTTTTTAACGAATTATGGACAGAATTATACTTTTTTATCGAGTTGAAAGGAAAACCGTTATGCTTGATTTGTCAAAAGAGTATTTCTGTAGTAAAGGAATATAACCTAAAGCGACATTACGACACTGAGCACAAAGCTAAATTTGACTGTCTTAAAGGAGAAATACGGAAAAGGAAAATTTCCACTTTGAAATCGTCATTACAAAATCAACAAAACATATTTAAGGTTGTGGCAGACAACAGCGAATCGAATGTTCGGGCCAGTTACAGGGTAGCAGAGATTCTTGCAAAAAGTGGACGTCCGTTTACCGATAGTGAATTAGTAAAAGAGTGTGTCTTAGCTATCGCAGAAGAAATATGCCCAGAGCAGAAAAAAATGTTTGAAAGTCTTAGTCTCTCTGCAAGAACTTGCACCCGACGTACTGAAGATTTGGGTGCTAATTTGTGTGAACAACTCAGGGATAAGGCGCAGTCTTTCGACTGCTTCTCTTTAGCGATGGATGAAAGTACGGACGTGTCGGATACAGCACAGCTACTCATATTTGTACGCGGCATTGACGAAAACTTTATTGTTTACGAAGAGCTTGTGAAAATGTGCAGTTTGAAAGGTACAACTACGGGAGAAGATTTATTTCACCATGTGGAACAAGCTCTGGATTCATTGCAATTAAGCTGGGAAAAGTTAACAAGTGTCACTACCGATGGAGGCAAGAACATGAGCGGTCAAAACAAAGGTGTTGTTGGGAGAATCATCAGCAAAGTGAAAGATTCTGGATCTACTGTGCCATTGATTTTTCACTGTATTGTCCATCAAGAGGCATTGTGCTCCAAAGTTATATCCTGGAAAGAAATAATGGATACTGTAACATCCACTGTTAATTTTTTAAGAAGAAATGGGCTCACACACCGTCAGTTCCAAAAGTTTTTGGAAGATCTGGAAGCTGAACATGGTGACGTGGTTTACTACTGTGAAGTGAGGTGGCTCACTCGAGGTGCCGTTTTGGAACGGTTTTTTGATTTGAGGAAAGAAATTGGCAACTTCATGGAGATGAAAGGAAAGCCAGTAGAAGAGCTTACTAACAAACAGTGGATTATCGATCGTGGTTTTTTGACTGATTTGACTAAGGAACTGAATCAGCTCAACAAACGCTTGCAGGGAAAAAATAAATTGATTTGCGATATGTATACAGATGTAAAGTCATTTGAAATGAAACTGAAACTGTTTATCAAGCATATTGATGAAAAAAAGCTTGACCATTTTCCTAATTGCAAGAAAGCCGTGGAAGAAGCTGGAGATAATTTTGTGTGGCAAAATATTACAATGAGAAACGTGTTAACACAACTACAAACTGAGTTTGTAAATCGATTCACCGACTTTAAAAAGAGCTCCCTTAACATGGAAATATTCCAAAACCCTTTTGCAATTGATATTAGTGAGGTACCAAGCAATTTGCAAATGAACATAGTAGATTTGCAAAGTAATAGCACACTTAAAACGGCATTTAAGGAAAGCACTGACTTGATACAGTTCTACGGAGGTTTGAGTTCTGGAAACTTCAAAGAATTGAAAAAGTTTGCTCAGCAGATAATAACTATGTTTGGTAGTACATATTTGTGTGAGTAGACTTTTTCAATTCTCAACTACCGCAAAAATAAGAATTGTTCGCGGTTAACGGATGAAAATTTAGACGCGATACTGCGCGTGTCTACTACTAAAATGAAAGCAGACGTTAAAAAACTTGCAAGTCAAATGCAGCCTCAAAAATCTCACTAGTACTTACTTTTATGTTAGTATAGTAGTTCAATTAAAAAAGACATAATTGTATGAATATATATGCGTTTTATTTCAAATATTAAAAATACATGCCCGAACATATAAATATAAGTGCGGCCCGCACTGATACTCTGGCAACATATGTGGCCCGGCTATAGCATAAGGTTGCCGACCCCTGACATAGACCAAAAAAGAAAAGGTACAATTAATGAGCTGGAGACAAAATGGGTGAATGGGAAAAGGATTTCACTAAATCGGGCTGATTTGAGAGAAAAGAGGACTTTAAAAATCCATGGTGGCTGATTCAACGGTTCGAAGAGACCAAAAAGATGCATCCGCCTTCACGATTTCGTGAAGGTGGATGACAAAGGGGTGGAAGGAAAATACAGTTGGGGATTATTAAAAGATTTTGTGTGGGAACGGGAGAAGTATTGAATAGTAAGCTGGTCTACCTCTAATATGGGATCCTGGCTAACGCGATTGCTGCAGCTTCGGGCCGCAACGCCACCCTCGTGGCTATGTGCTGATTTTGCTTGGCAGGTTACAGGTTTTGTGGGCAGAAGGTTTGAAGCACTGTATCTTCACTCCATTTAATGTTTTCAATGTACACTTCACAATAATTATCACTTTATGAGCTGATTTTACGAGATATTACGAACACACGCTCCGGAGCTTTTTTGGTTATCTTTTTTTTTTGAGAGTCTACTCAAGTTCCGAGTGTTGCCATCGCGACAGCTGTCAAACGTCACCATCGCGGTGCCACACGCTTGCATCGCTTGGTGGTGTTACACGTCACGCTTCTGGCGTGAACACTGTCATTGCCTCAAAGCATTCTGTTCATTATCCTTTCCGTGTTTGATCGATTTCACGTGCGCTACGCAGTCCCTGTAAATAATATTTTTCACAATATTGTGACAGCTTATGTCATTACGCCTCTTTATAACTTTTCCAAAGTTGGACGCGGTTAGTAGTTTGCGCCGCAGTTCCAACCATTCGCTACAAGAGCTCTGCAGTATTGTCTCTTTCTATTTTTCGTTTGTCTTCCTTTGTTTTGACCAAATTTTGTAAGAACGTATTTTTTTCTTTTTCAAACATATCTGTGGGCATATCAGGCTTTTCACATTTATCTCCGTAGTTTATGTCTTCTCCCTTAGCAAATAGCATTCTGTTTTTCTTTCTCACAATTCTCCTCATTGCCATTGCTCTTTTTATTCTTCTGCTTTCTAATCTTTTAACACTTCCTCGAGGACTGCAACCTGCCATAGATTTATACACTGAGGATATGACTTTGTGAGTGTTAAATGAGACAACAGCAGCATGGCACCTTGTCTCATTTGCTAAAGTTTATACGTTTTCCACCTACTAGCTTTGCTACTATACTATTATACCGCTCAACAGTGTTACTGTCAATGTCGTGAATCAAGCTGGGGGCGTGCGATGCCAAATTGGACCTCAAAAGACAAATTCTGGACCAAAGTGTGCCAGTGTAAAATTCTGTAGACTGTGACTCCAATTCCTCTTCACCAACATTACAGAAAGTCGGCTTGCATCTGCTGTGATCGTCGAAGGCGTGTAAGTGTGCCAAAAGCAGATCATTATACAATAATTCAATGTTGCATCGTCGCTCTGATTTAGAATCGGCTTTATATGCTTTAATGATATTTCGAACACTTTGTCTCAGGATCATTATTTTTTTTTTAAGTTATCACTACCATGTTTCAGTATAAATTGGGTATCTGTTTGAAAAGCGGTAAGTTTGTTGCAAAGGTTACGAAGCAGGTGGTTTCGGCATTAAATTTTTTCTACGGTAATATGAGAATATGGTCGTTTTTTTAGCAGTTCTGCATGTGTACTGGCATCCCCGTCAGATACCATCCTCCCATAAATTAAATTATGCATCTCCATGGAGCACTTAAAGCCTTCAACGAGAATCGTGGACTCCATCGCAGTTGACGGTCCGTTGTAATTCTTGTAGCATTTGTGTTCTTTTGCTACTTTGTTTGCTTTTTCCGCCTGTGCACATATCGAGCAATATTTATTTTTCACGCCCAAAAACAACACCTGTCCAGTCTTTTTGCCGATTATAGCAGCAGCCCCGGAAAGAGCCGAGTAATTTTTTTTTATATGTTCTCTTACACCAACATCCATCTACAATTACGTCAATTATTGGAATGCCGTTTTCATCTACACGGCAGCATTCATTGTTTCGACTGAATTTTTTTCCCAATAAGTTGATAACTTACAATGACATGCTCTATAGGTTTTCGGCGAAATTATAGGTAAATTCAAGGCCGCAGAAAGCTCTTGAAGTTGGGAGTGCCCACACCCTATGGCTATTGTTCCTGCAACTGCACAGTTTTTTATATTTATTTCTCCTGGAGGAGCGTTTTCTATGAAAAATAACTCTGCACATTTTACACTTCAACGTAAATTTAGAATAGAGTCCAACTTGCCGTTCTCTTACAATTTCAATGCAACCCAAGCCACAATTCATAGATCCATGTTAAGATATTTCTTGCAGTCTTGAATAGAAATAACCAATATCAATTATACGCCGACCATCAACAAATGAACCTGGTAATTTTTGTGGTGAAGAAAATTCAACCTGAAAAAGAAATCACCGCTTATTTACGTTTATTGTGCAATATGTACCTACGTATAAAAGGAAAGCAATAACACTTTTTTTAATTTAGAATTTTTTCGAACTTAATACATACTGTTAAATGTTCAACCGACTCTTGTGCATGTGTTGGATCATTTTGTGTTTCTGAGACAGTCACTGACTTTGAAAACAGGTCTGTTCCTGAAGGTGTTTCACTCTGAAATAAAAAAAAATAGTGTCAATTTATACCACTTATGTTGTGTTACATCTTTGATTCAAGTTATCTCAGTAATGTAACAAATAATCAAGTTGTTACTAAATACTAAATGCATACCGCTAGGTGTTCAGTCGAATCTAGGGCAGTATTGGAATTTTACCGTGTGTTTCTGAGACGCTCAATGATTTTGGAGACTGGTTTAGGTATGAAGGTGTTTCTACCTGAAAATAAAAAAAAAAGGTTTCAATGTATACCACGTATGTTGCATTACGTCATCTTTTAGTTATCTTAATAATGTAACAAATAATTAAGTAATTACTGAATACTAAATGCATACTGTAACCCACGACGGTACACTGACGGTAGGACTGGTCCACCGATTTAAAGTCGCTCAGCGAGCAATGGAATGGGCTATGCTCGGTGTCTCTCTGATGGACCATATCAGAAATGAGGTGATCGACATAGCCTACAAAATAAGCAAGCCGAAGAGCCGATGGCCGATGGGGTAGGAAGGTTCTCGAGTGGAGACCACGAACTTATTCAGGTTCCATAAATTTGCAGCTAGATGTAGCAAATTTGTAGTGGACAGCACATCAAGCTTGTCATTTTAAATGCAAACTAGACGTTGTTGCCGACGTTTAATCGTACACTGTCCTAACTTCTCACTAAATTATAAAGTCATATAACGATTACTGATTGGTCACTATTTAACAATAAATATATTTTGTTTATTTGTCATTGATCGATTGGTCACCGCTTTTGATTTACTCTCTAAAATGTATAAATTAAAAATAATATTGCTGCTTTTGTTGACTTTATTCAGAATTTGGCATTGATGACCAATTGGGCATATTTTTTTTATAGATGGCAAGTCGGGACAGTGACCAATCGGGCATAACTCCTCAGAGTTATTTCCGGTTCATCGTTCATCCGATCCGTCTAAACAAATTTTGTTCATACTACGATCACCGATTCGTCTGATCACCGATTCGTCCTTCGTTCATAAAAAAATTAAAACGAAACTGATTGATTTAAAAATAATATTACTTAGAGCAATTACGAACCGCTAGTGGTTTATTTATGTGTGACCAATCGGATATAACTCGCACCACAAGCACAGCTGATTGCCTCCAGCCTCACTGTGTAGGTACCTATATTCGGGGCCCAAGCACGGTTTATTTTATAACTACCTGTATCGAGTCTTCAAGTATTGTTTGTGAAGATATCTTCTTTGTTGCTGATGCTTTCTTTCTAGCTCGTCTGAAATAATGCGGAAATAATTATCATTACTATTATTATTTAGATTTTAACCAACACATTGAGTATAGTGTTTAATTTATAGAGAATAGGTGACGACAAGTTAGATAGGTACTTACATTACTGCATGCATTTTCAAGGCTTTCTTAGCCGCTGTTTTCTTTATTTTATTTCTTGGAGGCATTTTGATCCATATACCTACGTACTTTAAAACAATATATGTTGTCAAAAGTCTTAGAGGGCGAAATAATAAAATACTACCTATATACACTTTAAATCATCACTTATAAAGTTAATTATTTTCACTAATAATTTGAGCAACAATAATAGCGTCCACGCGCGAAACACTTCACTCCAAACACAAATTGTATCGTATCGTCTGACTGCCTGCACTATGTACGCTCTAAACACACATATACCAAAATATAGTGTCTCAACGCACACATACGCGAGAATACACGGCTGACGGCATGTCAAAATATTGCAAGGAGCTAGACAACGAGTGACACAGCCTCCCCGTCTGAATGCTAGCGGACGACTGCCGCCCGCGCCCGCGCAGGTCACCCTCTGCAAGTAACTTTCGGAATTCAATAATTTCGATATCTTTTAAATGAAAATGTTCTTCAATTTACAAAAGCAATGCATAATTTAAAGAATAAGGGATTCTTAATCTATCACTGTAAAAATATTTCCATATATCGTAACCGTTTAGGAGCAGTCTTGAATTCAAGTAAAAAATCGATGTCCCGTAGTTATTTTTTTTAATATACAAAACAAAGACATAAAGAAACAACAAATGCTCAAAATGTAGTCCTTGAACTGATGCTCCACATATATTTTTTTGAAATATATCTGGCCAGCCGTGAATGAGCAGTCCGCTTTACAAAATGCCCATTTGACGGGAATTGAGGGATCTAATCGCCTTAAAAGTCTTTTCATCGACAAATATTACAATGTTATTTGTCCAATCAAAGTTATAATATTCTAAGGCGAAACCAACTCGGGCTTGCCTATGCGCTTCCGTCATCAAAATTTTCTTTGCCGGCTTTCGATGCTTTAGTCCGCCTTCTTTCAGCCGGCGCCGAATTGTATCTTTTGTTACCTGAAAAAAAGGCCCAGGTTAAAAAAAATCTTATCTGCTGTTAGTCTTATGAGAACAAACATGTCCACTTAACCTAAATCGTCTAGTCTAGGATCAATACACCTACTCCACTTTTTGGCAGCATTGAAAATAAACAATAAGCAGGTTTTGAAAATAAACATATTTTTCTTCACACAAATTTACGGTTCCGTATTTCTATGCCTGCAACGTCTGTCTGATCTATAAAGAGCTTTATATCTTAATCCGTAATAGATATAAAGCTCTTTATAGTTGAAATTTTCATAAATAATATGTATTGTTATGGCATATTGCCCAACAAATTAATAATAAAAATACAGAAAGTAAAAAAAATGGGATCATTCCCTGTTCTTGCTCTATCGTTAGAACGGTATAACTACAACACGTGTCAAACTTGGTGATTTTATAGTCCAGTTGCTAATAACAAATAATATAAACCAACCAAAATGCAAGTCGGATAAGAGAGATTTCCATTCCTGCTAAAGAAAACTCATTTATTGAAAAATACTAACTCATTTATGGTAAGTAAATACGTTATTAAATATATAAAAATATCGTCTCGTAGTTTGTTATTGAACTCCTCCCAAACGGCATCACCGGTTTTTAGAATTTTTTTGTGTATATTTGGTAGGTCTGAGAATGGGTCGTAGGCTAATTAATATGGCAAAACAAAGATTGCCGAGTCAGCTAGTAATATTATATTTATGGGGATACAGAACCCTCGATGCGCGAGTCCAACTCGCACTTAGGCGGGATTTTCGTCTTATTTTCTTAAATTTTTATTCATCTAAAAAGTATTAAACCATATGATGCTGAAATGACGGTTTTAATAATGAATCAACGAAGCAATAAAATACAGACATTGAAAGACACGTCGTAGATACGACAACGGAACAAAACTAACGGATTATAAGGAGCCCCGCCTGAATTTCCCGGATGATTGTATTTAGGGATTACACGCTGCTTGTCACAAACGCTATTCGTCACTTACGCAGTTGGTCATAATACGCGATTGGGCATTTCAGGAGTTTGTCACAGACGTGGTCCGTCATAAACGAATTTCGTCGCAAACGTCGCTCGTCATAGACGCACTTCGTCACAATCGTATTTCGTCATTAACGCAGTTAGTCGTTAACGCAATTCGTCTTTGGAGCCAGGTAAAGGAGTTACGTGAGAAGTTTTCAGCTTGCCTCAAATACCTATCCAAAATTTCGTGCCAGCTCTAGGGCTAACATTGTGATGAAAAATTAAATATTAGAACTTACTTGGCCTAACTGGACGATAAAGAAAACGAAAAACGTATAAATCACTATTTATTACAGATAGTACGTAATTATTAATATAGTATGGTGACATGAAAATCAGGCATACATTAAGATGTACTGCATAATGCACATTCAACATTGATACTTTCTTAGTACCTATTTATTTATTTATTAAATTATTTAACATAGCTTAAAGTATTTATTTTTCTTATATGAATTGAATAATGAGGTTCATTGGAATAATGGGTAATTAATATAACAGATTGTAATATATAAATTTACGAATAAATTGAAGAGGTGTTATTTCGCCTGTTTGTATTTTTTGTAAATATTTATTAACTTTTTCATAAAAAAAATTACGTTAATTTTTCTGTTCTTTTTTGCAGAAAAAAACAGGCTATTTTTTTAATACAAAATCAAAATGTAATGATTCCTTTCTAAGTTTATCCAAAAAAAGGTAAAATGATGGCTTTCTTGAAATTTTGGTATTCAGTCGGTGATGCCAGCCTTCTAACATGTTTGTTGTTCTGTGCTTGGCTCCCGAACAACTTAGTATTTCAGGCGGAAATTAGTTTAGTTGTTTTTGGAAATATTTGATGAATTGGCTTGATAGCTCATCTTCAGGCACGGTTTCTAAAATCTCAGTCCAGGTACTATGGATCATGTTCGCTGGTAAAAGTTGCCTTTCTTAATAATCGCCGACCACTAGAAGTTTCATTTACTTTTAATTCCTTGGCCTTCATTGTGGCTTTTTTAAAATGGAAATAACATCCTGCCACTTTTGCGTCTGGAAACACTTCCTGTATAGCATTTGTAACTGCTATTTCATAGTCACACTTAAAAGTATTCACATGAATATCAAAGTGACTTTTTATTAACCTTTTCAGGTCTATAAGGTGTTTAAAAGTAATTTTAAGATAAAAGTGGATTATTTTGGCTTATTATTGATCAAATAATCATAAATGAAAGAGAAATTGGAAAATTTTTCAGGTAATTTTTGGGACATATGTGTCCCTATGGTCCGTTACGGAGCCATTTTAACAATATTATTACAGATACAAATGTTGTATTGTTTGTTATGTTATTGTGATTTTTTTTATTTATTTGGAGAAATAAAACTGCATTTATCCTACAATATTTAATTTATTTAGAAAACGTAACGAACGTAAACGACTTAACAATGGTACTCTGCAAAACAGTTCCTATTATTAGTGAAGCAAAGATGAACTTTACATACGACACATCTGTTGTTAGTGCGATTTTCAACCTTGTTTTTTGCACAGTTCACGCACTGCTTTCTCAAATCAGTTGTTTCCATGGGATGTGAAGGTGTTGGCCTTTTCAGAGATCTACGAACTACACTTGTTGCCGCTGTGGGGACGGATCGTTTTCTCATGCTGTAATCATTTATCAAGCTCTGAGCTACTACTTGTCTGTACTGCAAGCAAGTCAACAAATTGCCTTCGATTCGTTTTTCAGCATGCAGTTTTGTGTAAATAATGTAGGCATTATTTACTGCAATATCAAAAAGATCGAAGAACAATCTCAGATAATATTTTATTTTTGATCTTCGATCAACTTCGTAGTACACTTTTCGTTGATCCATGAGATCAACACCTCCCATATTTTTGTTGTAATGGGATACAATCTTAGGGCATCGAACGTCGATCTTTTCTGCAAATCCTGCCATTCGATGTTTCACCGTCTCTGTTTCTGCAGGCGAGAGAAAGTTTGTCAAAAGATGAACTGCTTTGTTGTCCATCCATTTGACAAACGTTATGCCATGGTAACTTGTGGTGTAAAATATCTCCACGCTTCATATTTTTATCAGCCGGCGCAGTTTTTGATATTTGCGATTGGTGCGAACGGTTCCACAGACTTTAGTGTTTTGGAAAATTAGTCGATACTGCAGCAGAGGCGAGTTGAAGAAATTGTCGATGTAAATTTCGCAACCCAAACCATCGAGATTTTTCGTTATCCGTATTCAGTCCCAGAAGTGCGTTTTCCTGTATATAGGTCGAACTCAAACAGGTATCCGGTTTCTGCATCAGCTCTGCACCATAATTTGAAGCCCCAACGTACTGGCTTATTTTTTATTATTTATTAAAATTCCTTTTCCATACTAATATGAAACAAGAACACTATTTCCCGTTAGTTCGTATAAGTTAAAGGCGACCGAACCGATGACAGTGGAAGATTTAAACGAAAAAACATTGGAATCTTATTATCAGTCACTCTATTATGTTAATGGTGCAATGGAAATACCCCGTCACCTTAATTGGTACGCTAATGTCATCCATAATTCAAAGTCCGATAAAGCTATCAATATGAATGACTACCAGAATTATCATATAGACCAAGTGTTATCTACTGCGTTGGTCAATAAGACCCTTGACCGGCCGATAATACAATATGAGTATGTACCTAAAAATGGTTATCTTAAACCAACAAAGCGTGCCTTGTGGGCCGACTATCGCAAAGAGGATGGCTTTAGTGATGATGTAATAAATTCATCTATTTACTATAAACATCAATTGCCGCACTTGCTAAAATTAACAAATAGACCCGACGGTGTGGTGAATTTAAACCAAACCTTATCTGCTACGGCATTCGACTATTCCAATAAAGTCGTTCATAATTATTATCAGAGTGTTGACGCTTATGCATATATACATCCGCATAAAGGCGAAAGTGGTACATTTCGCAATCAGCCACAGGTGCACGTAGGCATATTGGCAACTCCTGCTTTAAATCCAGGTAATGATACCTCTAATTTTTTAAATAGTGCTGTATACACTGTAACAAACACTGAGTGTGTTGTAGAATTTAATATGGATAGTATGTGTGTATCGGGAGATAATATAGATTGGCCGGAAGATGTGAAATTTTTTATGAACCAACAACGTGCTTTCACAGGCTATGGCTATCAGAACTACGGTGTTACTTCTACTGTTAAGGGTCGTCTCGAGTCAGACCATCTCACAGGAGGAACAGGAGGCAGAACAGGAGGAAATGACAGTCATCGTGGAACCCCGTCGCACGGAAGTGTTACAAAACGATTCTCCGAGCAGCGAAGACACGATAAGAAGGTTTCTGATCAAATCCGGAGACAATTTGAACGACTCGACGTCGATCCCCCTCGACTTCCTAAAACGACCCGACGAAACCCTGGACCTTCTCGCACAAAATCCCTATCTGAAGAATCCATGCTCAATCTTAGCGACTCGGACGCGCAAGGCTATGACGTTGTGTATTAGTCGTATGAATTTTCACACATTGTTATCGTCCAATTTTAATAATATTAGCATAGAAAGCATTCTTAGCAGGCCATTGGGTGTTAATCGCAATTACGATTGTTTCAATACGGCTCGTTATCTACGACACGTGCCGACTTCATGTTATGGTGGCTTTAATCAATGGTCCTCGGGTGGCACTTGGCAACCTTTTTTGTCGGAAATATTTAACGATTTACGTTTTACTTATGATTTTGTTTGGTGGAATAAAGATAACACCATACAATCCTGGGAACATACGCTTTGGTATAATATGTTTTATTTGAAACAATTAATTATGTACTTTAAGAGTCCTACTGAAATAATAGAAGGAATTATATCTAATCAAAACACACATAGTGTTATCAGTAATTTACGACGCCGTATTGACGGTTTAGAACAGTTGTGTGTATCATCGTCGTCCTCATCCTCCTCATCGGGTAGTGACACAGGACCACGTATTCCTTCTGTTAGTATTCACACAGAATATGTGAATATTTATGGTAATCATAGTAATAATATAGTACCTAATAATGTACCTAATACTTCAGGATTAAATAATACAAATAATATACAAAATTAAAAAGTTTATTTATTCAATATATCCCTTTCCCATTTTTCAAAATTAACATTACTATGAGACATAATTCCTTTTTGCAAGAACAAATAGAACATGGCAAGAGGATGTGGCTTTTTTTTCAAATATTTCAAATAAGTGGCAGTTCGCCACGTATAACGCCACATCCTCGTGTCAAATGCACTGCTCTTGGGGAATACGTCGTGATTACTTAAAATTATAACAGGAGTTCGTTGAATAATACAATCTCCCTGATACTTGACTCGGACGGCCGTCGAATCGCCACCGAATATAGTCTTCAGGGTTTCTTCGGCCGCGGGCTCATAGTTGGGCTCGTTCCAGAGGATGATTCGTCGCTGTATGGTGTCCATAAGGGGAAAACTGTTGTACTTATTGAAATTCGCCATTTGTCCAAAGTTGATGCAGGAATGGATGAGGCAATCGAAGAAATAGTTCTTCCCCGCGTTCGGTGGTGACACCACCAAAAAGGCATTTTTCTTTGGGCGCAGTTTACACACGACCTCGTACAACCTGGATAAAAAAACATATATAGCGTCTTGGTCTTTGTCAAATTGATACTCTAGAAGAGAGTTCAACACTCGCACACTGTGCTCAATATTATAATAATATGAACTGACTTTGTTCCATGGCGCTACATATATCAATCTATTCATAGAGATATTGCGTGTTTTCAAAAACAATTGTTTATACGACATATCGCATACGCGTTGATTGATGTTGTGCAAACAATTTTTGAAAAACGCATCACTTCTATTGGTGTATCGAAAGGGTCCATTAACCCAGTGGCCGGTGAACACTATGTTTGATGTAGGACATATTATGAACGTCTCCAGCCACCCTTCGAGCCGAGATTTTTTCGGTCCACCTCCACACCCTTTGTTTCCATCATTTGTTTTATTATCGCCGCTTTCATTTTCTCCATCAGTTGAGCCACAGGCGAGTCCCGTCCAGAGAGCACCATCACGGACCGCATCTCGGCACTTCTCCACCAATCCTGACGCTGCGATCTGGCACAAGCTTTGTAGGGATAAATGTCGAACTTCAGAACCCACTTGCCAGACATCCCCGGCGACTTCAATGTAATGCATTCGTCGGCTTCCTGCACACAGATACTTTGCGAGATTTTCGATATACCCCTCGTCGACGAGTGCGCTTGCACAATATCGTCGAGCAAGGAGTTGAAGTCCCCTTTTAGTGCCGCCGGGTTCGTGTCGCTGTCGCTCTGGTTGTCTGATTCCTCGCTCGTTGCAAGTTTCTTGCGAAATGTGACCTTTTGACCTTTTCGCTGTTTGCGTGGTGGGGAGGGCATCTCCGGCTCGCTTTCGTTGTCCGATGTGAGGGGTGCGCGAATCCTCTCGTCTGGCTCCGATGCCAATAGTCTCCTTTTCAAGCTCTGTCGTTGCTTGCTCGAGAATTCTCTCTTGTGTGACAAGACGTTCGCTGTCGGCGTGCCACTCTCCTTCGTGCGGGTACTCTTTGAGGTATTCGATTGGTCGGCATCGACACGTGTTGTTCGTGTAGGCGCAGTCGTGGACGATGTGTAGATGTGTTCCGTGCTCGGCGATAAAGAGGAACGCTCTCGTTGGACCTCTTCCTGTTCTTCGTGCCTGCTCACTATCTCCGAGAAGACGCTGAAGAAGGTGTCGTCTAAATCGTCCACTACATCCGTCTGCTGGAGACTCGAATATATCGTGGATAATCCTTCGTTTGTAGCCCACTCGTCGAACTGCTCGTAGGAAACTTGAGTTAAATCCGTGTCCCGCTTCGATGTTATGAATTCTTTCATTATCTTGCCTAACGCTATCACCGACCGGTAGAGGCTTGTCAGTTTCCTCTTCAGGCAAACTCGCTTCAGCTCCTTTATGAACTCGTCCATCAGAAGTATCGTTAGATTTGTATGCCAATAGATCTTCAACCAACCTATAAGCTGACTCTCTGCGATACTCTTTAGTTGACGCTGACGATTTCCCTTTATCTTCAGACTGCTCGCAGTCGGCGCTTTCTTTTTCTTGCTCGCCTGCTGACGCGGAATCTCCAGAATCGCCTGAGTATTCTCCATCGTTTCCTCCGCTCCTTTGGCCCGACCGCTGTACAGTGACCCAGGTTGATATTGTGTTTCGTCTTCGGACAGCAACTGCACCTCCTCTACGTGGCATGGTGGAGAACCCTCTGTTGCGTTTATATTCGACGTGCTGGCCATCGTCAAAGATGAAGGTATACTTTTTTAATTCGTCCGTCTTGATGTTGCGCTCGGCAAAGCTCGCCGCTGAATGTGTACTATAACTTGGCATTTCTACCTTTTATACTGTATGCCAACTCTGATAACCCGCCGCACCCACCGATAAGAATGAATAACAATTAGTGATATATTAATGTTAAGATTAACGCGCGCTTCGCGCGCGTATCTACATATATATCACTAATTGTCTCTCTCTCTAAATATTGGGCAGAAAACGGCATTGTGGTACTTCTCCTGACACGCGATCGTCTGCAGAGCGTTATTCACAAAGGGCGCTGTCGCGTCAAGAGTCGGTTTGACCGTGGGTTTAATCATGAATTTATAATGATTCTAATCCCAATCACAAACGTCTTTGTCTGGACCATCGATCAAGTTTCGAACCGCGGGATTTTGGGTACTTAACCAATCCTCAATCGATTCCGAATTTGGCGTAATTGGAGCCTTTTCAAATTCGGCGAGCAACCACCTCCTTTCCTGGTCAACAAAAGATTCGAAAAACTGCGTGACCAGTCTTTCGCCGAGAGCGTGGTGATCGACAAGACCGTCTAACTCGGGCACAGCCATATTCCTCTTATTCAGAGCGATCAGAGATTCGATCTGCGACGGCCTCCTTGAGGATGGCATGCACGTTTCTAGAACGGGTCTCAATTTGTCATACTGACTTCGCTGCGGCGGTCGCTTCGCTTCGACGATACCAATATCGTCGGTTTCGATATCTAGCTCATTATTTAAGACGTTAACACTGTCCATCCTATGCTCGTGAAACGAATTTCCAGGCAGTATCATATCGTGGAGGGTCAACAAGGCGCTAACGTCCGGCACGCAAGCGGTTCTGACCAAATTATGGTAAACCATTTGTTTTGATCCATCAACCACGTCTTCAACCTCAATGAAATCCAGTTTCATATCAACGTTATCAATCAATTTGGAATTTAGAGCCCCGATGTGCTCGCACGCCACCGCCTCAGTAGGTCTGTCTACGAACCCAGCGACGTAGCCCCCGACGATCTTCAACTTGGTCTGCTGGATTTCCGAGTTCGACACTCGTGTGTCTACAATTCTTTTCAATTTGTCTGTGACTGGGGTAATATAAGACAACGACACAGTGTGTCTACTTATCGCCACAAGTATGTGCGAGTCGGAAAGGTAAATTTCTTCCTTTACCTTCGCAGACGTTCTAACAAGGATAACATGTTCGGCCTGCTTTCCTTGAAATTCATGAATCGTTGAGACATCGTACCCAGCCCTTTTCAGCAAGTCCTTTTCCGATTGCTTGAAAACGAGATATTTAAACATTTTATTATCCAGAGGCACGTTCGCGAGAGACGTAAAGAATTTGGACGACATACTTCTCTCGACGGTCGAAGCAGAAACTGCACCCCCCTCATATTTTTGCTTTATCGCTGCAACTACGTCCACGGGGCACCGATACGAGGTCCTCAGTGTTCTAGTGGGTTTAAAAAATTTCGAGAAATTTCCATAACGAACCGTTACGGAACCAACCCTGTTAATGTACCCAATCTGATTTGGATCTCCAAGCAGATGCAGTATCTTACACCCAGTGAAGAGACAGACGAAAAATATTTCACCTGGGTGCTTCATCAACGCCTCATCGATCCAGACACTGTCATATTTTTCCCTGCTGTTAAGAATGTACGAGTCTATCGTTCTATAGTCCTTCTTGTAATCATCCACAGAAGTACCCGACTCCTTCCTTCTCATCCGCTCACGCAAATCCCTCGCTCCCTCAGACGTTGATGTTAAAACAAGGTCTCCTTTTTTGTGACTGTCGAGAATAAACGTAGTCTTTCCACACCCCGGTACGCCGACCACCATATCGATTTCCGGCAACCTGAAAGCAGGATAAAACGCCTCTGCGGACATCGTAGCGCCGAGCAAATTCGGTTCCTGCATTAAAGTCGTGTATTTACCACATATGAGCAATCTGTCTTTCGATGACTTCGAAACGCCAATCGTGTTTGCGCCGTTAACGTTGAAATTGATGAAATCCCTTCCATCGAAAGCAAAGGAATATTCGACGTCTCTTTCACCCAGATGGATCCACCTCCGTTCGTACGCATCGTAGACTGAAAACTTCTCTTTATGCGAATAAAGATACCTCTTTGCTTCGGACGACAATGGAATCGACAATCTACGGTAAGCCTCACCATAAGTAACCTTGGCCGTTCCGACGACTGTGCCCCACAACTCTCTGATCTCTAACATTGCGTTCACGGCACTCTCATTGCCAGAAATCTCTTTCACGAACTTAGGACAGTGCACCGGAACCTTATACACTGGGTTCTCGATAGGCTTCTAAAACGCATTCAGGTTCTCCTCGATCTTCTCGACATTTTTCCCAATTTTTGTTTCTACCTTCCCTTTGACGGATTCCCAAACTCTTCCGGAATAATGTCTTCGATTAATCGCAGTTTCGTCCCGAGCACCTCATCGTCGAACGAACGGGCATCTATGACGCATTCCCTGCAATCACTCGAAATCCCAGAGATAACCTTCTTCATCCCGTCTAAGAAAGACTCAACGTTGGTGAAATCAAACACCAAATTCTTTTCAACGATCGCGGCACCGGTCCCCGCTGGTAGCTCACCATGTACAATATAACTATCAGAAATCTTGTCACTCACGCACAAAAACTTCACGTCCTCACCCTCAAGCCGCGAACGCCTAGGCAACGCACTGACGAAATCACTCACCGGATCCGACACGTTCGATGAAGAATTCTCTTTCTTTTCCGCAACAAGACCGACCGAGAACTTGCTAGATAATATTCTCTTACCTTTGATAATTCTATGCTCGATTTGTGGCGGTTTTCCTTGTGCGGTAAGTTGAGAGATCTTATTCAGATCCTCATGAAAGTGTTTCTCGCCAAATTTCGATCGGAACGTGGGAACGACAGACTTTTTCCCACTAACTTTCGGTTTCGGAACCAAGTTCGATCGTTTCGGTTTTCTGACACCCACGATCCTCTTTAGGCCTCGCGAGAAACTCGCTTCGTACTCGTCGAGCACCTTAGTGACCTTTGAGATTTCGCCGACGCCAGGCCTAGGTCCACTTCCATCATCGTCGAGACGCAAAGCCGCAAATCCATTGCTAATGGTGCACTTAATTGTCTGAAGCCCCTTAGCCAACCGCGGGAAGTTGAACTTATTGATATATTTCCGCGTAGTAACACTCTCCTCGACTTCCAGAATCTCGTAAACCCCATCGACAGCACGAAACTTCACCAGTGTTTCGTTGCTCTCGGCAGTGGCAACAACGTCGTCCACAGACGTCGCTAAATCAACGTCTACCATAGTAGCGTCAATATCATGCACAACAGCTGCGGGAAGATCGTTGTTTCCATTACCAAAAGTCTCGTCCAGGGTTACGAAACTCATAGCGTCGAGGCCACTGACACTACGATCACCGACAACGCCCACATCGAACGAGTTGTCAGTCTCACCACAAAAGGTCTCATCAAGAGTCACAAAGCTCATCTCGTCGAGATTGCATTCATCGCGGTCACTGGTGACATCCATTTCGGTATCAACCTCGCCTTGCGAATCAACCGTCCCGTCGAAATCGTCACCCACAGAGTTAGCGATACTAGAGACCGCGTCATCCAGGCCAAATTCGTCTATTTTGCTTCTGAAAGACAGACAATTTTCAACTATAGCCTTGTCCCCTTTGCTCAACCTAAACTCTTCGCGGAGAACATTTTTTACATCTGCACCAGCACACTTGACGTGTTCCCAGGCCATGTCGCAAATATCCGCGATGTTAAACGGTTCGATTTCCGAGTCGATGTCGCTGATCGTCTCATCGTCGGTCTCAACAACCGTGCAAGTATTGGAATCACACATCTCAACGGTAGACGCGTCGGAACCAGATGACGGGCTATCACATCGTTCAGCACTATTACACCCAGCATTTCCTGATGCGGGAGATTCAGCTTCCCGATTCTGCGATTCGGAGTGCTCCGGAGCAGAATTTTGTCCTTGAAAAATTTTTTGTGTCATTGCCCCCTCCCTGACGAATAAGGGCGTGAAATGACTGTTGTTCAATCGAATATAAACGGTCGCGCTGTTTTCTTGTCCGTAAACGCGAGGCTCCTGTAACAAATCCGCATAACAGACAAGTCTAACATCAAAAACCAACGAAATTAACTGCATTTCGGGCTCACCACCCCATTCAGCTGCAGATTTCAGTACGTTGATTATATCATTGATGATTACGGCGGGCATCATCAGTAACTTGCGGCTTCTCAACAAGTACTTCTTGAATTCAGGCACGCTCATCCCACAACCCAGTACTTGCCTCGCGCTGTCAAATAAACAATTTCCATCACCCACGGCCTTTCCCTCTCTTAATTCCGAAAGTGGGATCAAACCCTCATGAGTCAAACCTTTCACCGCGTTCTCGACACTGTCACTATCGTCCCCACGCTCATCGGCTGTTTCACGCTTGGTATCAGCTCCCCCCTGCGCTGAGTTTTCCACCTCAATCCCACAAGCGTTGTCACTCAAGGGTGAGTCGCGCAGCGGGTCGTCGTCATCATATACATTCATGGGCGGTAGGTAGTTTTCTCTCAATTTCGTGAGGTTTTCATAATCACTTTCGATATACGTTCTCAGTTCCAGGAACTTGACCGCGTCGGTGATTGAAACCGAATATTTCGCCGGAACCGCGGACCACTCTATAATCCTGTGTAAGAACTTATGAAACCAGTGAGTGCCCTCGTTCATTGGTTCCGTACCTTCGTAGGGTATATTACCGGGGTTATTTGGCGGGTTGACGGCATGAGCGAAAGGGGCATTTCGCAAATCTTCAGGCTCAGGTGTGGGACTATTGGTGACTCTCCTCCACAATTTTTTTAAAATCTGCGCGGGGGAAAATCCCTTCTGCTCGCGCATCCGCAGGATTTCAGCAGTCACCTCGGACGTGGCTTTCGAGATGCTGAATCTCTTTACGAAACAGTGTATAAATATGGCACTAGCCAACTGGTACATTCTGTCCGGTTCGAGCTCGTACGCCGCTGAGCAAACCGCCTTCGTCCCAACGACGCGCGTCGCGAAAGATTTCAGAGCTTCGTAGATCCTCTGCACCGAGAATTTATTATGGTCTAACCCCATTGCGTACATTATCGTGTCTCTGACTAATTTCTTTGGTGCCACGAACCTGACCAATCTCATATGGTTTTCGTCGGTATCGAACCCATTCGCCTCCCATAAGTAAGCCTGAACGTTGACAAAATCGAAACTGTCAAACCATAAGAACTGTCGCACGACACCCCCGATGCAACCCTTGGCGGCGTTCTTCACGATCTTGAAGAAGACTACACCACTTCGTATGGACTGAATATTGACGAAGTAGGCTTGCCCCCGAGAGTCAAATATGACGGGGTGAGTCATGAGCTCGATGTAATTCGCTAAGGAGTGGGTGTACGACCATGAGCTGTCATGTAAGAAATTTACGTGAATTTTCTTCTCACCGTCGACATCTTCAATATACCAATGTGCATCGAGGTGTTTGATCACGCCTCTCGCCTCGACCAACATGAGAGGATCGAAGATGAACGATCCCGATCCTACAATCGACTTCGCGCTCGTCATGCTATCCGCGATCTGAGTCCCATTCCGATCGTACGTCGAGTGCAGGAAGGTCTGATACGGCGCGGTCGCGGTGCAATTCTCGGACAGGTTCTCGCAAAAGAAGATGTTCGTACCATTACTCAAGTCTTCATTATACTTCCTCAGCGCTCTTCGCTGGTAATTTGACTTTGGGAGGAATGTTGCTAAAGCAGCGCACCTGTTCGCATGACGTTGCTGATCATGTGTGCTGCGGATAGGGCTACATACGTGGAAATCGTCTCTACCGCGTTGAATCGCCCTAAAAACGCAACCCCCGGAGTCCTTGATTAATGCGTCATAGCCATCAGGTTTCTGAATCCTTCTGTTAATACCGAGTGTCAAGATGTTAATTTGAGACTCGCATTGTCGAGACGCTGCAGCAAAGACGTGGGAGTGGTACAGGTCATGCTTGAATGTTATATCCAACTCTGGATAAGTTGATATGAGTGTCGACTCGTCTTCAGCAGACAGTTGGTACCTAACACAGATCTTTTCCTCCTCTGTAGCCGGATCCACAAGTCTCTTCACATCATTAAGTAGGCAATTTCTGACACTACCCGCCAGTATGCTCTCGGGATTCGCCATGTCTCTGGCGATG
This sequence comes from Yponomeuta evonymella, assembly GCA_963969515.1. NCBI lineage: Eukaryota > Metazoa > Arthropoda > Insecta > Lepidoptera > Yponomeutidae > Yponomeuta > Yponomeuta evonymella. The sequence continues at coordinate 17,984,561 of OZ018358.1, read as the reverse complement.
ATATTTATAGCAAGTAGCAATATCCGTTAGCTGTGAATATGTTGTTATATAAAATAGCAACAGTTATACAATAAAATTCCTTAGTCCAAATATAAAATGATACAATATAAATGTCATATTATTAAAAACTGTTAAAATTAAAATGCTAAAATCGTCAAAACCACCTTACCTCTCTTGGATACATACTTTTTGGCAAAGCATTTGGCACAGTGACATCAGCTAAATTCGTAAAACTCAATTTTTTTGTGTTCAGATATTTTTTTTCTGTTTCTATAAAGTGTGTCTTGAATGTTTTTTAATGATGGAAGATGATCTATTGCGTTGCGTCTTGTTTTCAAATCGTTCAGCTTTTCTCATACGTGTTTTTGATAAGCGAAAAATCTTCACAGACATCCTGTTTGTACTTCTCAATTGCCACCAGAACTTAATTTTTATTATTTTCTAATAAACAGTATCGTCACATTTGTAAATTACACCATCTTTGGTAGCGTTTAAAGTAAGAGATGAACAGCATACCGAACGATTAACACAACGCCAATTAATAGATCCGCCTTTTTTTGTTCTGTTTATGTTGTATTGATAACCATCGTATAATAGTATATTCTTTCCGCTTTTACTGGTTATAAACTTTAATTCCTCCGTATTCATAATTAACACGTAACTGAAGACAGCTTTTAACACATATAATAAGAATTACACGGAATATAATAATACACCTCATCTATTGTTGACAGTATAGAAACCATCATTTATTTATTGACACACGTCAAGAACATAAAGAAAAATACATATAAAAGGTAACATTCCAAAAAGGTTTAAACAACAGTCATTTTAAAAATATTCCACAGTTCCCACATTTCCCTGTAGTTTTAAATGTCAGACTTAGTTCCTATCCCATCTTAATAGATGGCGTTGCTAACATCAAATCATAATATACTATGGGAATCATGATTACTTAAAAATTGGTTGATCCATTCATGGCAAACTGCGTATAAGACTAATTGCGATCATGACTAATGGCGTTTAAGACGAGTTGCAATTAAGACCAATCACGTATATGACATGACGCGATTGTAACGGATTGAGTAAATCAAGAACCTGGCGACGAATGGCTTAAATGACGAATAGCGTTTGTGACAAGCAGCGTGTAATCCGTATTTAGAAAGATGATAAAAACTCTACTTTTTAACACTTATTTAGCAAGCCATAAGGTTCGGCCTGGTCGATAGGACCGAATGACTGCGAATATAGAATAAACGGTAATTGCGCGTATGACGCACTTACATACATAAAAACCTTTACACATGCTCTGTTTTAGTATAAGCGCTTGATATTTATTATTGATACGTAAAATATTTTTTGCTTCATTGTTGTAACAATCAACTGTAAATATATGATAATACGCTTTGTCGTCAGATTAATAAAATATTAAAGACTTAATAAAATACTGACTAATCAAATCCTACAAAAAAACAAGAAATCGGGGCTGAAGCCGACACTTGCCTAATTTTCACAGTCAACTCGAGCCGGATGGCTTATCTAGTTGGTTGGAGTGCTGGCACGGTGTGCCAGAGGAGCGACTTCGAATCCTGCTTCGGCCCCGATTTCTCTCTTTCTATGAGAGGTTTGTTTGTAAAACCTAGGTATGTTTACATTAGAAATCCGTAATCCGCAAATAGCCCTCTGCCTGTTCTATATTTTCCGTCTATTTTGCTACGTGCTATTTTTTATGCCGTCTGTATACGTCCAACTGTAGGGCACACGTCTTCTCTCAGAGAGAGAGAAAGAGTATGGGCTTAATGACCACGCGTGCCTACCGCGGATTGGCAATTTCTAGCGCTGAAGTATGTGAACACCTTAAACACACAGAAAAGATCGTGAGGAAACGTGCTAACTAATCAATTAATTTTTTTTTATATAGGTAACCGTTTTCAATCCGCCGAAACTTATAAAAATATCCTTTGTAACGACATTTCGCACCTTCGGTAAAAAGCGACTTTTTAACTCAATCTAATGGGAGTCTTTATCCCACCAGATAGAGGAGTGCCTTTAACTTATTTCTGCGTACTTAACTCATTTTACCATTTTTTGTAAGTTGTGCCCTTGTACTGCCGAAGGTGCGATTTGTCAGTATTTTTATACAATTTTATATAAAATACAAATAATACGAAAAATAGTAGATTGTACAACAAGTGCATAAAACGCACCATTTTACTCGAGACGTTTATCCATCCGAGCGAGCTTGCGAGCGAGGATAGATATAAAGTCGAGTGTAAAATGGGTTTTATGGACGAGTTGTACACTCTACTTTTCACTTCGATTGCAAGGAAATGAAACAGCAACATGTAAATATAGTAAATGCTAATTTAATTAAAATTGAAAGTTACATTAGAGCAATGAGAAATATTTAAAGTAATCGTTTTTTCTGGCATATTTAATGTTGTATTAGATTGTATTTGTGATGCGATATTTGGCATATTGTCAACTTCAGGTTCTTTTGAAGGAACGGGATTACCATTTAAGCTCTGTTCCAATGGTAAGTTAGCACTAGATGGGCCTGGTTCATTTGGGACTATGTCGATTCCTTCGGTAATCAAGTCGGTAATTTTAGCTTTTTGTTCTATGGATTCCTCAATATAGCCCTCTGCCACTTGGTCAGACTTCCAGCCGCCATGTCGCTTTAATGTTGTGAGATTTGCTCCAGAATCGGCTAACAGCGTAGCTGAAGTTCGTCGAAAGCAATGGCCTGTGTACTTTTCAGGGTTTTCTAATTTGAGAAAGGCTGCTATCTCCTTTGGCATTGCAGCGAATTTATTGCGTCCTATGGGTTGCCGTGTACATTTCCCGTTTTGATAATTAAGGAAAAACCGTTTCGTTGCCACATTTTCTGGACGTAGGGCTTGATACTTTCTAACTATATTTAAGTATTCGCCTTTGACGACGAATGTTCTTTCTTTATTTGTTTTTGTGTCAGGTAAGTTTATAGCCTGCAACTGAGTGTCCGTTTTCACGTCATCCACAGTAATGTTGATAAGTTCTATACCTCGACATGCACCACTGATTCCATATATGAGCGCCACCTACAATTAAAATAGTAATCATTATTACAACGTTGCACACTAATATAAGTACTAGGTAATGAATTATTGTACAATATTAAATTGCTGTTTAACAATGTAGAGTTTTACGTACTTTTGCAGCCAAATATCTTACATCCGGAGCGGTCTTTACGAATGTTTCGATTTGATTCGCATTGAAAACCCTGGATTTTACACTTTTGTGCCCAGTGGAAAGCCTTTTCAGGTAACATGTGAGCTTCACGTAGGTTTTTATATGCACGTCGTTTTTCATCTGCAGCGTAGTCTTGAGCATAGAATACACACTCCATAGTGTAGACGGCTTAAACTTCTTAGATAATTCGTTGAAATACGTTAAGAAAACACTCTCTGAGAAACTATTCACTTGTTTTTCCGCCCTCCAACGCATGAAATTTTCATAAGCGGTAAGATAAATTCGCTTAGATTTCGACGGCAATATCTGTTCAACGACGTTTTCCGCGTGCCGCTCCATTAAAGTGTTAGGAGTGAGTGTTATTTCCTCTTCGCTTGACGACATTATTTATCGTTAATCAAAAAACAATTTTAAGTTGTAACACAAATATTACAATGAAAAAATAATTATGGTTCCCGCCAATTAACTTTTTTTTCTTTTTTTTTTCTGTAGGGACGTGACACCTGACTTAAGGTCGTTACATACTGCTCAGTTATAAAAACATTTTCTTTTTATAACTATGATAAGTTGTTGTTATGGCTTAAATACTATACTGATCTACTAAATTGAAAAATAAACAAATATAAAAAATAATAAATGAGACGAAATACAAATTATAAGTTTATTTCATGAAGTTTTATTGTGTACTTTGGCTGTTGGTATCTTTGCCTTGGTCTTAAAATACGAACGAAACGAAATAAAATAAAGAGGTTGTTGTATGAAGTTAAAGATGTTCGTGTGGCTGTTGCAGCGATTGCCTTGGTCTTCGACGAAGATTTTACTTTATGCTCTAGAGCATAAAAAGCGACTTTATGTCGCCTACGCACGACATAAAGACGAACTTTTAGAGCATGAGAAGTGAAAAAAATATTTAATTTCAAAAATGAATTCCATTGAAATCCTGTCAAATACCGCATAGCTCAGCACGTTGACTAAATGGCCATGTAGTTATAGCTGGCCCCCGTGTAGAGCAAGCATAATATGAGGAACGTTTTCCTAAAAATGGTAAGTGCCATGCACTGATATTTAAAGTCATCTGATGATGATGATGAAGCTTTGACAAAATTTAACAATGTTGCCAGCGGTGATAGGCATGTGATGTAGAACTTAACTTACGCTGTATTGCGACGCTGATGTGGACGTCGACAAGAACGGGTTAGGCAAGTGCGCCGCCACAGTGGCCGCATCTTGTGCAGCCGTGGTAGCGCGCTGGTAGTGCTGCCGGTGATGGACTGACAAATCACCCCCTGTCTCCTCATTTCTCTTCAGCCAGAAATATATCGTCCGCCTCTGGAAACGTAAACACTACTTTACTCAAATTAAAAGTAAAAATGGAATCTTTCTCAATAAATTAACGGTCTTATTTGTAAGGTATCGTACCTTAAAACGCGGATTAAAGTAGTCTGTGGTGGAGATTTTACAAGGAAAAGTCGTAACCACAGATGAAACAAACTGTCTCTTAGGAGTTCTGTAGAGAAATCGTGTTTTTATAAATAAGGCCGTAAATCTTTCTGACTGTATGCGTAATGAAGTGAAGTGGTTTGGCTTCTAATTTATGAATTTCAAGAAAAATAAAAATTTGATATAAATTTTATGTATTTCAACGCTTAAATACTAGATTCGATTTGTCATCGACGCGCTAAAAAGAAGTATATATAATATGTATATCATAAATATATATTTATTTATCATTTTTTAATTTATTATAGCGATATTATTATATCGATTTTTATTCATTTGCACCAACATTTGAGAACATTGACAGTTGGAATTTTTGTATTGTAGTTCGAAGGACCTTGAAAACATGCAACAATTTGAAAACAAATGCAAGATTTTTTAAACAGTAACGGTCTTATTTATAAACACGATTCCTTAAAAGGCCTAACAAAAGATTTTACAAGGAAAAATCCAAGCCACAGATTAAATAAACTGCCTTTTCGGAGTGCTTTAGAGGAATCCTGTTTTTATAAATAAGGCCGTAAATGTTCAGTTAACTATTAACCTGCGCGTATGCTTAAAGCAATGTCGATCGTAATATTCTTTTATATTAAGTACTTACACTGTTATCTAAGTCTAATAGGCAAATTAAAATAAGAAATACTCGCCGTAGCCTCCAGTCCGCCTTTCTATTTCACAAATCCGATGCCCACTCTCGCACAAAGCCACGATTGTTTCTCTTTATAATAATAATAAACTTTATTCGAATATTTTCGCCTCAAGTGTGACAATAGTGTGACAATAATTATAATCAACTAAAACAACTATTAAGTCATTGCTTAAAAACTAAAAGAAAATTGTAACGTTTCATAAAAATCGACTTTAAAGTTATTCTCAAAAACCTAACTTATCATAACAATCATATTTTTTGGTATTTAAGAGATCAACTGAACTGAATAACAACAAAAACATACATTTTGCAGCATTTAGTCCGAAAAGCAGTTATGACAAATGTATCTAAGCTTGCCTCCAGTGCAAGCCTCATGGGACCATTTTTTGCACTCCATGCACTGCACCCACTTCTCTTTAGATTTGCTGTTGTTAAAGGGTTCAAGGCAGCACAAGCAGAAGCAGTCATTTTCTTCATCTTCATCTACTTCATTAACGGCCTTAGACTTATTCTTCTTATTTTTTGTTTCTTTTGTTTTCTTGTGCTTTGTCGTTTCTTACGCAAAAACTCTCTTCTTCACGTTCTTCGCCTTTTTGGCAGCTTCTACAGCCGCAATTTCATCTTTTACTGGTGTGTCCGTTTACACAGCAGATTTGACTTTGCGTCTGTTTGGCTGGTTCCCTTTTCTTGGTGGAGCTTTTGGTAATGGCCTGATCGCTTCTGGAGAGAAGACCTTAGGTTTGGTGGCAAATGGACTTTGAGTTGTGGATGTAGAGGCAATCGGTTCATTGCGTGTGAACTCTGTAGCGTCTATGGTCAAAATAGAAGGACTATCAGGTGTTGTGATATTGGTTTCAACAGCGTTCTCGTTCTCTGTTATATTCAACATTATACTTGGGGTACTGGTTCTCTCTCCTGAACGTTCTCCAATTGCAAAGTGCTCTTTCTCAGCAGCAGCATCATCAGAAACAAGGAAAGGAGCAGTGGTTTCTTCTTGATTTTGCGTCACTTCTGCAGCTTGGTCTGCCATTGGATTGCTCAAAGGACGATCAGTAACCTGACTGGGTAGAAAGTCTGCTTCTCCAAAAATATCTGTATTAACAGGCCAAGTACCAGTTGCTGCGAAACCAGCGCTGATGTTCTTCGCCGTGATTGCCACATCAAATGCAGTTTTCGCAATTGATGGGATATCATATATGGACATGACTTTTGGTGCGTTTGTGCACATCCAACTATCGCAATCTGTATTAATAGCTTTTTTGAGGGGCCCAAAAACAGCACGATCCATTGGCTGCAGTTTGTGAGTGCAGTGTGGGGGAAACGTAAGCAATATGATGCCATTTTCTCTGCAAAACTCAATGTTTTTTAAAGCCATGTGGGATGCGTGGTTGTCGAGAAGCAGCAAAGCTCTGTTTTCTTTTGATGGTCTTACATGCTTCTTAAAATGTGCAAGAAAATAATTAAAATCGTCTTCTTGCATCCATCCGGTTCCATTTGCAGTTCCTACCGAGGCAGACGGGCCATCGCGAATGAAATGCTCTTGAATTTTTTTACGGGGGAAAATGAACATAGGTGGTATATAATTGAGGAGCGTTTTCACATAACGATACATTTGAAAAAGTTTTTTTTTTTCAATAGAAGGTTTTATGTGTTTATTGCTCTATGGGTATGAAATGTATACGTATATTTTGTTGGTATTTTACTTCTTTATTGTTTACTTACTTATAAAATATAATAAGCTATATAACTTAAGGAAATAAGGAGATCACAAAACTACGAGTTTTTTCAAATTTGGTACATCTGCTGTTGATGTCTCGGTTTGATAAAACCCCCACACAAATAGTTTATATTCCGAGCCATGTTATATTACAGGTTCTTCGTCATCGTAGTTTCGTCGAATATTGTCATCGTCACAACCAGAACCCTGGAGCACATCTGCATAAAATGCCTGAGCATCAGGGTCATCAGAAATGTCACAAAGTTTTAGCAGATTTTCCATGTCTTCCTTCTTCTTTGATGAAATCATATGTATCGCTTATAGAAAATTCGTTAGTACTATCATGTTCAACTATAGACAGTGTTCGAAACAGCAAAAAAAAATATTTGATTTTTTGTTCGTTGTATCGCGTTGTGAAAACGCTCCTCAATTACCAATAGCGTTTCCAGCAAAGCCAACGTCACTAAAGTCCCTCTTTCCACAGACGTCATTGCACTGACTTGTTTCTCTCCACGTCTCGCTAACACTCTATTTGGCTTTTGGACTGTTGTGATTCCCGTTTCATCGACATTCCAAATGTCCTGTCCTTTAAGTGCATGCTTTGCCAAGACACCTGTATAATTTTCAAAAAAAGTGGCCACATTAGCTCTGTTGAAGGCCGTGGCACGAGCTATGCTTGTAGGCTGAGGCAATCTTAGGGATAAAATTGGATGGCGCTCCATAAATAATTTGAGCCATACTTCTCCTGCCATTTCATGTTCTCCCCACGAGGGCGGAAATTTCTTATTGTGTTTTTTTGCTAACATAAAAGCTAAGCGTCTTGTTTCTTTAGTAGTTTTTTATAAATACATCATGTTTCCACAGACGCGGGGTCCGTGCCTTTTTTGTGTTTTGGTTTTATTTTAATTTTCCCTCTCTATACTCCATATGTACAGCAGTTTTGCTTACAGTTTTGTACAGATGTTATTGTACGACACACGTATCTTATCTAAATCTTAACTAATCATTAAAGCTATGTTCTTAATTAAGTATCCTACCTAAATCTTAATTAATCTTTTTTTTCCGTGGTCTTAGTCTTTACTGTTTTGCTACACTCTATTTTTATTTACAACATTGTTTCTTATTATCTATTTGCTGTTTGTCCCTTTGTATACTATTTTGTCTGCCGCGGAATCCGCAATTTACTTTTCCTTCGTGAATGCCACGGTTTGGGCTACCACTTCAGAATCGCGTTTTCGCATCGCCATCTTAAGGTTGTGCTCCGCGATTGCTTTGCTTGTGACTGCCGTCGCTCTTCTCACGAATCTGCCGATCGCGTCGTCGCCGCCGTCGGAGTAGTATGTGCAGCTGGTCGTGTGTCGCGATACGGCCACCACCGCGTGTGGGACGCTGTCGTGTATTTTCAGTGCCTTTGCGTTTGTCCGTATGACGATTACCGACTCGCAGGTTAGACCCTGTGCCTCGTGTATGGTGAGGGCGCGTGACCCCGTGCCTTACCCGAATCCCTGGTTGAGAAGAGATTTTTTCTCCTCCTGGGTGTGTACCAGGAATAGTGTTCGGCAGGTTGTGGAGTATTTGCGCGCCGGAGTACCTCTTTAGCTCGAGCGAACGTACTCGACATACTGACGAGTACATTCCAGGGTAAACCTCGCTTAGGGCGTACGCTACATCCATCGGGTTCCGGTGTGTGCATGACCACTGCTCGCTGATGTTCGCAAGCAGATGTCGGTCAATAAACGGCAGCTACCACCACGTGAACCAGTGATGACTTATGGCACTGAAACGTGGTCTCTCACTATGGGCCTCATAAGAAGGCTTAAGGTCACGCAACGAGCTATGGAAAGGGCTATGCTCGGAATTTCTCTACGAGATCGAATCAGAAATGATGAGATCCGTAGACGAACGAAAGTCGTCGACATAGCCCAGCGGATTAGTAAGTTGAAGTGGCAGTGGGCGGGGCACATAGCACGCAGAACTGATGGCCGATGGGGCCGAAAAGTTCTCGAATGGAGACCACATATCGGCAAGCGCAGCGTGGGACGACCAGCCACAAGATGGACAGATGACGTCATTCAAGTGGTAGGAAGACGCTGGATGCAGGCCGCTTCCAACCGGTCTTTTTGGAAATCCATGGAGGAGGCCTATGTCCAGCAGTGGACTTCTTGTGGCTGAATGATGATGATGATGATGAAACGGCAGCTGGTTTACATCTCCGATGAGGACAATTTCGCTGGCACCTAGCAACTGAGTCGCCATCACTATGGCCCCAAAGTGGTTCATTAGAGCTTCGTCAACCAGTAAACGGTTACAACCTCCGGGCTCTTTTGAACCATTGGCTAAAATTGAGGCCATAGTGCGCACTTTGGTTTTCGATGCGCTCCCTATGCAACGACCTAACCTTTCTTTCAGGTCTTTGGCGGCTTCAGTTGTGCTGGTGACTGCTACGTCGTTTTCCCCATCGAAGTTGTTCACCACCCATGTCGTTTTTCCACATCCCGCAAATCTCGGACACTCCAGAATCACGTGCCATATCGTTTCGTCGCGTTCGAGATCGCAGATACAAGAGGGACTGTCTGACGTGGAAACGGTGGAGATACGCCGCGAATCCTCCGTGGCCGGTCAGGATCTGGACATGGACGGGTGTTAGTTTCATGTCCTTGAGTCTCGTCTCGCCAGTTGGACGGTGGGTAGAAATACCTTTGTGACCGAGCCCGTACTGGAAGATTCGTAGCGCATCTGCCACTTTCTCACAGTTTCCTCTCGTATCTGTTTCCTGACGAAGGATATGGGAACCTTGTCGTAGTCTGGAGCTGTCTTTTTAGTGAGTGCAGCCTTTTTAGCCAGTTCATCAGCTCTTGTTTCCCGGCGTTCCCACGTGGGCTCTCAACCAGAAAAGCCTTACAGTTCTGTCTTGTTCTCGGATTTCCTGTATGCATCTCTTTATCTCGAGGGCCAGAGGGTGAGTTACCGATGGGCACCTGAGTAAGTCCAGCGAAGATCTTGAGTCGCTCAGGATGTTAACCGTGCCCATCTTGGAGTCTCTAACCATTTTTATGGCTCTGTAGAGAGCATACATTTCCGATTGGAAGACAGTGTTGTGAGGCTCTAGACGAAAGGTGTGGTACCTGGTCTCCCTGTCGTCAACCCACAATGTAAGGGCAGCACCTACTTTTCCTTCTATTTTGCTGTCGTCAGTGTACACTTGTGCACCTACCACATTTAGGTTTTTCAGGGTTTCGGTGTCCATGTCGTCGAGGCGCTCGTACTCAGTTGTTGTGAGTAGAGCTGGGTGGGGATTTTGCGTCTGACTCACCCTGCGTTCTAGCTCTCTGCCTGGTGGTATGAAGTCCTCGGAGTGTCCCTTTTTTATTTCGTACATTTTTCCCGCTTCAAGGATCCTGAGGTCTAGGGGTAGTTGGCCTGACAAGACTAGTGCCGATGTCAGAGACACCGTGCGATATGCTTTGGTGATCTTCTGCGCAAAGCCTCTCTGCAGCGAGTCCAACTGATTTAAGAAGAAGAAGAAGAAGAAAGACATTTATTATACCAACAAGATACATCACAGAAACAAAATAAGCGCATAAGTAACATAATATGCACAACAACAGAAACACAACTAAATACACAACAGACAAAACGAATAAATAAAACAGGACCATAGATGTAGCCTGTGGTGTATCTACATTGCCACAAAAGGCAGCTGACTCAGCGTTGTGCTGAGGAAGTGATCCCTCAGCGCTGATTTTCAGTCAGTGCCTACGGTAACCCATAATGGTACTACGGAGTGCGTGCCGTGGTGCCGTTAAAGAATTAAGACAAATTCAATTGTATGTATGTTATACAATAAAGTAAAAAAATAAATAAAATATCGTCATAAAATACTTACATATATTATTAGTTTTAAATTAATATGTGTGAAATATAGAGGAACAATATAATAAATTAAATTTAATAAGTAAATATAAGTGAAGGAGAAGAGAGGAGAGGAAAGGAGAGATAGGAGGATACACACCAAAGTAAATAAATAAAAAGTAAATACATGCCCGACATAACGCAAAGGTGGCCTATGATTTAGTTGATGCGATTACATAGTCGGTCATTTTACTAAATAGTAAAAGTAGAAGTAAAAGTAAATCAGAGTCAGAAGCGGCGAAAAATCGGGCGGGATAGTCTCTGCTGTTCAAGCAAATATACCTTCAGCTTGCGCCCAAAGGCATACCTACTGGAAGCGTCACGGACTGGGGGAGGTATATCATTCCAGCACTTGGACGCCGCAAAACGGAAACTACCTCGAAAAGCCATCATACGGTGCACAGGGATGATAATCCTATCCCTGTGAACTATGCGTTGTCTCGACGAAAACTCAAGTTTCCTGTAAAGATAATAGGGTGTTTTGGTGCGCACTGCTCCAAAAAGGAGCTTGGCAAGGTGTAGTTGTCGTCAAGCTTCCATGTTCAGGAGTTTTGCGTCGTTCAAGTACGGGGTGATATGGGATCTGGAAGAGATTTTGAAACAAAACCGTGCGCATGCGTTTTGCACACGTTGTATTAATCTTCTCGTCCTGCCAAAAATACAGCCACCATAAACGACATCACAGTAGTTCAATCTAGATAATATCAACGATTCACATAGACTAACACGCAAATCAGTTCTAAGGTAATCGCGTATATTATATAAAATCTTAAGGCGGTAGAAGCAGTTGCTCACAACATTGCAGATATGGTTTTCGAAGCGAAGTTCACCATCTAGCAGCAGTCCGAGGTTTCTGGCTTCTACAACCCTTTTCACTGGTTCGCCCTTAATAACTATATCGTTGACGGCAAGAGCCTCTACTGTATTATGAATTTGATGTTTAGTTTCAAGCACAAGGTACTTGGACTTACTAGGGTTCAGCACAAGACAGCTCCTGTCAGACCATTCTGCAATACGATCCAAATCACTATTGATAAGTTAAGCTCCATTAGCCGCATCAGCTGGTGGCGTAGAAATATACAACTGTGTATCGTCGGCGTATAAGTGGTACTTGCTATTCTGGATCTGCGTGGTGACATCTGCGCTAAACAAAATAAAAAGCAAAGGCCCCAGAATGGAACTGCGGAACGCCTCTCTCTAGCGGTGTCGCCAAGTTCCTTCAATTGCCTGAGCCAAGTTAAAATAAAAACATGATTTGGCGAATATGATTCAGGTATCAAATACCAGAGATGTATGATCTTGCTTGAATGATACCTACGGATGATAACGTCATGGGTTTACTGAGCGATCTTGAGTTTAGCAGAGCTTCCACTGAGCATCGACTGAGCATGAACTGATCACAAACTGAGTATCAACTGAGCGTTATCGGAGCCGGCCTCCTCGTCGCCTCCAACCTCCCCTAATAGCGACCCCTTTCCACACGTACTGAGATCACTGAGCACACCTTGGTTGATAACATCTGAGATACTGAGCATCGCAATCACTACACTGGCCAGTTGACCACGATCATCACATGTAGCAGGCGGGACACTGAGCATTGCTATGACACTGAACTTGACACATACTTAATTCAAACATTAAAAACACAACTCAATAAATGTTATGCAGCCAGATCGAGATAATACATATTCTGAGAATAAATACCTGAGTTTCCTCAGAACATCACCCACTTGGTTGGTCGCTCGGTAGCTGTCTGTCTTCCCCGCGCGGCGGCTATCCGCGCGCTGCTTGGTAAAAAATATAACTACCCCCAATAAAAAATATGAACATAAAGATCGCGTTCATTCGCGACACTCCCCACACGAGAAATAAATTTATTGAGAAAATAAATTAAATCGGGCATAACATATTACCTTGAGGGACACCAAAGGAAACACAGGATAGATGACAGAAAGGATACAATCAAATTTAATCGACAAATAATAAAACTCTGATTAAATGACAAAATAACCCTTTCTAGCAAATTTAATTAAACAAATAACTTTCATCAGTTTGCAGGATGCTGAGCAAATGCGCTGTCCACATTTTTATCTTTTCCATTGCCTTCTGAGCTGTTAATCGCTTTGGTCTGAGCTGAGTGTTCCTCGATTGGGTTGACGCCGAGACCTGATCTGAGTTATCGAGAGTAGCCTGTGCACGGTCAGAGAAATCGTCTGTCTGAGATTGTCTGAGAGTCTGGTCAGTCGTACGAGATCTGGTATCTGAGTTTGGCATCTGAGTATAATCTGAGCTAGTAACTGGCGTTTCGGTTTCGTTACGTTCACCTTGCCCTAAAGCCTGAGATGTGTCAGCGGGTTCTTGAATTTCAAGCGGATAAAGGTGAGCTATAGATCGGGTCAAGGTTTCATTCGGAGAAATGGTTACTTTAGCCACACGAATTTTGCCATCCTTCCCTTGAAATGTAGCTGAAATCCGACCTACCTTCCAAAGTGCCCTATTGGAATCACCCTTAACTTGTACTAGATCGCCCACTTTCGGAATTGCATCCACCACTACCCTTCCTTGACGATGAGTGGTTCTGCGTTCTCTTAGGCTGTTTAAATAGTGGTTTGAAAACATTTGGACGTACTCTTGTAAAACTCTCTGGCCACGTTTCCAACCATCAATCAAATTAGCCTTTGTCACGGTTGCTGGCTCCAAAAAATCTCTATCCGAAGTCTCAGGCATTGAGGGTCCGCCGGTGCGCAGGAAATCCGCCGGAGTTAAAATATGTTCCAACTCATCACCTACAACTGTCAAAGGCCGAGAGTTAACTATGGATTCAATTTCTTTAACAACTGTGCATAACTGTGTATGGTTCAATAAATGTTTATCAAGTGTCTTTTTCATACAAGTTTTCACAATGCCTATCAGTCGCTCATAAAAACCACCGAACCAAGGAGCTAGCTCTGGAATAAACTTCCATTTTATACCATTGGTTATGCAGTATTCGCTTGTCAGCACTTCAGCTGTTAATTTGAACTGTGAAGCGTTATCTGAAGTGATTATCTTGGGTACGCCCCGTGAAGATACGAAACGTCTCATTGCTAGTAAGCATTCCTCCGCCGTAAGGTCAGCCACCACTTCCATGTGGATAGCTCGAACAGCTAAACAAGTATACAAAGATACCCAACGTTTTACTGAGGCACCGTTAACATTGACTAAAAGAGGCCCAAAATAGTCAATTCCGACATATGAAAAAGCTTCACTGTATGTGACTCTCTCTGATGGTAATGAGGCCATTGGAGGCAGTTTGAAAGGACCTCCTGCATACTTGCGGCAAGATTGACATTGTTTTAATACTTTCTGCACCTGAGCTCTACCTTTGGAAATCCAATACCGCCGTCGAATTAGTGAAAGTGTCTGGGAAACACCTACGTGATAATTTTTCCTGTGTATATCATCAATCAATTTCGAAGTGAAGTTATGATTTCTTGGGAGAAGAATTGGATTTTTCTGATGATCTGGCCAATCTGTATTTCCTAGCCTTCCCTCACAGCGTAATAGTCCTTCATTATCCTTGTATAATCCTAGTGATCTTACTAGGTCCGTCTTTTTTCCATCAAGTTCTCTCGGGAAACATTCTGCTTGTATTTGTCGTAACTTACTGACGTGATTGTGCGCGGCTGTCTCTGAGTCTACATCCATGGAGTTGGATTGGGGTCTTATTTCGGGTTGATTAACGCTCTGAGTAGTGTGTTGCTGCGGTGCTACTGAGTTACCATTCTCATCTTGTGAGGATTCCGTAGGACCCTGCCCAGCCGAAAGATTATGTACAAGATCTTGATTATGTATTAATCCTGCTAAATTCACAGGCCATTTGTCGCCGCTATTATACAGAAAATCGGGCCCATTTAACCAACGTTCTACGTCTTCTTGACAAGCTTTTGTTCTGGTCGCAATGTCAGCTGGATTAAGCTGTGATGGAACGTATCTTATGCGTACATCGCTTCGCTTAATCTCATCTACACGTTTTGCTATAAAAGGCGGAAGCAGTTTCTCTGATTTACACCAGCTCATAACAATCTGACTATCCGTCCATAAATACAGGTGGTTCACCTTTAAGCGCAGTGATTTTAACACAGTCTTGATAAGCCTACTACCAATCAAAACGCCCAATAGTTCCAGCTTTGGAATCTGTAGATCCGTCTGTTCTGCTTTTCCAACTAAACGAGATTTGCCTATAACAAAGTTCAATTTAATATCTCTTTCGCTGACTCTCCTGAGATAGATTACCGCTGCATAGGCCTGCATCGACGCGTCTGCAAAAGCGTGTAGTTCATGATAATAAGTACCAGTTTCGGACTCGCTTAGGTTTTTAAAACTTCTTGGGACGCTAATGCCGTGAACATAGCTTAAGCTCTCTATTACGGTTTTCAGTTCCACAAGAGCTACTTCACTTAGTCTCGTATCCCACTCGAACTTTTGGTGCCACAGGTTCTGAAGAAATAACTTGATCGGTAGCACAAGAGGGACCGAAAATCCACATGGATCAAAGACTGACGCTAGAAGCCTGAGGACTTCTCTTTTTGTATCTACTTGATCCACGTCCTTCGCTGCTAGATCGAATTTTAAACCTATTGTGTCGTTTACGAGATCCCAATTTAAGCCCAACACTTTCATGACTTTTCTCTCTTGGCTGCGATACTGCGTGGGGATAGACTTTAAAAATTCGTCTGAATTAGAGTTCCATTCACGGAGGTTCATTGAGAGGTCGTCGAAGGCCCGTTTGGAACTCTGATAAATATTCATAGCCTTGTTAACTGACTCAGCTCCGCTGACAAGATTATCAACGTAGAGGTCTTGAGCAATCTGCTTATGAACAACGTCATGACTCTTATTCAAATGATAACGGACTGTCGCATTTAATAGAAAAGGACTTGAAATCACTCCGAAAGGTACTCTTTTAAATCTTAGATGCATCAAATTTTCGGGAGACAAGTCGTCCTTTAAGTTCATGGGCCACAAAAATCGTGTAACGTCTCTATCTTTGTCTTGCAGTCCTATCTGTAAAAACGCCTTCTCCACATCAGCTACTAAGCCTATACGATGTTCGCGAAAACGAATTAATAAGCCAGTCAAATCCTCCAAAAGAAGTGGCCCTCGATACAGACACTCATTTAAGCTCTTATTGCCTTTAGTTTTTGACGAGGCATCGTAAACTAGACGCAGCTTCTCTCCTTGCGCCACGCAGTGGTGAGGGAGGTAGTGGACAGGATGTTCCACAGAGCTTAAAGCGTTTGGCACAATCTCTATTATACCTTTATCAAGCTGTTCTTTGATAATATTATCGTAAGACAGCATAGTGTCATCGTCAAGTCTCTTCAATAAGCTCTTTAATCGTCCGAGAGATAGTCCAAAATTTGAGGGTAGTAGTGGTGGATACTCAATCCACGGCCATTTCACGTGATACCTGCTGTTGGAAAACTCAATAGTTTCATTGAATTGCTTGACAGCTTCATCATCTCTGTCAGCCTTTGGAGAATCTGTGATCCCGATGGATTCCAAGTCCCATAATTTCTTCAGACTGTCGCTCTTAAGCGGTGGATCAGGTTCACAAAGGCTGGTGTATTCCATGCTCGATTGGAAATATGTGAGTACCGAAAGTTTGTCTTGCTCGTCCTTAATCGTTTCCGTGCACCTTCCAGACCAAATCCATCCGAAGATGGATTCAACAAGGAATAGATTTTCAGCCATCTGTAGTTTCTCTCCGCCGATCAAGGCGAAGTAATAATCATTGCCGATCAATACATCCACGCGATCACCCAGTGAGGCGTCGTCCGCCATGATGATGTTTTTTGCGTGCATGTACTGTACGCCATTGCAAGTTAAAGTTGGAACACTATTAGTAATATGTGGAACCACGTTGGCATAAAGTGTTTTACGTTTATTGGTCCTTGTTGTAATTTCAAAGTTTACCACTGGGCTTTCGATTTCATCTGGATGGTCGGCACCAAAGGTAAATACTGATAGATTATTCACCTCCAATTCCGAGAGCTTTAGTTTTTTAGCCAGATCTTTAGTTACATACGTGCGTTGGCTTCCACAGTCAAGTAAAACTCGACAAAGTATTTGTGATGTATCTCCAACTTTATTTACGCGTACGACTGCGGTTTGTAAGATTATAAGTCCCTTGCTATTTGGTCGTTGGCTCACATATAAGTTATTTGTTTTGATAGGATCCTTAGTTGGACATAAAGCTCGATTGTGGTCCCCATATTTTCCGCAGTGATGGCATTTTTTATGTGATCTGCAGTCCGATGACCTATGGCCTTTAGACAGACAATTATAACATCGCCCTAGTAGTTTGTTTTTTCTTTCTTGTACCGTCTTGGCAATATTGCACTCATCATTGAAATGTCCGTGTCCGCAGAAGATGCATGTAGGTCTTTTTCTCTTTGTTTCTGGTTCTTGTGGGTTGTGTGTCTCTCTAGTATATTGCCTCTTCCGTTTATCACTAATTTTATTAGTATTATTGTGCGAGTATCTCCTTTCCGTGTAAGATTTGTCATGATTGCCTTTTCTTAGAAATCTACTTCGGTCTTGATGATGAGAGAGAAATTGTTTCCTCGATGGAAACCGTGGCTTTGTGTGACCTTCCGTTCGAGCGTGTAACGCTTCCAATGTAAATCTTTCACCCTCAGCTTTACTGATACTAGGCCCTTCAGATTGGAATGTGTCCTCTTTCATCCTGTTGGAAGCTTCGCGTGCAGATATAATGTGTTCCAGGTGTTTTCGAATATTTTCTATCGTATCGGTCTCGGTTCCCATTTTTATGCGCAATTCATATATGATTTCTTCTGAGAATTTTTGCATTATCATGACTCTTAAGTGATTATGATTAACGTCCTCTCCTAAGGAGTTCAGAACACGGAGATGCCTTTCAATCTCATTGAACGCACGTCGACAATCAGATATTGACTTGTCAGCCATTTTGACTCTGTATAATGCCGCATAATGAGCATCAATGATGGTACCGGGCTTACCGTATCTATCCTTGAGAGTAGAGACAGCTATGTGATAATTTGAATTTGTCGTATCTAAGCCATCTATAGCTCTTTTTGCTTCACCCTCTAGAACTGACTGTAGGTATAGAAGCTTGTCGACGTCATTGATATTGCGATTATCGACATTGGATGCAAACTGGTCCCAGAATTGATGCCATTTTAAGACATCTCCGTCAAATTTTGCCAGTTCCATCTTCGGCAACTTACTAGCGACATTGAGTGTATCGGCCTTGGTGTTCAGTGATGAGTTAGTAGGACAAAGTCTTTTCTGAGTATAGAAGTTTAATTCTGTGACCAACTCTTCTCCTTTAATTTGGATTAGTGTGTACTGACATATCTCATCAGCGCATGGATTTTGGATGACCTTGAAATAATTGTAGGTTTCTGAGACAAAACGTTCTACTGCAAGTTTGAGTTTTGACGACACCATTTGCGCGTCATTTGTGTCACCAGGTTCACTTTTTAGTTTTTGCAAGGCACCTTGGCCCACCTCGATAAGGGATACTAAGTGCTCTATAATTAGCTTGAGTCTAGTCCTGACCACCTCCTCCATTGCTGAGTGTGAAAAGTAACTAAGTCTGTCAAAACCGAGTAAATGATAAAATGCACAGGCTACCACGAAACAATCAAAACGCAACCCAACCAAGTCTTTAGTTCTGGCTGTAACAATGAAAAAAAACCGTCTGAGTTATACAGAAAAATGTCTCGTATTTTACGGCATATTATCCTTGCCGATGTCGCACCGGTATCGCACCCAATTGGGAAATAAAACCACAATTATTAAACACGAATGAGAGAAATCGGGTTAATAAAGATCACTCGTTCACGGTTCTCGCGTTTTTCAAAGTAACTTTTTATTAAGTAAATAACATTCAAAGTGTTGACAAATTTTAGAACAGGATGCTGTTAATTTACATTAACATTTACATACAGGAACATACCTACCTGCTCCTGGCCCCACACCAGGATACCCCGCGTCGCGGGAACCAGAAACAGCGACGTCACAGACAAGCAAACATCGAAGATCTAGGGTTTCTTATTTTCTCCCCAGCCGGGGTTCGAACCCGGGACCTCTCGCATAGTAAGCAGATGCGCCAACCGCTACGCCACAGAGGTCGTCAATCTAATCAACAACAGAATACCCTTTGTCTCATCCAGGCAGATAACATCTTTGAAACTTGTGCTAAATAAATTTCCACAACACAATCGTTTGACTCTGTACCAAACCAGAACACCCCGCACCATAGTAACGAGGCAAAAACACCACAAATATGAAAACACATCCAGACTGGGGCCATTTGCAAATCCACGGCAATCCTCAGCGGGAATCGAACCCACGACCTCTGTCTCGGCAGCCAAGCGCCCCCAACCGCCAGACCAACGAGGCAGTCCGCAAGGGCAACCAGGCACTATTCCCTTCTTATTGCGTTAATAATTCAAGCTAATATAGTTTTCATAAGTAGGAAATAAAGTACAATTTCGAATGCACAATAGAAACCAGGTGGCCAGGTAATCTCGGAATAAATATAGATTGCGTGCAACAAAGGCTACTCTTGAGCAACAAATAATTTTAACACAGGTCGAAATGTCTTGAAAGTATTTACTTAGGACCACAAGAATACGCAAGTGAGTAAATATTATCGATCTGAAATGATGATAAATAGGTATGAGATATATGTACAACCAGAAAAAAAAAAAAATTCTTCTAAATAGTGTCTGATCATGTTTTACTTGACTTTGGTGTTTAGCTGATTTAGTTAATCTAGATCATAGTTATTTTAAGAAATTTTACAGACAAAAAATAGGTACTGCCGACAGGACAACAATACCGTTACGTTCACACTTCACTCAATTACATCGAGGTCGACTTCGCAACAAAATATCTATAGTTGAACGGGTGCCGATAGTAATCAATTTTATTAAAGTAGCCATGAGAATGAAGAGGATCCCAGCTCCTCCACCATGTCGCCAAGTTCCTTCAATTGCCTGAGCCAAGTTAAAATAAAAACATGATTTGGCGAATATGATTCAGGTATCAAATACCAGAGATGTATGATCTTGCTTGAATGATACCTACGGATGATAACGTCATGGGTTTACTGAGCGATCTTGAGTTTAGCTGAGCTTCCACTGAGCATCGACTGAGCATGAACTGATCACAAACTGAGTATCAACTGAGCGTTATCGGAGCCGGCCTCCTCGTCGCCTCCAACCTCCCCTAATAGCGACCCCTTTCCACACGTACTGAGATCACTGAGCACACCTTGGTTGATAACATCTGAGATACTGAGCATCGCAATCACTACACTGGCCAGTTGACCACGATCATCACATGTAGCAGGCGGGACACTGAGCATTGCTATGACACTGAACTTGACACATACTTAATTCAAACATTAAAAACACAACTCAATAAATGTTATGCAGCCAGATCGAGATAATACATATTCTGAGAATAAATACCTGAGTTTCCTCAGAACATCACCCACTTGGTTGGTCGCTCGGTAGCTGTCTGTCTTCCCCGCGCGGCGGCTATCCGCGCGCTGCTTGGTAAAAAATATAACTACCCCCAATAAAAAATATGAACATAAAGATCGCGTTCATTCGCGACAAGCGGTTTTGCCGACGAGAACTGCGTAGTGCCATTGCTACTTTGCAACCCAACCATCTGAGCACGGCCTGACAGGTAACTATCAAACCATCGAACCGTAGTGTTATCAAATCCATAATACGACATCTTCGATAATAAGAGGGACGTATTCAGACAGTCGAAAGCTCTGGAGAAATCTAGCAACACCAGAATTGTACTCCTGCCTCCATCAAGCGCTGACAACACGTTGTCCACGACATCCAACAGAGCAGTTGCTGTCCCTCGCTCCTTCCGGAAACCGGACTGCAAGTCAGGTAGTATACCATTTTCCTCCAAATATTTCGACATCTGATCACACACTACCCTCTCAATTATCTTGGACATACAGGGAAGGATGCTGATAGGACGTAGGCTGGAAATTTGGATGGGGTTGGGTATTTTGGGAAGCGGAATAACTTTCGCAGTCTTCCAGTCAGTAGGGAAAGTGTTAGTCAATATACTCCGGTTGACTATCGCAGTCAAAATCGGCAGTGTCCTAGGTAAAGTTAATAATAGCATGTCGATACTTAATGCGTCAAGTCCCGTCGCGTTAGTCTTGATTGTAGACAATATCTTCGAGATGGTGAACGGAGATTTCGAATCATCAGTTTCTCTGCAGCTGGATACCATGCGCCTGCAGCATACAACACGATTGGCTCTATCACCGACACGTATATTGTCCTGATTATTTCTCCGTTCAGTCCCCAAGTCACCTTCGCGGCGCACGCAAGCTGTTTGTAGATGTCCACGGCTTTCTTGCAGATGGCGGATACGTGCGCGTTGAACGTGAGCTTGCAGTCTATTATGAGGCCTAGCAGCTTTATCTCCGTGACAAGCTCTATCCGGCTGCCTGACATGTGGATAATAGGGGTGTCGTATTTCAGTTTTTTCGTTATTACCATCGCATTCGTTTTGTGCGCGGCGAAATTTAACTTGTTTTCAACACCCCATTCCGCTACGGCCTTGAGAGCCTCGTCGGCTGCTTTCTGCAAGGTACTGACTGAATGGGCGGAGAAAACCAGGACAACATCGTCTGCGAAAGCCTGGCAGTATACCCCTTTACTAGCCATTTTATTTAGGAGTGGGTCTAGGATTAGGTTCCAGAACGTCGGTCCAGCAATGCTACCCTGGACACAGCCCTTCGTGGTTTCCTTTTCGCTAGACGCTCTGGCGTAGTTGACCTTGATCTTGCGGTCCCTCAGGTACGACACTACCAATGCGTACAGGTTTTTCGGGCAGTTCTTGTCTATCATCCGTTGTTTTAGCGCGGGCCACCATGCGTTGTCGAAGGCCCCCTCTATGTCCAGCGATACCAGAAGCACAATCTTTTTTGATTTAACTTCTGTTCGTATTTGGGCTAATAGGTCATAGAGGGCGTCGTCGGTTCCGCGTTGTGGCATGAAACCGTACTGGCTCGTGTTCAGAGTTGGGAGGAAGCGCCACTGAAGTCTGTTTACGAGCAGTTTCTCGACGATTTTTCCGAGGACCGATAGAAGGCCTCTTGGTCTGTAGGACTTTGGGTGCGTGTAGTCTTCTTAGCCCGGTTTGCGGAGGATGCACACGTGAGCGACTTTCCACTGCCTCGGGAAGTGCGGCAGCGATAGGCATTTGTTTGCCTGCCAGGAACACCTCTGCGTTGTAGCGGATAACGGCTGCGCATATGTCTGCAGTCAAGCCATCGGGCCCGGGAGCTTTTTTCGGGTTTGCGCCCCTAAGGACCATGTCCAGCTCCGCGGGTGTGAAGGGTGGGTCGTCTGCAGACAGGTCTTGTATTTCCGTCCGGTTGCACTCGTCCGTTTGTCCTCTGAGCATTGTGTGGTATTCTGTATCGGTTTCCACAGAGTCATCGGGATAGAACGTTTTCGCCAGGAATTCGGCCGACTGTTCCGGGCTCAGCGTTTCCCCGGTAGTGCTTCTTAGAAGCATGTTTTCCGATCTCCTAGCCGTTTTCCTTATGACTGTAGATACCGTCCCACATGCTCTCTCGGTTCTGGGTCGAGCAAAACTTCCTCCAGCTTTGTGTGGCGGCTTCAGTGGCTCTTCGTCCGTACTCATCTTTAGCCAGCGTGTATTCATCCACGGTCAGTTGCCTGCGGCTTGGGGCTGCGTTTCGTATCCTACGTTTTTTCCTCAGGACTTCCCTTTTTAGCTCGTTGAGGGAAGTAGACCACCACGGGGGTCTCGCGTCACCTTTCCATGCGCCCAGCTTGGGAATCGCCTTTTCGCATGCTTTATAGATGGTCTCTGTGTAGGCTGTTAGTATTTCTTCCAAAACCTCTGGGTTTTCCACCTCTGACACCCTATTCACGGTTAGGTTGTTTTCGGCTAATCCAGACGTGAAGTGTGCACTGAAGTCGGACCATTTTGCCTTCTTGGTGTTGTACCTGCGTGTAGAGATTGGCCTTAGGGGTTCGAGGCTCTTCTCTAGTCGCAGAGAGAAGGTTATAGCGTTATGGTCGGTTGTTATGAGGCTTCTGTCCACACTCCACTCCTCGATTTTGCCCAGCAAGGACAGGCTGCAAGCAGTCACATCTACCATGCTTGTACAGAGTCTGTCTCCCCTGTGGGTCTCAAAAGTCGGGACTTGTCCCGTGTTGAGGATTTGGAAGTCCATCTCGTTTAGGAAGGTGTTATATGCCACTCGCGGTGGTCCTCCGAGTTGCTCCCCCACCAGTGGCTCCAGGCGTTTACGTCCCCCGCCACTATGATGTTTTCCGTGCCCAGCTTCCTGCAGTCTTTTGGTTTTCGAGATGTACGGGTCAATATCCTGGTCGCCCTCGTAGTAGACGGATAGCACTCCGAGCTTTAGCTGGCCAGCTTTTATGAGAACGGCAGCAACGTTTTCGGTTACCAGCTGGGGGTCGTGGATGACCTCCAGGCTGCTCCCGAACATGACGATTGCCGCCTTGACTGGCTTCTGTCGGTCCAGGGTGCACTGAATGACTTGGGTGCCGGGGTTGTGTTTCATAGTGCCGGTTCTTCCTACGTAGGGCTCCTGAACTAACGTTATTGAAACTCCCTTTTCCTGGGCCGCCTGAAAGAGCTCTGCTGTTGCGAGCTTGGAGCGCTGTAGGTTAGCTTGGATTACCTTCAGCTTCCCTTTTGATCCGCCTGATGTTTCGGGGCCCTGGGTTTTGACCGACCCGTTTTCTGCCTGATCGCCCTTAGCAGTAAGAAACGCAAGACCTCGCTATGTTGTCCCATTTTTGGCGTTCCTGGCACACGTCGCTGAAAGCGGTGTGTTCCCGGTCGTTGCCTTCTCTTTGGGCTTTAGTGCAGTTTGTGCACACCGGAGGTTTCCCAGCCGCTTTCGAGGGGCAGTCTCCACTTGTGTGTGCTTCGCTGCCGTAGCAGCAAGCTGCATGCTCGGCCTTGCACACGGACTTCGAGTGGCCGTACGCCAGGCATTTGGTGCACTGCACAAGTGGGGACTGATCATCGATTCGGCATTGCTGGATTCCAATGTGCACTTTTCCCGCCTCAATAAAGCGCTTCCAGACTTCCGGAGAGTTCTACTACCGGGTGGCACTCGTGTGGGTTCCTGGCGCGTTTCCTGTATCGCATCTTTATTGACAAAGATGTTTGGCATTAAACAGTAGATTAATATTATTTAAAGGACGATTGTGACTAGTGTTCAACACATTCATGACTAATATTTTAAGTTGAAAACTCTATTAATTAAGTTAAAACATGTTTTGAAAGAATAAATGTGGAGTTTCTTTGTTAGCTTCTTCTCCACATAATCCATTAATTGTGAAACTAACAACTTTGACGTTCATTAAGTAAACATTCTGTTTTTACAATGAATAAAAATATTTGAATTGAAATTGAATTGAATTGAATTATCATAAATTCTTGTATCAAGAAAGGGCACGACTCGTAGTTTTTTTTGTAGTTTGATTCTTCCGTAAGTAAATGAAACTTTATTTTTATTCATAAAAACGTATCTTTTTCAGATGAAGGAGTACTTCCGAAACGAAGCGAAGAAACTGCTGAAATTCTGCTTTTTTTTGACGACCTGTTTGACTCCGTCAACGGTAGCTCTAGCGACGCCAAAGATGGGAAGCTTTTGAGGTGTGCGGTAACTCCACGGTCGCCCCACCTTGCTCTATGGCGAGCTAGTCTGCCCACCTTGAGAAGCATGAGATATGTGGCGAAAAATGGTAACCATGTTTTAGTGCCCTCATTGTCCAGCTGGATAAAGACAATTGAAGCATTCCAAATGATAATAAAACATTTTAATAACCTGGGGTTCAGGTCTCTATTGCTGCGCCATTTTCATCAAGATCCTCTCGAAAACTTTTTCGGAGCTATATGGTCCCACGGCTTTAGTAATATAATGCCAAATGCTTCAGCTGTCAGCTTCAGTCTGCCTATAAAACATTATTAATAAATAATATGACGTCTGCTCAGTTGGAGCTAATTGTGAAGAAGACGATGCAGACTCATTGCAACGAAATTTGGGAATGTTCCCACTAGTTTCATTGGTTAGTTCCATGATGGAACAGGTGAGAACTTTTCTTCTCGGTAGTTCCATGGGACTCGTGAATGGAACCTCTGCAACTATTTTCTTCTCACTAGTTCCATTAAATTATAATACGTGTGGTAGGTACTTTATGCACACGTACTATCCTCATCATCATCATCCTAATGATGATAGTACGTGCGGCACTTGCGAAATTTTCATGAGTGTCAAATCATAAGGAGGTAAAAAAACTTAGAATTATTTTACGAAAATAATGTTATACTTGGCATAAAGTAATTTTCATTAGGTTACGTTGGTTACATTAATAAAATATGAGATACAAATATACAATAGACTATAGACAATAGAATCTAGCGTAACTTGTCCAAGAAATGTGGTACGTTTATCTCTCCACTTATCAACTCCAACTGCGTATCTCTTACAAAATCATCATGAATAATGAAATGGCTCTGTCGTTTTCTTTTTGGGCTGTTGGAATAGCTTTTAATCTGACTTAAATGAAAATTTGACATATTGGCATCTTCAAACAAAATATTGAGCGCCATCAATATGTTTGTTTCATTTTTAGGAACGTCCTTATTGATGCCATGATGCCACCCTTCAACTGTATTATTCGTCCGATGGCGCTCACCAAATACGCACCATATATTCTGCAGCTTTTCTTTCATCCAAAAACTTTCAAAATAAGTTTGAAATTTTTGGAACTTGGGATCCTCTGGTATTTGTGTTTTTATATAATCCCAACCTTCGTTAATTTTTTCAATGGGTAAATGGGCTAAGTTGCAGCAAAGAGAAATTATTCTTCTGTTGAGCTTATTTTTTTTCAAGTTAATTTGCAATTGTTTTGCTTTACGCCATAAACAATTCGTATAGTTAATTTGTACACCATGATGAAATTGAAGTAATGCCAATATTGCAGCCTCTTCAAAGTCCATATTAACTTTCTGCGGTGTCCATTCAGGAATTTGAGAATGTATCAAATCCCACAATATACTGTACGCTTTTACAGATTTGTGCGACATAAATGCATATAGTAACGGTAGTACAGTTGTTTTTGTGCTAGTGCTTCCTGAGTCGCCGTGAATGGAGTATACTTGTGAAAAGGGCTGTGGGCAGCATTTGAATGTTCCATTTACAAAAAAATGCTTGATTTGTTTCATTTGCTCCTTTTGCTCCTGAGTGCAAAACACTATTATCCTGATCTCTCCATCGTTATAATCCGCTATGACAAACTGTCGAAAGGCAGCAGGTATTTCAACTTCGTCTAAAGTTTGCCTACATATTTTTTGTACATCAGCTTCCTTATTTCTTTTTCTATAAATTGAAGATTTTTTTTGATCGAATGTAGGTACGGGAACACTTGAAGCTAAATCCAATCCACTCTCCCTTAAACGTTTCAACCCTCTTTTGTAAACTTTTGGCGCACATTCTTCGCCTTTGGCTGCTTGTTTACACGTTTCGCTCAATGATTTATCGATCAGGTTTTGAGTTTCATTGGGCAAGCAATTAATGTTATGGTCTTTTTGTGCTAGTATGGTACGTTGGTCCTGAGAAACAATAGATAGCAGAACAGTAAAAAAAATCCAGAGTAAAATTATACTTAGTAAAATTATACCTATCAACAAATCTACTATATAAAATTACTTCTATGTCTATCCAAAGGTTGTCTGGAAAAGATCACTATTAGTGATAAGACCGCCACCTTAGATTAAGTAATAACTTTTTGTAATGTTCTTTTTTGTGTACAATAAAGTGTTCTCTCCCTCTCTCTCTCTCTCTACCTAGGAACTGTGCCTAAACTTGCTTACAAAGTATATTCATATCTATTATGTATCCATCTATAATACGTATCACATATCGCATAATTTCTCGCTCGAAGGCACAGGCCCAGGATTCCTGCTTATATATTATTATTATATGCCTGGACCGACGACCTGGTGAAGGCATCCGGAACTCGCTGGATGCGGAGTGCGCAGGACCGGTCGTCGTGGAAATCCTTGGGGGAGGCCTATGCCCAGCAGTGGGCGTCTGTCGGCTGATATGATGATGATGATGATATCATGCCTACTCAGCGAGTTACATATTTATGGTTATTAGTTATAAATTTATCATCTTATCGTAAAAATAGGTTCCATTGACCACCTATTAAAAATGTAAGTTTAATAAAGTTAAATTACTTACTGTGTCAATTGTTACAGATCCCGCGCATTTCGTCTTTTTGTATGCTTGGCATCGCCAGATACTAGAACCCTTCTTGTAATCAGTGTGTTTGTAAAATTGATAACCAGAAAACAATAACACTTTTCCTCTCCCTCTTTCAATTATTTCAAATATATTGCTCATTTTAACACTCGAAACCCACTGTCAATATCGCTTTATTACTATTTGTGAGATTATACATGTTGAGGGTAGTAAGAAAATTTTATAAAATTGCCATTATTAAAATAATAAGTAGATGTTGCGTCTAGAGCCTTATTTAGACGAGAAGGGAATCCAGACGATGAAAGTAAACGAAAGCGGACTGTAACTAGGTATTCTATTAACTCTTAAAGATTTATACAATATTTGTCGGATCACAGCGCGGACATAGGGTCGTGTATATCGAGGCGCGTCCTAGCGGGTAGTGTCGGAGCGGGGCCGCCGCTGCAGCTAACGGGACCGGTCGTCTTTATCGATGCGACGACTGTTGCTGCGTTCATGTAGGTACGTCCGCGGTATTGTCACCACCATGTACTCCCGGCGTTGAAGAGCCTAGGTCTTCAACACTCTGTATAGGCAGCGGACAGATCATGTTGAATGCCCGCCGGATGATGCCTTTCTTGGTCTTGATGTCGGCTACTCTGGCTATGCCATCTCTGCCAGGTAGTACTTGAATTATGCGACCCAGAAGCCACATAAGAGGAGGAAGAGCCTTATCCTTGACTATCACCATGGCACCAACTTCAAGTCTTCCCTTAGAGCTATGCCATTTCGCTCTTTGTTGTAGGCCAGAAATGTATTCGTTGGAGAACCTGTTCCAGAAATGTTGCTTGAGGTACTCGATGCGCTGGAACCTTTGCAGGGAGGTGATGTTCTGGTCGGTGATTTGAGGATGGGGCAAGAACACGAGAGACCTTCCAATTAGGAAATGCGCAGGCGTTAATGGGGTTAGATCGGAAGGATCACTCGAGAGAGGCGTTAGAGGGCGCGAATTTAATATTGCTTCAATATTGATTAAGCAAGTTGACATTTCCTCATAAGTTAAGTGCGTAAGACCTAGAGTGCGTCGCAGATGATGCTTCACTGACTTCACTGCTGACTCCCACAATCCTCCAAAGTGAGGAGTATACGCGGGTATGAATGAAAAGTTTATTTGCGCATCAGCCATATCCACAGCAAAGTCTTGCTGCAACACCCTAGAGAGCTCATTGAAGGTGCCAACAAAGGTTGTGCCATTATCTGAAAAGATTACTCGCGGCTTGCCACGACGATTTATGAAGCGGCTAAGAGCTGCCATAAATGCCTCCTTTGTTAGGTCCGAGACAAGCTCCAAATGGAGGGCCTTGGTTGCCAAGCAAACGAATATACAGATGTAAGCCTTGACAAGCCTACATCCTCTACCTTTGCGATCAGCTAAGAGAATTGGTCCTGCGTAATCGGTGCCTGTCTCAAAGAATGGGTACTCTAGGTGCAATCTTTCCTTTGGTAAGTTACCCATTACTGGTTGCACTGTTTCACCTTTAAGCTTAATACATTTGACACAAGTATGGACAACATGCTTAGCTAAGTTTTTGCCCCCGAGAGGCCAGTAATTATGCTTTATTGTTGCTACTAGCAACTGAGGAGGTGCATGCAAAAGGCGCAAATGAAACATTGTAAATAGAAGTTTTGTAATCGTATGTTTACTACAGATAACTATAGGATGTTTGATCCCATAATCATAAAATGAATTGGCAAGTCTGCCTCCAACTCTAATAAGGCCCGAATCGAAGAATGGAGACAATGATTTAAGACGGCTCTTATTCGGCAATGGTTTACCTAATTTAAGAAGATCGTACTCCTCGGGAAAGCTGTTTTGCTGTGACAGACGAATAAGCAGAATTGAAGCAGAGTGCAGTTCTGAGGAAGTAAGAGAACCTGTTGTTTTGTTGTTGACTTCTCTGCAATTATGTAAGAATCTAGAAATATAAGCTACTACACGTTGTGATTTTGAAAAGTTCGATTTATTGTTAATTAATGTTTCTATGCAATTCTCAGTTGACGTAGGGCACACGACGAGTGCTTTATTTGTTATGATCTCTGGGAGTGGAGACTGTCTTTCACCATTCCAAAACACTTAGCAACGTGACTGTGAAACTAGAATAACAAGGCAATGTAAACAAACACTTTTCCTTTTTTGAAGTCGGTTGAAATTATTAAATGAGTAAACAATATAATATTTGAAATTATAAACAATGTTGTAATAAGAAATTGACAATTTAAATGATATAAACACAAATAATTCCAAATAACAAACAAGTAAGTACCTACTTATCGCAATATGTAAGTACAGAGTAGGTAGTTAACGACGCTGTGTAAG
Organism: Yponomeuta evonymella; assembly: GCA_963969515.1. Classification (NCBI taxonomy): domain Eukaryota; kingdom Metazoa; phylum Arthropoda; class Insecta; order Lepidoptera; family Yponomeutidae; genus Yponomeuta; species Yponomeuta evonymella. The sequence continues at coordinate 17,954,836 of OZ018358.1, read as the reverse complement.
GGTAATTTAGCAAGCTTGATTTGTCAAATGCAAATAATTATTAATTATCACCGGTTTCAAATGCCTTAAAGTACAATAAATGCATCTACTACTATTATAACGATGTATGTACCTATGCAGAATGCAAAATAATGTATCCCAAAACGCAAACCAAATTTAACACTTTAAAATACGTAGATGTGTTACTATAAAACTATTCACTTAAACACCAGTTAGTATGCAGCTAACAAAAGACAGATTGGAGTTAACTATTATTACAATTACGTACCTACTTAACTAGTTACGCGTACCCACTTGCTAATTGTATTAACGGATGATTTGCCAAGATATTAAGTATACAATGAAATTGCAAATGTTAACGTTACGAGTATAATGTTGTTATTTATTATGCGTAGGTACTTATGCGCAAAAAGATTGACATAGAATTAACATTCAGAACAATATTATATGCGATTTCACTATCTTACTGTGTATTATAAGCAACTAATTATTTATGTATAAGTAGGTAAGTATTACCTATGATATTTATGATTGCAACGTAGTTAAATGAACACGAAACTTTTAACAATAAATTATTAAGAACTACGTTAATATTGAAGCAATGTTAAATAAGTTAATTATGATAAGAATTGTCTACCCGATGGTTCACTAAGTATGAACCTAGACTAATTAATGTTTTAATACCGTAAATACCCCGTGAATAATGTAAAAAATTGGAAATGCCTCACTGTTATGCAATCCTGACGATGTCGTAGGTAAGTATTGTGGGTTCCTTGTTCTTCTTTTGTACTCGTAGCTGTTTATTCACTTTGATGATTCACTATTAGGTAGGTATTAGGTACGAATTACGATAACGGCCTCTTAGATCTTGTTCAATGCACTTGTTCTCGTAGCTTTTCGTCCGTTCTTTTTCGGTGGGATTGCCGTTGCCAGGAGATGATGTTGATGACGTATGAAGATATCCTTGAGCATAAGCGGGTTACCCGAAGACCACTAAAGGCGGCGATTGAAGGTGCTCGTAGAACTTTACTGTGTTGTCGAGATGTCCAACAGTTGCGATGTCCGTCCAAACTTGAATATTTGCGAATAAGTTGATTCTTTATTTCGGTGAGAGGACCATTATGTTGCGTCTAGAGCCTTATTTAGACGAGAAGGGAATCCAGACGATGAAAGTAAACGAAAGCGGACTGTAACTAGGTATTCTATTAACTCTTAAAGATTTATACAATATTTGTCGGATCACAGCGCGGACATAGGGTCGTGTATATCGAGGCGCGTCCTAGCGGGTAGTGTCGGAGCGGGGCCGCCGCTGCAGCTAACGGGACCGGTCGTCTTTATCGATGCGACGACTGTTGCTGCGTTCATGTAGGTACGTCCGCGGTATTGTCACCACCATGTACTCCCGGCGTTGAAGAGCCTAGGTCTTCAACACTCTGTATAGGCAGCGGACAGATCATGTTGAATGCCCGCCGGATGATGCCTTTCTTGGTCTTGATGTCGGCTACTCTGGCTATGCCATCTCTGCCAGGTAGTACTTGAATTATGCGACCCAGAAGCCACATAAGAGGAGGAAGAGCCTTATCCTTGACTATCACCATGGCACCAACTTCAAGTCTTCCCTTAGAGCTATGCCATTTCGCTCTTTGTTGTAGGCCAGAAATGTATTCGTTGGAGAACCTGTTCCAGAAATGTTGCTTGAGGTACTCGATGCGCTGGAACCTTTGCAGGGAGGTGATGTTCTGGTCGGTGATTTGAGGATGGGGCAAGAACACGAGAGACCTTCCAATTAGGAAATGCGCAGGCGTTAATGGGGTTAGATCGGAAGGATCACTCGAGAGAGGCGTTAGAGGGCGCGAATTTAATATTGCTTCAATATTGATTAAGCAAGTTGACATTTCCTCATAAGTTAAGTGCGTAAGACCTAGAGTGCGTCGCAGATGATGCTTCACTGACTTCACTGCTGACTCCCACAATCCTCCAAAGTGAGGAGTATACGCGGGTATGAATGAAAAGTTTATTTGCGCATCAGCCATATCCACAGCAAAGTCTTGCTGCAACACCCTAGAGAGCTCATTGAAGGTGCCAACAAAGGTTGTGCCATTATCTGAAAAGATTACTCGCGGCTTGCCACGACGATTTATGAAGCGGCTAAGAGCTGCCATAAATGCCTCCTTTGTTAGGTCCGAGACAAGCTCCAAATGGAGGGCCTTGGTTGCCAAGCAAACGAATATACAGATGTAAGCCTTGACAAGCCTACATCCTCTACCTTTGCGATCAGCTAAGAGAATTGGTCCTGCGTAATCGGTGCCTGTCTCAAAGAATGGGTACTCTAGGTGCAATCTTTCCTTTGGTAAGTTACCCATTACTGGTTGCACTGTTTCACCTTTAAGCTTAATACATTTGACACAAGTATGGACAACATGCTTAGCTAAGTTTTTGCCCCCGAGAGGCCAGTAATTATGCTTTATTGTTGCTACTAGCAACTGAGGAGGTGCATGCAAAAGGCGCAAATGAAACATTGTAAATAGAAGTTTTGTAATCGTATGTTTACTACAGATAACTATAGGATGTTTGATCCCATAATCATAAAATGAATTGGCAAGTCTGCCTCCAACTCTAATAAGGCCCGAATCGAAGAATGGAGACAATGATTTAAGACGGCTCTTATTCGGCAATGGTTTACCTAATTTAAGAAGATCGTACTCCTCGGGAAAGCTGTTTTGCTGTGACAGACGAATAAGCAGAATTGAAGCAGAGTGCAGTTCTGAGGAAGTAAGAGAACCTGTTGTTTTGTTGTTGACTTCTCTGCAATTATGTAAGAATCTAGAAATATAAGCTACTACACGTTGTGATTTTGAAAAGTTCGATTTATTGTTAATTAATGTTTCTATGCAATTCTCAGTTGACGTAGGGCACACGACGAGTGCTTTATTTGTTATGATCTCTGGGAGTGGAGACTGTCTTTCACCATTCCAAAACACTTAGCAACGTGACTGTGAAACTAGAATAACAAGGCAATGTAAACAAACACTTTTCCTTTTTTGAAGTCGGTTGAAATTATTAAATGAGTAAACAATATAATATTTGAAATTATAAACAATGTTGTAATAAGAAATTGACAATTTAAATGATATAAACACAAATAATTCCAAATAACAAACAAGTAAGTACCTACTTATCGCAATATGTAAGTACAGAGTAGGTAGTTAACGACGCTGTGTAAGGGTAATTTAGCAAGCTTGATTTGTCAAATGCAAATAATTATTAATTATCACCGGTTTCAAATGCCTTAAAGTACAATAAATGCATCTACTACTATTATAACGATGTATGTACCTATGCAGAATGCAAAATAATGTATCCCAAAACGCAAACCAAATTTAACACTTTAAAATACGTAGATGTGTTACTATAAAACTATTCACTTAAACACCAGTTAGTATGCAGCTAACAAAAGACAGATTGGAGTTAACTATTATTACAATTACGTACCTACTTAACTAGTTACGCGTACCCACTTGCTAATTGTATTAACGGATGATTTGCCAAGATATTAAGTATACAATGAAATTGCAAATGTTAACGTTACGAGTATAATGTTGTTATTTATTATGCGTAGGTACTTATGCGCAAAAAGATTGACATAGAATTAACATTCAGAACAATATTATATGCGATTTCACTATCTTACTGTGTATTATAAGCAACTAATTATTTATGTATAAGTAGGTAAGTATTACCTATGATATTTATGATTGCAACGTAGTTAAATGAACACGAAACTTTTAACAATAAATTATTAAGAACTACGTTAATATTGAAGCAATGTTAAATAAGTTAATTATGATAAGAATTGTCTACCCGATGGTTCACTAAGTATGAACCTAGACTAATTAATGTTTTAATACCGTAAATACCCCGTGAATAATGTAAAAAATTGGAAATGCCTCACTGTTATGCAATCCTGACGATGTCGTAGGTAAGTATTGTGGGTTCCTTGTTCTTCTTTTGTACTCGTAGCTGTTTATTCACTTTGATGATTCACTATTAGGTAGGTATTAGGTACGAATTACGATAACGGCCTCTTAGATCTTGTTCAATGCACTTGTTCTCGTAGCTTTTCGTCCGTTCTTTTTCGGTGGGATTGCCGTTGCCAGGAGATGATGTTGATGACGTATGAAGATATCCTTGAGCATAAGCGGGTTACCCGAAGACCACTAAAGGCGGCGATTGAAGGTGCTCGTAGAACTTTACTGTGTTGTCGAGATGTCCAACAGTTGCGATGTCCGTCCAAACTTGAATATTTGCGAATAAGTTGATTCTTTATTTCGGTGAGAGGACCATTATGTTGCGTCTAGAGCCTTATTTAGACGAGAAGGGAATCCAGACGATGAAAGTAAACGAAAGCGGACTGTAACTAGGTATTCTATTAACTCTTAAAGATTTATACAATATTTGTCGGATCACAGCGCGGACATAGGGTCGTGTATATCGAGGCGCGTCCTAGCGGGTAGTGTCGGAGCGGGGCCGCCGCTGCAGCTAACGGGACCGGTCGTCTTTATCGATGCGACGACTGTTGCTGCGTTCATGTAGGTACGTCCGCGGTATTGTCACCACCATGTACTCCCGGCGTTGAAGAGCCTAGGTCTTCAACACTCTGTATAGGCAGCGGACAGATCATGTTGAATGCCCGCCGGATGATGCCTTTCTTGGTCTTGATGTCGGCTACTCTGGCTATGCCATCTCTGCCAGGTAGTACTTGAATTATGCGACCCAGAAGCCACATAAGAGGAGGAAGAGCCTTATCCTTGACTATCACCATGGCACCAACTTCAAGTCTTCCCTTAGAGCTATGCCATTTCGCTCTTTGTTGTAGGCCAGAAATGTATTCGTTGGAGAACCTGTTCCAGAAATGTTGCTTGAGGTACTCGATGCGCTGGAACCTTTGCAGGGAGGTGATGTTCTGGTCGGTGATTTGAGGATGGGGCAAGAACACGAGAGACCTTCCAATTAGGAAATGCGCAGGCGTTAATGGGGTTAGATCGGAAGGATCACTCGAGAGAGGCGTTAGAGGGCGCGAATTTAATATTGCTTCAATATTGATTAAGCAAGTTGACATTTCCTCATAAGTTAAGTGCGTAAGACCTAGAGTGCGTCGCAGATGATGCTTCACTGACTTCACTGCTGACTCCCACAATCCTCCAAAGTGAGGAGTATACGCGGGTATGAATGAAAAGTTTATTTGCGCATCAGCCATATCCACAGCAAAGTCTTGCTGCAACACCCTAGAGAGCTCATTGAAGGTGCCAACAAAGGTTGTGCCATTATCTGAAAAGATTACTCGCGGCTTGCCACGACGATTTATGAAGCGGCTAAGAGCTGCCATAAATGCCTCCTTTGTTAGGTCCGAGACAAGCTCCAAATGGAGGGCCTTGGTTGCCAAGCAAACGAATATACAGATGTAAGCCTTGACAAGCCTACATCCTCTACCTTTGCGATCAGCTAAGAGAATTGGTCCTGCGTAATCGGTGCCTGTCTCAAAGAATGGGTACTCTAGGTGCAATCTTTCCTTTGGTAAGTTACCCATTACTGGTTGCACTGTTTCACCTTTAAGCTTAATACATTTGACACAAGTATGGACAACATGCTTAGCTAAGTTTTTGCCCCCGAGAGGCCAGTAATTATGCTTTATTGTTGCTACTAGCAACTGAGGAGGTGCATGCAAAAGGCGCAAATGAAACATTGTAAATAGAAGTTTTGTAATCGTATGTTTACTACAGATAACTATAGGATGTTTGATCCCATAATCATAAAATGAATTGGCAAGTCTGCCTCCAACTCTAATAAGGCCCGAATCGAAGAATGGAGACAATGATTTAAGACGGCTCTTATTCGGCAATGGTTTACCTAATTTAAGAAGATCGTACTCCTCGGGAAAGCTGTTTTGCTGTGACAGACGAATAAGCAGAATTGAAGCAGAGTGCAGTTCTGAGGAAGTAAGAGAACCTGTTGTTTTGTTGTTGACTTCTCTGCAATTATGTAAGAATCTAGAAATATAAGCTACTACACGTTGTGATTTTGAAAAGTTCGATTTATTGTTAATTAATGTTTCTATGCAATTCTCAGTTGACGTAGGGCACACGACGAGTGCTTTATTTGTTATGATCTCTGGGAGTGGAGACTGTCTTTCACCATTCGGTGCGGTTGGCCAAGAAGAAGCGCTCAGCTTTAGGAAAGCTGGCCCTGACCACCACAAGGATGAATTGACTATGAGGTCGGCACTAAGACCCCTAGACACAAGATCTGCGGGATTTTCTTTTGAAGGCACATACCGCCAAGATGCAGCATTGCAGCTGTCCTGGATCTCGGATATGCGATTTTTGACAAATGGCCGCAAAAGTGACGGGGATGATGACAGCCAACCCATAACGATCATCGAGTCACACCAAAAGACACAGCGGTCTGGTTTTTGAGTGAGTGCATCAAGGACCTTTGCGCATAACCTTGAGCCTAACAAAGCCCCACACAACTCAAGACGGGGAATGCTAGTGGTTTTAATTGGCGCTACTTTGCTTTTGGATGCAAGAATCTGTACACTCACAGAACCATCCCCAGCCACAGAGCGGACATACAAACAAGCCCCGTATGCCTTCTCTGAAGCGTCCGTAAAGGTGTGAAGCTCCATGGAAACACAAGCTTCTGACAATACCCAACGAGGTATGTTAATGTTGTTTAAGTATGGCAGCGTCATAACGAAACTTTCCCATGCGATTAAAATGTCGCCTTTAAGAGGCTCATCCCATGAGCTTTTGGCGATCCATAACCGTTGCATAAGGATCTTGGCTTGTACGATGCAAGGGGTTACTAAGCCAAGAGGATCGAAGACTTGAGCTATGGCTGAAAGAACGTGTCGTTTAGTGACGATAGATGGTAACGAAATGTCTATTTTAAACGTTAGGCTATCTTGAGCGCACCTCCAATTAAGACCCAACGTTTTAGACAACTCGTTTTCACTTAAGTTGACACATTCTTTCACATTGGGATCGTTACTAACAGCTTCAAGTATGTCTTTGCTATTAGACTGCCATTTACGTAGGTTAAACTGAGCTGAATTAAGCGCTTCTGCAACCTTTTTACACAGTGCCACAGTGTCACTAATTGAATGAGAACCAGATAGAAAGTCATCGACGTAGAAGTCTCTGGCGATGGCTTCCTGAGTCTGCTCATCTGATGATTCTCGAGACAGCTGTAAGAGGCAACGCGTGCTAAGAAAAGGTGCAGATGATGTTCCGTACGTGACTGTATTGAGAGAGTAGACCTTAAGAGGCTTAGAAGGGTCTGATCTCCACAAAATCTGTTGAAGGGTTCGTTGACCGTCATCAATAAGAATTTGACGGTACATTTTTTCGATGTCCGCCGACACTACGAATTTGTGTTGACGAAATCGCAGCAAGATTGAAAATAAGTCATCTTGTATCCTAGGACCTATAAGCTGGATACTGTTAAAAGATTTGCCAGAGGAGGTGACGGCTGAAGCGTCGAACACAACACGAAGCTTTGTTGTCGTGCTTGACTCCCTCATCACTCCATGATGTGGCAAATAGTAAGATGGCGATGAAGGGCATGGAAGGGTTTCGCTCATGTGGCCCAATGCCTCGTATTCTTCCATGAACTGAACGTAACGTTCTTTCAGTAGGGGATCTCTATCTAGCCTTCGCTCAAGCGATAAGAATCTGCGCTTGGTCATTTCGAAGGAGGTCCCTAACTGTTCAGGTGGCTCTTTTAGAGGCACTGTAACTACAAAACGCCCTTCTTCGTTCCTTTTGGTGGTATTGAGGAAGATCTCCTCGCATGCATTTTCATCTACCGTTAAATTATGTTTGGGAGATATGTTATCAAGTTCCCAAAATCTTGTAAGGTCTGTGTCAGTCGCATTGTCATTGAGGAACAAGCAGACTGGTGGAGCAGAGCTTGGCTGATATATGACGCCTGATAAGAGCCAACCAAGCTTTGTCTCGAAAAGAGTGGGATTATGCTTGCCTAAGCTAATACGATTTGTACCGATAACGCTCCAAAAGACCTGGGCACCAACAAGAATGTTGATAGAAGAAGGCTCATTGTATGAAGGATCGGCGAGGCAAATTCCCGATGGAATAGGTATGTCTTGTACGTCTATGTATGAGGTTGGAATAGATGACGTAATTTTGGGTAATATGAAACAATCAATTTCAGTCTTGTAGCTTCCGTCGTAAGACTCCATTTTAAGAGAGCACGAATGCGTGCTACACGACTCCTGATTGTTAATCCCGGACACCTTAGAAGTGATATTATGAGTAGGAAGTTTTAGTTTACCAGACAAGTCCTGGGTTATGTAATTTGCTGTACTGCCATTATCTAACAAGACCCTAGCATTATGTAACTGTCCCTCATTGTCACGAACCTTAACCAGGGCCGTGGATAGCAGAACATGCTTGGATAGATTAGGAGCACTCTGATTACTGGCTGAGAGTGCGACATGTTCGGGCGTGGGCTTGTGCTCGTTATGATCATGCAGGAGAGTGTTATGCTTGACCTTGCAATATTTACAGTGACCTAGTTTGCATCTAGCATCGCTGTGACCAGGGCGAAGACAGTTCAAACAAATTTTAAACTCTTTAGCTTTGATAACGCGCTGCTCCACGGGCAGGGACCTAAAAGAGTCACAGCCGAACACGTAATGAGCCTGGTGACATAAAGGACATGACACGTTATGAGATTTTGGCCTTTCATTATTACTGCTATTGGCCGACACTAGAAAGCTTTTCGATTTACTATGTGAAGTATCTACCTTAGACCTATTGATTTTTGCCTCTTCTAATGTTTCAAGAAGATTACACCTATTGCTCAAAAATGTGACGAATTCATTAAGAGTAGGGGGCTTCGCTAGTGTGTTCCTATGCTCCTCCCAATGCCTACTGGTGACTCCGTCTAATTTAGAAGCCATTATGTGAATAATTAAGGTGTCCCAATGCTGGACAGGTTGATCGAGGGTTGCTAAGGCATTTAAATTTTTCTTTGTTGTATCAACAATCTGTCGCAAACTACTACTGGACTCCCTATGTACCGGCTCAATATTGAAAAGTGCCTGAACATGATTATTAACAAGCAACTGCTTGTTGTCGTACCTGTCGCAAAGCAGTTTCCAGGCTGCACTGTAATTATCACCCTTAAAATCTAAACTTCTAATTACCAACGCAGCGCTTCCATGAAGAGAAGCACGTAGATAGTGAAATTTATTTATGTTGTCAATACCTGTGTCTAAATGTATCAAGGAAACGTAAATGTCTTTAAATTCCAACCAATTTTGATAGCCGCCGCTGAAATGAGGTAAATTAATTTTTGGCAACCTTACATTACTGTGTCTATGAGACATGACCGTGGCGCATCCGCTGGAGCCTGCCTCGGAAGGAGCGTCCCTCGCGCTCTCGCGACGGTGCCGGTTGACCAGCTCGCGAGCTTCGGCAATCTCCCTGTAAAAGGATTGTTCAAACTGTTCGCGTTCAGAGTACTGAACGGTGGCATCCTCGGCTAGCATCTCCAATTCGCTCTGATAAAGGTCAAAGTTGTCGTATTCCTGACTAAGTTTTTTAATGCGCATATCTAGTTCCACTAATTGCGAATCGCTTAATTGTTCACAAGTTTTTGCTGGACGTAAATACGTAATAAACTGTGTAAGCTTAGTTTTAACTGTAGCGCGCTTCTTTATTAATTCTTTGCATTTAACTTCGTGAGCCATTTTGCAGTGATAAGAAGTAAGTGAAGCAATCTGCTAAATTATACAGATATATAGCACTTGAGTATTTTATGTAGGTAGTTATGTTGAAGGTCCCGGCTCGAAGGACCATTATGTTGCGTCTAGAGCCTTATTTAGACGAGAAGGGAATCCAGACGATGAAAGTAAACGAAAGCGGACTGTAACTAGGTATTCTATTAACTCTTAAAGATTTATACAATATTTGTCGGATCACAGCGCGGACATAGGGTCGTGTATATCGAGGCGCGTCCTAGCGGGTAGTGTCGGAGCGGGGCCGCCGCTGCAGCTAACGGGACCGGTCGTCTTTATCGATGCGACGACTGTTGCTGCGTTCATGTAGGTACGTCCGCGGTATTGTCACCACCAGTAGAAAATAAGTCCTTTTGTCTTCTTATGATTAAATACTCATGAAAATTTTGCAAGTGCATCTCGATGATTTTGTAAGAGATACGCAGTTGGAGTTGATAAGTGGTAAGATAAACGTAAGATAAGATAAGACAAGAATATTCTTTATTGCACATTAAACAATTACAAAATTAATTATAGTGATAAAAGTAGAAGTACAATTGGCGGCCTTATTGCTAACAGCAATTTCTTCCAGGCAACCGTACCACATTTCTTGGACAAGTTACGCTAGATTCTTCTAGAAGACTAACCCCTTTAACAACTATGAATCAAAATGTAAATAGGTAGGCACTTACCGTAAGTCTATTGTATATTTGTATCTCATATTTTATTAATGTAACCAACGTAACCTAATGAAAATTACTTTATGCCAAGTATAACATTATTTTCGTAAAATAATTCTAAGTTTTTTTACCTCCTTATGATTTGACACTCATGAAAATTTCGCAAGTGCCGCACGTACTATCATCATTAGGATGATGATGATGAGGATAGTACGTGTGCATAAAGTACCTACCACACGTATTATAATTTAATGGAACTAGTGAGAAGAAAATAGTTGCAGAGGTTCCATTCACGAGTCCCATGGAACTACCGAGAAGAAAAGTTCTCACCTGTTCCATCATGGAACTAACCAATGGAACTAGTGGGAATATTCGAAAATTTGAAGGTCTTCTTCGAAGAAAAAGACGTATCTAGCGAGACTGCTGAAATCACAATTTTCGAAGAAGATCTTCAAATTGTGCCAACAAACGCCGAGGCATTACTAAAAAACAGAGTCCGGGAGGTCATTGAAAAATACGCAGCAGTAGGGTACTGTAGCGGGTGGCTTGTTAAAAAGCTAGAAAAGTTTACAAATCATGCCAAATTTGTAAAGCCGCTGTAGAGAGCCAAGAAAATGAAACATTTCATAAATTGATTAAAATAAAAGAATATAACAAAGAAAAAACTTGGCTCTCATATCCCAGCAAGGATTTATTTAAAATGTTTCTGGAAATGGAAAATATCGTCCAGCAAATACTGGACAAAAGATGTCAAATTAAAGGCATCACCAACTACATAATTACGGTGATTTCTTTATCAATCAATTTTAATTTTATAAGTTGCGAAATGCATAAGAAAGAGTTGGCCCATTTCATTGTGAAGCATTCGGTGACATTTTTTGTCAACAACTGGTGCCAAGAAATAAATAAAATACTACAATAAAAGGATATAGGCGAGCATGAAGGCAGCTTCATGAAAATGGCTGCTAAAAAAAGGGAAAAATAAAAAAGGGATAAGGTACAGGCAGACTGGCTCAGCGCTTAATGTATAAAAATCAAAATAAATACAAATATTAAAAAACTTAATAATAATGTTTTTGTTATTCACCCAAAGCTTTAAAATACCAACACATATCACATGCCTATTTCAGGTGCTCTGCGTACAACTAGTGTTATTTTTCTTTGAAATTTGTACCCAATTTCAAAGGAAAATAAACACTCAAGTTGCGCGCAGAGCTATCTGAAATAGGCTTTAAAAAATGACCTCAGTATTGTATTCAAAATATCCCGCTTTCAAAATAGTACCAGTAGCCGTCCGCCGACAGCAGCACTATCTATGCTTCATAAAAAAACAAGAGTGAACCATCTATTTCAGATTAATATATAGTAATCTATGAGACTACCTGAGCTGACCTGAGCTGAGCGCGCGTGTGCGTGTAGTTTAGCTAGCAATAAGGGTTATTTTGGAATGTGCTCTGCTGTGATTGGCTGCGCGTGACATTCGCAGTCCCTTTCGTGCGATCCAACATATAGAATCGGGTGATGTTGTAGAGATATATATTTGTATACCGTGATGTGCATAGACTGTACATAGACATTCAGCAAACAGAATATTACCTAATTTTTTTATTTTCTTTGTGACTGGCTTCAATCACGTCTTCGGAAAGTTGACCCACTGGCAATGGCAAGGATTTTATAATATCAGCTCCGTGAATAAGAATTTTATGTATGGTCGCATTCATCTTGTACCATCCATATAGAGCGACTGTCAATTCAGCTGTAGCGTGCAATATTCCTTGAACTTTTGTTCATCTATATAATGTCCACATGAAATAGTACATAAAATAATTGAAAATCGTTTAATCAATTCTTTGTTAAGTCCTGTGATTTCTGAAACCATTTCCGTGTTTCTAAAGAATTTTCTAGCTGTGTTTCCGTCATTACTGTTCCCCCCACCTTGTTTCGGTTGATCAACCACTATACTTGAGCCATTACAAACGTGCGAACTGAGTCATAAATTATTTTTATCAGACCTCTCTCTCACACTTATAGGCATATCGGAACTCTCGCTCGCACTTCTAGTGTTGTGTGTAACAAAAAGGGATTTGTCGATAGTCAATAGTAGGCAATGAATGAGGGAAAGGTTTAGGAAGAGATGCAAAATATTTTTAATCATGAATGTTCTATTTCTGCTTCTAGAACATACAATATATGCAAATTTTAATCAATTATTGAACAGCTTAGAATATTAATCTATGTCTATGTCATCTTCTGAGCCATTTATTATAATTTACTACTTATAATTGCCATTTGTTATGTGTTCTTTGGATATTAAATGACACGAAATGACAACAAGCAATTATTTTTTATTATATGATGCCGATTCTCTTTAAGGCAGTACTAAAATAATAATGTTGACCCTTCCCCAAAAGGTGTCACCGATTGCGAAGCTGCTATATCACTGTTCATGGCACTTGTAGCAGCTTCAGCCTTTCTATGATGGATTTCAAGCTCCAGAAAAGCATGTATTTGTTTTCCTTTGGCAAGGCAGTTCAATTTATCACATATCTTACAAGTGTCGGTTCGAGGTTGTTTGAAGGAAAGATTTGGGAACCTTCTAAGAAAGACAGATTTGTAAAATTTATAAGATACTGGCACATATGGGTGAAGCTCAATATATTCTTTACATAGCCTGTGGAAATTTAAATCCGGACTTAGATATTCTTTACTGCTTTGGTGTCTTGTGTAGTGGCTTACATCCTTAGGCAACCTCATAATGTGCATAACCACCATGTTTTCATGCAGTTCAGTATATTTTTTCCTTATGGCTAGTCCTTTCATCTTTGTAAACAACGAAATCTCTCTTTTTCTTAGATATTATAGTGGCTAATTTCTTGCGACTAAGTGAAAATATTTCCATAAAAGTTTTCTTGCATGTTCTCCACAGTGTTCCAGAACCATCAGGTATTTTATAAATAACAGTGTCTCTTACTTCAACGCCAGTATTCTTGTGATTTTTAGGTGGTCTCATACTTAATAACGACAATAAGTAGGTACCTTGACCACTCTCGTCAAGTTGATAGTATTTGTTGAATAGATCAAGTTTGAAATCAGCCGATATCTTTTTGCAGTCATAAAGACACTTGCATGAAACCTGTAAAACAAGAATTATATGGATATAACGTGCCTAAACATGATTTTTTAATGTGCAATAATCATTTACATACCTCAGATGATGGGGGCAATTTGGGTGGGATAAGGTCATTTTTACACGTCAAGTAGCTTTCTCCCCTGATTTTCTTCCTGTTTTGTTCTGTTTTAAGTGTTCCTTCGCCGTTTTTACGCCTTTTTCGATTATTTTCATCCATTGTATCTTGTGTTACACGAAAAATATGACACAGACTATAATTTGACAGTGATTGACAGTTAACACCATTGTAAGAAAAACTACTTCCTAATTGACACCAGCGGCATCTTTACGAAAGGTTAGGAACTAACACATGAAAGTAATGACTTAGCCCCTTTGTAATGTTATTGGCATATACATTTACCACCTTTGTGAATAAAAAAACACAAAATTAATTTTGAATAGTTAACCTTTGTAATTTCCAGCCCTCATTATGAAAAAAACACAAAATTAGTCCTCCTCTACTGCCTCTAGAGCATCAGATACGTCATCCAGGTGAGGTATATTTTTATAAAAAGCGTGAAATTGAGAAGGCACCCAATTCATTAGGGTTTGGAGGTCCCTGTATTTAGCCGTCGAAATCAGTTTTTTGTATCGCGCACGCTTGGTATTATTGGGGAAACAGCAACATTCTTTTTTAAATTCCGGTTCATGATCACTTCTTTAAAGTCACCTTCGGTGAATTCTGTTTTAAAAAAAGCAATCCAGGAGCCTCTCTTCTCAACTGCCACCAAAGAGTCGAGCAGCGTTGCCAGAATGTTACAAAAGTAACATTTTACGTCACTTTTGACCCTCTTATGTTACCTCCGTGTTACACGACTCAATATGTTACTTTTGTGTTACTTTTTAGATTTTTCAGCAAACAAAAAAATATTGTGAATCGGAACGCATCCAAGAACGATATTTTTTTTGTTCGTCATGTTGGCGGACTTGATTTTGTGGACTTACTGATGCGACGTCGGAGCAGAGCGAAAATCTGTCGACTTCGTCGTACCGCATATTCACTCACTCGCGTGTATTTATCAATCTTCCATCCCAGTTACTTAGGCGTGCGAGCAAGTGAGAGGTGACTAGTACCGAATCGATCACTCGACTCGATACTTTCTTCGAAGTTTGTTTTTTTGTGTATTAGATTTATATTCGGATTAAAAAAATATGATCATGTATCCGAATTCAGACGGCAGCTAAAGTGGCTCCCTATACGTATGCGGCGCAATGTTCACATGCTTTCCCTCTTATATAATTTACTGAGAAATCCCAGTGCCCCACAGTACTTGCGGGAAAGATTCTCGCTGCTGCCTCCACATGCCAGGCCACAGAGGACTTGTGATGTTAGGACCTTACAAGTTCCCGCCTGCAACTCACAGTTTTACTTTAAGTCATTTTCTGTGCGTGCTGCTCGTATGTGGAACGGTATACCCAAGTCTATCAGGGAGAGTCCATCTGTTGCTGTCTTCAAGGCCAAACTGAAAGAGCACTTCCTTTTTTCATTATCGCAATAGGTTTATTTAGTTTATTTATATTACCAATTTCTTTGGATCGCCGTATAATAAACCTTTTGCAATTCTTAAATTTGAAGTGCCAAGAGCCGACATCCTTTATAACTGAACTCATTCCATCCTTGTAATTTAGGACGTCACAATCAGAACCCAAACGAACTACTGTGCTGTAAGTTCCTATGATCTCAAGATCACTCCAACTTTCTCATATCCTTTTCCACGTGAGCAAATACGCGGTCCGGTGGAATGAAAGAGTGTCCTACAATGGGGAACACTACCTCAACTCTTTGGACGTGTTCAGGTGCCGAACAACTTAACCACTTTGAACACATCGCTATCATTATTGAGTTTTTGTTTTGCCCTGGACATCCATCTGCTATCAATCTGATCGTACTTATATCTGTCAAATTCGTGTTCATCAGTCTGTGATATACTATGGAAGCTATCGTATTAGCTCCTTTGGCATATAGGTCTTCCGTCCAACAGTAGGCGAATACATTTTGCGTTGTGAGAGGAGCCTTCGATGAACCTTCCACAATGGTACAGTTATGTAGATAAAGCTGTCTGGAATAATACGTTATCTGATCCGGTGTTTTAGGTAGCGGTAGATTTTTTTCACAATCAAATGAGAGTATTTTTAAATCGGGTCTTTCTTCTTTCACTAAATTAAAAAATGCTTTAGCTTTTAGTTTGTGAACCCTATGTTCTACCATAAGTTGTTGCTTATGTCCCTCATCTGATGCTCTTTTCATTTTTTCTAGAAGTAGAATACACGTGGAGCATACATCTGTTCTTGGGCTTCCAAAGCCTAGGTTATAGTTGTGATTGAAAATTTTCCTGAATAGACCTTTTTTAACTTTTAAATTGGTTTCAAGATTTCGCTGTTTGTTGTACATCTTCCACATCTTATTAATTGAAAGTTCTGTCGCTAAATATCTCCGTTCAGAATGTCCCCTGCAGTAATGTGCTTCGTCAACGTGAAACATGTTGATAAAAAGCATAACAGCATTTTTCTTAGCTGTGAATAAATGGGACTTGTGGTCACCGCCTCTTTTCTCTTTTACCGCTTGTCCACCAGATTCCAAAGACTTTTTTACAACATACTGCACTCGATGTTTAGTTATGTTTAAAATTCCGAGAAATGCTTTCTGGCATATCGTTTTTTTTTTTTTCTGTGAGATACTGTAAATGCTGTAATTTGTATGAATTGTTTTCGGGACATGTTTCTTATTTTTGGGTCTTTTTCTTTTTGGGATTGAAGGAACGTAGTATTTTAGAAAAAAAGCATCTTGCGTTTCCTTGTTAGGGTGTTTATAAAATGCTGCATGAAAATTCATCACATCTCGCATAGTTATTGACTCGCATTTATAAACACCCTTCCGGAGGTGTTGACAACTGGGCCTATTTGGACTTTGCTTAGAGGAATACCTGTAACAAAAGCATATAAAAATAGATAACTCGGCATGATTTGGCACAATGTGGTACAACTTGCCACTATTTGGCTCAACTTGGCACTTATTGGCACAATTGGCATAACTCGCTACACTCATTATTTCTATTTAGATTATTATCGCTATCTCGGAATTTCAAATCGGCACTCGCACTAAAAAGATATTCGATCTGTACCAAATAACTGTTGGAACAAAACTCTACAACAAAAAGAAAATTTCTGGCCACAAAACTTTTGAACGCAACGAAATTCCATACAAATTTGCTGGCGCTTATTCGAATATCGTGGCAAGGCCAGCTTTACTCACTGAAAATAGCTTTATAAAATAAAGATAAAAATATCAAGTATCAAATTTGTGCCATATGTGTGTACTTACCGCTGCCGTTTTGCAATGTTTTGTTTCCAGTTTTCTGGATGAGCCGTACGTTTTCTGGTCTTCCCCGATATGCTCGGCGATGCCAGACACTCCATGATTGCAGTTTCAACCAAGTTTTTTGTGAGAATCAGCAGTATTCTTTTAAAAACAATAAAAACACCGACACTATTTCACGAGCATTAACCGTCTCGACGCTAATGAAATTCTGTGCTCTGATTGGTCAATATGGATGTTGCCATCTTTGATTTGGACGGTACAGGATAATGCCGGGTTTGTTACGAACTCCAAACTTTGAGCTCCATTTTCTATGGGATAATGCCATATTTGATACGTAATGTAGATCTCCATAAAAACCTACGTTCATAGACAATAAACCTACATTCATAGATAAGTTTTGACTTTGGGTGGATATTGCCGCCTTTGTTATTATATGACTCAATTATACCTAGTTATTAAGCTCTTTTCCAGGTTTAAAACGCGAGATAAGGTTTTTTCTGAGTTTACCGATATTTCAACATAAGTAGGTAAGTAGATAGATACCTTTCTGCACTTTCATTATCTACTGTTTGTGGGAGTGGTACTATTGAAGTATCTAGAAAAAACAAACAATACCAAAATTGAAATAACGGTCTTAAGTACTTAGAAAGTTTGACAATCTTCACTTCAATTTGAGCACTTACCTATTGTATCCTCCTCTAAATGCGGTAAAGATGGTCTTCTATCGTTTGACATGAAAGTCGAGTCTGAACAATACATAAAACAATTGTTAGATATCTAATTTGGTCGGATCTCGTAAAAATTGTATATCCGATCTAATGGCTCTGATGTCGAGATATAAGCATTAAAATTTAAAGGTACATACCTGACGATACACTCCATGTCAAAAACTTCACAACTTTTAAGCACTGGACAAGAAAACAGTCGTAGCTACTCCTTAAAATTTCGGGTGCGACTGATCTATGTTTGCCGCGAGAAAACAATAGAGATAAGGCAAGCAATTGAGGGCTATTGTGTTCATTTCTGGGTTTTTTGTGAATGCAGTTTTATGGACCCGTTAACCGACTCTACCTGCAGAGGCTGCAGCGAGTACTTTCGTTTATAGTGTGACCATTAGTGCTGTGCACTCCCTGAGGTATGCGCGGCGAGGTGTGAGGCAAAGAAAAAACTGCATGAGTTCACATGAGATCAATACATGTCGGACATATCTTACGATATCAGTTTGCATTTCTAAGGCAAGACTTGTGGCGGGACGATGGTCGGAGGCTATCTATCTGTAATATATTATACTTACTTAGTTGATTAAAATGTAACTTAAATATACTCATATTTGATTAAAAATATGCAGGTGATAAATAAGAACTAAACTTATAATTCAAAGGACTTGTTTTATTGAACATTTTATATTTACAAACAATTATATATTCTAACGAAAGTTATTCTGACATAGATTCTGTTTCAACTTCATCTTCCATTTCGTCATCATCTTCATCTTCCACTTCGCCACCGGAACTTGAATCAGAGTCTTGCAAATTTATTATGAATGAATCGATAACATTATCGAACCCACTATCGCGACACCAGTAATCATTTTCATTTTTCTGGACATGATCGTCGCATCTCTGCCATTTTTCCGCCGTGAATTCCGAAAACAATTTATCCAATAAGATTATCTTTTCGTCTAGAGAAGAATTAATATAGTTTTGGGCTATGTTGTTTTTAATATCAGCCCAGACCAACTCTATTGGATTTAAATCTGGATGGTACGGAGGTAAACGCAGAACAGTGTGTCCACTGGCTTTCAGGAGTTCGTCAATTCTATACACGGGTTCTTTTTGTGTATTTTTGATAAGAAGTAGCAGTTGAGCCTTTGACATGGTTCCTGAAAATTGTATATTATGGCGTAGCAACCAGTTCTGCATTTCACTTTTGAGGCTTGATATAGTTGGTTTCTTCTCAATCTGAACGCTGTGGTAAGACGCGTTGTCCATAACAACCACAGAATTCGGCAGCAACTTATCTTTTAACTTTTCATCTACCCACTTATAAAAAGTAGGTCCACTCATATCTCCATGATAGTCACCGGTTCTAGCATCTGATTTGAATATGGTCAATGCATGATCCACTAAGCCATTTCGACACCCAGCGTGGAGAATTACCAATCGCCGTCCTTTCCCAATATCAGCATGAATTCCGGGTTCTGACGATGATTGCCAACATTTGCTGGCATGGTGACTGGCGTTGATGTATGTTTCATCAAGAAAATATATGTTGCGGTTTTGCGTTCTGTAATTTCTGATTTGTGTAAGATATCTTTTCCGCCACACTGTAATATTAGGCTGCTCTATAAGGAGATGTCTCTTTGATTTGCATTTTTTGAAACGGTAGCCCATTTTGTGTAAAAGCTGTCTTAAATATTCCCGTCCACAATTCAATATGCCATCCTGTCTCAAACTTGATAGTAACTTACGGACACTTGGTATTTTTTTTTCAACTTCGTAAAACTGATGAATTTTTCTTCTGATAACTCCAAGGTCAAAATCATCCACAACGTGTTTTTTCTTTAGAACTTTTGGTTTTTTTGGCGATTGAAATTTTAATTGGCTTGAATTTTCAATTGATAAATAACCCGCAGAAATCACATTATGCACGGTTCTTTTGCTGTACCCCGTAGCCTCCGCAACAATTTTGGCAATATTCACGTCATTTTTGAATTCAAAGCTTTCTTTGTCTCCTTTTCTTTTCTTAAAATATTCAGCCACCTTAAAAATGACAGTCTTCATATCACGAGATAACGCACGACCCATCTTTGAATATTTATCTCATGTGCGTCTGACATAGACAGTCCGATACAAATAACACTACCTGCCGCCACGAGCGTTGACGGCAAACTGACAGAGCGCAGCAGCCGATTCTCCCCCCCGCCTCGCCGCGCGCATACCTCAGGGAGTGCACAGCACTAATGGTCACACTATAGCTTAAAGTCATTACGAAATTCTATTTTTGTCATCGTAATTTGGCTATCGGGCCTTATGTGCGGTTGGTTGAAACCACTGATGTCACGAATGTCTGTTTCTTAACATTCGCGCGAATGCGAATGTTAAGAATGCGAATGTGCGAATGCGAATGTTTAGAGGACAGCACTAAAAAACCTTTGATCAACTTAAATAATCATCTTTATTACTTTCTCGACACAGTATTTGAATAATAACATTCATAGTATTGTAATTGTTACACAGGTATTCAATAATCAAACTTCAAAAGAGGCTTATTATATTTTAGAAAGAGCAGTTTTGCCGCCTTACCCCCATAAGGCGATTTCTAAAGGGTTCGTATATAAGGCCGGCTGCACTGAATAATTGCTCACTTAGAACGCTAGCCATATTTATAAAGTAACGCCATATTTCACTTTTCTTTCCCGGACCCGGAGACATCGTGAATATACCTCAAAAAGCAAAACCACTCAAAATTTGGTGAACTACTTGTTTGCTCCAGTACGGGTTTGTTTGCAAATTACTGACAACAAAAAATAACCCAATCACAAACAATCAGCGCGTGGGTACAAAGGCTTTCTATTGGGTGATTGAATCACGTGACATAGGCTTGCGTTTCACTGCGCATGCGCTAACCTAACACGCGTGGCCGGCGCGCCAATCTTGACTCGACTTGCAAACATTCGCATTCGCATAACATTTGCATTGATTTATGCGAATGCGAATGTTCAAAATAATGCGAACCATTCGCATATGCGAATGCGAATATTCGCGACATCCCTGGTTGAAACATGTTTTTTTGGGGTTCCCGGGGTGCCTCTTCCCTTGGTTTCCTCTGATGTTACATTGCAGCTATATAGCCTTGGCTACCAAGTGAAATAAAATAAATAAATAAAAGGCTTGAACTCAGGAATCAAATCATTTTTTTCCAAGTATTCTAGTTCCACTCGACTTATTTCATTAAAACTGTTCGCAATCAGAGCCACATATTCAATTGGCTCGTAGACTGTCCGTTCTGGCCAAGTGACATTTTATGGTGCCAAAATCTCTATCGCATGGGTTGTAAGAGTGTCCCCTTACTGGAAAGTACTGTTTAATCCTCTGAAATCGTCCAGTGTCCACCAATGCCGCACAATATCTTACCATTGTATGTCCAGTACATCCATCGGAGAATAGTCTCAAGTGTTTAATATTTCGTGGGATAATAAGTTAGTATGTAGTCATGTATATTAGAGCAAACATTCTTTGCCCCCTTTTTGGCAATCCCTTCGTGGTATATGTATAACACTGATTTTCCAGTCTTGACGTTGTGAACAGAGAACGTTAACCCATAGCTCACGCATATAAAAGATTTATTTATTTATTTATTTGTATCACCACTTAACATCTATCATTACAGGTGTAGTACCTAATGCGATAGAGTTAGATAAAATTAGTAAACTTGAACAAAAAGAAATAACACTTAACCCGGCGTCATTGTGGTACAAAATTGTAACACGGGCGTTGAAGAGGGTCTGTGAGACCCTGATGTTGAAAGTGATATATTTTATGTAAACTTGATTGTTTTAACTAGATTATGGTTTTATAATAACATATGTTTATCTAGTAAGCGTGTAAGATCAATTAAACCAACATTTTAGCTTTAGAAACAGTTTTTTTTTTTATAAATTTACATATTAAAAAAAATGGCCAATCAAACAAAACACGTCTTAGAACAATCAACATAAATAAACTTTAGTCTTACATATTTAACTGTTTTAAATAATATAATAAGAGATCAGTTATTTCTTAGCACGACACTAATTAGAACAGGCTTATACATTAATAAATTTTACTCCTTTTTCTTGGCAGTAGAAAACTGAATGTTCAAGACAAATAAACTTTTCACATGTCTTACACGTGTAAGTGGTCTTTCGGTCTTTTTTGTTTGGGCAAACCTGGCACCTTTTTCGCACCCCTGAAATTTTTGCAGGAGGCTCTTCTGTAGTTTCTTCAGCAAATTCTTTGATTCTTTTACGCATTTCTCTTGGCAATTGAGATACATCTTTGCGAGCGCTCAAATGGTCACTAATGAGTGAAAGACCTAACTTCTTTATGAAATGGCGCCGTTTTTGTCCTGTTTCGTTGTTTGCACGATGTATAATATATGCGTTTATAGCAGCCATATTTAGCATGGAGTAAAAAATAGTCAGCGGCCATTTTTTGGAATTGCGGCTTACATTATATGTAGCTGACAGCCCATCTGCAACATCAACGCCACCCTTTGTAGAGTTGTAAAACGTGTTTATTTCGATTTTTTTTTCTCTCCTGTTGGTTCATCAATTTTATTATTTTTTTTTTTTTTTAATTTATTGACTTACTTTGGTATCGCAGAGTTTTAAATTTTATAAATTATTCGCCAAACTGCATGGCAGTTTGTTGGCGAATTAATCGCACTCTTTTAACATTTTTTAAAAAATAGTATTAGGTAACAATAAACTAAATCTTAAAGTTTTAAAGTACAGTCGACAGCGGATCCCCCCATACATGCTTACTCTGTATTCGGTCATATTACCAGTGACTATGCAACACAATGCAAAGGCCGATTCGCCATCCACTGTACCTCACTTAAAACTTTTATCTGAAACACATTAGCAGCTACCCACCGTCGTGGGTATATCGTGGGTGGATATCGTCGTGGTGAAGGCTTGACAGAAGCAAAACCACCTTATTCTTCTTAGGTATGTGTGAAACAGGTGTTAAGTCCTTCTGAAAACCAAATTTTGACGAATTTATCTCTTCACCACGGGATCTGATGAATTCTGGCGGTATCTGGCGTTTATTCTTGCGCAAAGTGCCCACAGAAGTGAGTTTGTGTTCTTTGAGTAAATGAGTAACTAGTTCATAGCTAGTGAACCAGTTATCAAACATTACGTTGCGGTTTGTTTTTGAAATAGGCTCCACTAAAAATATTATCCAAAACACTCAAAAAAGAATGGCACAAAATTGTTACACGGACTGTGAGGAAGGGTCTGACATACCCTTTTGTCTTTCACGCACGTGCTTCTCATTGTGCGAGCGCCGGTCGACTGAGCAGCGGTGTCCAGAGGGAGGGGAGGGGTGTTTTCTACAGCTACTGAAAAATATGGCAACGTGCATTCGCTAGCCATAAAGTTATACTCGATCCAAAATGCACTGGGTCTCACAGACCCTACCTCATTGACGCCGGGTTAATAATAGGGGTTAAAGTATGAAATTGCCGTTTTATTGCAATAGGTTCTTTGAATTGACATAGAATCTTCATGGTTTGAGGTTTTCGAATGAAACTTTATTCAAATGGTTTCTATGATGTTCTGTTTTTAAAAAATGTGAAACATTTGAATATCGACTTTCATTGTTTTTGTTATTCAATTTAGACAAAAAAGATGGATACTGCGAAAATTCGAGTGATTTTTTAATACTGTTGTGGCATTTGACCTGGGGTCAGCCATTGCATTTTTCTTTTCCGGTTATCATAAAGAATCCACTTTTCATCACATGTTACAATTCGATCCAATATTCCTTCATTTCTGTACCGGTTCAACAAGGCAACACAAGTTTCAACACGCGTTTCTTTCTGCAGATCAGTCAAATCATGAGGCACCCATTTTTCGTATTTTTTTATTTTATTGATTTGACGCAAGTGAGTCAATATTGTGGGTAAGGTAACGTTAAACCATGCCGCTAATTCCTGGGTAGTTTGACTAGTCGGCTTCCACTATCTCTCTTAATTCATCGTTATTCTCCTGTGTGGGCGGTCTTCCTCGTGGCTCGTTCTTTAAGTCGAAATTTCCATCACGAAAGCGTTTAAACCAAAATCGCACGGTGCGTTCATTAGTAGACCCCTCTCCAAACGCAGCATTGATATTTCGGGCTGTTTCTGCCGCGTTAGTTCAGCGTCGGAACTCGAATTCAAAAATCACTCGAATTTTCGCAGTATCCATCTTTCTTGTCTAAATTGAATAACAAAAACAATTGAAAGTCGATATTAAAATGTTTCACATTTTTTAAAAAAAGAACATCATAGAAACCATTTGAAAAAAGTTTCATTCGAAAACCTCAAACCATGAAGATTCTATGTCAATTCAAAGAACCTATTGCAATAAAACGGCAATTTCATACTTTCACCCCTAATATTACACATAAAAATATCGTCTTTGCCCTGCAGTGACATGTGACACCCATATTATGGAGGCTACATAAAAATTACACAATTATGTGCATTATAAGATAAGTCCTTAACCCTTAAAAGGTTGTAGGTGATCTAGCCATCATAAAGTTATGAATTTTGGAAAATATACGTATTTTAAGGTCCAGAATAATATTTTATGACTTGAAATTCGTCATTTGTGGCTACTATGGTTTCTACCACGTGGGAACTATTTTCCTGTTGTCCTTATAAAAATAATAAGAAGACCGCCCACACAGGTGAATAACGATGAATTAAGAGAGATAGTGGAAGCGGACCCTAGTCAAACTACCCAGGAATTAGCGGCATGATTTAACGTTACCTTACCCACAATATTGACTCACTTGCGTCAAATCAATAAAATAAAAAAATACGAAAAATGGGTGCCTCATAATCACTCGAATTTTCGCAGAATCCATCTTTCTTGTCTAAATTGAATAACAAAAACAATTGAAAGTCGATATTCAAATGTTTCACATTTTTAAAAAAAGAACATCATAGAAACCATTTAAAAAAAGTTTCATTCGAAAACCTCAAACCATGAAGATTCTATGTCAATTCAAAGTACCTATTGCAATAAAACGGCAATTTCATACTTTAACCCCTAATATATGTTTTTGAGATACAACATGAATATTACATGAATATTAAATTATCTTGAGGTAGATATTGTCCCACATTTAGCAGTCTGATTTCATCAGGAACACCGTATAGTCCACCCTTTTTATTCTTAAATAGGGGAACAGTCACTTTTTTGGCACTGAAGTTGTTTATGAGTATACGGCCAAGTCAGAGACGAAAATCTCTGTGTGTCATAAGACTGGTAAACAATATATGAGTTCGCCACAGCCGCCTCGAAAAGAAACCAGAATAAACGGTGCCAATACTTCCTTGATTTCCGTCCCAGAGGGTAAGAGGATCGATAATGATCAAATAGATCGACTCCTCCCATGTGCTCGGTATATTTCTTTATAGCCGTTGGAGTAACTATTCCTGAAACATCAAAATATATTTTCCTCGTGCTGAAAAATGTGTATATGACGGTAAGTAAACCACTTATGTAGATGTAATTAAATTATTTTTTATTTGAGATAATAATCAAACAATGAAAGTTAAATTATAATTAAAGGCTTTTATTCCGGGTCATTAAAAATTAAATATTGCGTCATTACGTCAGACTCATTATACTGTTCTACTTCCTGTGAAGGCTGCCGGCATTCCATCGATGTAATTCCTACTGATGAATCTTGCAATATTGACTGAGATAAATTTGACGAGATTATTAGCTGATGACGATCTGTTGATGAATCTTGCAATATTGACTGAGATAAAGACGGGATTATTCGCTGATGACGATATGTGGTTGAAATAGTTTCAACAGAAAGTATCTGTGATGATGAGCTTGCAATTTGCGACTGCATAGGCATACTCGTAAGACCAGTAATATCAGTTTCTTCTTGCAACCTTTGTCTTATTCCCCACAATATTACTTTATTAATCAACAATTCTGCACACAACTTTTGTTCATTGTTCATAGGCCGCAACTTACATGCTATGCTACCTATCCCATCATATTCATCGTCTTCTTTTAAGGCTTTGCAAGCTTCATTAATTAAAGTACGTTTCCTTTTATTTTTTGACGAATTTATAGATGATATTGAAGGCGATGATTCACGAATTTGAGTAGGCAGCGGCGAGGGTACCGGCATCGGAGAAATTGTTGTCATCGGAGAGAGCGGTGGCATCGGAGAGTTATCATCTTCACGAAACTGAAACAAGTTTTTTTTCAGTTACCATCATCTATCGAAGAATGGCAAGAGATTTCAAAAGGTTTTGAAAACCGGTGGCATTTTCCTAACTTTGGGGGTGCCATTGATAGTAAACACGTCAGGATTCGAAAGCCAGCAAACAGCGGATCTTACTACTATAATTATAAACATTATTTTAGTATCGTTTTGATGGTAGTTGTTAATGCAGACTACGAATTTATATATGTTTATGTTGACTGCAATGGAAGGGTATCAGATGGAGGTGTTATTGAGTATACTGGGTTTTATGATAAATTGAAGAACAGGCAATTGAATTTGCCACGCAACAATATGAATAAAAACAATATGAGCTTTGTTTTTGTGGCTGATGATGCATTTGCTTTACATGAAAATGTACTAAAACCATATCCACAAAGAAATTTTACTGGTAAAAAGCGCATTTTTAATCATCGCTTGTGCAGAGCTTGAGAAACATGGTCTTGCAAATCTTATGCGTTGCTCCAGCAGTATCAGGCAAACTATATATAAATGTAGCAGATCGGGACTTTTGATTAGTAGCATCAGCTCGTGGACGTCGTCTAGATACCGATGACATACGCATCAAGCCCATCAGATGAATATTTTGCTCGATTGTTGTTTCGTAAGAATAAACCTTCGTGAACTCTGCATTTTGATCATCCAAACACGACGAAATATAACAAATTCAACTTGCTCAAATCTCGCCAAAATATTTTCCTTTGACAGATGTCAAAAAGTATTTGCATTTAGATACAATACAACACTAGTCCAGGACATGTGGGGTTTGGGAACAAAAGGCATTTTACGAACTCTGGGTTAGAAAAACTTTGTGAAGGGACAAGTGTGTTTTGGTTTTAAAATAATAGGTCTCTAAATAGAAAATAGAAATAATTGCCAGCATAAATAAAACCGAATATATGGAATAGTGTTCTTTGGAAAACAAGCGATTCAAATATTATGTTTTTCCATTTTTTGTGAGATAATTGTGCACTAAAATGCGTAGCTCAAGTTTTGTCAGGGGACTGCCAAAATCTGCTGCTGCTAATATGACATTTACAAGCTGATTTTCTTCTTGCTCTGTTAATCGGGTTGGTGTTCCAACAGCTTTTGAGTGACGATCGTTTAATTTATTAACATTCGTGCGTCTTGTAATACCGAATTACTTTTCTGCATCTCTTGAAGAAATCTTTTTATTTGCCACAGATTCAACAGCAATTTCCAACATTTCTGGCGTATAGTTTTGTATGACCGGGCCCCTAATTTTCTCTGACTTTTTCGCGTTTTTATTTTCTCCATGCTGAAAAAAATAATTTAAAGAATTTTAAGAAGACAAAATTAATCTGCCATAGATGGACGAGAAATTTATAACCAGCAAAGACTAACGCGTAGGTAGCCATTACATTAGTTACTTACAGCTGATAGAATCTAAGAAAAATATCAATACAGAATGTGACAGCCCTAGCGCACCAGTATAGGTGGGCAATGTTGGGACGGTGCATACTACGATTATCGGCCTAACATTGCCCAAGGTCTAAAGTATTATTAAATGACTAGATTCTTGTAAGGAAATAACATAAAACCTCCTTATTTATTAGCAATTTTTATAAGATATATGAAATACTCACGTATTTTGATCGCTACCTAGCGGTCGCGTCAAAGTTTTTAGTGTTAAAAATTTGCACCAAAAAATACGTCCGTTTGGCAGGATACCTATTGAGGTTATGTTTCTCATACTCATTCAGTGTTACTGTTACGGATCTTTTTGCTTCATGATATTTTTCTGTCATATTTTGTCAATGTCATTGTCTCATTGTCTCAAACCATTTTCTCCCCTACATTTTCTCATTAAATCTTATATTAGCTCTTTAATTAGTTTCTTTACAAGTTTTCCATACAGTCCACCCGTCGTCAGTAACATTTGGTCTGTCGCCACCGGCGGCCACGAGGGCGCCTGCTTCCCTATATCAGCCACAGAACGAAAACGAAAACATAGCAGTGGGGCGTAATCTTATGGTGGCCATATACGCTACGAGAAATCGTTACGATCAGACTGTACAGTTCGAACGGTGCAGTTTATCGTAGCTGGCATACAAGCTATACACGCTACGAGAAATCGTTGCGATCAGACGGTACAATAAGCGGCGCCGACGCACACGTGTCAGTGATGGCTTCGACGGACGACGGTTTAGCAATTATTGGATTAATATTCGCCCTGAAGAAACAAAAAGTGAAGCGGAAAAATCGTAGCATCTGGTGTAAAGAATGGCTAATGAAAAGAAGAGTTTATTCTCATGTCAATTTGTTGGCGGAATTAAAGCTTTTTCCAAAAGACTGGCATAATTTTTTAAGAATGGATCACGATACGTACTTACATCTACTGAATTTGGTAGCACCAATTATCGAGAAGCAAGACACTATTATGAGAAATGCTATTCCACCCCACGACAGGCTTGTAGCTACTTTGAGGTTTTTATCAACAGGAAGAAATTATGAAGATTTAAAATTCTCTAGCATCATTTCATCTCAAGCCTTGGGGCGCATAATACCGGAAACCTGTGAAGCAATATATAAGGTTCTCCGCAAAGACTATTTTAAGGTAAGAAATAAAAAACTACTAATTACTTAGAATGTAATGTTTATTAATTTGTACTTATAATGATGGTGGATAATACATTAAGTAAAATTAGACAAAAAAGTAGCCGCTGAATTTTGCACTTGTTGGGACTGATCTTGTTGAGAAGTTTGCATTATTGGGGTTTGGAGAATTGTCTGGGAGCCTGGATGTGTTTGGAAATCATAATTTGAATTCTGATAAGGTACTTGGCTAGGATTGTTTCCTAAAGGGCTGGGAGTATGTGCAACGGGGCTGGGAACGTTGTAACCATAATTATTAAAACGCACACTGGTTGAATCCATCACTTGGTGTGAAATAGTCAAATTTTCCATCTCTGCCAGAAATAATGTTTCGTTAATTATTTTTTCGGCCAAAATACGTTGATGTTTTGTGAGGTCTCTCAGCTTAGCTGCGACGTTTGCTCCATAAATATCAAATCGATCATTAGTAATTGCAGGCCTTTTAAAATGGTTTTGAACAGACTGTAAAACTTGAGTAGTTAGGTTTTCATTTGCATTTCTTTTTGGCCGACTCTTATTAAACAATGTGTTTGTAATTGAACGAGTATCGGGAGTTGACTGTGAAGTTGTTTGTGTAGCTGGAGGTGACTGTTGAGTTGACTGCGTGGCTGGAGGTGACTGTGGAGTTGACTGGGCGGCTGGAGGTGACTGTGGAGTTGACTGGGCGGCTGGAGGTGACTGTGGAGTTGACTGGGCGGCTGGAGATGCTTCACTTTCAATTTCCTGAAACAATTAATATTAATTAAAAACATTTTTACAGTTTCCACGCTCGGAAGAAGAATGGAAGGATGTGGCCAAAGTGTTCGAAAAGAGATGGAACTTTCCGCACTGTCTAGGCGCGATGGATGGAAAGCATATAGCAATTTTTCTTCCTAATGGATGTGGCTCAGAGTATTTCAATTATAAAAACCATCATAGCATGGTGTTATTGGCAATCGTTGATGGAAATTATCGATTTCTTTTATGTGATTTTGGAACAAATGGAAGAATTTCAGATGGTGGCGTACTCACAAACACAAAGTTTTTTGAAAAATTTGATAATAATCAGTTGTGTATTCCAACCGACACAGTTGTCGCAAATAGCACTAGAAAGTTGCCTTATGTGTTTGTGGCTGACGATGCGTTTCCACTTAGAACAGATTTAATCAAGCCATTTCGACAAGCAGACTTGACCACAAATAAAACCAGAATTCTAAATTACCGCGTATCACGAGCAAGGCGCATTGTCGAAAATGCGTTTGGGATCTTGGCATCTCGATTTAGAATTTTTCACACAAAAATTAGTATTGATCCAAAAAGAATAGAGTCTGTCGTGATGGCCAGTTGTGCTTTACATAATTATTTAATGAAGACTTCAGAAAGTTCTTACTGTCAACAAGAATGCTTCGACGTAGAAAATGTTGATGACGGGTCAATAACCCAAGGATATGATACAATGAATTCAGCGATAGTTAATTTGCAACGAGGAAATCTTGGTAATACTTCGATTGCCGCAAAAAAAGTCAGAGAAGAGTACATGGAATATTTTGCAAATGAAGGCAGCGTTCCGTGGCAAAATAATTTTATACGTTAACTGTTTGAGAATAAACGATTTGATAAAAAAGTTATTTACTTTTATTTATTATTTATTCATGTAATAATATAAATAACTATAGAGTAAGATGACTTACATCGTTGTCTGTTGATTCGTCGTCCATATTAGAGCGTGAACGCCTTGGTTCTTCTTGGTCATCCAAAAACAGCAACATAGAATAATACCATAGTTTTGGTTTATACACTTCTTGGGTTCCTGCTCCTGATTTTTTTGAATCAGCGATCTTCTTACGCTCTTTTTTGTAAGTAGAGCGAATGTTGTTTATTTTTTTTACAACAGCATCTTTGTCAGCCATAGGGTCTACTGTTTTCAATTTTTCAACCAGCTTAGTATATGCTGAACGTTTTAAGTCACGATTGTGATAATCTTTGCCTTTAATATTCCAAAGACAAGGTTCACTGCGATATAACTCAATAAATTCTTCAAGCCATTTGCGATTAGTTTGAGACGCCATGACGCGTGCGCACGTCTACCCGAATGTCGATCGACGACAAAACTG
This sequence comes from Yponomeuta evonymella, assembly GCA_963969515.1. Taxonomy (NCBI): domain Eukaryota; kingdom Metazoa; phylum Arthropoda; class Insecta; order Lepidoptera; family Yponomeutidae; genus Yponomeuta; species Yponomeuta evonymella. Next base: position 17,924,152 of record OZ018358.1, on the reverse strand, counting down.
AACACGAAAACGGAACGAGCGCATACACGTTTCGATCAGTCGGCACAGTTCGTCCGATTCCGATAAATCAATTGAAATTTTTGTATTGTTCCGTTCAACTGCACAGTGCTAAAAAATCGGACAAAACTGCACAGTTTTATAACATACACGTAGTGATTTATCGGTACCGTTCGAACTGTACAGTCTGATCGTAACGATTTCTCGTAGCGTATATGGCCACCATTACTGTCGGGGCGTCACCCGGTCGGTCAGTGTCGCCACTGCCGACCACAGGGGAACCTGCTATCCCTATCCTGTGTGACCAAACTTCCGACAAGCTGCCCGACCAACCGATACCTCAAAGTATACATTGCCAAGAGAGACAACGAATCATGCAAGTGGAGCCAGTTAATAATGCGATTTTGTTGCAGGCAATAGCAGACACTGCTGCAGTGACAAAAGCCTTAGCCTTAACTAAGGCTCACCATAAAACTTCCGAGTTGTTGCCTTTCTCGGGGGATCCACTTCAGTGGTTATATTTCAAGCGCATTTATGATGCCACTAAAATAAATTTTTCTCCTCTAGACAACCTGATTCGCCTCCAGAGTGCCGTGCACGGGCCCGCTCGTGAGGCTGTCGCGGCCTTACTTTTAACCACCACAGACCCAGAGGAGGTAGTGACGGCGCTTGAAGATAACTTTGCGCGGCCCGAGCTGGTTGTCTTCAACGAGATGGCATCATTAAGGAGCCTTCCAAGGTTAGGCAATGACATGAAGGAATTAGTTACGCTGGCCAACCGGGTACGCAATAGCCTTTCTATCATACGCTTACTTAATCACGTAGAATATCTGCACTCGCCTGAATTGTTTCACGCAGTTCTAGCTAAGCTTAACACCACTATGAAACTCAGGTGGACCGACTTTGCCGCGCAAGACACAACCCGTCGAGCTAAGCTAGAAATTTTAGGCGAATTCTTAAAAGAAGAATTAAACAAGTTTAATAGATTCGGCTTGTCCCCTGAAAGCGCGGCGGCGGAGAAATATCCAAAATCAGGATATTTTGAAGCATCATGACGGTCGACATCGTACTGTTCTCGCTTGTTGGTAACTTTATTTATGTTGGTCGAAGCTTACACACTTGCTGCATTTTCTATGACGTAATTCATCGGCTTTTAGATTATGTATTGCATATTCTTCACATATTAGGGGTTAAAGTATGAAATTGCCGTTTTATTGCAATAGGTTCTTTGAATTGACATAATCTTCATGGTTTGAGGTTTTCAAGTGAAACTTTTTTCAAATGCTTTCTATGATGTTCTTTTTTTAAAAAATGTGAAACATTTGAATATCGACTTTCAATTGTTTTTGTTATTCAATTTAGACAAGAAAGATGGATACTGCGAAAATTCGAGTGATTATGAGGCACCCATTTTTCGTATTTTTTTATTTTATTGATTTGACGCAAGTGAGTCAATATTGTGGGTAAGGTAACGTTAAACCATGCCGCTAATTCCTGGGTAGATTGACTAGGGTCGGCTTCCACTATCTCTCTTAATTCATCGTAATTCACCTGTGTGGGCGGTCTTCCTCGTGGCTCGTTCTTTAAGTCGAAATTTCCATCACGAAAGCGTTTAAACCAAAATCGCACGGTGCGTTCATTAGTAGACCCCTCTCCAAACGCAGCATTGATATTGCGGGCTGTTTCTGCCGCGTTAGTTCCGCGTCGGAACTCGTATTCAAAAATCACTCGAATTTTCGCATTATCCATCTTTCTTGTCTAAATTGAATAACAAAAACAATTGAAAGTTGATATTCAAATGTTTCACATTTTTAAAAAAAAGAACATCATAGAAACCATTTGAAAAAAGTTTCATTCGAAAACCTCAAACCATGAAGATTCTATGTCAATTCAAAGAACCTATTGCAATAAAACGGCAATTTCATACTTTAACCCCTATTATTTCACTTTCTTTGTCACCCAATTTAGTCAAAGCAATGTTAATTTCTTTATTTTTCTGTACTAAGAGTAATAAATAATTTGTTCGTTAGGTCTATTCTCCAGAAAGTTACTGTGCATGAGCTGGACTGTTATCGCTGAAGAGAGGTAACATTGTCACGTTACCGAGGGTTGTGTGAAGGCACAACCCTTGGTAACGGAAGCTAAAGAAATAAAAAGAAAGATTTAGAGATGTAAAAATGTAATCATCAAAACCCCCTAACCTATAATTAAACTAAAAACTTAATAATAATAAAAAGATCAAAAATATGTACAAAAAGAAACCTTAGGTCCCAAAAGGGTAAGCAGATCGTGGAGGCAGGCCGTGGAGACGGACAGGCAAGTTGTGCAGGCAGGTCGTGGAGACGGGCAGGCAAGTCTTGGAGTCAGGTCGTGGAGACGTACAGGCAAGTTGCGAAGGCAGGCCGTCGAGATGGGCAGGCAAATCGTGGAATCAGGCCGTGGAGATGGACAGGTAAGTTGCAGAGACAGGTCGTGGAGAAGTAGACAGGAACTCAGGTAGGTCTCACAAGTAAGACTCTTCAAGTAGGACTCAGGTAAGACTCTTCAAGTAGGACTCAGGTAACTCTTCAAGTAGGACTCAGGTAACTTTTCAAGTAGGACTCAGGTAACTCTTTAAGTAGGACTCAAGTGAGACTCAAGTAGGGCTCAAGTAAGACTGACTCGGAAAGCCTTCTTGGGCGGCTTTTATACCCCAAAAATAGTTCGATTCTGATATTCAAATTTGATCTGAATCAGCGTCAGAATTCTTCTGGAAGTTTCTGGATCCTGTTCCAAATCCATAATTTCAAATTCTAGATCTTTCTCTTTCTTGCATTAAATTCATAATTTCGATTTGGAATGCGAATAGTCTTCTAGAAGTCTCCATAGGCCAGAACTTTCCTTATTCGACCTTCTTAGTATGACGATTATTTGACATAATTTAGAAAAATAAAGAACAATATTCAAATAAAAGAAATATCTGACTAACAGTTGAATCGTTAGAAATACGTATTAGCTTTCAAATAATAGTGAACCAACCTTATGTTTTCGTTCGTGATAACATGAAAGTGTTGTGAAATTGGATTTCAGTGGTTCAACTTGGACAAAACGTAAGTCTTTTTTGCATTGATAGAAAGAATAGGGTGCTAAGCAATAGAATCGCGCTAGACGCGTAAGCTAAACCCTACAACGTTTGTTCGGAGAATGCTCTCGTCTGTAATGAAGACTTGTCTTTTTAATCTATGCTGTAATGGGAAATTGAGGCATATAAAATCAAACCTGGCAATCTCCACTGTGCCTAGATTTTGGAAAAGCGAAAAAAAAAATTATTTCAATAAAGTTACATGGAAGATCTGAATATTTTTCTTTAAGTGTAAATCAATCATCTTAATTGTATTAATTCGGAAGAGTTTGCAGTGGTGGAATAACTAAAAAAAGGGCAAATTATCATTTTATACTGGAGATTACCAGGTTTTTTTGAATCATTAGGAGATTGCCGTCCTTGACCTCTTGGAGAAAGCCAAGTTTGAAATGACCAAAGCAGCTATAACTCGACTATGACTGATGTTGATACTTGAGGTGAAAATAAAACATTTTGTTAAATTAGAAAAATATTTATTTTGTTTAGGCACACTTTTGGCTTATCTTAACTTATGACACAAACTAATGAAAAAAAACGGTAATGCCTCGAAATGTAAAATCAAAAATCTTTTTCAAGTGCTAGTATGAATTATACCCTTAAACAATCTTCTTCTTGTAGTTCACAAATATCTTCCAGATAATTTGTTTCATCTTCTGTATTTCCAGCATTTTGCTGAAAAACGTTTTTGTAAAAGGAGAGTTCCTGTAATTGCTCCCACTGCTCTGCGAAGTGAGTTGTAAGCAGTTTCTGTGCGTCATTTTATTTCTTGATATTGGTCTTTACTTGACATATATTTATAGTTTTTGGCTTTATGTCTTTGGATACTTTATTTTTGCGTGTAACCTTCTTAAATGTTCCTTCACTTAACTTGTAATTCACATCTCTTTTAATCAGAACGTTGCTATTTTTAAAATCGCTTGCACTTCTTAAATTGGAAATGCCATGTTCCAACATCTTTGATAACGGTGGACATGGCACTTTTAAAATTGTACACTTCACAACTAGTTCCCATCTTAACTACTGTACTCCATTGGCTTATGATATCCATATAATCTTCAGGTCCTATTATGGACTCTCTTTTCTTAACTTCTTTCTCAATTTGAGCAAAAACTCGGTCAGGTGGTATAAATGAATATCCTGCAACAGGAAAGACAAGTTCCAGTCTTTTCACGTTTTCTGGTGCAGACTCCACCAACCATTTCGAGCACATAGCCAACATAATTGAATTTTTATTTTGGCCCCCACAGCCATCTGGTATTAAACGAACTGTCGTTATACCAGTTAGATCTGTATTTAATAGCCTGTGATACACAGCAGATGCAATCTCATTCGAACCCTTGTTGTATTGGTTTTCTGCCCAGCAGTATGCAAACACATTACTTGGAGTTAGTTTTGACTTCGAGCTGCCTTCAGCAACTGTGCAGTTGTACAGATAAAGTTGTCGGGAGTAATAAGTACTCTGATCCGGAATCTTTGGAAGTGCCATGTTCTTTTGAAAATCATATGTCAGAGTCTTTAAATCTGATTGCTCCTCTTTGCTAACTCAAAAAATGCTTTTGCTTTCAATCCATGTGACCTTTTTTTTCTCTTACAGCCTTATTAATAAACTGAGACTAGAGCAAGAATAACTTTATTCCATGGTTTAAGTTCAAAGTAATTCAATTCAGTGTTAATAAATACGGAGTAAGGAAGGAGTAAACTAATCCGAATCTATTCTGAGAATAAAAGTTAATCATTGGCACTACCTAGTTTAAGGTCTGACTAAACATAGAGTAATGGTGTATTTTAACATTTATTTGAATTCTCAGCTTAACCTAACTTTTCCTAAGAGTGGGTGTGTTAATAATTGTTTTCGTTTGTCGTGCAAAAAGATGTATAGAGATTATTATATTGATGATATGAAGGTGATAAATGATATTAATGAGGTTGAAGACCAAATGCCATTAACAAGGCGTATAAAGCACTATAAAATACGTATGAACCCACTGGAAGCACTTCAAAAAGCAAAGTTTAAATCAAAGTACCGATTTTCTAAATGTACCTACTGCCGTATATAAAATATTATTGATATGGGGAAAATAGTGTGGCTGGTGATGCAAAAGGCGGCTTTATACCACCTCATCTCAAAGTATTGACTGCAATTAGAACATGGGCCCGTGGAGAGGTAAATAGAACTAGGTTACCTAATTATTTTAATATTTAGGTACTTACTAGTTTTTTATTTACTTTATTAATATAATAATAGTTATGCAATCAATTATTTTCATAATTCAGTTAATAAAAAATACTAGTTGGTTCTTTTATAAACTAATTTCTTTTGTCAACAGATTCAAGACGATGCAGGAGATCTGGGTGGCATGAGTCAACCAACAATATCACTTGTATGCAAACAAGTTGCATTGGCAATAGTAGCTCATAGGGCTGAGTGGATTAAAATGCCCCAAACTGATGCTGAATAAAATAAAGTTATTGCAGGATTTTATGCATTGTGTAGATTTCGACAAGTTATGTGAGCTGTCGATTGCACACATGTAAGAATTCCAAAAGTTGGTGGAGATGCTGCACAATATTATATTAACATAAAAGGATACAGTTCCATAAATGTACAAGTGAGTTTTTCAGTATTTAAATAGCCCGTCTTTGCTGCAAAGATATTTTCTTCAGTCTAATGAAATCACTAACCGTATTTGTATGTATCTACATTGTTTCAGGTTGTGTCAAATGCGAAACTAGAAATAATGGACATAGTGGCCCATTGGCGAGGCAGCACACACGACTCAAGGATCTTTAATGAATGCACATTGAAGCAACGATTTGAGCGTTCAGAATTCAAAGGAAGACTTTTAGGCGATGCAGGTTATGCTTGTACTCCTGTTAAGGTGGGGACCGTTGGGCTATTGAGTATGAACTTCGTAATAGGTACTTAGTTACAATTTATTATAATATTTAATTACATACGACCGTACAAAATGCTGCGTGGAGAAAAAAGCGCTCGGGTCCTCAGAGTCCCGGCTTATATACATAGAAACAGAGACATCTATCTGTCTAGGTATGAACTAAATGGAACACTTACAGGTAAATCTTATTAATTAGAGTTTTAGTTTGGAAAAGTGCCGATAGGTGTCGCTAATAGTGGCATACCTCCTATCGTCACTGTAATGCCTTAATGATACCGGCTGGGTTGAACAGATGGCATTACTACCCATTTATTAGGTACTTATGTTATACATTAACAACTCCTTTTTTTATTTACTCCAATCCTACATCCAAATACACCAGAGGAGGAATTGTATAACCAAGCACATAATAATATAAGGACCCGTAATACTGTTGAAAGGTGCTTCGGGGTATGGAAGCAAAGGTTTCGGTGTCTACTGCGGGGATTCACTACAAAATTGGCTGTTCAAAATTCTCATTAATAAATCAGCACGGGCAGCATTTATTAACGAGAATTTTTAAAACATACTGTTATCCAATTATATATATAATTAGGTGATTTTAATTTCATTTTAATAAAAAACATTTTATTTTTACAATGAAGTTCTTTTAGAACCCTAAAATATTAAAATTTGTTTGCTACTTAACGCGTATTTTTTAATTCTAAAATTTCTCTTTCTATTATTGCCGATTTTAATTTTTCTTCTTTTATTTTCATTTGAATTGTGTGTTCTTCTTCAGCCATTTCCATGCGCCTCATGTGTTCTTCATCTTTTAACAGTTTGCTATCTATGATTTAACATGCTGCTTACATAGTCATTTTGGCCCTGTAACAAAGTAGTAATTGGTTAGCTGAAAAACAAAAGTAACAGTAGCACCAGTAAGTAGGGACTAATATTGCCTTTCTGTACTTTGAACGATTACCTATATTATTATTCAATATCACTTTCCTTTTGGGCAACTCAGTAATGAACTTGGATGTATAAAAAGTCCGGAGCGAATGGGATGATCCTCCTGACTAATTGCTGCACCGAGCGCTTTATTACCAGCGTTAGTCGTTACCACAAAAGTTTTTTCAGAGTCGGGGAACCTCAGAATCTGGTGCATTCATTAATAAATCTTTACATTTTTGGAAAGCTTCGATAAATTGGGGTGTATGTTCAACCACAGCATTTTTCTTTGTACAGTCTGTTAGTGGTCTCGTTATTTTACTTAAATCTTTTACAAATTTTCTGTAATAACCTACCATGCCTAAAAATGATTTTATTTCCTTAACATTTTTTGGAATGGGAAAATCCCTACATGCTCGCAGTGTTTTTGGGTGTCAATCCGTCTTGAATTAATATGTCATCTAAAAATTCTACGCCGGTTTGGAAAAAGTCACTTTTACACAAAGAGACCTTAAGATTTTCTTGCTCTAGCGTTTTGAAAATAGTTTTCAAGTGTTCCAAATGATCTTCCCTGTTTTTGGAGTATACTATAGTATCATCTATATATACTAGGCTTTTAATTAGATGTTCACGCAACACGTTATGCGTTAAACATTGAAAAGTACTTGGGACTTTTTTGAGGTATACGAAAGAATTCGTAACGTCCGTCAGGGGTCGTAAATGCTGTGCACTCTGTGCTGTCTGGGTGCATGCGAATTTGATGGTAACCGCTGGTCAAATCCAACATGGAAAATATTTTATTTCCTTTGAATTGTGACAAAATACCTTCAATGTTTGGTAAAGGGAATTTGTCACTGCGAGTTTGTTAATTTAATTTTCAGTAATCTGTAACCATGCGTTATTTTTTAATTTCATCTTTATCATGTTTTTTTGGAACGAAATGTACAGGACTTCGCTGTACCTAATAATGCCGCTTTGTAGCATTTCTTTTATTTGTCTTTTTACTTCTTCCCGTTGTATCTGAGGCAAACGGTGCACTCTCTGATAAACAGGTTCTTTGCTTAATAATTTTATCTCGTGCCTAATACTAGGAGAGAATCTATTTGACACGTCGTTTGAAAATAGTTTTTTGTATTGTTCTAGTAAATTTTCTAAAGGATCGTATTTCTCTGTGTAATTTTAGTGAATTACCTTATGTGGTGTTTGAAATTTATTCTCGTAGATTTTAATCTGCGCTTTTAATAATTTTAATGCATCGGTTCCAATCAGAACATCGTATCTTTTACAAAAGTCAAATATATAAAATGACATTTTTCCATCATTCGGGACAAAAGCCTTTTGCCAAAATGGTGTCTTTACCATACCCTTATGGGTGGTAGCTCGATGCGCAGTTTTGACAGTAAATGTTTTAGGTACATATGCCTGATCATAAAACAATCGTTTATACGTTTCATTTGTCATAAGACTCCCGATCCTGTATCTATCAGGATTTTTAAGCCAAAATAGGGTTCTGCTACATATGGTAGACCCGAGAATGTAAAATTATTTTATTAAGTTTCTCTTAAAAGTTAATCTTAACGTTTTCTTGGTTAAATAATTCCTGCGCTACCATACCTCGGCCTAGCTTTACCGGCGGGCCTCGCACCTACCTATTAGCTGTACGCATTGTGATATCATCATTTCGGGCCGCGAGTTGAGGCGGTTGCTTGTTATTATTTTGCGGGGGACCACTGAAATATCTTTGTTGTGTTGACGGGGTCCACTGTCTGCGCATTAACTATTGCGAATGCGGTGGATAAGTGTGTCTTTGTGGATGTGAGTAGTTATTTTGTTGCCCGAAATTATATCTTCAGTCTTTAGGAGACAATTCATAGATTGAAATATACAATTATCCTCTTCACAATTGGATCCCAAAGAATGGTTGGCTGATAAATTATTTATCAAAAGACTTGCGAAAGCCGACTCAAAACCCGATGGTGTTGGCGATATATTTCTGCACCCATGGGACCGGATGCAGTTAAAAAAAATTTCCAGTTGGTCTTGGTTAAAGTGCCTCATCCATATAGATCGGTAATAAACACATTTTGAGCAAAATGTCCCTTACGTCAATTGTTATTACAGGTGTCGATAATGGTGATAATATAAAAACATTACACCCACTTGTGTGTCGTGAACTTATGTTGTTATTATTATTAACAGCCCTGCTGATATCCTCCAGTGCCTTCGTCTGACGTTCCATATTGGAAATGTATGCTTGATACCATTTCTTTTTCTCTTCAAACATATCTTTCTTTATCTTGACCTTTTATTATAGTAGCGTTTTTAAATTTACTTGTTTTTTCTTTTTCTGTTCATCTGTAAAAAAATTAGATAGTTACGAGTCTGAAAACAAAGGGAAGCATGGTTTATATACCCTGTAAAGATTATTGTCGCAATCGGTTATGAATCAATATTCTAATTGAATAAATCAACAATGGTAATAAACACTTTAATTTGAAGTATAAGTACTAAAGCCGACACTAGGAACCTACCTAATGATAAAATATTAAATGAATTAGTTTGTTAAATTTGGACATACTATTTGTTAATGGAGGTTGGGTTCCAGTTGGAGGAGGTTGTATAGGTTGCATTTCTGTTGCAACTGCAGTCTCTTCATCATCACCAGCCTCACTGGCACCAACATATTTAATAGGCGGATGCAAAATTACTTCATCTGAAAGCCATAAATAATCCATTTATTAACACGTAGTACTGTATATTAGTTTGGGTTGTTACAATAGTATTTACAATAATAGTAACCAATTACTATTTGTGGAACCTGTGACATTTCTATCAAAGGATCTTCCACGCTCGGGCGAACATCAACTGAAAAGCCATAATGGTTTTAATATTAGTGTTGACTGTAGTGGAACTGATGAGGTGAGAGGGAAGAGGATGCTGGCCTTGCTTTTTGAGACTGATTGTATGTGGGGTGCTGCGAGAGCGAAGGAAGGTTGACAATGTTCTGTCGAGGGTCACCACTGCAGGGAAGAGCGGGTGATCGTGCTCTTCCACTATAAAGGGAAATTTCCCTCCAGGCAAATCGTATGCCTGGGGACGGCCAGTCCTAAATAAACACTCTTAATTACACTTTGCACTAATCTGATCATTGTCATAATACTTCTTCCTTCGATGTATTTCATTTCACTTCCGCTCCCAAAATAAAAACTGACTGGCGGCACGCGGTATTTCTGCCTGCTGAAAACGCATCCAAAGCACAAAAGAAACGCGTTCAAAGTTTTATCTCCTATCCACCGTCGTAACAATATGCAACATCATCGTCATCAACGTCTCTCCTCTGTTTAAAGGCTTATGCAGGTAATCGTGAATTAATAGAACTTCAGTTCTCATTTATATCAATAGATGACACTGTTATTTTTCTAAATCGCGGTATGATTGTGTCCTAGTAATATGTATATATGTATCGATTAACCGTCGCTTGCTGTGTTCTTTCAGTGGTAAATTATATCTCATAGTGTATCTTAAGTTGTGTTTCAATCAGTTTTTAGTGCGTGGATAAACATTATGGTGCCGGAACCCGGGAAGTAGTGAGTGTTGTGAACTGACTAATTCTGAAGGAGTATCGTGATTTATAAAAAGTTTAAAGAATTCGCGTAACAAAACCTTAAAAAGTTCACGTCACAAAAGCTTGGAAGATAATCACGTCAAAAAGACATAGAAAAATTGTGACGTTAATTAAAAAAAAAATCGTGTAAACGAAAAGATGTTGGAGTGAAACCAAAGTGAAACTTATCAAAATATTCATATGTGATATAAGTAAAATCAACCATTACGATGGATAACATAGTGGCACATCAGTTCGAGCGACTAGAGCAACTGCAAAAAGCACAAGTCAATTACAAAAAGTCACCTAAAGATGATAGAATTACACAAACGTACGTAGAGACAAAACTGGAATGTTTGGAGCAATCATTCACGAGTTTTAAAGAAGATCACGCTGATATAGTTTCAGCCGTCGACCCAATGCAGAAAAATAAACTTCCATATTTTGAGAGTGACACGTACGAAACTTTTGAAGAAAATTACATTATTTACAAAAGACGCTCTAAGGTAATTTGTGAAAGATAAGGAACCCACACTTATGTTACGGCTACACTACCTTACCATTCTACCGGGTTGTTACCGCAATAATTATAGCATTTAAATACCGTTTAAATTACTGCGTGAAGTGGTATGGTTACACTAGAGTTTACCTAGATATGTCAATAAATTAGGCGGTAAAAATATCATTTTTCATGATGGAGGTTGAAGCTGCAGCTGTGTTGTATTTTATGAGTGACAATTATTTTTACATGAATTATTAGGGGTTAAAGTATGAAATTGCCGTTTTATTGCAATAGGTTCTTTGAATTGACATAGAATCTTCATGGTTTGAGGTTTTCGAATGAAACTTTTTTCAAATGGTTTCTATGATGTTCTTTTTTTAAAAAATGTGAAACATTTGAATATCGACTTTCAATTGTTTTTGTTATTCAATTTAGACAAGAAAGATGGATACTGCGAAAATTCGAGTGATTTTTGAATACTGTTGTGGCATTTGACCTGGGGTCAGCCATTGCATTTTTCTTTTCCGGTTATCATAAAGAATCCACTTTTCATCACATGTTACAATTCGATCCAATATTCCTTCATTTCTGTACCGGTTCAACAAGGCAATACAAAAACTAAAGCAAAACTAAAAAGAAGATGGTGTATGATAAAAATGCACAGAAGCCGTACAAGGTTAGAGTTTTCCTATTATTATGATTGTTTGAATCATGGTTTTATTTGAGGAGGCGGAGAACTAAACCCAGCCCTACTTTTCCACTTTTTCTACTTATAGAATATAAGAATACAGTAAAATAGGTATAGGTATATCTTCAACATGTGCATTTGGTTTTAATAATGTAGGTATGTAGGAAAATCTTAAAAGTGGAAAAATGAGGTTTTGTTCCACTTCCTCATTTATTATAAGAACATTGCCTTCACTTTATTTATTTTTTATTTATTTCAGCAGAAAAATGGAAGAAAATATATTCTCTGACTCGCTAGCTGAACGAAGTCAACAATTTATTGGATTCGTCCGAATGTCATCGACTGATTTCGAAATACTCCTTAACAAAGTGGCCCCTATTATAGCAAAACAAGAGACTAGATTTCGAGAAACTATTCCAGCCAAAGTACGATTAGCCATCACATTAGTTGTGCTGCTTTGATAACTGTTTTGAAAGACTTAATCAAGTTACCTTCGTCTCAAGACGAGTGGCTACAAAAGGAGGCCGGTTTTAGAGACAGATTTCCCCATTGCTTGGGAGCCCTCGATGGCAAACATGTGGTGGTGATATCACCGATTCACAGTGGTTCCGAATATTTTAATTACAAACATTCATTTAGTATTGTGTTGATGGCCTTGGTGGATAGCAATTTTTTTATGTTCTGTGATGTTAGAAGCAAGGGAAGAATTAGCGATGGTGGTGTATTTAGAGACAGTATTTTATTTGAAAAGCTACACAATAACACCTTAAATTTGCCACAACCTAAGCCACTTTCTAATGATAATGTACCTATGCCTTACGTTATTGTTGCTGATAATGCATTTCCATTACATCCCAATTTAATGAAGCCTTATCCTGGTGACCATCCAGAAGGAAGTATGCAACGAAAATTTAATCGGAAACTATCTTCCGTCCGCATCGTTGTAGAAAATGCATTTGGCATAATGTCAGCTCGGTTTCGAGTACTTAGGGCACCTATAGCTCTACAACCACGTGAAGCTTCAAAAGTAGTCATGGCCTGTGCTTTATTACATAACTTTTTGAGAAGAAGTCCCAACTCACGATCTACTTACACACCACCAGGCTACGTTGACCAGATAATGAATGGAGAAATAACAAGATCAGGTAATTGGCGACAAGATATCGGAGATGGCAGCCAATCCAACTGTCATTACAACGAATTTTACGATTGTCTTTGCGACAGATTTTGTGGCTCTTTTGTGGTTATTGTCGCTTAGGTTTTCTTCAATTATGGCGGAAGCGTATTTAGCGTGGGACTTGTTCGCACTCGAACACCGCCTAGAAATGGTGAGACGACGGCAAACATTGTGGAACCGTCGGAATCGTCAAAATCCTCTTCTTTTGAGCGACGACGAATTCCTCAGGCTCTATAGAGTCTCAAAAGACATGTTCCGGGAACTAGCTGACACTCTACGCCCATCGCTGCAAAGACGAAGGCCTTATGGACTATCCACGGAATCGGAAATATACAATTTAAGTTTTTTCTTTGTGGCACAAACGACAGCACGTGACTCTCTTATAGCAGAAACCCGTGAAGAGATTTATAAGATTTACGTGCCGTTTTGTATATCTACATTATTCCATTACAATAAGTTAATTTGTACAGTGCTATCAACTTAAGCTGAGAATTGCATTTCTGTGAGTGATCGCCAAAAGTACAGTTAGTAAAACACATACAAATAAAATTAATGTTTTATTAAAAGGAAGTCTATAAAACACAACTAGGGGGTGAACCCCCTGCGCGCTTACGTGCGCCAACCCCCAGCCGCTCCGAGCTTCGCTCTCCGCGGCGCTCGGCCTAGGGCCTCGCTAGACACTTGACGTTGGGATTTGTCGCGTGGGAACATGTATGAAGGCTGCCGACTTTTTTGCGCAGAGGTTGATTTTTTGGGCGGCCATATTCTCGCCCCTATTTTGAATTTCGAACGACCGATAGGGGAACCGAAAACGGCGTGCCGAAAAAAAGTCCGCTTTAAAATTTGATCGCAATCGGCCGGTAAACAAAAAAGTTCGCCCATTCCTCTAAGAGAAGGCGTTCGAAATTCAAAAATCGGCTTCATAGGATGGCTGTATATCGTACATTTCCTACAACTTTCTCATACATTTTTTTCGTGTCAGAGTTGTCGTTTCTGAGAAAACCTATAGATGATCTGTCAGTCAGTCAGTCAGTCAGTCAGTCAGTCAGTCAGTGAGTATACCGGATTGCAGCTATATATATTAGTAACTAGCTGTGCCCGCGACTCCGTTCGCGTACATTTCGATTTTTACGAAGCAGCATTTGTATGGGGGCCACGTCTTATCATAACTGGAGCTAGAATTTAAATAGCCTATCCTGTGTCCCAGATGTCTATATGTTTTTATACCAAATTTCATCAAATTCGGATAATTGGTTTAAGAGTTATGGAGGAACATACATACATACATACATACACACATACAGAAAAAATTTCTAAAAATCGTGAAATTAGTTTCAGTATCATATATTGAGCCTATAAACACAATATCTCTGAAAACAAACTAACTTACTCCATGACCGACCCTTACAGATTTATTATTAGTATAGATATAGATAGAATAGAAGATATAGAAGATTTCAGTATCATATATTGAGCCTATAAACACAATATCTCTGAAAACAAACTAACTTACTCCATGACCGACCCTTACAGATTTATTATTAGTATAGAATAGAAGATGTTACCAACTGTCCAATTCTCGACCTCATAATGACTGAATCTTATAACTCTTCTACTCCGCTCATTGCATCTTCATCTTCACTCTCGTATGATGACTCATCAGAGTCAGAGCCTGTGTTAATAATTAATCGTTCCGTTATATCGTCGATTGTGGTTTCTCGACTTTATTAATTGCATGGTCACAAACATTTTTCCACTCTTGTGCAGTGATCGCGTCAACTTTTTTTTTTGTTAATTTCATTATAGTGTCCATATTCATTGACACGTTTCTTTTGGCTACGTATCCTTTTACCATTGACCATATATTTTCAATGGGATTGAAATCAGGGTGGTAGACGTAGAACGCTGTGACCATGTTCTTCGAACAAATTATCAATTTTATATTCAAAAAAATCTTGCCTTGTTTTGTAGAATCAACTGATAAAGTTGCGGTTTGAGCATCTCTGCAGAGTGGTCGATATTTCTATATTTGAGCCTGAATGGCTCATAGTGAATCATAGTTTGTTTACGATGGTTTGAATTGGGGGCGGGATTATGTAACGTATTATGATATGCAGCGTTGTCAACCACCACAACACTATTCGGTTCTAAATTTGGAATCAGCTGCGTTTGCGACCATTTTGTGTAATTCTCGGTGTTCATATTATGATGATAGTCGCCAGTTTTTTGGTTTGCCTTGAACATGAGTAGGGCATTGGGTATAAAACCGTCCTTTCCGCCGGCATGAACTATTATTAAACGATTTCCCTTGGAAATTGGTTTCGTTAAGCCAGAGGTGCTTCCATCTGAATAAGACTTCGACGAAGTGTGACACGTGTCGATATATGTTTCGTCAGTATACACGATTGGACGGCCCTGGGCACGATATTCAGCTATTTTAATCAGGAACAATATTCGCAGATATCTTATTTGGTGCTTCTCCATAAGGATTCTGCGATTGTCTTCTGTCCTTTTCCATTTAAATCCCAACAGAGCCACTTCTTTTCTCAGCGTCGTAATTCCACCCGGAAAATTAATTTCTGTTTTTAACTTTTCGTGCAATATTTTCATGGTGGGAACCTGTCTGTCAGTGACGTGAAAGTTGTGGATTGTTCTCCGTATTACTGCTTTGTCAAAATCGTCAATGACGATGGTATTTTGTCTGCATCTTGTTTTTTTCGGAGATTTAAATTTTCTTCCATGTTCCAAAGCATGTTTACCTTCTGCTAAAACTCTGTGTACAGTTGACAGCGGAATTCCCGTCGATGTCGCTACCAATTGGGCCGATGTAACGACACTTGACACATCCTTTTCGTTCACTCCTTTAAAATACGTATTCAATTTTCATAAAATTCCTTTCACTTGGCTGCTTAATGGTTTTCGTACAGGAAATTCACTTACAGTAGGAGCCATTTCACTAATATTTCAAACACAATCACATAAAATTACACGTCTATCTGCTACCAGTACCAGAGGTGAAGTGAAGTATGTGGGCGGCAGGGAAGCGGCGCGAGGCGGACGCGCCGCGCCTCAGGCCGCTTGCTATAAACTAGTATAAACCGGTTTAAACCATGCGCGGGACGCGCCGCGCCACAAGCCGATTGCCACTCTACACTATCGGTGTGCACTCACCACCTTGGATGTGAGTGTAGTAGGTAGTGATGAAGTAAAAACCACAATTAAAAAAGTATAACATCAGAACTCACATTGTCCTCTGGCATGGAGTCAGGACAGTTGGTGCCAACTGTGTATTCGGCACCAACCAAAGATACTATTCTCTTCTCCATCTCGCTAAGGGGAGGCGTATTTACGCTTCTGTTCCCTGTTTGTCCCAGCCTTTGAGGAAGCGCGAGTTTTAAAGTCTCGCCAGACCTGAAATGCAATAATATGGATAACCATAAAATCAATTTATAATATGTTTGTATTTTTGTATGGAGAATAGGTAACAAAAAAGGAATTTTACCGTCATCCACTGCTCGGGAGTCTTTGTTGAGCCGTTCGGTATAGCATTAAGATCGGCTGCAACATTTCTCCACGCCGAATCAAACCCTTTTCTGCCTTGGAGACTGTTGAATCGTCTCGTGTGTAAAAATGGCTGTGCTTCTAATTGAGCCAACAGCGCGTCTATTTGGCTACTGCTAGCCTTTGATATGCGTCTACGTCTGAAACATCAATGAAGTGTAAAACAAAATATAAAATCAACATAATATATAAAGATACTTAAGTAGATATAAATAGGGCAAGCTTACTTGATTGATTGCGTGGCTTGAGCTTGGGGGCAGCTCAAAGACTGCTGGGTTTCGGCGTCACTGTCCTCCATAATTTTTTTGCCTTGGGTTTTCCAAAGAGATGGACAAAAACAGCAAACAAAGCGCAAGGCATTCACAACACAACGACAGTTCCTACTGAAGTACGTATGACGTGTTCTGTGGTACTGACAGTTTATTTTCAAAACTATCGAAGTGTTGCTAATGTAGAAACCCTTCCTTTCCCTGCATTTCGAAAATTACCTAAACTCTATCCAGAAATTAAAGTCTTATTAAGTAAACAATAATGGCGGAATGGGTAACCATAGACTACTATAGTGCTGTGATATATGTAGATAGAATGTCGATGTCGGTAAAACTATGGTGCATTTCTGCTGGTGCTAAACTACATAAAACATTAAAATGTGTTTATTACAAACAGCATTTATTTATGTAACACGTAGCAAAGTAGAGTTATTAGATTTCTTTAATAAATAAAAATAATAATTATGCATAAAAAATATGCATAAAAATAATATTTATAGTATCATGACTTCTTAAATAATAATAATAGAAGCCTTAATTTCTTGACCAGATTATTTCTATTATTATTTTTTGGCTTCGACAGCACAGATATAATTTATAAAAATATTCGAAAAGTGTGCACAAATCATCAGTAAGAAATGGAAGTGTGTAATACCCGAAAGTACTAAAGAAAGTGATATAAAATATGAACACTTTCATCTGGACTAACGACGACTTGCTTTTGAGTTACTCAATATAAATTACTTCTATGCTGTCGAAGCCCTCCACGAAACGTATTTCAGCAAACCATCCTAATTCTCGTTTTCATCATCGTCGCTAGATGAATCGTCTGACGCAGAAATAATAAATGGTTGTGCTAAGGTGTCAGTTGCTTCGTCTATCAGTCCATCTAGTCTCATCATTTTATTTTCTTCTTTGATCACGTGATCAATGCAGTTTTTCCATGATGTTGCATCAATTTTCGTCAAACTTTCTTGCAATAACTGCTTCACTTCGGTCATTTTATATGTTTTGTTGTTTCTGCCGACGTATGATTTGATTTGTGCCCATATCAATTCTATTGGGTTTAATTCACAGTGATACGGAGGAAGGCGTAAAACTGTAATATTTTTAATGACTGCGCACTGATCAACAAAATACTTTTTTGTGTGTTTAGATTTATCTATCTTTGCCATTAAATGTGCTTTGGTTTCTTCTTCTTTGAAGGAAATTTCCTTTCCACGAAGCCACTCTTGAATTTCTGCCTTCCTCCAACCCATATTAGGCAAACGTTCCAATTGCCTGGAGTGATAAGGCGCGTTGTCCATCACTATAACCGACCCCGGCTCCACTTTTGCAAGGATGAGGTTATTATTCGTTCTTAAAGGAGTTGTTTCATTTTCGGTCAAATACGTGCACCATATTACTAGGAAGTTTCCTCATTTAACCTTTTAAAGCACCTAATGTACGGATTAACTTCATGCATGAAGTGCGTTATCATCCTACATACGTCCCGATCGAGTTTTCAGCTGCCAAGCGAGCGCGTTCCTCGATATCGATATCGTCGATATACATACCGACAGTATACGATAAATCAAACACGCGGTGATAAACGCGGCCTTGAATTTTTAAGAAATACCCGTGTCCTGGTGTTGAAAACCGTGAGTTACTCCTAACGCACTAAACGCAAACAAATTATTGAATGCCCGGGGATGTTTAACAAAATTTGGATGTGTGTAAAAGTCTTCTGTTAACGGCACAAAGTTCTGAACGTTGTACGCACTGGTCCCGCAACACCATTTTAATCTGGTTTTTTCTTCGTTAAACAATGGCGCGTTGCAAAATTGATATTTAATGACATCGGCTGCCAATAAAGGGGATTTTTTTAGATTGAATAATTGAATCTGGTTTAAATCGTCACCTCTTCTCGCGCCAATCAAAGTTTTCACTTTGTTCTACGTTCCTGTTACGCGAATCGAAGTTTGCACGTGCAGTTTGAATGACTTCGGGTTTGTTTTCCATGTAGGGCTGCATGGCGGCCCTATGTATTTCCGGATTGTCCTGACTGTATCGATTTACGGCGGTTCTATTTATTTCGGGATGTTCTTTACTGTAACGTACTATTACGAGTGGGTTCGCGAGTTGGTTTTTAAAAAACAATTTTTTAATACACGAAAATATTTATTGGAAATAATAGAGATACAATATGCGCGCGATGCGTCCTATGGGACTAGCAAAACCGGTCTGCCCAGCAACCGGCTGAAAGTACTGGGCAGCGCTCGCATCGACGTCATACACGTAGACCAACGGTCACACGGCTCATGAAAAACGTTCTCATGCTGACTGTTGCAGCTTTGCCCAGCACTGTCACCGTGTGAAAGGGGTTGTAACAGCCCCCCGGTTAAAATTGAGCATCACGAATGAGGTGATGAGAAATTTGAAACTTTTGCTTGTCCCTGTCGGCTTACAAAGGTTAAGGGTTGAATATACTTATCTACCTAGGCTAACGTAACTATATTTCGCCTTAGGGGCACTGGTAAAGGTCTGGGACAAATATCCTCTTGAGGAGAGACAGATTCTGTTTGAGGTGATTCCAATGTTATAGATTGTCTTGAAGTAGTGGACTTTCTGTTGTGACACTGATTATACATTTGTACACAATAACTAGAAGCTTTTTTGGAACATAATTTCTTTGACTTGAAGAGCATGTATGTAAACACTAACACGGTAAGTACATACGTAACCGATAGATAATGAGTGCTGTATTTCTGTAGATGAGAGGGGTTCTCGAGCTTATTAAGCTCTTCTTCGAAATCCTTGAGATGAACACTGGCATGTAACAAGGAATTTAGATTTTTTACATTAGACAGCTTTAAGAGCGGTAAGTGTTCTAAAGTTTTGTTAACTCTAGTCCTCTCACAACAGTCATCATCTATAAGATTGAAGTTAGACATATATGTAGTAATATTGCTGACTAAACTGTCGCTAGGAATAAACTGTAACATTTTAAAGAAAGCTTTACATTGTTTTGGCAAGGTCAAAATGCCTGTACCAAATATTATTTCATCGTGGTTTCCTGGTTCACCTTCACAGTTGACATGACACTTTCCAGGGTTGGACTGTACAAAAATCCATCTGTTGTTACTAATCTTATGAAATAAATCTACTGAACCGTGTAACAGTTTGGTTTCACAACTAGGGGGTAACTTAGTAACTAATTTACTTAATAAAATAGTTTCACACGTGGGATTTGCGAATGCCGAAAATACACTGTCGGGCTTGCACACGTAACACTGATTACCCACTAACTTGCAATGCTCAATGTTGTCGATTAGTGAGTAAAACATTCTATCAGGTGTTATGGCGAGATACGGTTTGTTCGGTGCGACAAGCGCGAATGTATCAGGTTTCGAGACGTCATACGGCACAGGGACCGGGATTACACGAAACAGACTGTATGTCTGTGGCAGGACGAGCGGAATCCTAAGAACTAAAACTAACCTATTATAATTGTAGTAACTAACTAAACTAGACATATCTATTATCTCATGTATATTTTGGAGAGATAAGGGAGCAGGTAGTTCCGAAAGCTTAGGCAGGCTATTCTTATTTTTCTCGAGTTCCATATACAGCTGATAAGGGCTAAGTACAGTGGGGTGTAAAATATTCATTTCACTAAACAGGATAGCGTTATTTAAATCATCTATATCAAACGAAAGGGCTATAATGATACTTTGAAGGGAAGTCAATAATGAGTTGAGTTTAATCGTTAAATCGAGCTTATCAGTAGTAACGGAGAGTGCTTGAAGGGACTCCTCGATTACGGCTAAGTTATGATTAAGGTGTGCTTCGTTCTCATTGACCTTGGACATAGTATTATTGAAGGTTGAGATAGTTGACTTGATTACGTGAATGTTGTCCCTCAGTAAATGTGTCAGTTTTGTTTCGTCTGACTGTACTACGTTGATTGCGTCGGTGAATTTGGCGGCGTCATCAGAATCGAGTGTTCCGAAGAACATTTTTAGTAGGGAGCCGCCTGCATTGATAAGGCCGCGTTTTGAACGTTTGGTTTGCTGACTTTGGATAAGGTATGAAATTGAAGAGAACTTTTTAACATTATTAGTATGTTGGTTTTTGAGAGATACAACGCTGTTTTTACAGTCGACTTGCATTTTAGAAGGAGGGTAAGTATTGCAGAATATAACGACTTTTTCGAAGGTAAAATCAATTTTATCTATATGAGGTTGAATGTGACTTATATCGACATATCGTCGCTTATACTTCAACACCGCGAACATGCTTTTTTGCTACTTTTCAGGAGGCGAAAATAACCTTCTAATTTTTTATCTAGGAATCAATAAAAGACCAACTTTGTTTTTTCTTGTATTTATTATTATTATACGAATATTAAAAGTAGCATAACATTAATAACTATAACACTTAATGAAAAATATCAGATAGGCGGTGTTGCCTTCTTAAATGTGGCAAATATGTGGCATATAGGCGGTGTTGTACGTAACTTACTAGGAACTTTAATGATTTAACATACTATAACTTTCTTAGCAAAAATAAAAAAACTTCTTCTAAAATTCTTTTTAAAACAATCAACTTTTCTTAGAATTAAACAAAAACTAAAATATAACCTTTTCAAAACAAAAACATAAATCTTCTCAAAATAGTTTGTAGGTAGACAAGTTTTAGGGGAGCTTTGAAGTGTTTTACTAAAATAAAACTAACGAATACGTCCACTCGATTCGGAGAGCGCTACTGTATTATTTGAATAGAACACAAGATCATCTTAGGCTAACATCTTACAGCTAACTTCATATAGTTCACATCGCTTAGTCAGCACGGACGTTCAGTACTACTCTACTAGTAGAGGGTTGGGGTGAATACATAACTCCTCCCTCCTCAAGAGCGGAATCATCCAATGGACCTCTGGTACATAGGTGATTACGCCAAAGCTTCGCTAACTGAGCCTTAAACATAATTAAAATAACACATAGAATCGTTAAACATAAAAACACATACAAAATAAGAGTAGTTAGTCCAAAGTTTTGCACTATTTGTTCACTGCGAGTTTCACTATTGGTTATAAGATCCGACTGTTTCATTGCGTATGACAATAAGTGTAACTGATCCAGATTGATGTCCTCTATGTTCACCGTAGGTGTGGTGGGCAACTCGCTGGGCTTCACCTCAGGTAAGTTGATGGTAGGGACGTTCCTATAGCTTATTTTATTTACGTAGGAGTGTTCGCGGTGCAGCTGAATGTTGCTGATAAAAACGTCGCAAGGCTCGTCTATACACAGCGTGTAAGTGCCGAGGACATGTTGTAGAGTCATGTCGGTGCCGCACTTCTTTTTCAGCATGGTCTTGTTTCACGTGTATAGTATCCAGCTGTTGGAGTTGATGCGCTGCACTTTTATCGCTTCGACTTGAACTGAAACCTGGGTACAGCTGGTAAGATCGTCATCATACCTCATGAGCTGCTCTATACAGGTCTTCCTCGGGAACAACACTCGGTCGTCGTCGGTGCAGAGAAAGCGGTCGTCGGCTGCTGCTTTACATGCTTGGTTTAGTGGTAAGTAAAGTGAGTTTTTTGCCAAAAGTTAAGGGTATTTTGGGACAATTATTAGGGTTTTATTTTGGGATTCACTAAACACGGGTAAAGGGTAGAGCTTAAAATAGTTATATGTAATATTCTCAACTAAAGGAATTTCCAATAAAAACACAATTTCATTCCGTTTCAAGTAAGACTTAACAGTAATAGACTCTTCAAACTTAATTAGATTGCCTAATTTTACCTCATACATCAATGTTTCAGTTTTAGAAATTCGTTCCAAGTGTTGTAACAGCTCTGTAGAATTAACAATTGATTGGTGTAGTACAGACACTTTGCTGAAAGCAACGGCGGTTTCTATTTCACTTAATTTTACATAAATAGTACGAAAATTGCTCATGAACAGGTTATACAAGCCTAAAACATTTGCATAGTATACAGATTCATTTCTCTGGGCCGAAAGTTTAGTTACAATTTTCTCTACCTTTTGTAGTCGTTCATTTAACAATTTTGAGTTCTGGTTAAAGGCAGTGGTACTATTTATGAAGTTATCCAACACCTTGGTGACCAGCGTCAGTTTCCCTGTGACGGTAGCTTGTTGTGATTTTATTTTTGATATAAGGTCGTCATACCGGATAGCATCGTTATGGTCTAAGTTTCCTGTCAGAAGCTTTACTAACGATCCGAGAGGGTCTAACAGTCCTCGCCTGAAACGTTTGAACCGACGCGTGGGCATCACTTGGTTGAGTTTCTCTATGGTTACGTTACTTAAGTACTCTAGCTGTTCCTGTAATCCTAAAAGTTCGCGCGGATGCGACTTATCTAACTAACCTAACAAGCTCACTATATTTTAAAACATTAAATGCTAAATCATACTGTAAGCCATTTAAATCTAAGGTCTGGATAAGTAACCACTTATCTTGCTGAATGAAGGCTTCGCCTTTTCTTACAGGCAAGATTGCTGGGTTCTTGTCAATCTTCTGCAGTTGAAGGGCCTGCCCTAGGCTCGGCAGGGTCAGCGCGAGCCAACAGCACCTGCGGAGGCCGTTTTATATTTTTAATTGGCACTTGGGTTTGCCGTCCTCTTATTTGTGCTGGAACCACATTACGCGCTACCTGTCCTGTAACTACAGCCTTTTGATATCGCGGTTTATCTTTACTTTTTCTGGTGTTTACTAATTTGGCAAAAACTGTTTTCCCTTCAGGAAAATCTTTCACAGTTTCACCTCCTTTTTGCTTTCTAACTTTTTCCTTCTGTTCTAACAGTTTCCTTGCTATGTAGTCGTACAAATGTCGTGTTCTTTTTTTGTGGTCTTTCAGTAGATGTTGGTAATAGGTTTTTTCATAATTTACGTCAAAGACTCTACCGGAGTCGGTATGTCCGAATACTATTTCAAACGGCGTTAGGTCTGTGGCACTATGTATGGTGTTATTGTAAGCCATAACAGAATAGGTCATGACAGAGGCTGCATCTGTGCATCTCTTTTCATATTTTGCAATACGGTAAATTTCAATTATAGTAGAGTGGAATCGTTCTACTATGCCCATGGAATTTGGGTTGTTGGGTGTGCCAATATGAAATTGAATT
Organism: Yponomeuta evonymella; assembly: GCA_963969515.1. Lineage (NCBI taxonomy): Eukaryota > Metazoa > Arthropoda > Insecta > Lepidoptera > Yponomeutidae > Yponomeuta > Yponomeuta evonymella. The sequence goes on along the minus strand of OZ018358.1, from coordinate 17,900,276 downwards.
TTGTAGAGATCCATCAGCTCTCGCATCAGCTCGTTGTTAAATTCTGAGCCCGGGTCACTGCTGATCTTTTTGGGGACGCCGTAGAACGAAAAATATTTAATTAAGGCGCGAGTGACCTCGGGGGTTGATCGGTTAGCTAGTTCTATTGCTTGTCCTAACTTACTGAAGGCATCCACTAGGGTTACATAGTATTTTCCTTCTATGGAGAACAAGTCTATAAATATCTCCTGAAATGGGGCGTCCTGAGTCTGGGTCAATTGTAACGTAGGCTTAAGGGGGTGTCTATCATACTTCATGATCTTACATGCTTCACATCCGTTCAAGACTGCAGAAACGGTGTCTTGCATTTTATGCCAAAAATAATTTCGGCGTAACCTCACCATGGTTTCCCTTACTCCTCTATGACACGTTTTTCCCATATGATGTTTCAATATAATCGCCTTTTGTTCCTCTTCATCCTCAATAAACACCACTCTTTCCGTACATTCGTAAAAATTCACTGCATCCTTTTTAAATAATTGAATAACAATGGTGGCAAACTTTTTCCTTAACTCTTCAGATTCAAACCAGATGAAATATTTTACTTTATATTGTATATACTTTTTTAAAAACTCTTTGATGACATCATCATTATTATCGGATGGTATGAAAATTTGTAAAACCTTTTGTTTTTCCCTTGAAAGATCTTGTACTTGCAGTTCACGTTTGCACCAAGAGTACACAATTATTTGGTTGGGTTTAGTATCTATAGCAAGGCTGGCCAATGGATTTTCCTGGAGGGCAAAATCTTTTAGTTTGCGGCGGCGCCGGGCCATAGACTATGGCCATTCATACATAAAATATTATACACATACAAAAGTAAAATAAACAAACATCAATATGTTTCAATACTTTTTATTTGTGAATCAAATTAAGTAAAATAGTAACAAAATTAGTATTTCTAGTTAATGTGAGCTGTGAAGAGGTTTAACAGAAAGTAATTTTTCGATATTTGGTTTTAAATCTGATGTTGAAAGAAGAATCAAATCCGAAATGTGTTTAGCAGTAAGAGATGTACGATATTTATTTTTGATGTATGATAGCGTTGAAAATGTTTTTTCGCAAACATAAGTGGAACCAAACCTACTTAAAATTTGCATAGCAATGTCGCGCAATGCTGGAAAATCTTCCTTCGAAACGTTTTTCCAAAAACTTGCGAAACTCTCTGTAAGCTGCTCCAATGATACATTTTCGTAGAAAATTTGTTTTAGAGCCGTGTGGTTTTGAATATCTGTCACCTCCAATTGAATGTTTGCTGGATATTCAAGCAGATCAGTGGAACTGATGGTAAATGGATTTATAAACAGCTGAATCTGAAGTTTGTCTGATTCAAAATCCTTAAATCTGTTATCAAAAGAGTTTTTTAAACATCTTATTTTTGATAGGTACTTTTGGATATCAAGGACAGTGATATTTAATTCTTCGTTCACACTTGCAAGTGTATATTTAATTCTTCTTTCACACTTGCAAGTGTAGGAAAGTGGTCGATTTTATTTTGCGCTAAGTTTGCTGCAAACAAGTCTAACTTCCCTTTGAAACCATTGATCGAATTTAACATTGTTGGAAGAGAACAATCTTTTCCTTGCAATGTAAGATTAAGAATATTAAGGTAATGGAATGTATCATTTAAAAATGCAAGATCGCACAATCACGATGAATTTTTAAGTAGAGCTCTCTCTCTTGGCAAAGATTCTTTTTCTTCTAGAAATTCAAGAACTTGTTGCCTCAAATTATAAAAATGTTTCAACATTTCGCCTTTAGATAACCAACGAACAGTGCAATAAAGATGCAATTCGCCATATTCTTTTATTTCTTCTTCAAACAATCTTCGAAATTGTCGACGGTTAAGAGCTCTGGCACGAATGAAATTAATGCAGCGTACTACAGGGTCAATAACATCCTCGAACGTCATGTCTTTAGCACACAAAGCTTCTTGATGGATGATGCAATGATAGGAAAACAATTGTCGACTGACGTGATTTTGCAATAAAGTCACAACTCCATTAGTTTTCCCAATCATCGCAGGCGCTCCATCAGTACAAACTGAATTGCATTTATCCCAGTTTAGCTTCTTACCTTCGACGCAATCTTTGAGTTTCGTGAATATATCCTTTCCCGTGGTTGTGGTTTCCAATTGAACGAGGTCCAATAAATCTTGAAATATAGTGAAATTGTCATCAATACAGCGTACAGAAATAGCTAACTGTGCCATACCGGTTAAATCGGAAGTTTCGTCCAATGCTAGTGAAAAATATTTACATTTAGTTACGTACTCAGTAATTTGACTGTTAACTTCTAATGACATATCTTCTACTCGCCTCATTACTGTGTTGCGTGACAGTGAAACACTATCTGCCATGGCTTTGATCTTTTGATCATCGCAGTTCTGCGCAAATATTAACAAACTCTGTTTGATAATTTCCCCATCAGAAAATGGCTTTTTCTTTTTAGCCAATAGTAATGATATTTCATACGATGTTTTTACCATACTTTCGAGATCTTCATGTCGTTTTACAAAAATGTTTTGTTGTGAAAATAGTTGGTTCTTCTTTTTGTTTATAAATTCTGTTCTTATAGCTGACCCGGTCGGGTACTCTTTTTCGAATTTAGAATGGTTTTGCTTAAAATGCCGCTCTAAATTATATTTTTTAGCAACACTTACTGTTGCTGAGCAAATGAGACACACAGGTTTGCGTGCTTTGCTTTCTGTGAAAAGGTATTTAGATTCCCATTCTTCGTGAAACGTCCGAAGACTATCCTTTAATCTTGAAGAACTCGTACTGGGTTTGCTGAAGGCCATACTAAAACAATAAAAATACTGTTATAGTACATTATGACGATACGACGACACATACGACATTTTTCAATACACTTGTGAGGAAAATAAAGACCAACCCCAAAATATTAATTATATAATTGAAGAAAAATCTCTCATTGTATTTTTTCATATAAATCAAAATTTAGTACAGTTCCAGGACTCGTAAACTTTTACCTCAGTAGTTTTTATTATTTATTGTGCAGTTAGGTGCATTTTCTTATAAAAAGGATAAGGTACACGAGTCCTAGATTGTACATAAAATAGAACTGAGCTTTGGATTTACTATACCTACTTGAATTCGTATGTACAAAACTTACATTTTTTACACACAAGAAACCAAAGGTAAAGTATAAAATAGTTTCCAAAATCACGTCACTTACCTTTAGAAAAGATGAAACGTTTTAATAAGTTGTTTTCTTGCTAACTTTAAAATCGAATTGACACAAAACAAACCAATATTAAAACAATACAATTGCGTTCGTTCGCGTGCGGTGGCGGTGAAGTAGCGCGCGACACTAACTAATCATAAATGATGCATCCGCGACAATATTACATGTCCGAACGTGTCTCGATCATGTCCGAACGTGTCGCGTCGTTGTCGAACGGTGCGCGCTCGCTGGGGTATTACCGATTGTGGATTCAAGACGTTCCGTCGCTCAGTGGGACGGATTCCAAAATTAGTGTGCATATAGGAACCAAAGTTGGAATTCCGGGCTGATTTTTTTTTGGAGGTAGGAAATGTGATTCTAAATCAGACCGAAATTCCAACTTTGGTTTGTGCGGCGGGCAAATTCAAATGTCTTGGCGGGCCACTTGGTGGCCCGTGGGCCTGGGATTGGCCAGCCTTGATCTATAGCATCGTTCAGTATAGGTATGCCTACTGACTCTAGGTTTCGTACAGAGTGTACAGTTGCAGAAGCACTGCTCGACAAAGATGGGACTGGGTAAGTCACACTTTCGTCGTCCTTTGCTGATAGTGTATCTGAAATAGGGCTAGCTGACGCGGTACGATCATCGTCCGAAATTGATATTGTAGAGGAAGAGTGTCTTTTTTCAGTTGTCAGCTTCTTTATTTGTTCTGTGACCTCTCCTAAATAAGCCTGAAGGGCTTTTTCCTTTTTATCGACATTAACTTTCATGGAAAGTGCTTCATCATCTGATTCTGTGGCATTGACTTTAATTCTCGATAAGGCATCAGCGTTGGTGTTCTGTTTGCCTTTTTTGTAAACGATGTCGAAGTTAAAGTCCTGTAGACGTAACCTCCATCGTTTAAGTTTACTGTTTGGGTCCTTAAGTGAATTGAGCCAAGCCAAAGGGCGATGGTCTGTGTTTCGTTGTAAATGAAAGATTCGATTGTGGACTGTAGTTTTAATGAATAAACTGTTATTAACAATGCGATAAAGGAAAGGGCAAAATTGCGTGTTGTCTCGACGTTGCAAGTAAGAAAGTGAACCCCGCTGCTCGGTGTCCGCGGGGGAGGTGAGGAGGGGCGCCAACAGTGGACCGTTTCGCTGCTGCGCTAACAGTCTGTGTAAATTATGAATTTACGCCCATACAGATAAGGTCGAAAATGTTTAGTAGCCCACACTATGGCTAAAAGCTCGCGCTCTATCGTACTGTAGCGGGCCTCTGTATCGCTCAGTGTTCTACTGGCGTACGCAATAGGCTTATCGCTGCCTACTGTACCCTGTGATAACACGGCACCTAAGGCTACCGCAGAAGCATCAGTTGTTAATATGTACGGCTTATCCGGATCCGGGTATCGGAGTAAAGGCGCGTTTGTTAAGAGCTCTTTACACGTGTTAAAGGCATCGATATACGATTGATCAAGGACGATCCTGTTACGTTTTTTTAAGCACGCGGTTAAAGGTCGTGTTACTTTCGCGAAGTCCTCGATAAAGCGTCTATAATAGCCTATTAGGCCAAGGAAACTTTTTATTTCCGTGGTGGTCCTTGGTATAGGGAAATTCATGACTGCCCTGATCTTATCGTCATTCGGTTGGAGGCCATCCTTGGTGATCTTATGGCCAAGGTACAGCACCTCCTTCCTGAAAAACTCTGACTTATCGAGCTGTACCTTAAGGTTTGTAGCTCGTAATCTGTCAAAAACATTACGTAACTTCTGTAGATGGTCCTGTAGGCTTGTCGAATATATGATGATATCATCCAAGTACACCATGCAGTGTATACCTTGAAGGCCGCGAAGGACGTTGTCCATGGTACGCTGAAAGGTCGCGGGGGCTGTTTTGAGGCCAAATGGCATACGGCAGAATTCAAAATGCCCGTTTTGAGTACTAAAAGCTGTTTTAGCCCTATCACATTCAGCTACTTCAATCTGGTGATACCCACTCGCAAGATCTAGTGTGGAGTAATAACAGCTGTTGCCCAATTTGTCGAACAAGTCTGTGATATTTGGCAGAGGGTATCGATCGTCTACAGTAATTTCGTTTAGACGCCTGTAGTCTATAACCATTCGGTATTTTACTTCACCGGACGCATCCATTTTTTTAGGGACCAAATGAACCGGAGCGCTCCACGGCGAATGAGATTCCTGAATCACGTTATCTTTTAATAGTTGTTCTACTTGCCTTTGAATTTCAGCTGCCTGAACTGGTGCTTGTCTATATGGCTTCAAGTAAATTGGGTCTTCATTCTTTGTTCTGATGTTATGTTTAACTTCATTGGTAAAAGATAAGGGGATCTTTTCACAATGAAATATGTCCTTATATTCCTCACACAACTTCATCACACTCGCTCGTTCTTCTGCATTCATATATTCTAGACGCAACTTCTGCAAGTTCTCCGTAAGTATGTCATCTATCTCTAGGTCTTTCATTTCAACATCGCTAATACTATTTACCTTTATTTCGGTATCGACAAACCGGGTAACCTTGAACGGCGAAGTGACAGTAAGTGTCATTTCTTGGTCAGTGGCGTTCTGTATAACAGTATAAGCGTAACCATTCTTACATTTCACTAACGCACTTGGCATTCTCACTCCTTCACAAAACTGTTTGTAATTTAGTATAGCGTTTCCAGAGTATAAGTCAGTTGGCAATTGGACTCTCTGTTCGCTACGAGGGGCCAAAATTAATTTATAGTCCGAAGTATCACAATTGATAGGCAAAGTGACATTGTGAGTCGAGAGTACTCGGTCTTTGATGTTTATCGTTGCACCTAATGTATTAAGCAGGTCCAGTCCAATCAATCCGTCATATCGCACATCCACATCATACACGTAAAAGGTCATTGCTCTGAAAGGATGGTAAAGATGGAATATCAATTACCTCATCATGTCTACTGGAGGCATGTGTGCTCACGACTTCGAAAGGCTCGAACCGTTTATAGTGCGAAAAGTACTCATTTGCCTTACGGGGGCTTATAAATGATCTAGTGCTCCCTGTATCAATCATAAATTTGGAGTTTATCTCTGGGAGGTAAACGTATGGCAACTTAAGTTTACCGCTGTAATTCAACGAAATCACCTCTGATGGTCTATTGAGGCATTTATCAGAAAATTTTCAACTTCGGTGGTTTCACCCTGCTGTACCTCCTCTATACTTTCTCCTGTCTGCGCGACGTACGCGTTATCAAAATTACACTCGTCAAAACAATGCTCGGTCGCTGGATATGTCTCGCCGCACGGGTACTGATAAGCGCTACATTCTTGCTCTGCTAGCTCGAGTTCGTTTAATTGAACTCGGGGTTGAACGGTACGCATTGATACGTCGGTTTCAACACGTTGGGACTGAGGTTTGACGCCTAGCTGCTGGTTAGAATTTTGGAATTGTGGGCGATATCCAAACTGTTGGGGAGGCCTATAGCCCAACTGCTGTGGCGGCCTGTACCCGAACTGGGGTGGCGTGCTTGCGAAAGGCGGTTTGTACCCAAACTGGGGTGGTTTGTTACCAAACTGCTGTGGCTGTTGACCGAAGTTTTGAGAGCTGAAATTCGGTTTATATCCGAAAGAATTTTGTGGCTGAGAGCCAAACTGATTAAGACGGAACCCTGTAGGTTGAGGCTGAGGCCCTGACTGATTTGGGCGGAAGCCGATTTGTGGCTGATGGTTAATGCCAAATTGGGGTCTGTATCCCGTAGGGGTCAAATTGTTAGGGCCAGGAAGCTTGAAGCCAAACTGAGTCTGGGGTTTAGGCTGGAAGACTGTCGGGTTAGCAATGCCCGGTCTGTTACCGTACAATTTATTGCGAGCGTTTTACTGCTCCAAAAAGTTAACTTCTTCTAATACTACGCTGAGAGCTTCTTCAAGTAAGGTAGGGGCTTTCAGCCTTACTATCCTGACCATGTTTTCTGGAAGGTTGTGCAAGAACACATTTTGGGCCACGTTATTATAAATGGCTACTTTGCTTTGCCTGATATCAGGGTTGTCTATCTGGTTGACTTTCGAGAATAAGACCGATCTAACTGACTGTACGCGGTTACAAAAATCACTATAACTTTCAGTGGATCTAATTCTAAGTGCCTCGAGTTCTAGAGCGATGACTCTTCACTGCGCGGATCGCCAAAGTGTTGCGTCATGAGCCGCTTTAGCCCATCCCATGTCACAATATCCTCTCTCTCGGAGAGTAATGCGGCGGCATCGCCTGCCAATCGACTTGTGATAATATGGTATAAGTAGGTGTTTTGGGCTTGTTCGCCACGGTATTTGCTTATTATATATTCGGCTTTTCTTAAAAATAAATTTAAATGCCTTTTGTCACCGCTGAAAACTGGAATTAACTTTACCATTTCACTGGGCACTGCAGTTAGTTGCTCCATGGTAGAGTAGAGAGATAGATAGAGCTCTCGATAGATTTTAGAGAGTAAAGGCGTTTAGAGATTTTACTCAGTAAGGCGGCTTTAAAAACTACTAATAATACTTAACTAACGTTATTTAAATTTTTACTCTATTTTTTCTACTTTTCTTATATTTATTTATTTGGTTTTACTTAAAATTCACTTTTCACTTTTTATTGTCTTAAAATTACTTAACTAAAGTTAAACTGAGAGAAGTCTTATCTCAGGAATAACACAATGAGGAATGGGAAAGGAAGGAAGGCAAAAATTTCACTCACCAACCAAGCAATCCCATGCTCGTCTTCACGCGTCACGGTGCAGAGTTTGATGCTCCTGTGATCGCCTCTGTTCGTCCTTGTCAGATTTGTTTGGTTCGAGGATCCAGGCTTTAGCGGATCGCGCGGACTCGCTCGCGGAAACTGCCAGAGTTCGATGGCGGAAAACTCGCGAGGTCTGCACAGCTAATTAACCGGATCCTACCGGCTGCGCCAGACAAGTTTTAGGGGAGCTTTGAAGTGTTTTTAAAAACTAAAATAAAACTAACGAATACGTCCACTCGATTCGGAGAGCGCTACTGTATTATTTGAATAGAACACAAGATCATCTTAGGCTAACATCTTACAGCTAACTTCATATAGTTCACATCGCTTAGTCAGCACGGACGTTCAGTACTACTCTACTAGTAGAGGGTTGGGGTGAATACATAACTAGGTATCTGCTTTAAGCCTAATGAGGTAAGTTGTCATAAAATGTATGGCAATCAGATGGGATCACTTCTTTTAGATCTTGTAGATGCTGCCACTTACGTTCTGCGATAGGCAATCGTCTTGTATACAATTTTGGCAAGGTATTCAATGAGTTTACATGACACTTTGTTGGGCGCTGTGGTAAAATCTTTGGCTCTTCATTAAAATCCAGCTTGTACCAAATCGTCCCGTCAGGTTTATATATAAGTGCACATACGTCAGTTACTGTGGGATGGCCTGCTTTTTTTCCGGGCCTTATGGACTTGTAAATTTGATACTCTGGTTTCGAAAAATCTGTAAAAAAATCAAAATGCAAATAAATGGATTCATATGGTTTGGGCTGAACTCGAGCTGCTTTTGTTATGGCACTTTACTGGCTGGGTAAATATATATCTTGACCTTTGAGTTTCGATTCTATAGTGCTGTGTACGGAGTCGCATTCCATTTGCGTGTGGCCCTTGACCAAGAACTTTTGTGTAATCTGGACATCATTTTCTATTGCCATCGTGAGTAAGGCATTACTCAGATAGCTATTTCTGTTTTGAGCACAGCATCCATCGGAATACAATATGACTGGAACTTTTTTCATATTCAGAAGATGTAGTATATTGTCTACAATGCATGAGGCGAAGACAGATGCTTCAAGACCGCCATTGCTTTCATCAAACCAGTAGCATCTTACTTCGTGGTTGGCCAGGTTATATGTCGTAAAATTATGGACGCATAATTTGGTTTTGAAGTACAAAGCACTTGCTTGTAGACTGGGAGACATTTTTACTGCCTGAACATCTTGTGTTAAAACATGACAAGTGCCGCTACAAGCCAAACTCTTATCAGTTGCTTTTTCTGCTCTGGCGCGATTTTTAAGGTCAATGTGTTTCTTCCAAGCTTCTTCGGTAACATTACTAACTTTGTGTGCGCAACAAAAGTCGCATTGATCCTTTTTTGGTTTGTATAAGCTCAAAATGCTTCTGAGGAACTCATTGTCGAAAGAGCGACGACACAGAAAAGGTATCTTTTTCTTCACAGTCTTTTTTGTAAATCTCATAAAGTTCCGATATATTGCGAACACTCGGTTCAAGATAGAGCCTGCTGGATGACTGCCGACAATAGTGCGAAGGCAACTTAGGAAGTCTGTCAAAGAAATCAGTTAATGAGCGAGTCTCTTCCTTTTTTTTAAGAGAAATTCGTCTTCGCAGCGATGTTTCTGATTTAGGCGCAATGCCGTTTGTGGTTTTAGTTTTATCAGTCCAGTACCTAATGAACCATTCTGAAATTCCAAGTGTATGCAGAAACATACCTCGACAGACTTGTATTTTCACCACATTCGAATTTCTGGACACAGATAAGAAGTACGCCTTAGACTCACTTTTTCTCGACGTCTCTTGGTTACCTTTCGTTTACATGGCATTGTAGTAATATTGGAACTTACAAATTGGCGTCTTTGTTCCCAAGTCATAGTTTTCCAAAAATGGGTGAAAATACTTTGGCGTTCCTCTTCAGTAATAGTTTCACATCCACGAACCTTAAATTTTTTGCAAGTATCAGACTCACAGCGAGGACCCATTTCTTTAGCCGGTTTAAGGGTATCATGTAGTACTTTAAAATTACTGTTATTTTGGTCTACTTTCCTGTCTCGTCTGTAGCCCAAATATGGTTTTCCTTCTTCTCTAAGTTTTTTATTTAACTCCCTTTGCCATTTTTTTGAATTCGAATTCGCCTTATTCTGTCTTTTTCTGTCACTTTGGGTAACTCCATGAAAGTTGTTAGTTACTGGTAATAATCTGTTTTCCAGGATTATTAATTTCGGCTTGTTTGGTGTCTGCTGCAGTTTGCTTGTACTAGGAGTAGGTTGTACCGTAGTTTTATCTTGTTCATTTGAGTGTCTTTTTTCCGTTCGTTCTGTCACATTGAAATCGCCTGTGATTTCGATTTCATCGATACTGCTGATCCCTACAAGCAAATTATCGCTCCCTTCAGATTTCTGCCACTCCATCTCATCAGGTTCTGATCTGTTGAACGTGGTCTTGTGGTTTTGTAGAGATTAGACTCAAAACTGCAATGGGGTCCGCATATTGAAAAACTATCGGGTAGGTTGAGTTCAGCTGAATTTGCAGTTAGAAAAATTAGGCAACTTACAGATATATCGACTGCGAGGCTGGTCTATTTTAGTTATTTTCACAGTATTATGTCATATGGGCTGTTATTATGGGGACGGGCAGCAGATATAGAAACAATATTTATTTTGCAAAAAAGAGCAGTAAGAGCAATTTACAACTTAAGCAGTAGGGAATCGCTAAGGGAGCGTTTCAAAGAAATAGGAATTCTTACACTGGCTTGCCAATATATATTCGATAATATAATGTATGTCCGTAAAAATATAACAATGTTCAAATTAAATAGGGACGTCCATAACGTAAACACTAGAAATAGAAATAAGCTTGCTTATTCTAAATTTCGTTTAGCCAAGGTAAATACATCGTTCGTAGGCTATTGCGTTCGTTTTTACAACAGAATTCCAGAACATGTTCTATCCTTGTCTGAAAATAAATTTAAAACATTAATTAAAAAATCGCTATGTAAAAAAGCCTATTATAGAATAGACGAGTATATGAACGATATAAGCCCTTGGTAGTAAGCAAATTCCACTGCGATTTCATTGTTATTTAATTATTAATATTATAATTTATTTAATTTTAAAAACGTGTACTGACGACGTGATTGCACATTAATAACTATAGTACACATTTTATAGCTGACAAGAACTCAATCTGCAGGTTTGCTAAAGGTCATTCGAATGGTGGCGTGGTGGCCGGGTCACCTATCTCCCTCTAAAATGGTTGAGACTGGTGATGGCTGACCCCTGCGTTATGCTCGTGAACGGGTGCTGTTCGTGTGTCTGGCCGCAGCATTACTGTTTTTCCTACTTTTGTAAGAAGTGTTATTTTGGCTTTTAAAGTTATTAGTGGCTATCACGGAATCATATCATATAGGCTTTGATGTATAAGTTTAAGATGATTTGAGAAAAGATGGTCAGAGTGGAGTTTTTTTTCCCGCTGCCTTTTTCTCCACTACAAATACGGCCCGAAGGCAGCGGCTAACATAGTAACATAGTACATTGACATTCAGCAAACAGAATGTAAATTCTTTACGTTGAAATAAATTATTTATTTCTATTATTTATTATTTCTGATTGTATGTAGAAATCATGCCTTGCTGAGTTAATTTACGTCGTTTCTTCTTCTTCACGTGTTTTATACTAACCAATTCGCATATTTCGTTAACAATTGAATCGTCAGTCGTAGAAAGAGAGCTATCTGAATCACCAGGCATGTCTGTTGTAGGATGGTTTGATCTTGGCGAGCCTGCAAACACCGCGAAAATGAATTTCAATTGACAATGTAAACACCGCGAATATGTACACGGTACTTAACTGCTTTTTTAATGCTTTAAATCAAAGTTATCCACTCATTATTTATGCTAAAATCTATCTACCTATTGTGATTTGTAAAATTAACCCAAAGTTTTCTCAGAAATCTTTGAAAAAGTAATTAAAATAGATAATAAAATACTCACCAAAACACACAGCTCGAAAACACTGTGCAGATTCGCGGTGTTTATGCCACGAAACGACCAATGAGAACATTCGCGGTGATACAATTTTTTGAATAGTGATCTCTTATTGGCGGAAAATTTTCAATCTGATTGGTGGAAAAAACGCGCGGCAAAATTCTCTATCCAATAGGTTCAAAATGTCTAGTTCGTTAAAAATGCATATTCGCGGTGTTGAAGTATAAGCGACGATATGTCGATATAAGTCACATTCAGTATAAGTTTTTCACTGCATTTGAATCTACATTTTTGAGAACAAGGTGGTTTCATTTCTCGCGCAGGTGTCTGTTTGTTGGTATTAGCAGAAACGTATTCTTGGCCCAAGTTTCGCTTTATCTTTCGCATGTTTTGCTTCCACTTGGTCGGGTCAGCTTTACGTTTTCTGGTTATATTTCTGGGTAGAGATTCATGAGCAGCAGTTGAGGTTGTTGGTGTATCCGGAGTAAAATTTCATATGGTCGGTGATGTGCTGGCTGAACGTTGTCGTGTTACATGGTTTACATTAAAGGTACGATCGTTGTGTGGTTGTTGGCCGAACATTATGAAGATTTATAATCGAATGTGATGCAGATTGTGGGACCGAATGGTTCTGATTAAGTTCTTGAACATTATCCAAAAGAGCATCGTTGTCAATAAGATCAGTATCACTTTCTTCAGAATTGACCGGCTCAACGTTTAATATGGTTATAATCGAAGGTGAGAAGGTTCCTGATTTATTTCTTGAACATTCTTTAGCAGAGCATCAGATATCACAGGATTTTCTGATGTACATTTTGTGCTGGCTGACGAGCTACTGCTAGAAGTAGTACTTGAAGAGCTACTGCTATCGGAACTTGAAGATGAGCTGGAACTACTCGACGACAATCTTGAGGAGCGCATTGATGACGTTGCAGTTATAACATTTGCCTCAGTTGTTGTCTTTGCTTCCACCGCTAGACTGGCACCTGTATCCTGAAAATAACAATACCTTTCTTTAACAACGTGTGTTGTGTGGCGGCGTCCCACAGTCCATCCAATTCGGCTCGATTCGGTTGGCCAGGAGTATGTACAAAATAAAATTTACCTTTTTATCCTTTAAACATTTTCTTGTTTCTTTATCTGGTGGATCTGAACGGTTCAATAGATTCATAATTTTTTCCGATCGAGACGCCATGATTCTGTAAAAAAGCACCTAATAATTAACCAAAAAAGGGTTCAAGTAACGTTTACGCCGAAGCCTAAATTTAGTGTCTAATAAACCTATCAAAGCAACTCAATCTAATCTTTTCACTAGACGTAAACGGATTTATTTACATACAACACATACACACATAAACTCACTGTATCCTATAGGGATAGGCAGATACGATGCTTACCCCCGGTTCCTCGTACACTAACAAGCTGTTAATCTACTGTTAACAGCTGTCAGTGGTTTTTTTTGTATGCACTTTGGTCAATTGACAGCTGTTAACAGTAGATTAACAGCGTGTTAGTGTACGAGAAATTGGAGGTTAGCCTCTTGCTACATAACATAACATAAACTCACGCACAGGCGTACAGGGATACAGATCCCAGAGGGGTAGGCAGAGACCAGGGGGTTCCGCAGAGGTCGGTTCTGGGACCGCTCCTGTGAAACCTAGCGTATGACGCGGTCCTGCGCATCTCTCTGCCCACGGATACTCACCTAGTCTGTTACGCCGACGACACGCTGGTGCTAGCGGAGGGAGGCGATTTTGAGCGTACGACTCGTCTCGCCAAACTTGCTACCTCGTCCGTGATCCGTAGGATCCAGGCGTTGGGCCTGAAGGTAGCCCCGCAGAAGACCGAGGCGCTGTGGTTCCATGGCCTCCCAAGGGGACAGGAACCACCAGCTTCCTCGGTCCAAGTAGGCGACGCCGTTGTCCAGGTGGGGAGGTACATGAAGTACCTAGGCGTTGTCCTCGACGGTCGCTGGGAGTTCGTCGAACATTTCGACCGATTGGTCCCCCGAATCGATAAGGTAGCGGGTGCTCTGCACCGAATCCTATCAAATCTCGGGGGGCCGCGGGAGAGCGTTCGGCGGCTCTATCTGGGAGTCGTGCGCTCCATCGCCCTATATGGAGCACCCATCTGGGCGGAAAAGCTGTCCGGCAGCCGTGCATGCAAGGCAAAACTGCTGAGCGTGCAGCGCCGGATGGCTATCCGGGTGGCGCGCGGGTATCGCACGATCTCCCACGAGGCGGCGGCCGTCTTCGCCAGGTTTCCCCCCCTGGACATCTTGGCGTCGATGGACGCGAAAGTCTATGCCCCCCAGAGCCATCGCCCGGCTCCGGGAGGAGGCACACGACGACGCCGTCGAGGAGTGGCGAACGCGCCTCCTGGAGCCGGCGAGCCGGCGGCAGAGAGTTGTCGGGGCCATCCTGCCCGTTTTTGAGGAATGGCTGAGTCGCGCAGGCGGCCAAGTTAGCTATAGGCTAACGCAGGTGCTCACCGGACATGGCTGTTTCGGTGAGTACCTGCACGGGATTGGACGGGAGAGGTCGGCGGCATGCCACCATTGCGGCGCCAACAGGGATGATGCTCAGCACACCCTGGAGGTCTGCCCCGCGTGGCAATCTCAGCGTCGAGAACTCGTCGCTGCGATCGGGGAGGACCTCAGGCTGCCTGCGGTGGTGGCCGAAATGCTGTCCGGCTGACCCCAGTGGGACGCCGTGGCCTCCTTCTGCGAGTCAGTCATGACTTGCAAGGAGGAGGCCGAATGCGACAGGGAGCGGGCGGACCCAACCCGAAGACGCGGTGCCAATAGGCGCCGCTAGTGTGGCCGCGCAGCCCTGTAGTACCGGGCGTAGAATAGGACTACGGTATCTCCTGCCTGTCATAAGAGGTGACTAAAAAGGAGACCTTGGAGCCGAGGACGGCAAGAGCGGGGGCTCGAACCGTCTTTCAACCGGCTCCGGGAAGGTGGCGGTGTGTGGTGGCCGCACACCGCTGTAGCGGAGGCACCAGGTAGGCTTCGGCCTACCAGCGGGGAGCGCCAAAGCGCACAGTGCGAGGGGGTTCCGGAGTGTTCTCTGAGTTCCCGGAACCCCCCTCAATTGCACACGGAGGGCCACCGGGGGGGTTTTAGTGGGTGAAAATCCCACATAACCCGGTTCCTCCCCCGGGGAGTCGGGTATCTTTGGAAGATTTCCCCCTCGTCAAAAAAAAAAAAAAAAAAGGCAGAGACCAGGCACTGCCACTTGCTACGATCCTGACAGATCACTTTCGCTTCCTCAACATTTATTAGTCGTTGCATGCACGCACGCCGGTTTCGACTTGCTACAATCCTGACATACCTACCTCTTTCCTTCATCGGTACCCTAACATTAAGTTAGCATTACTAAGCACTACTCATAGCAGCTCATAAGCCGGATTGACATTACGCAACTGCCTAGTAGGTACCTAAATTTAATTTATCGACTGTTCGAATGATACCTAGTAAGTATCTGTAAAACTAAATTATCCCGTCCGTTATGTGAATCCGGCTTAGCTAGTAATTTTACTAAACACTTTGCGTCGTATAAAGACCTAACTTAATTATATTGGCAATCAATGAGTAAGCAGATTTTTATGATATAAAGAAATATCTTAAGATAATCTTCGTAAAACATTTGTAAAGAAAAGGACAAATTTGAATTAAGCCTCCTGATTATTCAAAAATTTGGTGATACAAAAGGATTTAGCCTAATAGGTCATCATTATAGTACATAAAAATATTGCAAGACTCACCGAAAAATTTGTCATAAACGGGCACCATTACGATTCGGCCCCAACGTGATCAACGCGCGCGCAGTCCGGCTGACTCGGGTATCGGCACGTTACTGAATGAGCCTAGGGATACGTAAAAAGACTCGATACCTGAGTAGTATCGATACTTTGGTTTCGATACCAAGTACTTTTGGAATCGATACTTTTGTTCCGATAGTTTAACGGTATCGATACTTCTCTATAGTACTCGATACTTTGGTGCACACACAGCACAACAGCACTATCAGTAATTAACATCACTACTTAAATGTGCGACAGGATTGAAGGGTATTTCCCTTTCATAGACAAAATCAATAAAGTCCGATCTTGTGTTGCCATTTCTTTCTAATATCAGCCTATATTGATATTTCAAAAAAGGAGTTTGTTAAGATAAAATATGTAAATAAAAACAAAATATATATAAATTTAATATAGACCCCATAAATAATTATATTCTTGCAAATTTGTGGCCTGTTTCTGTAGGTACATATCGAATTGTAAATATTGAAATAATTATACAACTTATATCACAAATAAGAATTAGCAGCTAGCAACATCAAGCTTAGTTTTTTTTATTCATAATATCTACTCAGCTGAGCAGACATACTTCTTTGTAATCTTAATTATTCGTGAATTCGTTCGTTATCTGGTATTATAGTTATTGGAAAAACATTGAAATCTATCTAGTTATGCCGCCACCTCCAGGAACCACCGAAGTCTGGAAATATTTCAGAAAAACTGAGAATGATAGTGCTTCATGTAAAATATGTTTTAAGAATTTGAAAACAAGTGGAAATACGTCAAACTTAAAAAAACATTTAAAGACGCATTCTAAGAGGTAAGTTATTTTACACACTTAAATATATAGATTTATGTCAACATAATACCTTTACATTTATTGGTTCTCTGGAACTAAAATACAAAAATAAAACTTAAAATCTGTTCGTAACTAATAAATAACTTGTATTTTTCAGTTCTTAAAAGATGTTGGAAACAGGAACAAATCCAAACCAGCAGCGTTCGATCACGGTTTTTCAACGTAAGGATACAAATACAGGTAATATCGAAACTGAAAATGAATTTTCAGCTGACGCTAGAAGCGCAGACGTTAATTTACATGCTGTAACCACTGCAACAACAAACGCAACAGTAACTTCTGCTATACCTACTACCCATGCTACACGTTTTGTGAGTTCAAAAGCAACTTGTTCCAGTACAACGATGGCTTCAACAATAGATTTAACATCAAATATCGCTACTACCAGTAATGCAACCTCAATCGCTTCTCTGAAGGATAATAGAACCTTAAGTACAGGCAGCTTAAAGATTCGATCTTCTCAATTAACTATCTCTGAAACCATCGAAAGATCAGTTTCTTATTCTAAAGGAGGCGCACAATTCGAAAGCGTAATCAAGCACTTGCTTTATTTCATTTGTAACATCACAGACCTTTTTATATTATTACCGGCAAAGGTTTCCGTCAGTTAATAAAAATGTTAGCTCCTCACATCAAACTACCATCAGTGGATACCTTAAAACAGCGATTAGATAACCTATATGACGTAACACTGGAAAAATACAAATGCAAGCTGAAAAAAGCAGACTTTTCTGCCCTAACATTTGATATTTGGTCTGCGATGAGATCAACACGAAGTTTCCTTGGTGTAACTATACATTATTTAGAAAATGGCAAGATCAACTCCAAAATTATCACAACGGAACCGCTTAATACACGTCATACTGCGGAAAACATATCAGAGCATTTGGAACAAATAATCGATAGATTTGATTTATCAAAGCAAAATATTGTAGCTGCTGTAACAGACAGAGGTGCAAACGTAGTCGCAGCTGTTAATATGTGTCTCGACTCGTCGAAACACATCCCGTGTTTTGCACACACAATAAATCACATCGTAGAAAAAGTACTCGAAGATGATCAATTATCGACTTTGGTAAAAAAAGTACGAGATATTGTAAAATTTTTCAAAAACAGTGTCGTACAGTCTGACATGTTGCGTGCAAAGCAAGGTAATAAAAATCTAAAATTGATAATGGATGTCAAAACGCGTTGGAACAGTACCTACTATATGTTAGAAAGGTACATCCAGCTCAGAAGTATTGTGTTTGATATTTTATTTGAGAATACTCGTGCACCCGCACTTCCAACCGCAACAGAACATAGCGTCATCCAAAAAATAATTCTGATTCTAAAACCGTTTGAATACGTGACAAAGGACTTATTCGGCGAAAATTACGTAACAATCAGTAAAGTCATTCCGACTGTTAATTGTCTCCGACAGGAAATAAGTAGCATCCAATCAACCGGCGAAGAATGCACCCTGATAAAAAGACTAAAGGAACTTGCAACAAAAGAAATAAATAACAGAGTTGGTCTCGTAGAGTGCAATAATTTAATGGCAGTGTCGACAGTACTAGACCCTAGATTCAAAAATTTACAATTCAAAAATTTACATTTCACGGATCCGAATGCATGTGCTCGAGCTATTTCATTCATAAGAAGAAATGTCAATGCAAGCGACGATTTGTCTCCTCAACGATCATCCTCTGATCCTGAGCCCGATGACACTTATGACTTTTGGAGTACTATTACGAGTGGGTTCGCGAGTTGGTTTTTAAAAAACATTTTTTTAATACACGAAAATATTTATTGGAAATAATAGAGATACAATATGCGCGCGATGCGTCCTCTGGGACTAGCAAAACCGGTCTGACCAGCAACCGGCTGAAAGTACTGGGCAGCGCTCGCATCGACGTCATACACGTAGACCAACGGTCACACGGTTCATGAAATTGGAAGACGTTCTCATGCTGACTGTTGCAGCTTTGCCCAGCACTGTCACCGTGTGAAAGGGGTTGTAACAGCCCCCCGGTTAAAATTGAGCATCACGAATGAGGTGATGAGAAATTTTAAACTTTTGCTTGTCCCTGTCGGCTTACAAAGGTTAAGGGTTGAATATACTTATCTACCTAGGCTAACGTAACTATATTTAGCCTTAGGGGCACTGGTAAAGGTCTGGGACAATCATTCCTCTTGAGGAGAGACAGATTTTGTTTGAGGGGATTCCAATGTTATAGATTGTCTTGAAGTAGTGGACTTTCTGTTGTGACACTGATTATACATTTGTACACAATAACTAGAAGCTTTTTTGGAACATAATTTCTTTGACTTGAAAAGCATGTCTGTAAACACTAACTATCTTACTAATAAAAATAAGTTACACAGTTGTTTAACATCGTAATACTTATTCATTGAACAGGGGTTGAATAGCTGTATAATCACGACTTGACCAATAAACGATGAGTAGACCTTGTGTAACTATTTAAT
This sequence comes from Yponomeuta evonymella, assembly GCA_963969515.1. Lineage (NCBI taxonomy): Eukaryota > Metazoa > Arthropoda > Insecta > Lepidoptera > Yponomeutidae > Yponomeuta > Yponomeuta evonymella. The sequence continues at coordinate 17,881,177 of OZ018358.1, read as the reverse complement.
TGTTATAACACTGAGTACTGGCAACATTGTTGTAAACGTTCTGAAACCTAAAAATGTTAATACAAAACTCGTTAATTATTTAATATTTTTACACAATATTATTAATTTCTTAAATTAAAATACACAGAAAAACAATCAGTGATACATAAAAATCGATATTTGGATTTAAAAACAGTAAAAAAATAATAAATGAACCTATTTATTTGTGAACTTATGAACGCATCTTGAAATGTCAGTCATGTGCTAGTTTCGTCACATAACCTACAATACTAGTCCTACAATCATTCTTGTTCTTTTTGCTCCCGGTTTATTCATCTTTGATTTTGCATAATTATTATTTAAAATGGAAAAAGAAAATAGCATCGGCGCTCCTGTAGAAAAGAAGAGAAAGCGTTCTGCGAATTGGGATTCATTAGAAAAGGTATATTTGTTTATATTTTGTTGTTGTAAACTCGTAAATAAAACAAGTGGTATGTGTGATGTGTAAATTAATCATTTTTGTATTATATGTTTTGAGATTTTCGTGGTTGTTCACTACACTAAAATTGTTAAATAAACCGGGAAATCCACCACAATAAAATTTATTATTACCTCGATATTTTGGAGCTGTTGCACAGGCAAATAGGCAATGGGTTCCTCTTGGTGAAAATCCCGGTTAAGCTAAGAATTATACTTAGTCTCATTATTATGTTTTTTTCCCAGAACTTATTACGAAGTTGCATCAATGAGTTTGTGGCCATTATTGAAAATAAAAACACCGACACGAATACAAATAAAGCCAAAAATGCCGCTTGGCAGAAAATAACAGAACTGTATGTATTATAACAATTTCTTGTGATCTACCTAAATCAGGGATTCCCAAAGTGGTCGATATCGACCCCTTGGACTCTGATTTTGTGGGTCGAAGAGGTCTAAAAATCGACCCCTATTAATTAACACAAAATAAGTACCCACTTATGTAATATTACATAATTTGTATCAATAATTATTAATCATCAGATTTAATGAACTAAACCATGGATCAAGAACAATAGTGGAAATTAAACAACTGTGGCGGACTACTAAATTAGATGCCAAAAAAAAATGGTCCAACTACAAGAAGGCACGGAATGCGACTGGTGGTGGACCGCAGCTGCCTAGCCCAGATCCTGAAGCAACCGTAATCATAGAAATGATACCGAAAGAATTTGAAGTTGATTTCAACCAGTTTGATAGTGATGGCATGACTTTAGAGGTATCTATATTATATTATTAATTATTATTTAGTTTCACTTGTACTGTTATCCCAATCAGATAATCTTGGATTCCTGTCTCTGTATTATATAAATTAATAATAAAAATAAATTAATTAATAAAACGAGCTGTGACTAAAGGAAAAAACTTATTTTGTTGTGTGATGTTATTTATTATTATTAATGTTATATTTTATTAAATGCTTGACTTGGCTGCAGGACATAAAACCAAATTCTGAAACATCCACGGATACTGGAATCAGTACTGCGGACTGTAGTAATGATGTGGTTCAAGAAATAATTAAAAGTCCTGTTCATAATAAAGAAAACACAGAAAAGGTTTGTTGATTTTTCTTAAAGAACGTTATTACAATCACACAAGGGTCATATTTTTACTCAAGTTTTCAATTTGCAGATATTTGCACCATCACCATCTAGAGACCAGAGAAACAAATCCTCACAAGGCAAATATTCAAAGAGAAAGTTGCCGCTTGATGTAAGTTTGATCTGCACAAAAATATACCAACCCCACACCATTTCCCAACTGCCTATGCCATTTATTTATGCACTACCTATGATTAATTCCGAGTTTCGGCTGAATTGATGGTTTTTTCATTTTGTATCAGTTATGCGTTCATCTGTTTTAGGTAAACAAGTTTGCTGAACAACGAAACCAACTACTCACAAATTGTGTTGAAGAAGAACACAAATTAAAAATAATACAGATGAGGGAGTCGCATGAATGGGCTAAAGAAGAGCATTTACAGCGAATGAAAGAAGCTGAAATGCGACTGAAAGCAGCACAAATACGAATAAAAAATTTAGAGATGGAAAGTGAATTGCTAAAAGTGAAATTAAATAACAAAAGTGAAGAATAAATCCGTATTTTATTTCAATTCTTACATTAATTAAAAATATGAATTTATAAATAATTGCCTTGCGGCCTGGCCGCTTACATTATCTTGCACCCCCACATCTCGACGTTGACGATTCACATTTTCATTAGTCCTCGTCTCAATAATATCCAGATTTTCTCCCATTTTTATTGCAATATTATGAAGTACGGCTAGTGCAACTATGTATAGTTTCACATTTTCTAATGATACGCTAAATCCGTGAAGTAGACACCGAAATCTTTGCTTCCACACACCGAAACATCTTTCCACAGTGTTTCTTGTATGTATGTGAGCTTTGTTGTAGGCCTCTTGCTTTTGGTTGGCAGGATTTTGTATAGGAGTGAATAAATAATTTGTTAAGCCATACCCGGCATCACCCAATAAGCGGCCATGGAATTCTCCATTTTCAAACCTTTCCTGTAGACGGCTTTCTCTGAAAATTCGGGAATCATGTGTACTGCCTCTCCAATGTGCAACAATATCCCGTATTGACAGTTTTGAGTCACACACTACTTGAACGTTTATTGAATAATAACCCTTCCTGTTAATATAATATTGTGCAGTGTCGCCACCAACTTTTTTAATTTTTATATGTGTGCAATCGATTGCACCTACCACATTTCTGAAGCCACATATTCTTCGGAACCCTGCTATGACTTCTTCCTCCTCTTCCAGAGTTCGTGGCATATAAATGAATTGCGCTGCTCTCCTTGCTAGAGCAACGGCAACTCTACGACATATATTTGTAACTGACTGCTGACTCATGCCGTGAATGTCTGCAGCATCATCCTGAACTTCTTGTCGCGCCCATGTCCTTAATGCTGTGCAGACTTGAAGCTCTGCTGAGAAGCCACCCTTGGTATTATGTTCGATGTCTTCTCGAATTAAGTCTACCACTTCCTTCGCATAAGCTTTAGAAAATCGGTATTTATACTTAAACTCCTCTTCATCCAAGGAAAAGGGATCATACCGAGGTTTATAGGTTTTTCTTTTTCTTGGTGGCTCTTCATTATCCAACTGATCAAAAATATCAAAATAATGTAAGTAATCCATAACTAAAACGCAACCCTTTTGTAGGTTATACACGAGATAAACAAGGTCTACCGACTGAATAAGAGATGCACAAAATGGCGTACGAATTATACAGCCGTTATAACGGATGTATAGCATGAAAGTGACAAAAAGCGTTTATTAGTAAAGTTTTTGTTATAACCTTGTTATACTGAGTGTGTAAATATTTATTAGTAAGACAGTAACACGGTAAGTACATACGTAACCGATAGATAATGAGTGCTGTATTTCTGTAGATGAGAGGGGTTCTCGAGCTTATTAAGCTCTTTTTCGAAATCCTTGAGATGAACACTGGCATGTAACAAGGAATTTAGATTATTTACATTAGACAGCTTTAAGAGCGGTAAGTGTTCTAAAGTTTTGTTAACTCTAGTCCTCTCACAACAGTCATCATCTATAAGATTGAAGTTAGACATATATGTAGTAATATTGCTGACTAAACTGTCGCTAGGAATAAACTGTAACATTTTAAAGAAAGCTTTACATTGTTTTGGCAAGGTCAAAATGCCTGTACCAAATATTATTTCATCGTGGTTGCCTGGTTCACCTTCACAGTTGACATGACACTTTCCAGGGTTGGACTGTACAAAAATCCATCTGTTATTACTAATCTTATGAAATAAATCTACTGAACCGTGTAACAGTTTGGTTTCACAACTAGGGGGTAACTTAGTAACTAATTTACTTAATAAAATAGTTTCACACGTGGGATTTGCGAATGCCGAAAATACACTGTCGGGCTTGCACACGTAACACTGATTACCCACTAACTTGCAATGCTCAATGTTGTCGATTAGTGAGTAAAACATTCTATCAGGTGTTATGGCGAGATACGGTTTGTTCGGTGCGACAAGCGCGAATGTATCAGGTTTCGAGACGTCATACGGCACAGGGACCGGGATTACACGAAACAGACTGTATGTCTGTGGCAGGACGAGCGGAATCCTAAGAACTAAAACTAACCTATTATAATTGTAGTAACTATCTAAACTAGACATATTATCTCATGTATATTTTGGAGAGATAAGGGAGCAGGTAGTTCCGAATGCTTAGGCAGGCTATTCTTATTTTTCTCGAGTTCCATATACAGCTGATAAGGGCTAAGTACAGTGGGGTGTAAAATATTCATTTTACTAAACAAGATAGCGTTATTTAAATCATCTATATCAAACGAAAGGGCTATAATGATACTTTGAAGGGAAGTCAATAATGAGTTGAGTTTAATCGTTAAATCGAGCTTATCAGTAGTAACGAAGAGTGCTTGAAGGGACTCCTCGATTACGGCTAAGTTATGATTAAGGTGTGCTTCGTTCTCATTGACCTTGGACATAGTATTATTGAAGGTTGAGATAGTTGACTTGATTACGTGAATGTTGTCCCTCAGTAAATGTGTCAGTTTTGTTTCGTCCGACTGTACTACGTTGATTGCGTCGGTGAATTTGGCGGCGTCATCAGAATCGAGTGTTCCGAAGAACATTTTTAGTAGGGAGCCGCCTGCATTGATAAGGTCGCGTTTTGAACGTTTGGTTTGCTGACCTTGGATAAGGTATGAAATTGAAGAGAACTTTTTAACATTATTAGTATGTTGGTTTTTGAGAGATACAACGCTGTTTTTACAGTCGACTTGCATTTTAGAAGGAGGGTAAGTATTGCAGAATATAACGACTTTTTCGAAGGTAAAATAAATTTTATCTATATGAGGTTGAATGTGACTTATATCGACATATGTCACTATGTTCCAGACATCGTTCGAGAACTTGAGAGGCCGGAGTTCATCGAAGTATAACCCAGGGGTCCCGTGGATTTGCGTAACAAAGCGGCCTTGGCATAGTCCTGTGACTGCCCTGAAATGGAAATATAATCTAATTTGGAGACGGTGAGGTATCTAGTTTCAATTGATCATAATGATGACGAATATGCTTTCGGTTAATAAGCAGCGTGGCGGTGTGATTTCCGTTTATCTTGACAATCTTAAATGGGCCTTTCCACACCGGTGATAAGGCTTTGTTTTGTTTGTGGTGGCATCGTAAATATACCATATCACCTATCTTATAGGTCACGGGCCTTGAGTGTGAGTCATAATGTTTCTTAGACTTTTCTTTAGAGGCTTCAATATTATCTCGAGCCTTTTGACGACTGTAATAGAGTCTATAGTTGAGAGCTCTGACGTAGTCACCATAGTTGCTATTATCAATAGAGTCGATACTCTGGGGAATATAGGGTTTATACCCGAAAAGGAGTTCAAGAGGCGAAAACCCCGTGGTTGAATGGACGTTGGAATTATAGGCTATCATGGCTGTATTAAGGTACAGGTCCCACTCTCTATTTTCATCCACGTAGGACTTCAAGTATTCCTTTAGGGTGGAGCGGCTCCTTTCAAGGGCGCCGCATGTTTGCGGATGGTACGGGGATGCGAATAAATGTTTGATACCGAACAGCTGTTCTAGCTGCTTGAAAACATCCGAGCAGAAATTTGTGCCTTGGTCGGAGACGATTAATTTAGGGATGCCCATGTGGGATATATAGTGGACGAGGCGTTTAGCCGTTTCTTCGGCGGAACAGGTGACCATAGGATAGGCCTGAGAATATTTCGTAAGATCGTCCTGTAAGGTTAATATGAATTTGTATTTGTATTCAGAGGTTTCTGGAAGAGGACCTACAAGGTCGAGGAATACTTTTTCATTTGGCCTAGTGGTAGTAGAGGTAATAATCATAGGAGCTCGGTTCGTTTGGCGAAGCGGCTTGTTAACTTGGCATGATCTGCAGCTTTTAATATAAGCTTCGATGTCTTGGTGCATATTCTTCCACCAATACATAGACTTTATCCTGTCGTACATACGAGAGATACCGGGATGACCCGCAGAGGGTGAGTCATGGTTTTCTTTTAAGATTCGCTTCACCTCTGAGGGTGTAGGAAATATGATGCTGTTTTTGTAGATATTAACTTTGATCCCGGTATTATGAAATAGAAAGGCTAGCATATTATATAGCTTGGTGTTGGAGATTTTATTAAAAGGATCTTTAAAGTCAGAGATAGCAATTTCTTTTTCTTCCTGATACCATACGATGATCATGTCTCGATAGTTACGAAGGATATCGAAAATGTCCTTGTAGCTATACTCGTCATAATGATGAACGCGTAGAAATAGGTGTGTATACATGTGGTTTGCGTTCGATGTTGTGAAGCTACTCAGTAGCTCGCGTTCGATACAGCGAATGTCGGGGTCACTGTTTGACATATCTATTATGTCCGAACAGTATGGGATTGACGGATCTAAATCGATCGCGGTCGGGTAAACAACCAGTTTACACTTTGTTTTTAGCAAGGAGTCATTATGCTCTTGTAAGACTGTGTCATATGATACAGAGGATTGGCGGCTCGTCTGTAGATATCGTTCATACGTTTCGACGGCGCTAGGGCTTGGAGAAAGGTCAACGGGCATGACTGGGATCCGCGATAATGCGTCAGCATTGCAGTTCATGCGACCTTTTTTATATTCAGGAGTGTAGTCGAAATCGGCGAGTTTGAGCCGCCAGCGTACGAGTTTGGAACTGTGGTCGGTGCCACTGCCTGTGAGGATCCACAATAGTGGTTTGTGGTCCGTGATGATTTTGAAATGGTAGCCGAAAAGATAGGGCCTAAAGACCTTGGTACCGAATACGACGGCAAGGAATTCTTTTTCGGTTACAGAGTAATTACCCTCGGCTTTATTCCGCGTTCTTGAGGCGTAAGCGATTGGCAAGTCTTTTCCGACTTCACCTTGAGATAAGATGGCAGAGACAGCGAAATTGGATGCATCAGTTGTCAGTATAAAGGGCTTAGTAAAATCAGGATATTGTAGGATAGGCGCTGTTGTAATTTTCTCTTTTAGAGTATCGAAGGCTGTTTGCTGCGCCGTTGACCATAGGAATGTGGCGTCCTTTTTCAAAAGGCTCGTGAGAGGCTTGGTTATGTGGGAAAAATGGTCTATGAACCGACGTTAGTAGCCCACAAGGCCTAGAAAAGACTTAATTTCTTTTGGGGACTTAGGAACTGGAAATTCGGTGACGCATTTAACCTTTTCGGGATCCGGTTTCACTCCGTGCTCGGAGATAATATGTCCTAAGTACTGGACTTCCTTACGGAGAAATTCGCTCTTATCGGGTTGGAGCTTAAGATTGTGCTCGCGTAGCTTTGAGAATACAAGGCGTAGTCGGTGGATATGATCTTTTAGATTGTGGCCAAACATGACTACGTCATCCATGTATGTAAAGCAATGAATACCTTGTAAGCCAGTGAGTACGACGTTCATAAGTCGTTGAAATGTGGACGGAGCATTTCGCAACCCGAAAGGCATTCTAGTGAACTCGTAGTGGCCGGCTAAGGTACCAGGCACACTAAAGGCTGTTTTAGGAGCATCATCTTTTGACATTTCGATTTGATGAAAGGACGACGCAAGGTCGAGCGTTGTGAAATATTTTTGAGAGAGTCTGAATTATCATTGAATTTTGTGAGAATTTCATCGAATATCTCGGAATTATTATTTGGCTCGTTATGGCCTTGATTCAGAGTGTTTTTAGGAAGGCAGCTTGAATCGAAAAAGGATATAGAAAATTCAGGCTGACCTTCAGTTTTAGGATTTAGTAATGATTTAGTATTTTCCAGGAGGTTACTTGAGTCAGAGGAGGATTTGGAAAACTCTAGTAGTCCCTCTAACTTTTCTTGTGAAGGTCGGAATTACAATCCACGTTTTTAAGATTCAGAGAGGATTTGGCAGATATAGAAATGGATTGTTGTTCCGCCTCACGATTTGGTAAAGATATAGAAGGACCAAAGCTACAGCCCGGTTTAGGATTCAGCGATGATTTGGTATGGGGCTGGAGCTTCGTGCCTGAAACTTCAGGCTGCCGACGGCACGAATTCGGCACCTGACGATTTAGTTTAAAGATTCGTCTGACTCATGTGGGAGGCAATCTTCGCAAAGTTGCTCTTCACATTCGTCAGCAGACATGCTTGCTTTGCTCTTCGACATGCTTGCTTTGCTCAAAGTGTTTGTTCTTGTTGCTATTATTATATTGTCGTTTACGACACTCTGAGATAACATGACCTTTGTTTTTGCAATACGAGCATGTCGGGGCGTTATTTATCCTTGAACCTTGAGAAAATGATTGTGACTGTGAGTAAGAATTAGCAGACGATGCAGCTTTCCTTTTATGGAAGCAGTCGGACTCTGTGTGTCCGTGTTTGTTGCAAATTTTGCAGGTGACCTTAGGTTTTGTTGTGGTTTGGTAAAGATTTTGGATTTTCTCCTCTTGGAGGGCAACGTTAATCGCTGCGTTAAGATTTCGGGGCTCACGGCAGCGCACTATAGTGCTAAGTCGGGGATTCAACCCGAGTGTAAACGTAAATAACGCGAGGTCCTCGGTCATAGCGATGCGACCCGCTAGCTCTTTTTTGAGACTATAAGAGTTGTGAATTTCGGACTGTAAGGCCGTGAGGCAGGTTTCAATTCGCAAAGCAAACTGCGCTACTGATTCGCTTGACTGTTGTTTACAGCTCTGAAGGTCGAGGAGCAGATGATTATAGTGTTTAATTTCCCCGAAGTTTTGTTACAGAAAGGCCTTCAAATCCTCGAACTTGTCAAATACTTTATTCGCGCAAGCAATTTGAGCTTAACCTTCGAGCTTTGCGATAATAAATTTGAGTAAAAGCTCTTTTTGACTGGCCGACGCTAGGTCTAACGCATTTTGGAAATTTGTCAGGAAAGCGGTCAGCGTATCTCTTTCTCCTTTATAAGGACTAATGAAATTGCAAAGTACCTGGATAGGATATGGCTCTGTTAACAACAAGGTTTTCGTTTCGAAAGTGTCAGCCGGGGACGTCATTTTGAAGTAGGGTATGAGTCTCTAACCTGTCACCTTTTAAAGCGAGTAAGTGAATAGAATGTTTTACTCACAAGACCGCGACCACGACACTTATCTTCATCAGCATGCCCCAAACACGATGCGGAGGAGCCGGCAGACACAGCTCAGCGGGTAGCTTGAAGACAGGCGAACTGGAGTGGCAGCAGGTAGACTGGAGATGGCGGCAAGTAGATTTGGAGATGACGGCGAGTGGTCGCACTGATGGCGACCTTGAAGACGGCGGTGGCACTTGTAGTTGCTGGCGCTCTTGGCGGCGCTAGCAGATGTGGGATTCGACACGGAGACGACCAACCGAGCTCTTAAGCTGCGCGTCCACTGGATCGGAATCGGAGCGTACGGTGCGTACGGAGCGTCGTCATTTACGAAATGCCGACGAGGTGCGTCCACTGCATTAGGATTCAGCATCGGCAATTTAGGCATTTTTAAAGAAACCGTCATTGACTGTTAACGTGCATTTGCATTATGGAGGATAGTGACGAGGATATTGTTGTAATTAGCTGTATTTTATCAGAAGAGGAAGAGAGAATCAAGAGGAAACGAAAGATATGGGTTCATAATATAAACTCAAAAAGATTAATTTTCGGAGAATTTCATACATTATATTCTGAATTATTAGAAGATGAAAATAGATTTTTTGGGTACATTCATATGACTCGAAAAAAGTTTTTTGAACTGCACTATATTCTACAACCGCATATAACGAAACAGGATACTAATTTCAGAAAGTCGATTGGAACAAAGGAAAGGCTTCTATTGTGTTTAAGGTAAGTACTTTAATGTTGATACATACTAAGAAAAGTAGTACAAAATTTAAAAAAAAAACACAACAGGGTGGCTTGTAATTTTTTGTTAAGTTATAGCTGTAGGTAATAAAATTCAGGGACAAATTTAGGGGAACGCAAGAAAAAAGTCTTTGTAATTTGTATATTTTTTTCAGCAAATTGAAGTTTATGTATTTAATAAAGTAAATTTTATTAAGTTTATTTGAATTGAGCCACAAGAAACATGATATACCTAAGCTTAACTTTTTTGTAACCTGTAGTAATTTTTTTGCGTTCCTCTAAATTTTGTCCCTTAGTTTATTTGTGATAAATAACATTATAACAAAAGGTGATAAAGAGTGCAGAAAAAATACAAGGCACCTAGAATACAGGAAAATTATTTTCCCAAATAAATTTGATAATTTAACAAAAACTATACTATATCTAAACAAAACTATTTTACCTATTATTTATTAAACTATAAGGCTCTAGACAGCCGGTCCGCATATCAACTGCAATCCAGCCGATACAGTATTGTCAACTCATTTGAACTGCAATTTGCGGATAGATTGCAGTTGAAATACGGTCCGTCTGTCTAGTCTAACACAGTTTTAATTTAAGAAAAATAATATATTCATTTTAGCCATTTTTAAATATCAATTTTCTCACATTGCCCTTTTCTAACATTAAAACTATGCAGGTGTTTTATAAATAGGCCTATTTTAAAATTGTCACTAACGATGAATACTGATTTTTAAATACAGCGTGTCAAAGAAAACCTTCACACAAGTTATTTTCGGTAATTAAATCAACGGAATCAATCATAGATAACAGCAAATACACCCTGTATTACCCAACATTCTAAAATATTTATTGAGGGCGAGGGAAGCTCAAATTAAAAAATCACACTAAGACCGTGTGGTAATGGTATCGACCATAGATAACAGCAAATACAGGATGTATCAAAGATATCTATGATCGATACTAAACAACACTTTCTTCAAGTGTTTTTTTTTTTAATATGAGCTTGTCCCAGCAGCAATAAACATTTTTAATTGTTGGGTTTGTTATTGAATACTACAAAATTGGCCAGATCTGATTGAGTAAGTGTTAAAGTATAGGTATTCTCTGGAAAAGTTTCACTTTGTAGCACCTGTATTTCATTTGAGGGAGTTAATGAGTTCATATTGTTTATTGGCTCTGGAGGTTGAGAAAGCATTGCAGTACAATTGTCGTCTTCTTGTATTGTCTGGTGAGTAGATGTAGTCGCCTTTACATTACTCTGAATCACTTGATGTTGATTCGCATTAGTCTTGATTACTTCAGGATGGGATAGCATAAAAGATCTGGGCTCTTTTATTTGAGGCTGGGATAGTATTGCAGAAGTCTGCTCAGTCTCGCCAGCAGTTAATTGCATTGCTATCCTTAATTCAGCGCTATTTACCAAGGAAAAAAATTTATTTTTTAATTTTATTTTTTCATCAATAAGAAAACCTTTTACTGTTCTTGCCATATTCATAAAAAATCCTATGAGAGGATCTTTTTCATCTGAATAAAAAAAAGAACTTTGAGTTACTCGAGTATTGTTAGCTCTTTCTCTGGGTTCCAAATATTCTTTCAACACAGATGCTGTTGACGTGTCATCAGAATTTCTGGATCTCGCTCGTCTAGTACTTTGGGTTGAAACATCCTGATAATCGAACGATCCACACTGGGGAGAAGGATAAGGAGATAATACAGAAGACGATGGACTATTTAGACTTGTTTGCTCTATTGTATGATCAAGACTTGGATCATAACTATATATATTTGTACTACGATTTTCGTCATCTTGCAGATATGGTACCAAAAAACTTAATTCTTTATTGTATTTGGGCGGCTTCATTTTAGAAGCAGCTTGACCACTCTTAGTTTTGCACAACTGCAATGCTTTCCGGTGATTATCCCTTATTTTAGTCCAACGATATCTGCAGGTTTTACCTGTAAAATATATGAAATATTATTTTTATATTTTCAGATATTTGGCTACTGGAAATGGGTTTCGAACTTTAGCAGACAATTATAGACTGGGAGAACGTACAGTAAGAGAAATCGTTCAATCAACTTGTCGTATGATTTGGAATGTGTTGCAACCTATTGTAATGCCAATGCCAGATGAAAATATCTGGATTGCTTCTGAAAGAGTTTTCAGTGAACGTTGGAACTTTCCGAACGCGATAGGGTCTCTTGACGGTAAACATATACTAATTGAAGCACCTCCGCACAGTGGCACAAATTATTATTGTTATAAAAAACATTTTAGCACTACTTTTAGCGTTGGTTGATGGAAATTATAAGTTTATCGCTATAGATGTTGGTGCATATGGGAAAAATTCTGACTCTACAATATTTAGAAACTCAAGTTTAGGCAGAAGTTTGGATTCCAATAGATTGAATATACCTCCTTGCAAAATACCCCCTGGAGGAAATGTGGCGTTGCCACACGTAATTGTAGGAGATGAGGCTTTTCCGTTGAGTACCAATGTAATGAGACCTTATGGGCGTGAACAAGCTCGAGAAGATGAAGAAAAAAAAATCTTTAACTTGCGACTAAGCCGTGCCAGAAATACCGTCGAAGACACATTTGGACAATTAGTGAAAAAATTTAGACTTTTTGAACGTAGATTGTGCATGTCTCATAAACATACTGTTTGTGTGGTAAAGGCGGTGTGTTGTTTGCATAATTTTTTAAAGGAAGACGAGTGTCATTGGCATGCAAGCGATAACGTTTCCTTAGAAGATATGGATGGTATCCGAGACCTAAATAGATTTGGTGGAAATGCACGGACCGCTGCTTTAGATGTTAGAGATTGCTTCAAAGAATATTTTTGTAGTGACGCAGGAAATCTACCATGACAATTGAGCAGAGTGAGAGCTGGCAGGTTGATACAGTAAATAACATATTACATAAAGTTACATTACCATGGCAAGACGAAGGATCTTTTTTTACCTGTTCTCGCTAAACCCGAACGAGAATCCGAACCGTATGGCCAATCTGCAAACTTTTGACGACGCACCTGTGCAGTTGTCTATTCAGGCAACAATAGCTCTTTGTGTATTTGACATAGAGATGTAACAATCTCAAACACTAATAACCAAGTATAGAAAAGATACAATATGTATGGACTTAGTTTTCGTTGTGTACATGATAAATAAATAAAAATCGAGATAAAATAAAGCGTAATTCTTATACTTACTTACTAAAAATATCTTTAAGTACCTACATGTAAAGATATGAATGTACCTACCTTACCTACTTATATAATATCTTTGGTTTCGTCCATGCAATGACAGTCGGTAAATTAGTTATATTTCATTTAGATAGATTAGATAGAGGCGTTATTTGCATACCGTAGATAAAACAGGTGGATTGCTGTTAAGATGGCGATTTAGGTTTTACCAAAGAAAATTCTGAATATAAAACTGTTCATTATAAATGAAACATAAAAAGGAACTGACAATATTATAAAATAACTTTGAATGTCGTTTCTTTGTTTTCAGGTAGGTAACTGGTAAGATTAGAATATTTTAAGTTGTGTTTCGGTACTTACTACAAAATTGTTGAATAAAAATCTTTTGGTTGGTTATTAACATATTTCGACAGTTCCTTATAAATAAAAGAATATTGTCTTATATATCTAAAAAATCGGCGATCTTGAGCCGTTTTAGTATTCTCCTAAATAGGCGATTTTTTCCCCTTTAGTATGATAACTAGAACTACCAAATTTGTAAAACTAAGAGACCTAGAAGTCATCATTGATCATATTTTACGATATTAAAGTTTCCACTATACGTCCCCGGACACACTATATAATGAAAAATAATAAACAAATGAAACTGGATTACATAAACAATATTTAACACATATCTTTTACGGGGATTATTAAAATTGATAATAAATAGGTTTACTCACCACTTTCATTCATTATTTGCCCGATTTCTTCCCAAATATTGTCTCTCCTCAGTTGGTTATGATAATGCTGATGTTTTAGATTGTAAAGTTCTTCATATCTTTCCACTAAACTAATTAAAACATCGTCGTTCATCGTGAATAAGTATTTATGTATAGCTTAACTACGCAAACACGTCAGAATTCGAAACGTTCGGAATCCGAATGACGCGTTCACTGCGGATGACGTCATCAGAATAAATTCCGGTCTCAGGCGCAAAAATGCCGATCCAGTGGACGCAGGTACCTCGAAATCAATACAAAGCAACAAATCCTTTCGTTCCGTACGCTCCGATTCCGATCCAGTGGACGCGTAGCTTTAGTGGCCTCGGTGGATAACGATGTAGAAGATGCAGGGATAGTAGATTCGGCGAAGAGTTTGACGAGGTGGGAATTGATACAGAGTTCATCCCGGAGACACAAGTTTTTCGGCACGCACTGGTTTTCACACACGCACTGTTTTGCAGTTTTTGACGCGGTGGTGATGATCCTGGGCTTACAGATGCGGTAATTTGCCAGGATCCCACTTCTGACACCACTATTACGAGTGGGTTCGCGAGTTGGTTTTTAAAAAACAATTTTTTAATACACGAAAATATTTATTGGAAATAATAGAGATACAATATGCGCGCGATGCGTCCTCTGGGACTAGCAAAACCGGTCTGACCAGCAACCGGCTGAAAGTACTGGGCAGCGCTCGCATCGACGTCATACACGTAGACCAACGGTCACACGGCTCATGAAATTGGAAGACGTTCTCATGCTGACTGTTGCAGCTTTGCCCAGCACTGTCACCATGTGAAAGGGGTTGTAACAGTACCGCGGCGGGCCTATACACTTCAGGATGCTCCTTACTATACCGTTCCGCGGCAGCCCTATGCACTTCGGGATGCTCCTTATTATACCTTTGCGCAGCAGCCCTATGTACTTCAGGATGTTCCTGAATATGACGAATTACGGCGGCCTTAGTTGATTCCGGGTTTTGTTCGCGATAACGTTTTGTAGCACTTCTAGTTACATGCGGATTTTTCTTTTTATATTCATTTTGGGAATTTTTAAGGGCGTTATCACAAAATGGCTTCATCCCACGTTTTCTCAGATTAGTAATTTTATTTGGCGTTGTATTATTTGGTATTTCAATGTTTTATTGGCAATGTGCTCCGCAAAGTTTATTACGCGCAGTCTATGCACAGCGTACTGTTCTGAATTTATGTTTTGCCTTATACACAAAAAAATTGCAAGCGTTTCAAGATTGCGGCACAAAAAAAGACGCGCTAAACCAGAACCACGGGATATGCCGTTTTCATCGACTGAGTGACTATTGAAGACGAAATATTGATCACCGCATTTCCAAAACGGTGGCGTGGCATGGCGGTGAATAGACCTATATCCGTGTTTTCTGAAAAATCATCGGCGCTAAACAATTCTCTGATTAAGTTAGATTTTAAGTAATTTACGCGATCATCATATTATGAAAGTAATGGCTTAGCCCCTTTGTAATGTTATTGGCGTATACATTTATCTCCTTTGTGAATAAAACAACATAAAATTAAATTTTGAATATTTAACGCCTGTGTAATTTCCAGCCCTCATTATTGATAGCTCTATACCACCTAAGTGATATTGATAGTGTATCGATAGCAATAAGTTATGTGTGTAGTGGTTGCTATATATTTTTTTGAATAAAGTTAGTCTGTGTTGAACCATGAGCCATGTTTTATTAGGTTATGGGCCCAGTCCATATTTTCCAGTTTATATTTAGAAATTGTAATTATATTCGCGAGTTTACCGTGAACATTCGATTATTAAAGCTTCCTGCCGTGGGTGAACAGTATAACTTGGACCAGATTGTTCAGGATATAGGATACAGTTTGTGTGACAGGCAACGTGATCGAATAGCGTTAGTCACAAGTATCGAACAATGGCCGGCAGTTATATAGTAAATGTGCCTAAATTAAATGGTCGTTAAAATTACGATGAGTGAGACTTCTTGATATTGGAGGGCGTGGACATAAATGAAGTTCCGATGCCTAGAGCTTCTACTTCGTCTTCGAGCACGATAGCAGCAGCAGCAAAGCAGTTTAGTGAATGGAGTGTACAATTTGGACATTAACGAGTGGGTTTTTGACGGTTTTTGAATTTGACGAGTGGGTCCTTATTTTTCGCCTGCTCCACTATGAGGTTCGGGCTGTTTTTTTTTAATTTGTTCATAGGCCTTATCAGTTGCATTTTTCGATTGACAACTTATTACTATCTTTTGATTTTTTGCCTTCCTGACTCTGTCCACTTGTAGGCCACAGCTTTTTGCGTCCAGCGCTCCCCTAACCTTGCCCAGGACAGCCTCACTTGTTTCATTTGTGTCCCCGGAGCTTACGATCACCGAGTAGGTCGGTGGCATCGCCGCCATTTGAGCGTAAGTTCGCGCAGGAGCTGCGCTCGCGTGTTTGCCTATGTCCTCTTTCATTTCGTCGACCTTCTTGTGCAGACTTGTCAGTTCTCGCAGAATTTTCTGCGAGTCTATGTCCATTTTCTTGATGATTTCGCAGTCTTTTCCTTTTTCCTGTACGCGGCTCTGCTCTTTTGCTGCTGAGTTTGCTTGGATGGTATCCATTGGTACTCCTCGGGCTACCTGGGTACTTTCATTCTTTGGTAGAGGCGATCTATCGCCCTCGTGACGTCATTTTTTATGTCGGTTCGTAGGTTCCGTGCCTTCCCCAGGAGTGTTTTGGCATTTATAAGGCAAGTTCGAGCCTCCATCGTCCTGGTCTTAGTCGACACTGCCTCTCCTTGAGAAGATGTGAGAGGAATCGGTTCCTGTTTATCCGCCATTGCCTGCAACCCCGGTGTGATGGGTGGTGAGGCGGTCGGAATGGTGCAAATCGAGTCCTGACTGTCACCTCGGAGGGGGGGTGCCGTGCCGGAGGGGTCCAGAATATCCCTCGCCCTTAGACCAGAGGTCGAACCAACCGGCGAAATGTCAGCGGCCAAAGACGCCTTTTTTCTCCCAAAAAAAAACCTCACGGTGAGGGTATCGACCTAGGGTCAAGTCAGTCACGCAAATACAATACAATTCAATTAAAATTTAATAAATTTCAGATCTATGAAGCAGTCCTATGGCAGGAGCCTATGTCAGACAATCAAATAGGCCCTGTCAAATCTTATAACTATCTTAAACCTAATTACTCAATCCTTCAATTGACTGCGACAATGTATGCAAGTCAGCACAATTACAGTAATAATTTACCAGGCCAGGCACTCACCTCCGGGGGCCGGTGATGCAGCGCTTCCAGCAAGATGAAAAACTCGCTGGAAGGCGGCTTATGCGACGGTGTGTTGAGGTATCTGTGTGATCCCTCGGAAGAAAAACCGGTTTTTCCGGTTCCTCCAATCCAGTACCGGGCGAGACCTCAAACCGGGTCCGGAGTATTGTGGCCTACCAGAAGCCGAGTCCCCTGGTCAAAACCGCTACCTCCTAGGCCTCCCCGTTCCAGAGATATACGGGAATTCCTGAATTTGGGCTCGCCGCAAAGTGCTCGAGCCAAAGGTAACCGCCAAGGGTCGGTGGGGTGGCGGGGGTGGGGTGGGTGGCGGGCGAAAAAATTGCGTCCCGCGATATGAAAAGTGAATTCAAAATGGAAATCTATTGACAATTGACGTAAAGGTTGAAGTAATTTCGTTAGATTTTAAGTATTATAAACGGCAAAAATTCGGTAATTTAGAAAATCTTCACCTCAGGACACACACAGTTAATCTCGTTGAAGTAATTTCGTGAAATATTATGTATTACAAACGGCAAAAATTTTGAAAATTCGGAAATTTAGAAAGAAAAGTCTTTACCTCAGGACACACACAGTTAATCTCGCGGTGCTGCACGAATGGAGTGGCGGAGCGTGCGCGAGGTAGGTCTGTTTTTATTTAGTTGTGGGTACGTGCGTTCGTCTCAGGACACACACAGTTAATCTCGCGGTGCTGCACGAATGGAGTGGCGGAGCGTGCGCGAGGTAGGTCTGTTTTTATTTAGTTGTGGGTACGTGCGTTCGTCTCAGGACACACACAGTTAATCTCGCGGTGCTGCACGAATGGAGTGGCCACATCCGAATATTTGGAAGCACTGCGATGTTTCACGTCCCCAAGCAGAAAAGAGCTAAGTGGGACAGAAAGGCAGAAAAACATATCCTTCTTGGGTATGCAGAAAACACAAAGGGTTACAGGCTGTATAACCCAATTACCAATGATATTATCACGAGCAGAGCAGAACGAGAACGTTGTAGTCATGGAGGACAGCAGTGACTTTGAAATGTCAGATACGGTGCAGGCCGTAATTGAAGAACAGACAAACAAACCAAGAGAGCATTGTGCGTCAAAAACATTGTACTCTGAGCCAATAGAAACACTGGAAGAACCCAATATATCGGAATCAGATTCCACATACATAGCAGAAGACACAAGTACCTCAAGTTCTGATGAGTTCTATGATGTTGTCAAAGACAGAGAACCCAATAATTTAGAACCTGCTGAAAGGACTGTTTCAGAGAAGCGGGAGAGAAGAAAACCAGTGAAGTATGGCTACCGTGTATGTATATCTAAAAACAATGAAGAAACCAATTATAGTTGTTGTCCTGCTCATAACCTCACATATAAGGAGGTAATGAGTGGCGCAGAGAGTAATGAATGGTGCGGAGCAATGGATGAGGAGTTGCAGTCATTCCATGACAGCGATGCTTGGGAAGTAGTGGACAAGCCAAGTGATGGTACAGTAGTGCAGTGCAAGTGGGTGTACAAGAAAAAATTAACTAGTGATAATAGGTAAAGTATAGGGCTAGGTTGGTAGCAAAAGGGTTTACACAGAAAGAAGGGATTGACTATAAAGAGACATTTTCGCCAGTGCTTAAATACTCTACATTGAGATTATTATTATATTTGCTTTGTGTGTACAGCTAGATTTAAGCATAACCCATCTGGATGTGACTACAGCTTTCCTTAACGGCCATCTTAATGAAACTGTTTACATGTACTTGCTTCAGAATTTTCATTGTAATGACAAATTCAATAAAGTTTTGAAATTAAAGAAGGCAATCTATGGGCTAAAGCAGTCAGCTAGAGCCTGGTATCAAAAGGTGGATAGTTGTTTACTAGAGCTAGGTTATAAAAGATCAATGTATGAGCCCTGCTTGTATACTAAACCATCAGAGTGTAATAAAACCTTTATTGGTCTATTTGTAGATGATTTCTTTCTGTTTTCAAACTGTGTTGAAGAAGTAAATTATCTAAAAAGCCAGTTAAGTACCACTATTAGGTTGAAAGACTTAGGTAAGTTAAAGCAGTATTTGGGTATGAATGTAAAGATTGAAAAAAACAGAATTAGTATTGATCAGACAAAGTTTATTGAAAGCTTGCTGTGTAAATTTAATATGGAAAAGTGTAAAGGTGCGGAGACACCTATGGAGGTTAACTTGAAGCTAGAAAAGGTTGAAGGATGTGTTAATAATAAATACCCTTATCAAGAACTCATAGGGAGTCTGATGTACCTTTCAGTTCTTACTAGACCTGATATACCTTTCAGTTCTTACTAGACCTGATATTTCATATTGTGTTAGTTACCTCAGCCAATGTAATAATTGTTACAGCGAAACTCACTGGAAACATGCTAAACGAGTTTTAAGGTACTTAAAGTGCACTAAGACACTTGGTCTAGTATATGTAAAAGATAATCATGATATTGTTGGATTTGCTGATGCCGATTGGGCCTCAGATATTGTAGACAGGAAGTCCTATACAGGGTATTTCTTTAAGTTTTCAGGTTGTGTAGTTTCACATGAATGTAACAAACATTGAACAGTTGCATTATCAAGCACAGAGGCTGAATATATGTCTATAAGTGAGGCCAGTAAGGAGGCAATTTTTCTAAAAAACTTATTATCAGAGCTTATTTACAGAGATAATGTACCTATAATGATAACCAAAGTGCACAAAAGCTTTGTGAAAAATCGATGTATCATAAACGAAGCAAGCATATTGACGTTAGATATTAAGCAGTGGCTAATAATTTAGTTAAAATAAATTATCTTAAGACTTCAGATATGCCTGCTGATATTTTAACAAAAAACATGTCAATTTTGTTAAAGAACTAGGTTTAGCCAAGACATAATTTATTTCGATAAGTGGTGGTGTTATTGATAGTGTATCGATAGCAATAAGTTATGTGTGTAGTGGTTGCTATATTTTTTTTTAATAAAGTTAGTCTGTGTTGAACCATGAGCCATGTTTTATTACTAAGCAAAAGAACACATCGATTTTGGAGAAGACGTCGTTGGGAGTACCATAACATTCACGGAGGCAGCTCACATCTCCGCTAGCTCGGTCGCGCCATACATTTGTATCATATTTATGATACATCTCCGCTCGGTGGTATCCACTGAAGCTGAGCGGAGACCTGTGAATAAAGAATTTCTATTGGTTGTTTAAAACACAGCTCGTCTCCTCTCGTCTCGTCTCCGCTTTGGTGAAGTCCGGCCTTACTCAGTCTGCGAGTGTGTGCGTAACTCACACATGTGTCGTTCCTTTCATGTATTAAAAAACCAATGTGACAAGATCAATGAAACCGGGGGCAGTTACCTCCATAGTAACAGTGACGACATTAAAATATTGTTTTTCACAACTACATTTTTTATGAATTTTCAGACGATGATAAAGAGAGTCATGGATCAAATATACCCAAAACATCCTAAAATATCATACCCACATAACTGATTAGAGGCGCGTGTGTAAAGGTTGACGTGCTGTCAACTGTATAAGAAGTTACCAGGGGCTTGATTATGCGCACCAAGCACTTTTATTGTTGTTTGTGCCCGTTGTTCGGTGTGTCGTATTATTAATTTATATGAACTACTACGCTTTTTTTCAATTGTGTTGCAACTTAAGAAAACATGTAAGTACCTACTTACTTATCTACACAAACCTACCTACCTAAAAAGGGAAAGTGATAGGAGTAAAAAACTAAATAGAAATAAAAAATATGAATTTAGGAAAGGAAAAATAGTAAGTATATTTCACTAGGCATACATAATACAATAATAATTATCTATAATTAAGAAGCAGGATGCTTCATCATCATCTTCATGTTCATGGTCATCATCTTCGTCTTCGTCATCATCATTTCTATTGATGACGTTTTCTATTAAAGGACTTTCCAGCATTTCTAAAACCTCGTTAGTAAATGGTTTCCTGCTTTTATTGTGACTCCTCCTCTTCGACGCAATTATAGGATCGGAAGCTATAAGCATCCAGTGCGCTATGTCGGTATTGGTGTGGAGGTCTTTCTGGCATGGAAAAGCCGTACGCTTTTAAATTCCTTTTGCCTGGTCTCCAGCACATCTTCTGAAAATAAACCCACAGGTAGTGGGTTATAATCCTTAATAATATCTGCTCCGTGTATCAGGAGTTTGTGTACAGACGCACTCATTTTGTACCAGCTATACATAAATCACGTTTTTTGTGTAGAAGCCCCACTGACATATTTATTTTATTCTGTTTTTAGTATTTGTTGTTAGAAACACATCATATGTGAAAATTTGAACTGTCTAGCTATCACGGTTCACGAGATACAGACAGACGGACAGTGGAGTCTTAGTAATAGGGTCCGTTACCCTTAGAGTACGAATTCCTAACAAAGTAGAAACTGGAGCTTTTTTGGAGCATGAAGAAAAAACCCGGTGGATGCGCGAACGCCATAGAATGGAACGCAGTCTATTTGATACGCCATGTCCTACGTGGACGACTCAACGCGAACGCGATTGCGAAACGATCCGATGCGAATTTAATACGATGCGGAGCGATGCGGCTACTCTGTCCTACGTGCGCGCGAACCGTCCCGAGGGGACGCGCCCTCCGCCGCCGTTCAGTTCAGTCATCATTAAACATTTGTCATGGACGGACGGAAGCTAATGTTGTTGGAAAATTCATATCTTAAATATGAAATATTGAAGAAGTGTATAAAGCAGAGAAGTGGAACTAATACTGTGTACTTAGAAAGGCATACTCATGGGGAATTTCATAATTTGTACCAGGATTTACGTACTCAACCCCTGTTGTTCAAGGAATACTGTCGAATGTTACCTACAACGTTTGACTATATTGTACAAGCCATTAAACCTGTTCTGCAATTTACTACAACAAATTTTCAGGAACCTATTTCTGTAGAAGAACGACTTATGGTGACTTTGAGGTAAGAAAACTATGAAATAATAAACTATGAAATAAATGTTAGAAATTACATATAATATTAATTAAGTTTAATTAGTAAGTATGTACATAATTGCAATACTTTCACAAAGATGTGTAATAGCCATGTTGTTGAGCACTGGATTGTGGTGGGTTTAACTTTGACAGCTCCGTTAGAAGAAGCTCCTGCATCTGCGTTCTAAAATGTAATTTGTTGAGTGATGGCAACTGTTTCATGTAAGGTAATATTGATTTGAACCAAAGAAGGTCGTCGTCAGTATTATCTGGTTGATCTTCGCGAAGAATTTTCATTTTTTCTCTCTCAATATCGAGAAATGCTTCGAGACTTATATCTTTTCTTTTGCGTGTTTGTCTTGTGATAGCTGGCAACGAGGACGAAGAAGAAGGCACCGGTAACGAGGATGAAGGCGAAGGACCTGGCAACGAGGGCGATGGTGGACGATCTTGTCGAAGGCTGTTATCTATGGACATGTTCTGTGGTATTTCTTCTGGGTAGAGCTGGGTGTTGTCATTGTCGGATGCGTTCAAGTTGAATATCTCTTCCGGACTAGCCGTGTCTGAATACACTGACAGATCTACAGAATTGCTTTCGGAGTCTTGTGATATAATATTCCCTTCTGTTTGTCGGGGTTTCAGAACTACTTTTAAAAAAGACATGGCCTCAAAATGTGGCCATGTGCCTGTATACTTCGGCTCATTATCGGCGTCAGTCCCAGAACGTGGCTTAGGAATTTTTTTTAATTCTTTACTAAACGTGTCTCTCAAATTTTTCCATTTTTTCTTAGTCGTTTCACCTGAAAAAAGAAAAAGAATTAAAAACTTAATATTTTGCATTATTTCAGGTATTTGGCCACAGGTATACAATTTCGGCAACTCGCTTTCTCGTTCAGAATTTCAAAATCTGCTATTTCTACAATCGTACCACAAGTTTGCAAAGCTATATGGACTCAATTAGTTAGGAAACACATGCCCGAACCTTCAGAAGATAGCTTTAAAAACATAGCGCAATGTTTTTGGGACAGATGGCAGTTTCCTAATTGCATTGGATGTATTGACGGAAAGCACATTCGCATAATAAAACCAAAAAAGAGTGGTTCCATGTATTATAATTACAAATCCTTTTTTTCGATTGGGTTGTTAGCAGTCACTGACGCAAATTATAAGTTTGTAATGATAAATGTGGGTTCCTATGGAAAAGACAACGATGCCGGTGTTTTTGAGGAATGCCCCTTTCGAAGAGCAATAGAACAAGGAAGATTAAAAATACCTAAAGAACAAGTATTACCGGGCTCTAATATCATAGCTCCGTATGTGCTCCTTGGAGATGCGGCGTTTCCTTTAAAGAAATACCTGTTGCGACCTTTTCCAGAAAAGTCAACGGTTAAAGGGGACGCCAAAGATAATTATAATTATCGCTTATCTCGAGCCAGAATGGTGGTGGAATGTTCTTTTGGTTCAATAACTTCTAAATTCAGAATTCTACATAAATCTATCGAAACTAATGTTACAAATGCAGTTCATATCGTCAAAGCCATATGTTTACTACACAATATTATAAGGGATCTTGAATCAATAAATGAGAATGAGTTAATGTCTTTCCGAAAAACATATCAAAATATGACACAAACACAAAGACATAATTCTCAAAGAAGATACAATGCTACATCACGAGCAGCCGCACAGGCAAGAGAAAACTTTAAACTGTATTTCGAGCAACATCCTTTGCCATGAATGTTATAATAATAAACAAATAATAATATGTTGTACTTACTTGTAGTCCCAATTATTTTAGCCACAGCCTCCCATTCGCGGTGCGATAATAACCGGTTGTGATAACTTTTAGTCCTTTTGTCCCATAATGTAGGACGTTCTTGGATAGCATTAATAAGAAGTTCTACCTCCGACATTACAATTTTTGCTTGAAAAAAAAAATATGGCCGACGCGTCCACTTCGCGCGAAAATATCAAGCCAACTGATCGCGTTCGCTTCATTTCGCGCCGCTCCGCACCGCACCCCACGTGCGTTTGGTCACGTAGGCCACTTCAATAGGTTTCGAATGTTTGTTGTTTTCGCGCCGCGCCGCGCCGCTTCGCGTTCGCGTCTAGATCGCTCACGCAGGACGTCGCGTTAGTTGATATGCAAATAGTACCTATCTCCTTCTCTCTTATGTTTCCCCAGTCTTTCAATCTCTTACCCCCTCACCTTTGCACCAACGCAACAGTTAGTTGTTAATCATCTGTGCTGTGAGAAGGACTTTACGCCTGTGACACAATATACGCAAAACTACGTGTGCTCGAGGATTGCAGTTCCCTGGTGAGTCCTTTCTTTATCCTTTCCATAAAAATCTATTTGCCCCTGTTGCTTACTGATAGACTAGCGTTCCCAGACCTCAAAGTCCAGCGGCTTCTTCACCCGGCAAGTGCGAGTTGCGTAGAGAGGGTTCTGTACGACCACCGCCCTGCTTTTTAGGAACCTAAATAAAATTTTAAAATATATGTCATAATATTCCATCATTTGAATTTTCTCTAAGATTTTCCTGTAACTTATGGGTAAGATCCATATGACGTAGAAATTTCTAAATTTACAGCAAGGTAGTTTCGGAGATAAGGGGAGGGGGGAAATGCCCAGTTTTCGTACATTTTCTTTAGTATTTGCAACCATGCTATTTAATTTTATAGAAAATATATTAGTATTCGTCATATTAACTCTTAGTTGTTATGCTATGTTACATAATGTTTGTGATTTTATAATTCTTATTTGCCCTTTCAACAGTTATGGGATTATAGGGCGGGTGGGTTATTATATCTTCGAATGAAGCGACTCATATAATAATGATCGAACTTCACTTGAGAAGTTCATTTGATCGTATATTATATTTCGTCGCTTCATTCTCGATATAATAACAATACCAGTAGACTTTCAGAGATGAAAGTTTTGTGTTAAGAAAACAAATTCTATTTTCAACGAAATATTTGTATTCTATATTTTAAAAATGCGTCTTCCACTTGCGAATACTTAATAACACACAAACTAGAGATAAAATTAAACCTATAATTAAGGTAAGCAGACGGACTCTGCAAAATTGCCTTCTTCCAAGGTGGATCTATGGAACCTTGCAAAGGTATTAGAAGAGTCTGTCCAACCCGCTGTTTGTCTAATGACGTCAATGTTGACGCCGGCCGCATGTGCAGCAGAGGTGGACGCGTGCCGTGTACTATGCGCGGTGAATCTCGTTATGTCAACGCCACTCTCCGACAGGACTTTCTTAATCCACCGACTAATAGACTGACAGGTAGCAGGTCTATGTGGCTTTTTGTAATTCAATAATAACCTACCGGTATTTTCGGTTCGGATAGTCTGAGTAATAGAGATGTAATCTTTTAAGACAGTTGCGGGACATATTTTAATATTTTCTTTAAAAAAAGGTAAATGGAGCACAGGTTGGTCCCGTCCTGATGCAGACGTCTTAATGATGTCTGTGATGCCGACCTTAACACTTCTTTCCGTTATTACCACATTCTCATGCTTGATAAGCGAGAGAGTTTGAACTCTGTGGGCGGTACAGATTGCTAACAAAACGACCAACTTTCGTGTAAGTTTTTCTAAGCTTAACTCGATATTAGGATACCAGTTATAAACGTAGTTTAATACCTGCTGTGGTACCAGGTGTGAGTATATTTTGAACGGTTTGGTTTCAATCTGTACGCCCCTTTAAGTAAACGTTTAACGTCTTCATCCGATCCGATTTTTTCAGTTAGAATCAGGGAGAGAGCTGGACGATGGCTGTTCAAGGTACCGTAAGAGCACCCTGAAACAAACTGCTGTTTTAGGAACGACAAGACCATAGCTTTAGGGGGTTTAAATACATTTGTATTATTGACGTTACAATACTGCCACCAAAGTTTATAGGTAACGCTATATTGTTTTATCGTACTGTCTGAAAGTGACGCTAACATCAACGTTAACGCATCAGGTGGACAACTTCGTCGGATGAAAGATCGCCGCAGAGCCTCGCTACACCCAGAGTAAGGTTTCAAGCATACACACAGGAAACTGCTGAAACATATGTCAGTTTATTAAAATGGTACCCAATGAGTACAACTATGCATAAAATAATGATGCATAGTGCAATTGTAATCCAATCACGGAATGCTGTCCGAAGAAGCACAGGAGGCCAGGAACAAAGACATCAGGAAATATAGGGAGAACTTCGCAAGAAAATGCTCGAGAAAACGAAATATCGAGGATGTAATGAAAATACTTTTAATAAGCTCGGATCCGTTCATCTTACAGACGTTAAGTTATAAAAATCATAAATAAAATTACTCTAAAGAATTATTAAATTAACTTTCAGAACATTTAAAGGTAAATATTTTCATAATTTAAATCATACATTATCATTACATAAAAATATTTTTTTAGTTTTAATTCACGATTAATTAACTAAATTTCTGTTAATAAAATTCACTAAGGAGACTGCTACGGCACTTATATTTTATTTTACATACCACTTTTTTATTCCTTACCATTAAGTAATTAATTACGAGACGTTTTTGAAGCGCAACTATTTTTGGCCAGGTTTTTCGTACTTTTACTAGTGCGGCGGCTAGCCGGCGCGGCTCGCATATCTAGCACAGATTTAATACATTTGACAAACATAAGTAGTAAATCGATCTGTAAACGAGAATCGCTTTTAAGATTTATTTTTATTAAGTTGATATTCTGTTTTTTTAAACATCATGTTAGTATAATGTATTATTCCGTAGAATTTATTCACTTTGATTGAATCAATCATCCGGTGCAAGTGTATTTATGTTCAATTGTTGAAATCATTCACAGTAATCGATTATAGTACTCGATGAAATAAAAATCAGTGCAATAAACTTATTTTTAAGATTTCTCGTCTCCCAGATTGTGAATTGAGCTGTTTTTTTATATTTTGAAACTAAAAAAATACCGCTTTTTTTAAACCATATCTCAATTAAACCATACTACAATTGGGCCCAGAGATCCCCGTCTCCTTTGGTTATTTATGTCGATGACATTCTCAATTCAACCCCTTACTGTTTCAGTACCGTTGTCTACCGCATACATTCAGTTGTGTCTTCCACAGCCTAGTCATGACGTAAACACAGAGTCCAATTAACCAATGTAGAGTCAAATGAGAAATCAGAGTCCCAACTTAAAATTGTAGCTTCAAATACAAATAGTAACGTGATATTGTTAAGTTAACAGTCAGAAAGTATAGTCTTGTCATCAGAGTCTTGTTCATGCTCAAGCAATGTTTCCTTTGTTAGCGCTGTGTCATTAAGTGTAAGTCTACCTAATGTACGCTTTAGCAAACAAGCTGGAAAAAGTAATGTGTGTTCTAATAAAATAAAGGCAACTTATAAAAGTAGGTCGTCTAGTTTGTAAACCTAAAAGATTTACATAAATTAATTTGTATGCAATTTAAGTTTAAGAAACTGAATTAACAACAATCTACTGTTTTACCTCAATACCTCAGCGCTTGAAATCGCCAATCCGCGGTGGGCACGCGTGGTGATTAAGCCCATACTCTGAGAGAAGGCCTGTGCCCTATAGTGAGACGTATATAGGCTGCTTATGACTGTTTTAAACTTTAATTTCACTGTGTAGGTACCTAGAATACCTAGAACACAACAAACTAAGTCGGTATTTCAAATGTAAAGTATTTTGAAGTAAAACTTATTTTAATTTATATAGGATTATTGACAAATATAATTTACTATTTTCTTCCACATCCATTCGAAAAAACAAAAATAATTTACAGAGATCTTGAGACTTGGATTCAATAATGTATTTCTTGTATTTCAATTAAATTGAGTGCTGAAAAAAAACAAACTTCCCTAAAACTAAAACGAAATTGTGCCTATTGTTATATCAGACCAAAGGCGGCTATTCTAGCTTATTTACAAGGCCAGTAAACAAATCGGACTACCCAGTGATTGAACAACTTTCAACAAATCAAGATTTTTTTCTATTTTTTGGTTTTTATTCTATACACAAGGAATTTTTTATTCGTTTTATATAATTATCTGTTGCTGTAATAACTATAAATTGTTGATTTATGTCAATTGTAATTTACAAAGATCACATAAAGAAGGTTTGTTTGATTGATTGCGGGTGCAATGTCTATGAACAATTCTTTTGCAGCACTTCCAAAATAATGCGTCGTTTTCGTCTGTTACTTGAGCACAAACGCGACATAATGTCTCCATACTGTCACTATTATCTAATATAAGCAGTTTTGTTTTTTCTCTATATTCCTTTAAATTTGGGCGCGTTATCAGATCAAGTCCGTTTGTTATCATTTCGAAAAAATGAACTATAATGATACCACAATTATACCCATCTTCCTGGTTGTAATGGCCTGGTATAGTAATTTTTAGGCCTTCTTTTGTGACGCCTTTGGTTTCCAAGAACCTACCCACTGTTTCAGCATAAATTGAAGCTTTGTACTTTTCTTGACCCAGCGGATCAAGAAAAATTAACTGTTTTTGGGTGTGTGACAAAATAGTTAGTGTGTAGTGGCTGTCGAGGCATATTGGGAACACTGTTGGTCGACCTTCAGGACAAATCTCGATAGAATTTATAAATTGCTGTGAAAATTCGCCTTTCAATAACAGGGTGGCTTTTTCCACCGAAACGATGTTGTGATTTCCACGATTCAATAGGGCGAGAGCGTGATCCACAACAAAACTGCTTAAATACTTCTCCCCATCCAGTGTTAAATAATCTTCTACCAAAAGTTCCGGTACAGACTGCGTTACTTTACTGCACTTGACTACAACGTAACCGCTGCCAGTGTCTTTGTAATAAGAAGTGTCTCTGACGAGCCCGTTATGGAAAAAAAACGGTTTCGGTACCGAAATATCATTTTCTTCTTCAAAGCAATGACGAGTGTCGCTAATGAGAGCATCATAAGTACAAAGCTCACATTCAAAGCGCTCATTCTGCAGAACCTTGTATGGGATGCAATCTTCGTGTACCCACCGATCGCATACGTCACATTGTACCCAATTTGTAATAGTTTTGGTAAGTCGCGAGCCGTGGCCACACTGACTGCACTGAGTAAGTTTTGCAGTGGATGCCATCACAACCTCAGGCTTTACAGTATTTGTTTTGAGGATTGCTTGGGCTCTTGTTAAATAACGACCATTAAAGTGAGTATTTGTTTTTTTGGGGGGCCGTTTGCACCAAGTTTCTTCATCATCCTGTCTAGTCAATCTTTGTTTTGGAATTTTCAGTGAAATCTCCTTAGTTCTCGCTACAATAATTTGCCTTTCCTCTCTTAAAAATTGTGTACATTTCAGCTTTTTATTCAGTAACATATTGTTTTTTAGATGGCCAAAAAAAGTTTTCAACTGTAGCGTTACTGACTCTTTCATTTTTTAGCAAATTTGACCATAGGGGTATGTAAGGTAAATATTTACTCAGTATCGTCTCAAAAAAATTCTCATGGTAAAAAGGGTTGCTAGGATCTTGTTGAAGTAATAAGTCACTCTCTGGGTCATCAGTAGATATTTGATTTATAACCGATGAGAAACGCTTGTAAAAGTGACTGTCTTTATATAATACGTCTGTACGAGGTTGGTTCATATCAATTTTTTCCATATCGTTGTCATGCGAAAAAAATACATCTCGAGTATTAAATATTGACTTCAAGGTTTGTATTGCGACTTCAACACTTTGGTTCTTTTTTTTGCTGTTTATTAAGGTATATAAGCAACCAACCACAGTGTCAACCTCATGCAAGCTAGATACTATTATCAGCGTGGCAATTTCGTCAGCTATGAAATTTTTTGCTTGTTTCTGTCGGTAAGAACCTGCAATATCATTTGTTACCATTTTGATAAAATGAGCACAACATAAAAAGACAGGGTCACTTGTTCTCCCAGTGGTTTTTTTGTCACAAATGAGTCGTAGCACATATTGAGGTACGATACCTGCATGTATTAAATGCATTCAATATCGCATTTATATTTGCAAATGAAAAATTAGTTACAACTCCTAAAAATATTGGCCAGTTTCGGAATTTTTCAGCAAAGTTTCGGAAGTCGACTATAAGTTTCGTTATCGCGTGTGTGTTGTGTTGGGACGATAACATACTAAATATAGGACAAACCCGATTGTTGATGTTCATCACACCACAATAGTATAAAATTCTTTTGCATTGAACTGGTATGGTGGCAGTAATAAGAGGCTTGCGAACGACACCTCCAGTTGCATCGAAAAAAAGAAATTGCTTATCTCCGGCATTGATGAGGAAGAGTTGTTCTTTGCTAAACGTTTTTACAGTAAAAGGAATACTTATTTCTTGCACAAAGTTTTTGTGGTCTTGTTGGTAAAGACATAAATCCACTAACTCATTTTTTGAGCGATCGTTGTGAGATAAGGCTTCTGATCTTATCTTTCTGTAAGTATCATCGGACTTGACTTTTTTTAAGGACATAGTTTCTTTGTAATTGTCTCTATTTAGAGAAATTATATCTTCCGCCTTGAGACGACCCGCCTTTTGGGTCATCATTTTATTTTTATAAATAGTCCGCTCTATTCCTTTAACTGGCAAAGTAAGATGCGATTTGTGACAAAAATCAACACTGTTACTCATGACAGTCACAGTTTTATCGATGGCCACGGTAATTTTAAATTTTTTGCAGGAGAGGTGTTTACATTTCCCATAAATTATGATATGGCCCTTTCGATACTTAATGTAGGTATTTAAATATTATGATACAATTGTTGTTGATACCGTTGGATATTTTTTTTCTGAACACATAAGGGTAAAACTTGGACAAAAGCTTTCCATCACAGGAAATTTCTCTGAATAGCTCGTCCTCTAAAATAAACGTGCCTTCAATATTATTGTATGTGCTTAAATTACCCTTCAGGCTAGAAACCGGTTTTGTTCCCAGTGGCAACAAAATTTCAGAATTTTCAGCACTTGACAGACTTAAAATTTCCTTTGGTACTTTCTCTGCTTTGGGCGAAATTTCTTGCAAATCGTACCGTGCATCCGGCAGCTCTTGGACCTTATTTTTTTTTAGTGTACACACTGGCGACTCGCACACTAGAGATACTGCTGAGTCTTTACTATTGAAGAAATTAGCAGAGTTTTTGGGAGTTGATAAATAAAGAGTGTCGTCGTTGTCTGATTTTGGAGAAGACTGAGATATCAAGTTTATATTTTTGTTCAAGCGGTTCTTTGTTCCATCAAGAGGATAATTCCTCGGATGAATCGAATGCCGGAGATACATCTTTTTGTGTGTATGGACTTAATGACCCCTTTGCTTCGTTTTGTTGAATAGGTTGTCTGTTGCAACACGTAGATATTCCGTCAGTTGAGTCATACGCCGAAGACGCATCTTTATAACGGTCTTTTTTATATGAAGCATAGAACCTTATCCAGTGATAGTAGATATTGAGGCGATTTCTATGATTGTTTGCTATGTTCAATATTTTGCACACATTTTTATATATCTTCGACTCCGCAATTCGAGGAGATTCCGGTTTTTTTGTCAGTAAGTTTATTTCTTTCAAGGCTCTTATCACCTTATCAACACTAGTCTTTTGTATTTTTGTGGGTCTACCCGGTTTCATCATTTTTATATATTATAGTTTCATTGATATTCGAGTATTTTATCGAGTATATTAATATCAATAGAATCCAAAACAAATAGCATCAAACAAAAAACAATAGCCTAAAAAAAAAATATAATAAAATATGTAATTGTATACTTAACGACAGACACGATATTCAAAATGTTTGTCTTTGCTTCAGATTTTATATTTCACTTACAAATTTTGAAAAATAGTAGACAAGGTAGTAACAGTACTATTATTTTACCCCTGACCAGTTGTCGGACAAAATAAGGTATGGTAACGGCCAAACAGACAAGACGGACACATGCGAGATTGTCTACATTATCTTTCATTGTAAATTTCTAATTACACCATGTATTTTTTTTCTCAAAATTTCTATAATTTCACCATGTAATATTATTTTCGCTAGTGAAATAATATACTATTAAATAAATAACAGTCATAAGCCTACATAAAGTTTTAACAGGCGGACCAACAAACTGTGGAACCATTTTTGTACAATCAGTCACTATTGATTGAGTTAACAAAGACAATAAAATTACTATTTTCTTCCACATCCACTTGAAATAAACAGAAAATAGCTACAGAGATTCTTAATTTCTCTAAGATTCTCAATTGAATAAATTATGAAGAAATAGAATCAACTTCTCTTAAAACAGACGTTTTTTTTGTGCTCACCAATGCTGGGAAGCCAAAGTCAACGAGCCTATTGCGAGATCAAAAAAATCAAATCACAGACAGTTCTCGACCATTCGTACTTTAATTGCGAAGGTAAAAAAATCAGACTAATTTAGTGATAGACTTTCAGCAAATCTAGAACCAAGACAGCAAGCCCGACAAAACACACACGTGAATGATGGAGAGAAACACAAACAATTTTGAATTTCCCATTTTTTTACAGACTTTCAACAAATCTAGAACCAAGACAGCAATCCAGACAAAACACCTCATTGAACGAAAGAGAGGAACACAAATAATTTTAAATTTTCCATTTTTTTATCACCATATTTTGTTTTGACAATCACGTATCTATTATGAGAAAATTAACCGGCGACAAATAATGGCGGCTCCACATTAGTGCCGTGAATTCACGGCGCGAATTCACGGCATGAATTCACGGCCAAGTCGTGCCCTCCACATTCACGGGATGCTCGCAATCGTTTGTGAAACCCGCCGCGAAATGGACGTAGAAGCTGCTGCTGCAATAACTTTGTTTGCTGTGGCAACATATCACTATTTAAACGTGTTAAACAAGAAAGTTAGTAGAAAGCGTTGGAAAAATAGAAGATGGTGGATGACTGAAATACATCGTAACCGATCAAGGTATGTTTGCTGGTGTAGTGAATTTTTGAATTGACTTATGATATGATTAGAACTGTCTTTATTCATTATATAAAAATCATTTCAGACTTTCTATGGAGAAGCAGTTATCAGAGTTACATTCTGAACCCAGTGGTGAATTTAAGAAATTTACTCGTATGTCAACAGTGGACTTCGAATATTTGCTTCAGAAAGTTTCTCCAATAATTTCTAAAACAGATACCCAATTTAGACTAGCAATACCAGCAAGAATTCGTTTAGCCATAACACTACGGTTTCTAGCTTCAGGAGACAGCTATGAGAGCCTGCACTTCTTGTTTAAAGTTTCACCACAGCTTATATCAGAAATTGTACCTGAAGTATGTAAAGCCCTGGTTCATATACTAAGGAATGAAATCAAGGTAAGTAAAAACGCATTAAATAGCTTAATATTTTTCTATTAGTGTGCTTAGGTAATTAAATTAATTATAGTTTAATATTAAAAATATTTTTAAACACTTCAATAAAAATCAAGCACTCTCATATGCATTGGCCATTAAATTGTACTCGTATTGAGATTGGGAAATGGATTCAGTTTGAGTAGGGTGAGGGGGCGAAACAACTTCATTAGACAAAATTCTGATTCTAGTTATGTCAGTTTGAGTAGGGTGAGGGGGCGAAACAACTTCATTAGACAAAATTCTGATTCTAGTTGTGTTCGCATTGGATTGCTCAGGTAGGTGTAGGACGGGATATTGCGTGATGTCAGTTCTCTTGTTAATTATTGATTCAGATTGAGCCATTTTGGAATCATGGTTTGAATCATAATATGTCCTATGTAATGATATAGGTTCAGAATAGGAAGTAAAAGAAGACCCGGGCCTACTCGTATTTTGTTGATGAGATTGCAAGATATTGGGAGAAGGTGAAGGAGACGAAGCAAATATCGGTGATGAAAGACGATTCTGATTTAAACTAAGTCGCCGTTGTATAAACATGCCATC
Organism: Yponomeuta evonymella; assembly: GCA_963969515.1. Taxonomy (NCBI): domain Eukaryota; kingdom Metazoa; phylum Arthropoda; class Insecta; order Lepidoptera; family Yponomeutidae; genus Yponomeuta; species Yponomeuta evonymella. Next base: position 17,847,156 of record OZ018358.1, on the reverse strand, counting down.
GATTTGGTGCATAAAAATTAATCTTTCGTCTTCTGGCAATTGTCTTAGCATATTTGCAAACATTTTTCCATAACGATCGCAATCATCTTCTTTTTCTTGAGGATTATTCCGGCGCAATGTTTGGTTCAGGTTAGCGAGACTTTCTTTAATGAAGCCTTCGGCTTGTTGTAGCTCGGGCGGATTCTTACGGCGTCGTTTTGTTGTTGTAGGCTTTTCATCACTCGATGGCACATAGTCGATGTTTTCTGTTTCCTGGTTGTTTTCTTGGAAATCTTGAACATTGTTTTCCTAAAAACGAAATATGTGTTAACAAAAATATATTTTTTGTTTCAGATTCCAGACTGTGTAGAAGAATGGTTGGAAATTGTAAATGGATTCAGCAATAAATTTCCTCGTTGTCTTGGATCTTTAGATGGGAAACATATCGTTATGCAGTCACCCTTTCACTCAGGATCAACCTACTACAACTATAAGAAAAGTTTTAGTATCGTACTTATGGCACTAGTAGACAGCAACTATAATTTCGTTTATGTCAATATAGGCGGTCAGGGTAAAATAAGTGACGGTGGAATATTTCGAAACTGTGAACTATGGCGAAGTATTACATCGGATACCCTAATTCTACCACCTCTTTATTATTATTTAAGTATTTATTAAAATACCTTCTTGAATAAATTATCTTATTATTATTATTATTATTATTATTATTATTATTATCTTATTACTAAATCATCAGGTCACCTAAACTTGTTCTTCACATTCCAGGACTTTTCCTATTCGTCTTGCACTTGTATCGTATTCGCTATTAATTTGTCATAACAAGGTACGAGTAGTACCTCGTAACGTCTCCAATCTTTATCAAAATGTGTGGTTAACAATTTGTTGACGTATTTTGTGGACTGATCATATTTTTAACTTTCCTTTTTTACCGACACTTCTATACATTCCCGTATTTGCTATATAGTGTAATTCGCCTTTGACTAAAATATTGCCGGCCACAAGTTTAGAACGCTTTAGTACCAAACACTTGCACTTCATAAAAGGCACATGCCAAGTGCCAACGGTTTTCAAAACATTTTTAGCAGCTTCTTTCCAATCTTTGACTGGACACTCATGTCCTACTGAAACGGCAATACTATATTCTTTTATGGTGTCTGTGTAATCATCCGGTTTTAGTATCGTGTCTCGTTTTCGAATTTATTTTTCGATTCTTCCAAAGACTCTATCTGCCAGAAGAAAAGAGTGACTTAGTCAGCTTTGAATTATTTAGTGTTGAGCAGATTTTAAATAATAAAAAAAAGTTGCCATTGTAAAAAATAATCTTACATCACGAAAAAAATTAACTTTGCACGTTTTGAAACTATTCGCCTTAACTAGTTTTAGTTTTCGGTGGTTAGGACAGTGGCACCACCTTGGTGACGTCGGTCGTCGAAATTTTATTAATAGGATTTTTTACTGTAATTTCAAAAATGCCTGCTGTTTCCCAATTTTTTGCTCGCGCTGCCTATACTAACCCGTACGCTCGGAGAACCCAGCCTTAAGCTAAACCACTTTGCTTGTTTCTTTAAAATCTTTATGGTTCGCGATTCCTTTCAAAAGCTTTTATAGAAGATCTTCATCGTCTTATAGAAATTAAACTTCTTATGTAAGTACTACTTTATTTCTTAAAAATGGGTGTCAGTAATTTAAAAAGGTAACAGGCAGAATTTTGCATACAATATTGGATTGAAATGAAATACTACTACGACAATGCGATGATAAATTTTTAGAGTTTTTAGCATTGGATTCTGAATCAGTTTGTTGCCCAAGTTAAGAGATGGTTGGTTCCCAAGATTCTGAAAGTGAATCGTTAGAGATGACACGTTGATTTCGCTTTAGAGATTTCTTATAAGATTATCTTCACTGTCCATTTTTTTTGACAACTTTATCGTTCTTTTTTTCATCATCACCAATAGCATTTTGTAATATTTTTGAGACGTTGACAAAAAACATTTTTATGAATTTCTTTGTGGTGTCCCATTTAATTTGCAAGGTCAGACACTTGTTGCTCCTCCGTGCCTTGCATTGCTGTATGAGTCGCTAAATGTTTCCTAAGAGTAGTGCGTGCTAGGCTTCTTGGCACCGCACTCTTCTGAAAATTTGCGCATCAAAGGGCATGCCCGCAAATATTTATTTATTTATTTTATTAAGGATATCAACAGCGAAAACAAATAATTTGATTACAATAATAAAGAAACAGTTCACAAGGCCAATAACAGACATCCACAAATAGGCAGTTCATAATTACTAGAAATATAGCACGATAGCGCTCAGCAATATAAGAATACATGCATTTTTTTTATTATTAAAATAAATATATCTTATTACAATTTAAAACTAATCAAGATTCAAGATTTGCATTTTAAAACTAATCAAGATGCAATATAAAAATACATGCATTTTTTTTTAATTATTAAAATAAATATATCTTATTACAATTTAAAACTAATCAAGATTCAAGATTTGCCCATTATGTGTGTGTGTGCGTGTGTGTGTGTGTGTGTGTGATGAATGAGTGCGAATGGGTGGGGGGGGGGTTTCTTCAATAAATTACGTATTATCATTGAGTATAGTTAAAATACTATGCTTAAAGGAAGCCTTGGAACCCAGAAAAGGGTCGGCTGAGAAAAAACTTCCATTATAAAGGCGGACTAGACATATAAGTGTTGAGTTTTGGGCATAGTTTGTGTTTACAGACGAAACGTGAAACATCTTGTTACAAGTATGGCGAGTTCGACGAGCAGGTACGGATAGGGATAATTCCGAGACAAGCTCGGGAGAGTCAAGTCTGCCTGACAAGAGGTCATGCAGCAAGGACATATCCAGTAGCTTACGGCGGTCTTCGAGGCTCATTAAGCGATGAAATCTGCAAGACGATTCGTAATCTAAGTTATAGCATTTATTTCTAAAATTAAGATGTTTTATAAAAATTGACATTGCATTCAGCGTTCTATTCGATGAACGTGTGTAATGTATTGTGGTGACCAAACAGCACTGGCATATTCCAATATACTTCTGACAAAGGCAAAGTAAACCATTTTTAGGCAAGTAATATCTTTAAAAGGCTGACATACGCGCAACACAAATCCAAGGTTGCGATAAGCGCGCTCAACGATACTATCTACGTGTTTTTCAAATGTTAATTTGCTATCCAATATCACTCCTAGGTCGCGTATGGTGTCAACTCGCTGTAATAAAGACCCACTTATATTATAAGTATGGAGGATGGGCTTAGGACTTCTAGTAAAGGAGATTTGTACGCATTTATTAATATTTACATTAATTCTATTATATTCATAGTATTTACTTAGGCGATCCAGATCGTTTTGTATTTTTACGCAGTCTTCTACCCTAGAAATATTAAGAAATACCTTCTTGTCATCAGCATAAAGTAAGAACTTACAATCTTTAAATACGGCGTAGATATCGTACAAATACGCGTTATAAAGCAATGGACCTAGGTGTGAGCGCTGTGGAACACCAGATGGTATGTTTATGTAGTTAGATTTGTGGCCACCCATTACCACCGCTTGCTGTCTATTTGATATGTAAGATGTGATCCACCGATACAGGTCGCCTCGAATCCCCAGATGGTAAAGCTTACGAAGAAGAATGATATGATCCACCCTATCAAAAGCCTTTTCCTGTGGTGAACACCTCTTCCTGCTACTGCGAAAACATATTCATTTTGCGAACGACGCTATTAAACTACCAGATGTGGAGCAATTAGTAAACTTTATAGAAAGAAGAGCAATTAGTTTCGGGGAAACCCAGATGTCTACTGGTAAGTCGTCTGCAAATAAATAATTTATTACAAAAAATGTGCATTTGGCCAATAGCGGTGACATTCCTCCGAAATCTTGCAAATTTTGTAACAAGATTGATCATAAAATTTTTGAATGCAAGGAATTTAAAGCTTAAGAACGTATTGCGTTTGCCGCAGAGCAGCAATTATGTAAAATTTGCTTGAACATACACACTAAGAAATGTGTATATTCAGGCAAATTTCCATAAATTTCCATTTTAAATGTTCCATTTGCAAAAGCAAAGAACACAATACTCTTTGCATTCTGATATTGCAGTGTGAATTTTTTCTAATAAGAAAGAAGTAACCATTTCAATGGTTCGGTTACCCACAATAAAAGCTAACTTTAAAGCAAAAGATGGATCATATGTCACTGCCAGATGATTGCTGGATACCGGCAGCCATTTGTCATTTCTTAACGCGAATTTACTTTTTTTTTTTTTTTTTTAATCTTTGTTTTATTTAGAGGCTTTGGTCATCATGTGATCATGTCAGCCCCATCAGACCAAATCATCGAATTTACTTAGTAAATTAGATATTTCTCCATTTAACTACAATGTTAAATGTCACAGCTCTTGGTCAAATGCCGAAGTTGGTAGCCAAGGCTGTCAATTTATCAATGTACTCAAGGCACAGCGATTACAGCTGTAATACACTGTTTTCTGTGGTTGACGATATTTCTACATTTCTTCCTCAGACAAAATGTGACCTTAGGGGCATTGCGATACCCAGTTCGATTGATTTAGCTGATGACGAATTCAATATTCATGGTGAAATTCAATTTCTAGTTTTAGTCAACATATATTTCAAAATAATGCTGCCAGACAAAACTACCTTTGCCAAGGATTTGTTTTTATTAGCTACGAAATTTAGATACATTATATCTGGGGACACAATAAAAGATACAAAGATCTTGTGTCACAAAATATTTCAAATAATAGTGTTGTGATGCATAGTAGGGCGAATCTGTCGGAGGTAGAAAAGCTACACTACCTGTTGTCATCGGTGCATGGTACTGCCTACGACCTGATTAAAAGCTTTCCTCTTGCTCAGGAGAGTTAAATGCTAGCCTACAATGCTCTTGTCAAGTATTATAATAGGAGGTGGCAGATCGCCACAACCTATTATGAAAACTTGGTCGGCTGCGCAGTGATTCGACCTGAAGTGAGTGGAGAGTTAGAGCGGGTCTACCGGGCGTTCTCTGACAACCTTGCAGTGCTGGAGAGGTTTGGTTTGCCTGATAAGAACTTCTTGCTTCTTCAGCTGTTGTGGTCGAAGTTGGACGGGGACACACGGGAGGCATTCCTGTTGCAGCATGACTCGGATGATGTACCCCAGTTTGAGGCTGTCACTCAGTTCTTGGACAAACGCTGTCGGGCCAAGAACATGAATCATGCTGCACCTGTGCCTGCTGTATTGCCTAGACCCGTCCAGATGCAGAGTGAGCCTGCTAGGTGTTCAAACACCAATTTTTCGTTTTTTGTATCACAGGCTCTCTGTGCGCTCTGTTCAGGTCCGCATGACGTCACTAGCTGTGAGAACTTTCTCCAGCTAGATGAACATTCTCGCTTTCGTGTTGTTAAAGAAAGGAGGCTATGCATCCTCTGTTTCTCCCCCTCCCACACGGTGAAGGGTTGCCATAAAGGCCGTTGTGGGAAGTGCAACTACTCCCATAACACCTTGTTGCATTTCGGCGATGGCAACTCTTCTCCGCCGGTGAAGAAGGTGGAAAACTCCCGTTTCTCGGGTGGCAAGCATTGCCTTCTTGCTACCAATCTATCGTCGTCTATCGAAAAGCCGTGTTCCGCTATGGTGGGCGGTCTACGTCGCCTCGACCCGATGGGAAGCCTGACGGTTTCTCGCGTCAGGCCAAACCTCTCTCCCGTGCTGCATCGACGTCAAAGGAGCGTTCCGGTGTCTCTCGGTCACGGGCGTAGCGCACGTGCCGGTATCCCGACAGCAGGTGTAGCTTTGGCTCGAGAACTGTCGACAAAGGTCGTCCTGCAGCCATGGCGGCGCTCTATCTCTCGTCGCGAGCGTCACAATCTCGGCTCAGGCCAGAAGGGAAGCTCTCTTGACGGAGTTACTTTTTCTGTTAAACATGATATGATATTATCAATGATCGACGGCAAAATATGCAATGTGCTCTCAGAGAATAAATCGAGCCAAACTTGTTTCATCTGCAAATGCACATCAAAGGAGATGAATTCGTCAACAATCACCAGAGAACCTGATGAAAATATGTACCGTTTTGGTATATCAAGCCTACATGCCTATATCCGCCCGATGGAATGCCTTTTGCACGTTACTTACCAAATAGATATAGCTCAATGGCAAGTCAGAGGAGACATAAATAAAGAAATTTTCAAAAAGAAGAAAACTGAGATCCAGAATAAGTTTAAAGAAGTTGGCCTTATCATAGATAAAGTGAAACCAGGCTATGGCACGAGTAACGATGGGAATACCGCGAGAGCATTTTTCCATAACTATAAAGAAGTGGCTCGTATCACGGGTTTAGGTGAAAATCTAATTTACCGTCTCGGTACGGTTCTGGCAGCCATTGCCTGTGGATACGAGATAGACCCAAACAAATTTGAGGAATACTGCTTGGAAACGCGCAACTTATACCTCAACTTATCCCCATACCATGCCAGTTACTCTCCACAAAATATTGATGCATGGAGCGGAAATAATAAGACATTCTGTGATCCCTATAGGCCAGATGTCAGAAGAAGCTTCTGAGGCCAAAAATAAAGAAATCCGGAAAGTGAGGCTGGGCCACACTGAAAACTTCTCGAGTGCGTACAAATTTTGACCTTATTAAGTATTTGCTCATCTCTTCAGACCCTGCCGAAGAAGAGCAATAAACATTACCGAGACCTAAATGAATTATTAAAATCCGAATAAAAATTTTGAATTTTGATTTAAGAGTTTTATTTACGAAAGTAATGTCTTTTATATTGTACCACATTTTTAGATTGACAAATCAGACCATATAAAATAAGTTTGAACTGAATTTTACTTTTGTCTAGCTAGATTAGTCAAATGGTATACAGTGTGGTGGTGGCATATTCCGTGTTTGACACACAAATATATGAGGAACAACACCATTCTTTAACCGTAGTTTACGTTTTTCTCCATTTTGCTTCATAATGTCATATTCAATATAATTAACTACCTGAAATAAATCATGTATCATCAAAGTTTCGTAAAATTCGTATTGAAGATTTTTTTAATGAACTTTTGTAAACTAGATTAGCTTAGTTATAAACCGAATCTTCTCTACTGCTTTATAGCTAATTCACTTTAAAATGATCTTCACAACAAAATAAAACCGATAATGGAGATACAATTTCCTTTCTCATCATCTTACACCATTGTTGCGAAAAAAACACTTCATCGGGTGTACTAATTGTTGTGAAATGAGATCCAGGATTTAGTTTTTTATATTTAGAAGTTTGTCGTTTTGTAAATACATCTGTCAAAAAATTCCTCTGGATCTGAAAGCATCTCGCTCAATATAATTAAATTGAATTTACCCTGTTTCACCGCGTTTTAGTCAATCCACAACATCTGACGACCGTGACTATATAAAATACGAACCTTAAACATGGATTTGGCAATGAAAGAACGGAGGTTGCTGAGGGGCCTATTCACGAGGGCAAGGGCAAAACTGGAGAAAAATATAGCAGAACAGGAAGAAGCCACAGTTGAATTCAATTTCTGCAAACTGAAAGCAGAAAACTTATTTGTGGTTGACCAAAAAATAATGGATTTTTGGCTGGAGACAAATACTCGAAAACACCGTAACCGCCGAAAATTACCAGCTAGAGTGGGAGAAACTGAAAACGGAATTCGAAAGGAGCACCGGAAGACATGGAAGTGGTTCCGAGAATAGCCCCATCGACACCGTCAGATCTCAACACAATTCTACGTATTCCAACTGCCAAGCACGTCGATTCCAGCTACCCAACTAAGGAAATTCGATGGAAATATGGAAAATTTACAGTGACGACAGCATGGATAACGGAGACAAGTTCCAGTATCTGTACCAATGCACCGTGCCTGATTCGCCGTGCCCGTGAAGAACACTTGTCGCAAGTTTCCCCCCTTCGGGAGATAACTACAAGAAGGCAGTCGAGCAACTGAAGGCCAGGTTTGCCCGTGACGATCTATTGATCAAAATCTACATGCGCGAACTCCTACTCTTAGTACTCGACCAAGCAAAAAGCAAGGTAACACCCAACCTAAGTCACTTATATAATAAGTTAAAAACTCAGTTGCAAGCATTAGAAAGTTTAGGTGTAACTTCTGACAAATATGCCGCCTTACTCTTTCCTCTAGTAGAGTCCGCCTTGCCCGAATCCGTACTTAGAGCATGGGAGAGGTCACAACGTGAATGGGACAAGTCGGACGACAACTTGAACAAGTTACTGCTTTTCCTCAAACGCGAAGTCTGCCGTCCGGTTACTAAAATCACGCTAAGCCACAAAATCAAGTTTTGAGATACGAGCAAAAAACGCGCGAAATATTTAGAATTGTCGCCATTTCAAAACCAAATGTCGTACAACATTTTTTTTAATACTAAAAGATAGGCAATCAAAAATGCTATTAGATACCGATAAATTTTAATAAAATTAATCTACTTTTTTGCTGAAAATAATTGAATAAGGCAGTTTAGTTGAGCTTTGTTATTTTTTTTTTTTAATATGAATACATAACTAAAAGATCACTAAGTATACCTTAGCGACCTTATAGCATATGATTCAACCATAAATATTATTTGCATTTTTAGATTTTAAAAACTAGTCCGCAATAAATTACTAAAACATCGTTAAGCTACTTAACGACGTTTCAGTTATTTATTGAGAGCTCTTAATTAGAATCAATACAGGACTATATTCACCCAAGAGCTTTTTACGACCTTCAAGGCTAGTTTTGCAATGTTACTACATTTCTGTATTTTTTTTTCTATATTGTTTACCATAAAAATAAAACATATAAAAGACGCTAAGCCCAAAACCTTGAGCACAAGCGATTTTTTAGCTGTGACTTAAGGTTGAAAAAGTTTATGCAATGAAAGAAAAATAGGAACGTTATCTACCAAATTGAAACAAAATAATATGATTTAAAGGTTTATTTAAAAAAAAAAGAGATAGGTGACCCACCTCGTCATAGTTCTATCTCATAAGTCACAATTGAAACAAAACAAATTTAAAAAAATAGACTTAAAACCTATTTTTAAAACGTAATAATTAACTCACAATGTTTCACAAATTGTAACAATAAAAAATTAGGAACATTACAATTTGCATTAAAATATGCATTTGGAGGTAAGCTTCTCAATAAATTTAAACAGGCCTGTTGTTAGTAAACAGCGTACCATTTATACTAAGTAAAATGAGATCACAATTAAAGTTTCTTATAAAATATGTAACATAAATATACTTCTAAATAATAACTGGGACAAGCTACAACTAAACAATTTTCTCACGTAAGACACGATATATATAGAGAAGTTCTAAACTTCTAACTGTTCACATGGTTGTGTAAAAAACAATTACAATTATATTAAATTATAAAGTAGAAAAGGTAACCTCCAAGAGGTTGATACATTTGTTTTTTTTTAAACCTTAATCTAAAAAGGCACTTTTCAGTCTTTTCTTTACAAATTTATACTTATTATATACAATATTGATGAGATATTCTATTATAAGTTCGTATGTTGGTAAGAATAATTATAGGTATGTTAGTGACTCTTTCACGTAAACTATTAAATGAATTTTTAAGAAACTTTACAATATCATAGCCTAGCACATTTGAATAGCACGCGGAATAAGGCTAGTTTATAATAAAATAATTATAAGAAAACGATAATTTTTAAAAGAAGTACATAAGTAACTAATGTAAGAAGTAAAAAGAAACGCATAGTTATGAGATTAAGTGGTTTTCCTATTTTTTACATCATTTGATGCACCATGATTGACTGCTAATTGTGTCCAGAATACTAGTTTATGAACAGGAATAATATTCTTCAATTTTTGAATTATATTATCTTTTCACTCTTGCTCGATACCTTTAGGAAATGATCTGAAAGATACAGCTTTGGGATTTCAGAGATATTTATCATTCAGGAATCTCAATGCTATTTCGTCTTCGTCAAAATAATTTTTATATAATAAATCGAATTCATTTCTTTTAAAATTAACTTGCACCATATTTTTCAAATATGCTCTTGGAGCTGATTTTTGAATTCGTCGATCTGAAATATTGTTGGGCATAATTATGAATTGTTGAGGAGTTAAAGATTCTACAATTACTTTACTATTGTTAATAGATGATACTGAATCAACAGTCATGATAATCATACAATTTGCTTTTCTTTTTCATGGCCATTTCCACCTGGTGATGGACCTGATCTGCATACATGAAAGTGTGTCCTGGCTCGAAATAAAATAATGATATCTTATTTGTCGAAATCAAATCACTGTTGACCATGTGTATTAAAAATGAAAACAATAACCAATTTTTATTTTGTGCTGAACAGTTGTCTAGCCATATATTAACAACTTGAACATCACGATTACGGAGCAAAAATGCGTAGAAGGCACTCATTATATCCTCCTGCTTTCTGCCAGCTATCGCATCGTGCCAAAGTACAGTGATGGGTTTATTTTCTTTTGTTATTTTACCAACAGGCGCAAAGGTTTGGTTGAACGCAATAAGTCTGTGACAAAATATTACCGACTTAAAAGTCTCCATTCGTGGTAACATTATTAGATACTTTTTCAAGATCAGTTGAATAAAAAATTTGACTATTGTCCTGTGGAAGTTCTTTATGCTCCTTATAAAGTTGTCTAGCTCTGGTATATTTAGAATGATGGTCTTTGTATTCAACACAAATGTTACATCCTACTTCAAGCTGAGTGAGTGCATCGTGTGAGGTTTGTTTACTGTGCAAGTTGTACGACTCACACGTCTCACATTCCTCATTACCAAGTCGCGTAAATGAAATGTTCATAGTTTTAACATATTTCCGACATAATTCGTACGATACTATATTGTTTGGGTTTTTCTCGCAGTAGTCATTATGCATGTACCTGATGGTTATGTCACTCGGTAAGCAACGCCGTAATGGCGCATGTTCTCTCCTGTAATGTGGTGAATACGGATGGAAGGATTCAATGTGAACATCTAGCAGCTGTCGGTCAAAAGCGGGCGTCTTATTGTGTTTTCCCCTTTTGTCAAAATCTTCGGTTTTTGTATCCAACCGTAACACTTGATCATTGTTTTTCTTAAACCCTAAGGTGGTCAAAAAGAATATTTTACACTAGCTGTGCCCGCGACTCCGTTCGCGTACATTTCGATTTTTACGAAGCATTTGTATGGGGGCCACGTCTTATCATAACTGGAGCTAGAATTTAAATAGCCTATCCTGTGTCCCAGATGTCTATATGTTTTTATATCAAATTTCATCAAATTCGGATAATTGGTTTAAGAGTTATGGAGGAACATACATACATACATACACACATACAGAAAAAAATTCTACAAATCGTGAAATTAGTTTCAGTATCATATATTGAGCCTATTAACACAATATCTCTGAAAACAAACTAACTTACTCCATGACCTACCCTTACAGATTTATTATTAGAATAGAAGATAGAAGAAGATAGATACCTCACATTTTGAGCCATCACTTTTTCTGAGTTTGAATGTCCTCCGAGGGTTTCTTTGAGCTTCTTTAGTATATTTTCGTTTTGGGATTGCTACTTCCACTTGCGACCTTAGAGTCAAACCACACGGGCGGTGCGGCGCCGCACCGCAAGCCATTTCGCCGCGCTGGCGACCACACGGGCAGAGTGGCGTCGCAACGTTCTACGGAGCCGCGGCGGCACCGCAGCGGCGGCAAAATGAGGGGTTGCCCATCGCTACGTACGACAGTCTGTAATAACAATGGATCGGGAAAGACGTGTGCTGCTGCTCTTATTACTTCGCCACCGAAGAAATCGACGTAGAATCATACGAAAACACTGGATCAGTCCATTTATAGCCTTGAGGAATAGTGACGGACTTTTTTTCTTTAAAGAATATCAAGAGTTGGTTTTAGACGAAAAGAGGTTTTACAATTTTTTTCGAATGAGTGTATCCACTTTTGAAGGTTTATTGCAATCCTTAGAGCCACATATACGGAAACAGTATACTAATATGAGGAATCCAGTGGAGCCAATAGAAATGATAGGAATCACTTTGAGGTAAGTAATGAAAATCTTTTATTTTTTCCACTTGCTTTATTCTCGAGTTAAGTACAAATGGTGTAACACACACGACTTTGTTTTATATATTATAATAGATTTTCAAATCAACTTCAGGGCAATATTATCACTTACATGCTTGCAAAATCATATTCAATCTCTTCGCTATTTTGAGACACTTCAGAACCTTGATTTGGAGATTGAAATACATCAGAATTTGAGTTTAGTGAACGGTACGTACCCGTACTTTGGTAATTTCGAGTTTGATACCCATGTGATAATTGCTCTTCAAACGCAAAGGACGAATGTGGAGTCGTTTGTCCATAGCGCATTTCCGTGATTAGTTGTAAAACTTTACTTTGGAAAGTGAGGGTCTGAAGTTCGCTAAAATCTTCTATAGACGGCAGTATGCCTTTAAAAAAGGACAAGTGGCGATTCTCCTTCTCCTTAGGAGCTTTTAATGCATCTAATGTATCCTTTTCAAAATCATCCAATTGTAATGTTCTCTTCCGGGTGACAGGAACATAGCGGGACGGCCCAGGTACAGGCACATCATCTGCAGAACTTATGGTCGATTCATCAGCTAAGTTTAAACTATCGTCCGTGGCATTCTGTGCTATTTTGGTTAAAAATAATAGCTGATTGTAATAATGATATTTTGTAAGCTTTTTAATTTAATTTAATTTTAATTTTTTTCAAATGTTTGAAAAAGTTAATATTAATGTTTGAAAAACAAATATTAAATGTATATTTGTAGGTTTATCGCGTCTTTTTTTAAGATCCTATAGATGCGTAACTAGAGCCTTAAATCGAAAACTTCAGAAATGCATTTCATAAATATAAGGGAAAATATTGCCGAATAAACATGGGTCGTCGGTCAAATACGAAAAAAAAATGTATTTGAATCACCTCTAAAAAGTGACTACAAACTATCCCCAGTATGTGGTCACTTTCAAGAGGTGATTCAAAAACATATATATTTTTTAAAGCATATACTGAGTACTGAGAAGAGTGAGTACTGTTTTATATATCTTTTATTTAATAATTTTAAAATGTTTTTGTTACAGGTACCTAGGAAGTGGAAATACGATTCAAGATTTAGAATTCAAATTTAAACGGGGGAAATCTACGATTGCATGTATGATATTGAGAGTATGCGAAGCTATATGGAAACATCTTCTTCGTGACAACATCCCTGAACTGACAACAGCCCGATTCCAAAAAATAGCATCTGATTTTGATGTCAGAACAAATTTTCCTCATTGCATCGGGGCCATCGACGGAAAGCATATACGCATGTGTAATCCTGCTAATAGTGGCTCCCTCTTTTTTAATTACAAATCTTTTTTTTCTATGGTGTTGCTAGCTGTTGTGGACTCTAACTATAAATTTACTTTTGTCGATATTGGCGCATACGGAAAAGAGTGCGATTCAACTGTTTTTCAAAACTCAAAACTGTACGAGTTAATGATTTGCGAGAAGCTGCCATTGCCTGATCCCCAGCCACTATGTGGTTTTAATAGACCAATCCCATATGTGTTAGTGGGTGACGAAGCTTTTGGATTAAGCAAACATGTTATGCGTCCTTATGGTGGTAAAAATCTCGATGTAAAACAAAAGGTATTCAATTATCGTCTTAGCAGGGCAAGAAGATATGTCGAATGTGCTTTTGGAATCATGGCAAACAAATGGCGCATTTTTCACAGACCGATAAACGTATCCTATGATTTTGCTACTGCCATTGTAAAAGCATGTTGTGTCCTACACAATTTTGTGGCCGATCGGGAAGGTGTTCGCCAAAAAGATAAATTGGCGATAATTTGTGATGAGTTTCACTCTCTCCAACCCCAAAATGAAGAATTGACAGCAGCTAATGGTATTAGAGATGAATTTGGAAACTATTTTATGAGCATCACAGGATCTTTGAAGTGGCAATTAAAGAAAATTTTAAAAGAAAGTTACTAGTATGAAGAAAAATAAGGACTCACTAATTTTGTTCTTTCGATCGGGAGCGTAGCTATCATATTCTGGAAATAAATTTTTTGTAACTTCTGCCCATGCCTTCGCTTTTAAATTATTGTTTTTAAAATCCACAAGAAACTTATCCCACAGTACTTCCCGTTCTTGAACTAAAGAAATGAGGTAGTCCATGTCAATATTTTCCTCACTGGTACTCATTTTGATAGGTACAGGTTACGTGATCGTACTTAATCCAGCATGCGTCCTTCCCTATGCTGCGCAAACAAACAACTGCGAGCGGCGCCGCTCCGGCTCCGCTCTGCTTACACCCCTCCCCGCCTCGTCTCGATTCCGATGCGTGCGCGGCGCGGCGCCGGAGCACACCGCACGGCGCCATGTGGCTACAATGCATTTTTGTATGTAGAAAACCGCAGCGACGCCGCTCAGGCGCCGCGCCGCCCGTGTGGTCGAGCTCTTACGTATTGTCTTCTTTGTTCAAAACTTAGGCTCCAGTATTCTTTATTCAAAATATTACGTTGATCTTCGCTTATATTTGCAGTGCATTTTTTCAAGCATTTATTATTGCATCCTGGCTTTACAGAATATTGGGTTATTTTAGTTTCCTTTTTTTCCTTCCTTTTACGAGCAGTAACTTTGTATTTTTTTTGGTTTATCATTGAAGTATCGTCTACAGCATGGATCGTATTTCTTCTCTTCTGAGACAGTTTTCTTGGCACATCGTGTCCTAATTCAACAGTGTTACGTCTCTTACGAGTATCTACTTTCTCTGTAAGATTAAGCGGTTGAAGCAATCGGAGTGGTGCAGCAGGCTTCGTGGATGTAGGCCTAGATGTTGTTGATGAGGCCAAACCTTTTTGGCTTGAACGTAATGCTTCATTGTCGTCAGAATCATCACTTGAGTCAGACGGAATATAATCCTTATCCCGCACCGAATCGTCAGAATCAAAATCTAAAGGAGTGAATAGCCTTTCAGATTGTAAGTGGTTATTCTGATAATTTTTACTTTGTGCTTCCGGCTTTTCTGAAGGCATTTCTTCGTGACATTTTAAATCAATAGAACAATACCTCATTTCATCAATTTTATTATTTTTTGAACTCGTCGGTAGGTTTTCCTTCAAAACTCTTATATTATTTTGTAACTCATTATTGTGATATGAGGTTAATGTTGTCTGTGTTTCACAAAAGTTTTTAAAAATCTCGGACTCCATCGAATATGGTCGTGAGTAAAGGTCATCAATTATATTTTCTGTCTTTTTGTACTCATTTTCTGTTTTTTGAGACTGGTCGTAATTATGATTACTTTTAGCACCTACCATATCGAGTATTGCTTTGGCACGCTGAGAGACCATAGTGCGTCTAAAAAACAAATATAATGAACGTAGAACCATAGATAACATAAGTTACCGACTTTGTAATAAACTAGCAGTCCGCCATGGCTATGCTTGTGGTACATACATAGCCTATGTTCATCAGAAATAGTGTAGCTTCCTAACAATGAAATAATTTTTCTAATCAGTCAAGTGTAGTTTCGACGCCTATTCATTACAAACTAACAAACAATCAAATCTTTGCTCTTCATAATATTAGTATGATTAATTATTCCCATAGATCTTTACATAATACTTATATGCAAAACGCAACGATACAACCAAATCTTGACTAAATAGCTTAACATATACCGCGCCTTTATCATGCAAAAACGTAGCAAAATCAAAATATTTAAAGGAACAATTACTTCGCCACGCCAACTTAATAAATTCCATGCAACAGAATCACATGCAAGCTAAACATCTTTTTTAAGTTCCATTTAACTAAACACTCAATTTATTAATAAATAAAGCGGTTTACCTTTGTATTCCGTCAGCCATGGCGGGAAATTCGGCGGGACGCACGCGCGTCCTCCCTCGTTGATAGCGCAGGCGACACTAAAACTACAGGTCGCGCGGGGTCGGGGTGCCAGAATGATTAGTGGGATTTTAGCGTGGTATTGTTGCTTAGCGTTATTCTAGTATTTTATTTTTAATTTTTGTTTTGCTTACGTCCATCGCTTTGGGCGGTTAACGTTTCAGAAAATGTAATAATTTTATTTATGTTTTAAAGGTCATACGCTAAAAAGTCGTTAAGTGATTTTAACGATCTTATTGTGTTTTATTTTTGGAAAGCGTTTTTATAGCTTAGTATACTTACGTAATATTCTAACACTAAAACCTAACTAAAAAGTAACTAAAAACTCTTTGCGGTTCTTTAATGTAGTAAGAAAGGATAACGTTATTATTGAAAAGTACATATAGGAATAATTTTGAAAAAATAACCACGTTAAGGTATTAAAGAGAGTTTTTGTTAAAGTATTGCTGGTTAACGTCTTTATAGCTTTGTACTTTACTGTTTTCTTCTGCGATTAACGATGTATTTGGGTTGGCTATTTTCAAAACTATAAAAGATAGAAAAATGGTTCTTAGACAGATCGATAGAGATTTTTTTTCTGAGTAAGATGGTATCAAAAAGTCAAAATTGCCCCCTTGAGGCTTAGCGACTTTTTAGCCATTGGACGGCAGAAGTGGAGTCAGAAAAACGCATACAGCTGGCGCGTACCGGTTTGTCGACAGACAACGACTATGATTGTTTAGACGACACCCTGGCTTTGTTCACCGAGTTGTTGATTACAAACTGGATCTTTGGTAAGTTCACATCCCAAGACCTGTGGTACAGCGAGCGAGGCCTGTAGCGCCTTTAATTTTATATGCGCCTGACTGAGTCTCACCACGTCCTCAAGACACGATTCAGCGTCAATCCTACTGAGCCGAAATTTTATTTGCACAGCCAGATTCCTGGCCCTGTCCAATCTGGACTTGTCGTAACTGGCTGCCAGTTGCTTGACGCTATCCTCAAGTCTTGAGAGCGAGGACTCAACACCGTCTAGATCCTCACTAGTCTCAAGATGAGACGCCAAAACGTCAGACGAAGGATTTTTTAGAACCGACTTAGCTATTTGCTTTCGCAAAAGTGTCACTGTGGCTCCCGCTGTCTCACCGCGAAGTTCCACTTCATATTCCAATTCCGGCTTTTGCAAAGAAAGAAATTTGATTTCGGAAGCCATAATAAAAAATTAAATAAGCCCGGCGTACACCTGATTCACCTGAGCTAATTCACCTAGGTGAATTAGGTATACTATAAGTAAATCAAAATTTTTTCATCAATTCGAATCAAAATTCAAATCAAAATTCGCTGCGCTCCGCTCCATCCAGGAACTTCGAACCTATTTTTGCTTATGTGTACTGACCTAACAACCAACCCAAAATTTGAACAAAATGCGAAATATAAATTTAATCAAACAATTATTTGCTATATAACACTTGCCAAAATAAAACGTTAGCATAATAAACCTTTGTCTTAATAAAACTTGACGCAGTAAAATTATGCGAAATGATAATTTGACCAAATGAATAAAATGCGAAATGAAAACTTGCTAAAGTTTCATTTGGGAAATGAAACTGATGCCATAAGTTTATTGGGAAGTAAAACTTGGCGAAAAATACTTTGGCTAAACGGCGGTATCCCAGGTGAATTAGGTTTACGCCAGGAAAATAAGGGGGTAGCTTCAAAAAAAATACTTTTCGGGTAGGAGAAAATTTCTAACCACTGCTTGAATAAGTTGTGAACAGATAATACTAACGACTCCGCTCTGTTACAATAATCATCTAATAACAGAACTGATTTTTATTGTGTTAGTGGATTCATTAAAATTAGTTAATAAAATTTGCGCTGGAAAAAATGCAAAAGAAAATGCAACAAAAAAATTGCAACTACAATAAGAATTTTAAAATTTACAATAAAAATTATCCTACGGAACCCATCTTGAAAAACATATTTTACAAGGAAAATTATGACGCAGTTCCAGAAATAGCACTGTTTGCAGTCCACTTCAGTTACTTAGCGGGCAATTTCGTCAAAGTTTTCACCTTGACTTTTTGCTATGTCCCATAACTTTACATAGTTCGTTTTTGGCTGGAATCATTGATATTAGAAAAAGTTGACATTATTTGATTAAAACAATTATTTTTATAAAATATTTTAACTTAAAACCTAAAGGCAAATAATAAATAAAGTGACTAGAGCAAATAAAAGACAAAATAACTGCAATTATTCTGATGTCCCATGCCAACTGTAGAAAATTAATCCGGTCTTCTTAAAAAAAACTATTATAGGCTATGAACTTTTTTGTCTCAATTTAATCCGAAGATTTTTATTTTTCTATAAAATATATCTGTTTTACTGTATTCTTGATTAAATAACTTCAAAAAATTAAATTTGTATATTGTATTGAAAAACTGACTTAGTGGAAAATTCCATTCTGAAACCAAGATTTTCGAAGTAAGAAAAAGAGTAAAACTACCAAATGGGTTTTAATTTAAAATCTGGCAACACATAATTCAAAAAGAACATACCACAACTGACATTCAGTCATTAGTTGCGGCGTGGAGAAGTGTAGTGAAGTGTATCTGGGAGACTGCTTTGAAATTTCCATATTCCGAAACCGAAATTCATGGTAAGTTATAGTTGTTTTTCTATTACGAATGTTTAAAAAGAACACAGCACTAATGTTGAAATCAGTTTGTAAGCCAAAACTGCATAGGTATATATTATATTTAATGCTAAATCTTTATTAAGCTATTACAGTCGCGGAGTCCGTTACCTCCATTCCGAAACCTATTCGACGGTTTCGTAGAAGCGGAATGAAAACGGTCACGGAATGGAAACATAAAGCTTGGTTTACCTTGTTACAGTACCATCAGATTACAAAAGGGACGAAACATCTTTTGCGGCGCTCGACGGGCTCACGTGCTGTTGACTAAACGTGAATATACATCATAAAGTTAGAAAAATTAAAATTTTAAAGATTTAAAAACATTTAATTACGTTGCGAAAATGGTCTTTGGTGGGTGTTAGACTTAAAGACCATTTTAAACACAAAAATATGTTAATATTATTTTTTTACTTTAACAGATGGATGGCTCTTACGCCATCGGAAAAAATGAAGAGGTACATAGAAAAGTTAAAAAAACCCAGAGAAGTATGAAGAGTACAAGAAAAATGATTTAAAAAGAATTAAATAAAAAAGTAAAAGAATATCTGAGTTGTCCGAGCAAGAGGTTAAGCAAAAGCGAGCACTGTGGAGAGAGCAAAAAAGGAAACAACTAACAAAAAAAGCAAGCTTTAGAAGAGACACAGGCATCCTCGTCTAAAATAAACCCACAATCTACAAAGGACATGACGCAAATTTCTAAAGGACAACGAATGAGGCTCAATGCAATAAAACATAAGCATAATGCAGCACTGAAACAAATTAATACCTTACAAAGAGCACTGGAATGCAAGAGGAAAAAATGCTACCGTTTGAAGAAACAAAGTTCCAAAAAAATTTAAGAGTTGGAAAGCACAATTTTAAAGATGAAAGCGCGAGAAGAGATCTTAGAAAATTCTTTGCGTAACAGGTTTAAAACACTCAAGGAGAAACACACATTAAAAAAGCTGGCTTCAAACGAAGAAGTGAAAAAGTGCAAGTCAGTTACTTATGTTTCCAAGTTATTGGGACTTCGTGGGCCAGTCAGATCAAGTAAAACTGTTGTAAAAAGAAGTAACATACAAGACGAAATTGGACGTTTTTATGTACGAGACGACATTAGCCGTAGCACGGCCGGGAAGCGAGAAACCAAAACAGTGAAAAAGAATAAACAACAAATTCGATATCATATTCATATTCATATTCATTTATTCAGTTTAGGTAACAACATCGTCAAAATAGTAATACAACATCTAATAATACAAGATCTAAGCAGATGCTTAGTTTAAATAACTTAACAATAGCTTAATAATAAAATTAGTCTCATAACAATAAATAAATGTCAATTCGGTTGTTCGTCCAGATATTCCTCAACAGAATAGTAAGCTTTTAAACATAGATATTTTTTTAGTTTATTTGAGAATATGTGATTGCTTGGCGACTCCCTTACCGCCGGCGGACCCATGGCCTCTAGTGATTTGCCAGTCTTAGACAGACGATGTGTAACAGTCATCAGGTCATGCTGTCTTCGGATTCTACACTTACTAGTAGTCACCACTGGGGAAAAACGTGTTAAATTGCACCGGACATATTTGGCTACTTCAAATAAGTATAGAGAAGGAACTGTGAGCACACCTAACTCAATGAACAATTGTTTGACTGGTTCATCCGGAGGTACCTTCATCATTCTTCGAACCATTCTTTTTTGAATGATGAAGGGTCTGTCTCGATCTGCAGCTAGTCCCCAAAGGTCTATCCCGTACATAAGTATTGGCTAAAAGTAGCCATAGTAAGCTATAAGTAAATTTTCCCTAGATAAGGTAGGTGCTACTCTGGCGATACAATAGTAGGCTCTATTGAGCTTACAACATACTCCTTCTATGTGCTGTCGCCATTGCAAGCCAGTGTCGAAAGTGAAGCCTACATATTTGGCAGCGTCATCGTAAAGAACGGTTTCACTATTTACAATAATTGCAGGTAAGTTTTTTGCGGTATGGCGTAGAGACAATGCCAACAATTTGGTTTTTTCAATATTTACTTGCATGCCATTTACCGTAAACCATGTAATCAGCTGTTGAATTGTACCAACTAGGTTAACTGCCAAGTCGTCGTCATTATCCGCTGCTACTATGGCACATATGTCATCCGCGTACATTATGATGTCGGCAGATTCCGTTACCTTTGGTAAGTCGTTCATCATCACCAAGAAGAGGCTGTTACCGACGTTGGACCCCTGGGGCACCGAGCGGTCACCGATGTGACCTGGTGACTAGTGTTGCCCAAATGCAAGAACAAGACGAGACTTAGCCAGTCTTGGTCTTGGTCTTGCGCCAATACACCTGGTCTTGGTCTTGGTCTTGGTCTTGCGCTCCCAGTCTTGGTCTTGGTCTTGGTCTTGCAGCAAGAGTCTTGCAAGTCTTGCAATTACCTATTAGTCTATTACTATTTATTAAAGTTTACTTTAAATCTTAGAAAAACGTATTAGAATTGGAATATTGTGAGCTTGAATTAACATAGCCATATAAGAAATTTAATAAAAGAGTTTTACGATTTATCATTTATTTGAATAAAAAATAAAATACAACACAAATCAACAGCTTTATCATTAGGTTATGATACTTTATATAATTTTTTTTGACCAAGAATTAATACAAAGTAACCATCTGGCTGACTCATCACTTAACCTATTTCTATGTTTTCTAATTACTAATGATGCTTTAGAAAATAACCTCTCAGCAGGTACTGAAGTTGCAGGTATTGAGAGAAAATCACGGGCCATTTTCGATAAAATCGGATACTCTGTCTCATGCGTCCTCCACCAATCTAAAATGTCTTCCGAGCTGGCAGTTCTTGGTTTTCTCAGGTACTTCTCCAACTCGTCTATCACTAAGCCTTGAAGACAAGATCCAGATGACTTCGAGGGACATTCATAGAGTTTATCAAAGTCTATTACGTCTTCATCTTCATCACATACTTTATTTTCTTTTTCTGGTAATTCCAGAGATTTGTTCAGTGAGTGTAGACTTTTATATTCTTCATAAAGTTCATTGAACTTGCGCAGACTTTCTGTTTTAAGTTGCTTCCCCCACATTGTCAGGTCAAAAGTCTGAGCCTTATGCCTTGGGTCTAAAATTAAAGAAGTACAATAAATCCAGTTGCTCTTCTTGTAATGTTTAAGCATTTTGTCTCGAGCTGCTTGGAAAGCTAGAATGAGCCTTTCATCCACTTCAGATCGATTAGGTTTCTCATCTAACTGTTTTACCATGGATTCAATTTTATCTAGCAAGAGATTGAATGATACAATGACTAGCGGTAATGTAACATATTTGTCTCCACCAAGTTTTGTACTTAAAAGTTTAAAGTTTATTAGAAATTTATGTAATTTTTCGAGTACCTGCCATTCATTAGCTGTGATTTGAAAATCATTTAATTCGGTGACAGAACTGCACAATATGTCAATGCCCGCACTCACTTTTAAACCAAATCCAATCATATCATGTGTGGAATTCCATCTCGTTGGACAGTCAAGAATGGCATTTAGATTTGATGGCACTCGCTTTTTGCTCTCCAATTGGTTTAGGACCATCCGAGTTAGCTGACGTGCTGCTCCGATGGTTGACCTACCACGTTGGTATGCATGTTGCTGATCGCAAAAAACCATATTGCAGGACAGGAAAGTGTTCAGTCTATTGCACATACCCATTTCAAAAACTTATGATAAGGCGGTTACAATAGATATGGGACGGTACTTTTTATGGTCGGCTTTACTACCTTTACTACCTTTACCTTTATAGACCGGTGCAACTTTAATAACTTTCATGGTCGCTGGATACTGACCATTCGCTAAACAGTCATTGAAAAAACTGCAAAAAGCAACGAGGAGCTCCCCGGGCAGTCGATGCAATAAGTCCGTGGGCATATCGTTAATGTCTTTAGTTTTCTTCTTCTTAATAGTTTTTATCAATTTAACCATCTCAGTGACTGTAAAAGGAGCAAAAAACATTGAGTTGCTAATACATAAAACGTTTTTACGTAATAAATACGTAGCTTCCGTTATATTTGGTCGCAAAGGAGTGTCCCGTACAACTGATAAGTAGTAATTATTGACAGCATTAGCTAGTTGTAATTGTGTGCCATTTTCGCCACACATCGACTGTCGTAAAATTGTCAAAGGATCACCGTGCCCATCATTGCATAATTAGAGAGTGAAGTACAGTGAACAGTTGGTGTATTGCGTGAATTAAAGTGACTTTGTTGGATGTAAATAAACATCTTCAACGGCTATTGTGACCGAAGCGAGTCGTGGAGTTGTGTTCGTCTCTGTCGCTCTAGCGTTGAGTGCCTCGCTCCGTCTTTGTCACGAACCGCCGACGAACCTAGCTTTCAACAATGGATTGTGTGGTTTGTGGAAATAAAATCCAACAACCGGATCTACTGAAGTGCAATGTATGCAAGGGCTGTTATCACTACGCATGCGTGAATATAACTACGGCAGCATTCAGAGAGGGAAGTGTAAAATTGAGGCGCACTTTCCAGTGCGAGTCTTGCATGAACATAACCCGGCGGGTACAGGTGCTCGATGACACTCCAGTTCGCGGGGTTCAAGCTAAACCAGCTAGTGCTAAAGATGGGTTGATTCCTTCCTTCCAGGACAAGGGGGATAAATCTTCGGAAATACTGAACGAACTGCGAGAGTTACGATTGGAGATTAACACAAAACTGGATGACCAAACAAAGGCCTATAAATCACTTGAAAATAATCTGCAGAGCATCCAAACTGAAATGGTAGATCTCAAGATTAACATGGCGATGGTTCAAGAGAAATCCAATAAACTGGACGTTATAGAAGGCTTGATTAAATCCTTGATAGACAAAAATAAGCTGGTTGAAAATACCCCCATGATAGCAATATCAAATCAGACACCCAAAATTTCATTTGCGAATGTAACTAAACAGAACAACTTGCCGATAAAAGTTAGTGTGGCCACGAAACCGGCTAGCGCATCAGTACCTACAGAGAAACTGAATTTCAATACCGGACGGAGTGAATCAATAGTAACAGAGATACAGAGGGCAGCCAAGGAAGGCGATTGGACAGTCGTGAATAGGAAAAAAAAATATCCTAGCACAGAAGTAAGAAAAGGAGGGCGTACTACTGCAGTTGAAATTCAGGGAACTGAAAGAAAGAAATTTCTGCACGTATGGAGGTTGAACAAAGAAACTTCGGACGAAAATTTGGAAAAATTTGTGAAGAATATATGCGGCCAAAACGTGCAAATTAAAGTCAATAGGCTAAAGCATAAAACAGAAAGAGATTATGCTTCATTCATTATAGGAGTTCCAGAAAGCATTTATGACAAGTTATGCGAATCTGAAAACTGGCCAATAAATGTAGAATACTGTGAGTGGGTGTGGTTTCGAAAAGAAACAAATACAACACAAGCCCCGGAATGATTAGAGATAAGACGGGTGACGACACCGGGTAACGTGAGCGTGGACGATCAAACATTCGAACTGGTTTCTGGTACGGTGTATTTGAAGAATAGGTTTTTGTTTTTATTGTGTACTTTATATATACCACCGAACAGTAGGGAGACAGAGTATATGGTAATGTTTAAGATTATAGAACATTTTTGTGATAAATACAGTGATGTCGTGGTCATAGGAGATTATAATTTATATTCTAGTTGTTTAAAGATACATAATTATTTTGAATATTTTAAGACATACTGTGGGTTCACTCAGAGCAACGCGGTGCCTAATTGCAACGGTAGACAATTGGATTTAGTGTTGAGTACGTTTGCGACGGATTCGGGTGTGAGAGCGCGCGCGGCGGATGCGCCTCTGTTGGCGGTGGACGCATACCATCCGCCGCTAGAGGTGGCGGTTCGCGGGCGCGGTCGCCGGCAGCGCCTGGTCACTGGGACCGACGAGCAGGATACTCAGGTGACAGCTGATAAACACTCGAACACATCACACACTAGTTGGAACTTCAATAAGGCGGACTTTGCGTTACTTTATTCTTCAATTGCGTCTATAGATTGGAGTCAAATTTATGAGTTAGATAACATAGAAAGCATTTTAAATTTTTTTTTACGACAGATTGAATATTATTTTTCATAGCTGTATTCCTAAGAAACAGCCCCACTATGTAAATTCAAGTTTCACTTACCCGGAGTGGTATACAAAAGAAATAATTAGTAACATTAAGTTAAAAAGTTCTCTTCATAAACAGTACAAAAATACTGGGTGTAGAAAGGATTATGAAAAGTTTGCAACCTGTAGAGCAAGAGTAAAACGTTCAATTGTATTTGCTCAAAAAGAATACAAAAAACGCGTACAAAACCATTTAGCGGAGGATCCGAAGGCATTCTGGAACTACATTAAATCTACGAGAGGAAATAGGTGTCCACAAAAGATAATGAAGGGAGATAAAGTGTTGAGCCCAAAAGAGTGCGCCGTAGAATACGCGAGGTACTTTCAATCCGTCTACGGTACAGTACCCTCTAAGCTAGACGTAACAGCTGCAGTAAATGAAGCAGGCAATACGAATGCAGCGCGCATACATATAGATAGGCTTCAGCTAGGTGATGTGCAGTCTGCCCTAGCGCGGCTCAAACCAAAAAGAGCATCGGGGCCGGATGGCATCCCTCCATATATATTTAAAGATTGTCGTTTTGTACTAGAAGAACCGTTGTTATATATATTTAACAAATGTTTAAAAGCCGCTGTATTTCCAAGTAGGTGGAAAGTAACGCGGGTAGTACCAGTTCCCAAGGGAAGGGCTGGTGCGCAGGTAGACTGATACAGACCTGTAGCGGTGCTCTCGACCCCTGCTAAAGTGTTGGAGTCAGCTGTCCAAAAAGAAGTCCTCAGTCAGATTCAAGCGCAATTGTCAGACGCTCAACATGGTTTTCGGCCAGCCCGTAGCACCAGTAGTAATCTACTAAACTACATGTCTAACGTGGTTCCGGTAGTAGACAGTGGGGGTCAAGCAGATACGGCTTATTTTGACTACAGGAAAGCGTTTGATTTAGTAGATAATGACATATTACTAAAGAAATTAGCTGGTATTGGATGTACACCGCACTTGCTGAGGTTTTTTGCCAACTACATGCAAGACCGAAGTCAATACGTAGATTACAATGGGAACTTATCAGAACCATACTTCACCAGATCAGGAGTGAGTCAGGGAAGTAATCTGGGGCCGTTGGAATTTAAATGGAATGGTAAACGATCTACCAAATGTTGTACAGGATGCAAATTGTTTGTTATTTGCAGATGACCTTAAGTTGAGCCTCACAATAAACGATTATAAGGATTGTGAGAAATTACAGAAAGACATTAATAGAGTAGTAGAATGGAGTACAAATAACCAGCTAGAATTTAATGTATCAAAATGTGCTGTAATTTCTTTTACCCGAAAACACACGCTAATAGCTTTTAATTATAAAATAGGAGATAGTAACATAGAAAGAGTAAACAAAATTAAAGATTTAGGAGTACTTTTAAAATCTGATCTAAAATATAGTGACCACATAAGTAATATCTGTAAAAAGGCTTATCGGAATTTAGGGTTCGTTTTACGTGCCGCGCGTAATTTCACGAACGTTAATGCTATTGTTATTTTGTATAATAGTCTAGTGAGAAGCCAATTAGAATTTGGATCAGAAATTTGGGGTCCACATGAAGCTAAGTACAGTGCCATGGTAGAAAGAATACAAAATAAATTCGTACGTTTTTTGTATATGCGGTATTACGGGGTGTATCCTTTTTATCCACTGATGTACCCCACTCTTTTTATACTAGGAATGGTGGGGTGCAACGAGCTAAGGGTAAGACGTGATCTCGCCTTAGTGTCATATATCTACAAAGTGCTCACTGGGAGGATACATAATCCAGAAATTTTGTGCAAAGTGGCGCTGTGTGTACCGAATGAATACGTGAGGCGCCGGCGGCGGCCACCGCTGCTGCTGGTGCCGCGCGCGCGGACCAACCTGCTGGCCAAGGCGCCGCTGACGCGCGCTATCCTGAACCTAAACATTATCGCGGAGCGAATGGATATTTTCCGCGGTGCTCTGAGTGAATTCACAAGAATAGCATTACAAGTGCTATCTTACAAAGATTAGAAAGTTAGGTTTATTTTTATTGTAGGTGCGTTCGACGGCGGATCAGCCTTTACATTTCTGTCACGCCTAACGCAACGGAACAAAACGCACGTATGTGAGAGCTGATGTGCTGTCGACTGTGCACCAGACAGGCAAGCATCACAGGGGTGGACTCGGCTCTTGTCTGCCTTTATGGCCTGGTTTATCTTTCTACCCTACCGAAATATAGCATACCATCTCGCTTAGAAAGGCAAGGGACTGTGGTCTACCTCTGCCATGTTGTTATGATAGTGTTATGATAAAATACTTTGAAACTGTTGTTTTTTCTATCGCATTAGGTTTAAGCCTGTAATGATAGATGTAAACTTGTAGAAATAAATAAATAAATAAAATAAAAATCTTTGGACATGTTTTAAACAATTCGATAACTTGATTACTAAATTTATCAAATTGATTTGCACGGTCAGACATTTGACAAAGTTCCCGACCTGAGTCGTTCCACTGTATAGCCGTACTGCGATGTATAAAGGTGTCCACGTTTTGCATGGATAATATCCTTCTTGTAGTGTGTTTTCCCTTGTGATTGAAAAACTAGATTAATTTCTACAGCACGATGATCTGAAAGGTTAGTATCAAGTGGTGTTACACATATTTGTTGCAAATCTAGGTCACTATATACGTGATCAAGCGCAGTACTACTAGAGCCCTGGATCCGTGTAGGAAAATTTACCAAAGAGGATAGATTAAAGGAGTCACATAAATGTAGTAAATTTCGTCTGTTGTTAGAATATTTTAACAACTCAATATTGATGTCCCCCGTAAGCAATATTTGTGCACTTTCGTCAATAATATAAGTTAGCATAAGTTCAAGCTGTTGGAGGAATTTAGTACAATGACCCTCCGCACATGACCTGTACATACATATAATAATGAGGTTTATCTCAACAAGTTGGATAGCCGCTATTTCAATGTCCATTTCTAAAGAATAATTACAAATATCAGGACGTTCGATTACAGTTAAATTCTTTTGAACAAAGATACAAACTCCACCATGCTTACGGACGGGGCGGCTGTAACTAGATACGAGTATGCATTCTGAAATGTTTATTCCTAGCTTCAGCAGCCTCTTCCGGTAATAGTCCGATCGGCAATAACGCCTTTTCCATGACTGTAGTACCATGCATCAAAATTTTGTGCATTGTCGGGCTCATCGGATGCCAGTCATAGAGCGAGACGTAGACTTTTGCTGTGTCCCAACAGTATTCAACAATTTTTTTCAAGTCAACTTTATAGCCACTTGAAATTACCTCGAGAATTATTTTTAATTTGAATATCAGGTTGTAATCAATACCGGTAATTTCTGCAGCCTTTTGTGGATCACCGAAAAATCGCCTGCTGGTGTTACCATCCATCATTGGTATTGCCGAACCCAGCTTTCGGCACATCCACAATTAATCCAGTTTCGTTTCTAAATCTTCCCTGTATGTTAGCTTTTCTTTCTTTAACTGTAGCTTTGTCAGAATCTGATCTCACTTGCCATTTTTTGATCGGAAGCTTGTAAGAAAGGTGCAAGACACTTTCAAACAAGCGAATCCTAGCGTGAAGGATAGATAAGCCAAAATGTAAGGCTTCTATATCAACAGGCATTTTGATGTTGAAATTATTGAATTGCTTAGAAGTAGCTCCGCAAATGAAACTTCTCATTGTGGAGCTGGTTTGCGTTGCAGCATTGCACACTTTAGCATCCACCATTGTTAATGCCAAAGTATTCTTAACATTAGCAGACAAGCCAATATTAATGAATTGACTGTTTTGAAGTTGTTCAATTTTTGTCGATATGTTTTCGATTTCTTCATTTGTCAAGTCAGTAGTTTCTTTAGCAAACCTTATTCTCATTGACCTGCAATAACGTGGCGAGGAGGGAGTCGGATTTTGCCATACAATTTTTTTCCACATTTTATCTGCAGCGGTACTAAACAGCTTTGGAAGATGTTGGCGTCAGTCGAGTCTTTATTTTTCATTTTCTGTTTAAATTGGGACTGCTGCGAGCCGTCACAGCTCCACTTATAAATAAGCTCCAATGAACTAAGTTCTTCTTCAGTTAAATTACTGAAAGTTTGTTTTAAACCCTTAGAAACCCTGTAAGACGGAAGTGTTGGAACTTGGTTTATCAGACCACACAGCCCAATTAATCAAAATACCTGTCAAAAAAATTGTTAAAATAAAATATTGGCGCAAATTTTCTAGAGACTATAGCAAAGACAACATCGATAAATTTGAAACATACATGAAAAAAATTTCATTTTCTGAAGTGTATAATGCTGTTGACCCTGATTTTGCATTTGGTCTCTTTATGGATAATTTTAAACTACTCTATGACCAATGTTTTCCGCATAAATTCATTATGATAAAAGTCATTACTAAGCCGAAATGGATATCAAAGGGCATAAAAATATGCACACAAAAAAAAGAGAGTTATATTTCATAGCTCCATTCTTCAGATATAGGTAAGATAGGTTTAGATTACCAGGTAGGTTTACTTCATTGTACTAGGTAGATTCGCACGCTTTAGATTCAAATCGATTGAAAATCGAATAATAACAAAATCGACACATCGGTTCCTTACCCTCCCGCACTTCCCGAATCGAGTCATTACTTTTTCGTGCGCGGTGGATGACACACGCATCGCTACTAAAACAAGTATTTTTTTCAAAACAAGTTCATCATTCTTATTAGTCGTTATTATAAAAAAAATAACAAACTGGAACAACAAAAAGAACAATATATATATATAAAATAGGGGAAAGTGGTTACCCTTCGTACGCTTTTTAGATTTAATTTTTTTAATTTATGATTAATAATCGAATTTATCTAGTTTATAGACCTAAGTATAACAAATATATTGTAGTTTGTTACCAAAAAGTCCGACACTATTATGTCAAAAGGTTATAGAGTTATAGTCATTTTTCTACGATAAGATATTTGTACGAACTTGCCCCACGTACGGGGTACGTTCGTACAGTAGGTGGGGTACTTTCATAGGCATGGGGTAGATTCATACAGGGTAATTAAAAAGCCTATTAAAGTCGTTAAATTTTTATTAATTATTATAAAAATATGTATTTCTCAAAGAACTAACTTAATAATATTTGACTTGACTCATAGTCGATAAATCTTTCTTTAGAAAAATAACAAAACATTAAATCATTCATCCTTAGTTTACTTATTGATAATTCTAAGTTTACAATCAGTCTAAATGTGATCTTTACAATCACTTTCTATGAGATTGTTGTATAGTCTTTGACAATTAAAACTTAAAATAGGTAATCATACATTTTGATTGTTACTTTTGAAGTTATTGCACATTATAATTATTTAAATTAACTGCAAAAGTAAAAAGTCTAGCCATTCTAGCTGTACAGCCCGCTCTTGGTTCTGGATCAGGGAGGATCATGGCGACATCACTGATATACAGAGTGTGTATGTCTTTTATAGCAGGGAAAAAGAATGACCATGATGATCCCGGTTTCTTCCGAAGATAAGATATTTTCAGCTCTGTACCCGAATAGTGACTGAGAACTTTTCCGACGTAATAAACAACAGAAGTCTTTTTTTCAAACTTTACCAAACAAAACAATCATCTTTGATTTTCTCTGGTGTCACATTTAAATTATTATGGATAATACGATCATCAGTCTCTTCATCCTTTTCGAAATCGATTGGAGATGTTGAACTTTCACGCAAGCTAAATTGCGATCCTTCAGATTCCTCTGAATCTTCATCACTTTCTATTTGCTTTGCTTTCTTTTTCTTTTGTCTTGAATTAAGTTCCTTCAAACTACATTTCACTGCTTTGGCTCTGGCTTTCCTTTCCTGTTCTATTTTTTTCAATTCTTTCTGTCTATGTCTCTCTTCTAGTTCAGTTTTTTCAGGTGTATCTGTATATATACGGGATTTACCCGGTTTTCTTCCTTTATTGGTTTATCTGTTTCTAACAGCTGTAGGATAAGGTCTTATGACTTTTGGTGTTATGGGAAGATAAGCACTCGGTTCAGATTGTGTCTCAGCCGCTTGTGGTTCACCGGTTCCGGTAAAAATGTCTTGAGGATTTTGGAGCAAAGAAGGCGACTGTTCACGAATATCTGTCTCATTCATATCAGTCGACTGCACGCTGGTGGAAGGTTGAAGTTCAAGAGCGACAGTGCTTGTTTCCGGATTAGGTGTCACATTTACCGAATTATTTGAAGCATACACGTCAATGGGCGCGAAATCTTCATCACTGAAGGCCATTTCATTGAACGGCCATATACCTGGCTTTTCAAATCCACTTGTAATATTTTTTGCGGTAAAAGATTCAAAACATGCAAGTTTTACCAGTTTGGGTATATTATAAATGTTGATTGTTTTTCCAGGATTCGACATATGCCAATTATTGAACGCTATTTTCAACTTTGCCTTGAATGGACCGAACACTCCAACGTCTAAAGGCTGCAATCGATGACTTGTGTGCGGGGGAAAAGACACAAAAATGATGCCATTATCTCGAGCATATGTTATAGCCTGTAAGCTGATATGGCTTTTGTGATTATCACATAATAGTAAAATCGGATGCTCTTTAGAGCTCAGTGTGTGTTTCTGGATGTGCTTTAATACTGAAACAAATATGTCAGAATTTATCCACCCACTTCTATTAGCAGCTCCGATGCTTCCTTCAGGCGCACCTTCTAGAAAATGGTCCTTGTAGTGTACACGTGGAAATACAAATAGCGGAGGGATAGTATTTCCGCTTGCAGAAATAATTGCGCCAAATGTCATCAACTCCCCTCTTTCCGCTGACACGATTTGTCCCACTTGTTTCTGTGATTTAGGAGCCAAAATTTTAGGAGTATCTAAAACTGTAGACACGCCGGACTCGTCAAAGTTAAATATCCTATCGGCAGCAAAATTATGTCGCTGTAAGACATCACCCAAATTATTATAGAACTGCTGGACTGCAGTCTTATTGAAGGCGAACGATCTAGCTGCGCTTGTATTTTCCGGTTTTCGCAGACTGAGGTTGGCGTTTCTTTCTCTATACTTACGCATCCACTCTAAGCCGGCCATTTGGTTTTCATCCCATTTCGCGGGATATTTTAAATTTAAAGCTTTCGCGTATTCGTAGGCAAGTTTGCGAATTTGTACTGTTGTTAGCCCATAATGCATTTTGCAGCAATTAATAATGTAGTCATTTAAGCGTGTCTCTTCTTCCAAGGAGAAGACTTGTAGACTCGTGAACTTAGAATGAAATGTTCGTGAGGGTCCATCGCTGTTAGAGCCTTCTTTGAATTTCTTGACTCTGCTTTCCAACGTCGAGGTCTTGATGTTATATTTCAACGCGGCTTTCCTATACGACAAGCGTCCATGAATTACGTCGTCAACTGCTAATTTTATGGACTCCTCATCCACATCTTGAGTACGCGTGCCCTTTTTTTTATATTTTTGCACCATGATTCTGCAATAAAATATTAATTGTAAGGCTTATTTAATAAACATATTTCATTTTGTTAGAAGAACAATACTTTATAAAAGGAAAGACATGTTATTGTGCTTTTTGCCTGGCATTTTAAAAGTTTACTATATTTTATTTCATAAAAATCTAATTATGATATTGTGGTGGTTAATAAAATCTAAAGGGGAGCGTTCGTACGCGTACGAATGTGCCCCCTGTTTGGCTGTACGAAAGCACCCCATACCTTGCACAAAATTAAAGTACAACTTTATACAAATTCTAATTTAGTTTGAGAAATATAACAATTAAAGCTCAAAATAAACAATATTAGCATTAATTAATCATCACCATATTGTCAAAAACATAACAATTCTACTTACAATTGCGAATTACACCTAAGGAAAAAATTTACTCACCGCGCGCGAAAACACGTTACGTCTTGTCAGCCGATACACCGTGGTGCGACTGCCGCGCCACTCCGCTAACAATATGGCGGCCGGTATGTCTATGCACACAAGCAAAGGCGTGTTTGTGTGCCGTTTAGTTTTTCTGCTATACTAACTGCACGAATGTGCCCCACGTACGAATGGTGACCACTTCCCCTAACACTAATATTTTTTTCGTTACATATACCATTCAAATAATTGCTATCTTCATTTAAAAATAACTAAACGTACTGTTATACCATAAATATGTAAGCAGTAATGCTTGCTCCCCAAACCTAGACCTCAGTCAGCACTTTCAGGCTTCAGGCTCCCGCGGGCACTCGACACAAGTCAGTCTCTAATCATCCTTCTTCCGCGCGGGTTGCGACCTCTCAATAATTTCAATAAATTCCATTTTCCATTTTACTTTAGTCTTTTTTTTTAAAAAGACTTCTACAGAGACTCCTGTAACATTTGGTGGCAGCGCAAAGGGATTTTTGAAAATCAAATTCCCGGAACGTTTCCGAAGTGAAGAATCCAGTGAGTGCATTGAAAAATCCATGAGTGCTGTGCAAAAAAATTGAGGAGTGATAAAATCAAAGTGTTTCCACTGTTCCGAAATACACCGCCGTGCGTAAAGCACCGTTCCTGCTGGTCACTCGACCACCGCACCGTGAGACATCATCCTTGTTGGTCACCCGACCACCGCTCCGTGAGGCATCATCCCTGCTGTATAAACAGCCATCGCTCCAGCATCAATTTTTTCAACGTGACCGTTCCTGTCTGCTCGACGCGACGGCACCAAGGCCGAGAATGCTGCACGCGCTTGCACTGATAACACTGTGAGTTCTTGGTATCCATGTAGCGAAGTTACAGTCGTTTGTTCCGTATAAATTATTTATTATTGTTATTCATTAGGGAGACTCGTTATATTTAAGCTCAATATATAAGCGCTCTGAATTCCGTTTCATAATGGGTCAGAAATCAGAAGATCTTAAAATGCCATTCTTAGCAATTGAAGAAGAAGAAGAGGAAGCCGATATCGATACCCCAGCGACGCCTAAACCAGGAACGTCTAGAGGGAAATCCGTAACAAAATCCAATCAATCAGTTTCGACAGAGTGCGAACTTGACCTTACAATTCTGCTGAAATTCGTGAAACCCTATGATGGAGATAGAGCTACTCTAAATTCATTCTTGATAAATTGTAACAATGCATTTGAATTGGCCACAAAGGCCATAAAACCAATCCTTTTCAAGTACATACTTAGCCCATTAACGGGCAAAGCAGAAGTAGCCTGTTCCATCAAGGAGTTCAACAATTTCGAGCAACTGAAGGAATTTCTAAAAACACAATTTTCCGAGCGTAAACACTACACCCACTTATTGATGGAATTACAGGAATGTAAACAAGGTGTGACTGAAAATGTGAGCCAGTTTGCGTTGCGTGTTGAAACATGCCTTTCCCAATTATTAACCGAAATCTCGCTGAAATCTTGCAAGGTCAAAGAAATACCAGGCCGGACGGCGGCCATGGAGGATTTAGCCCTCCACCATTTTGTCATGGGACTTTATCCGAGAATTTCAAATATTGTCCGATGTAATTCTCCTAAAACCCTCAATGAAGCCGTCAATCTTGCTATTTCCGAAGAGCGCATTCATCAGACCCTTTATAAAAAGAGTTCTCCCTCTTTCCCTGAAAACCGACCCGCAACCCGTCGCAACTTTAATACAAACCCAAATCCAGCCCGATTCAACCCTCAAAGAAATACCCAGCAGTCTTAAAGCTACCAGAAGGAGCTATACTGCAGGTATTGCAAATCCAACGGGCACGACATCCTAAATTGCCAAAAACGGGAATACAATAATAACCGTTTCCCGAATTCGCAAAATCCCAATAAAAATCGCTTTCAAAATCAACAGAATCGTAATTTTCAAAAGCGAGTAAATTTTATCCAAGATGGTGAGACTAGTGCCCTATCTGTATTTATTTAGGGATATCTAGACATTGACCGGTAAATTAAAAGCGTGGACTGTATATAGGTGGCTGTAATGACTAACGAACTATGTAGTACATTTGCTCTCTGTCGCGATACGTTGAGAAGTGTTCTGCCCGTGCGGCGGGCTGTGCGCTGCCCCCCCGGCCGTCGCAGGCCGCGGAGCCCCTCTTCTTGCCCCGCGCGTCTCTCAGACGCCCGGGCCGGTTTGGTCGCCTCCACAAGATGAGCCCGAACCAGAGGGCTACGACGAAGTTGACCACCCATCCACATCCGATGATGATCATTTAAACGAATAAATGTCTCGCCAAGGTGTCGGGCGAGGCAATGTCCTATAACCGACACCCATCCAGTCAAGACTATACGACAGGGTAACCAGCTCCAAAATGGCAGTCTTGCATCCTCAAACACCAAGACTATACAACAGGGTAACCAGCCCCAAAATGGCAGTCTTGCGTCCTTAAGCCTCAGGACTACGCGACCAGCCCCAAAATGAAAGTCCTATATCCACCACGACAGCAAATGTCGTAGAATCTCATGAAGGTAAAGGAAAATCGCGTGATATACGCCCATCCTATCAACTTGAAGTCGACAAACCTGTCTTCGAAATAACGAATGACCCATCTAAATTGATGCTACCACACGTTCTAATCAAAACCTCCGTTTCTGACGTCCCATTGTCCTTATTAGTCGATTCAGGATCTTCTGTAAGCCTCATCAAGGAATCTTGTATCCAACAAAGACCGGTTCTCACTAAAGAGCCGATCAAACTTAAAGGCATTAATTCCAACAACAAAATAACTGAGACTTCCGGTCATTTTAGACTGAAATTATTCCCAAACGACTCTTCCAATGACTATATTCATCATAAATTCCATTCTGTGAATGTCATCGACCTGCCCTATGATGGAATAATTGGATCGGACCTGTTATCCTCTTTTGGTTGCAACATCGATTACACCAAAGACATCCTAAAAATAAAGAAATTCGCGATCAAGCTCTATTTCTGCGAGCCTACCTATATAATTCCACCAAGGACAGAATGTATTATCGAGTGTTCTGTTTCAAATCCCAATATTGAACAAGGTCTTGTCCTTGATCACAACATCTCCAACGAACTTCTGGTCGCGAACTGCCTTGTAAAGGTAAAAGATAATAAAAGAATCAATATCTCAGTGGTGAATGTCTCCGATTCTCCTATACCCTTGAATTCCGATCTTAAGGTGACACTTTCACCAATTGATGAAGCTGAACTCATCAATTATAATGCCACTGAATCAAAAAACAACTCCTATAATCGGACTCAATCAGTATTAAATCAACTAAGAACGTCGCACCTCAATGACGAAGAAATCCAGGCCCTCCGAGACGTTTGCCGGACTACTCTGATATATTCCACCTTCCTGACGAAAAGTTAACCTACACAACTGCTATGCAGCATGAAATAAAAACAACTACGGATACCCCTAGCCATTCCTCAAAAACGGGCAGGATGGCCCCGACAACTCTCTGCCGCCGGCTCGCCGGCTCCAGGAGGCGCGTTCGCCACTCCTCGACGGCGTCGTCGTGTGCCTCCTCCCGGAGCCGGGCGATGGCTCTGGGGGGGCATAGACTTTCGCGTCCATCGACACCAAGATGTCCAGGGGGGGAAACCTGGCGAAGACGGCCGCCGCCTCGTGGGAGATCGTGCGATACCCGCGCGCCACCCGGATAGCCATCCGGCGCTGCACGCTCAGCAGTTTTGCCTTGCATGCACGGCTGCCGGACAGCTTCTCCGCCCAGATGGGTGCTCCATATAGGGCGATGGAGCGCACGACTCCCAGATAGAGCCGCCGAACGCTCTCCCGCGGCCCCCCGAGATTTGGTAGGATTCGGTGCAGAGCACCCGCTACCTTATCGATTCGGGGGACCAATCGGTCGAAATGTTCGACGAACTCCCAGCGACCGTCGAGGACAACGCCTAGGTACTTCATGTACCTCCCCACCTGGATAACGGCGTCGCCTACTTGGACCGAGGAAGCTGGTGGTTCCTGTACCCTTGGGAGGCCATGGAACCACAGCGCCTCGGTCTTCTGCGGGGCTACCTTCAGGCCCAACGCCTGGATCCTACGGATCACGGACGAGGTAGCAAGTTTGTCCAGATGAGTCGTACGCTCGAAATCGCCTCCCTCCGCTAGCACCAGCGTGTCGTCGGCGTAACAGACTAGGTGAGTATCCGTGGGCAGAGAGATGCGCAGGACCGCGTCATACGCTAGGTTCCACAGGAGCGGTCCCAGAACCGACCACTGCGGAACCCCCCTGGTCTCTGCCTACCCCTCTGGGATCTGTATCCCTGTACGCCTGTGCGTGAGTTTATGTTATGTTATGTAGCAAGAGGCTAACCCCCAATTTCTCGTACACTAACACGCTGTTAATCTACTGTTAACAGCTGTCAATTGAC
The DNA here is from genome assembly GCA_963969515.1 of Yponomeuta evonymella. NCBI lineage: Eukaryota > Metazoa > Arthropoda > Insecta > Lepidoptera > Yponomeutidae > Yponomeuta > Yponomeuta evonymella. The sequence goes on along the minus strand of OZ018358.1, from coordinate 17,810,055 downwards.
CAAAGTGCATACAAAAAAAACCACTGACAGCTGTTAACAGTAGATTAACAGCTTGTTAGTGTACGAGGAACCGGGGGTAAGCATCGTATCTGCCTATCCCTATGGGATACAGTGAGTTTATGTGTGTATGTGTTGTATGTAAATAAATCCGTTTACGTCTAGTGAAAAGATTAGATTGAGTTGCTTTGATAGGTTTATTAGACACTAAATTTAGGCTTCGGCGTAAACGTTACTTGAACCCTTTTTTGGTTAATTATTAGGTGCTTTTTTACAGAATCATGGCGTCTCGATCGGAAAAAATTATGAATCTATTGAACCGTTCAGATCCACCAGATAAAGAAACAAGAAAATGTTAAAAGGATAAAAAGGTAAATTTTATTTTGTACATACTCCTGGCCAACCGAATCGAGCCGAATTGGATGGACGGGTAATGTTCAAGAACTTAATCAGAACCATTCGGTCCCACAATCTGCATCACATTCGGTTATAAATCTTCACAATGTTCGGCCAACAACCACACAACGATCGTACCTTTAATGTGAACCATGTAACACGACAACGTTCAGCCAGCACATTACCGACCATATGAAATTTTACTCCGGATACACCAACAACCTCAACTGCTGCTGATGAATCTCTACCCAGAAATATAACCAGAAAACGTAAAGCTGACCCGACCAAGTGGAAGCAAAACATGCGAAAGATAAAGCGAAACTTGGGCCAAGAATACGTTTCTGCTAATACCAACAAACAGACACCTGCGCGAGAAATGAAACCACCTTGTTCTCAAAAATGTAGATTCAAATGCAGTGAAAAACTTGATTACGACAAAAGGCAAGCACACTTCAAATTTTTGTGGGCGTTGGGAGATCTACAACTTCAGAGAATGTTTGTATTATCAAGCATGGTTACAATCACCCCGAAATATAAATACACTAATGCTGAAAAACCTAGAGATCCTAACAAAGCCTACTATTTAAAGGATGAGAATGAAAAAGTACGAGTTTGTAAAACTTTTTTCACGAATACTCTAGGTATAACACCAAAAACTGTAATAAACAAGAGTAAAAATAACAACTAGATGGAAGATGACAAAAGAGGGAAGCATACCCAGCATAAAAGAGTCAGTGCCGACCTGAAAAATGATATTAAGGATTTTATCAATACAATACCTCGGATCGAGTCACATTACCTAAGGGCATCCACTTCAAGGGAATACATCAGTGGATGAAAAACTATTGCCGAGCTTTTTAGGATTTTGAAAAACTGTACAAGGAAAAATCTCGAGAAACTGGCAAGTTCAATACTGTTTATGAATATTTACAACACAATTTAATATTGGGTTCTTTCAGCCAAAACAAGATCAATGTGATCTCTGTTTACAGTATTATATCTCTGTTGGTGAACAAAAACGTTCCCTTAAAGAAAAATACGAGACTCATCATGAAGAAAAAATCCTAAGTCGAGAAGAGAAAAAGATGGACCGCAAAAATGTTGACGAATACAACTTGTGTGTTTGTTATAATGTTCAGGCTATTATGCAAAGCCTGAATGGTAACACGTCCTCATTTTTTTACAATTCAAAATTGAATAGTCTAAATTTTACAATGACTGAACTGAACAAGTTAAAAGAAGGTGACAAAACTGGTGACGACTGCAAAAGCTATGGAGATGTGCATTGTTACTTCTGGGATGAGACACAAGGTAAGAGAGGTGCTGTTGAGATAAGGAGTTGCGTACTGAATTATCTAAAGATGGTTTCAAAACCAAACCAACTCAGCGCTCAAAGAAGAGCTCAATGAATTGGACATCCAATGCCAGGACCTAAGTGCCCAGCGGGATGAGCTGCAACATCAAGTCCACTCGTTCAACAAATGCCATGATGTCCACGATGTAGCACTACAACGTATACGCTTACTTGAACACCAGCTTGCTGAGGCACACCACGAGCTTCAGCAAATAAGTGAGCATGAACAACAAAAAGAGAGCGCTAGAACCATGGCTTTGTATAATGAAGTTATGAGTGACACGGGGATACCAACTGTCGACCTAACTACAGCCAGCAGTAGCAGCAGTATAAAAATGAACAGCGTAAGAAAAATTAAGAAATATATTAAAACAAAAAAATATATATAAAGGGTACAGAAACTGATTAAACGAAGCCGGAGGAATATAGAAAGTATACCAATTCACCATCAAAAACTACAGTTAGAAATGGAAATGGCCGATTGTCAGAAGGAACTATTCACTAACAATGTGGACCACGAGCTAGCGATGGCTGAACTACAAATACAAGTGGAAGACCTGCAGTTTCAGTTACTGGATATCACCTGCAAGTACTCAGCTATACAAACTCAGTACAATGACTGCATTTCATCGATGAATGGGTTGATTGCACTAAGCAAGAGCAATCTGGAACGTGTTGAGTCCAACTTTATCCAGGACTTGGAAGACTTAGAAGGCAAATCAAGCTTGCTGTCCCTACAACCACCATCTGCCGTGATTGGAGACCCAGCCCCTCTACAGCTGAGCACCATGCAGCCACAGAGCAGTGAAAAGGGCAGTCAGAAGCTAGGCTTGCTTACACCGTGCCATGTGCCCAACACACCGGCCCCTTTACCGCTGAATCCGGCACAAGAGCATGGAGGCGAGCTAAGCGGACAGCCTGCACCATCAAATGTGATAGCGGAGACCAGTGCGCCGTCGACCTGTGATGCAAGACCTGGAGTACAACCCACAACTAGACCAACCAGCAACTCAGTTCCAGTCAATGAGCGGTGCAGTGCCACGCCGACCCCTGATTCCGTACTGGATGGACAGCCGCAGTCTAAACCCACTACCTGCAGAGTTCCTGACAATCACGCCCAGTACAAAACCCGTATCTATTCAGATAAAATAGGTGTAGGGTTAGGCAGTATACTACAAAATTATTTAAAGCAACATTGTGCGCATCTTGGTAATTAATATTGTTGATGAAAACACTGGTTTAGCAAAAACTGATTATTTATTATAGAGAAGCAATGCTCGCGTGAGACAGAATTGAGCAAGAAGCAAGATTGCCAGTCGAAAACATTAAAAAAAAACATTTTATTTGTTGGGTTGCCAACATGCTGCCGCCTCAACAGAGAAGAAAATATAATCTTACTCTAATTTAACGATAATGAAACTTCTTATTTCCAATGCACTTATGTACTAACTGTCTTATTTTACCTAGTGGACTGTATTCTATTTTTAGACAACCAGTACGTATGTTAGAAAACATAGGTTTGCATATCGCTTGAAAATAAATGAACTTAAAACGCCATCTATTGGCGCACTACAAAAACAAAAAAATGTAGTACCACCTTGTAGTGATTACACTGAAAATGTAAATACATGAGCACACGAATCTTGAAATTATTCCTATTGTAAATAATTTTTTACAATCGAAATACATGAGCACATGAATCTTAGAAATTATTAGTATTGCAAATAGTTTTACAATCTTAGAAGAATCTTAAAATTATTCTTATTTTAAATCATGTTGTACAATCCATGGGGAGCAAACATATTTTAGTTATTGATCTTCTATGGACATGACCATTGCTAGTTCTTAATTCTACTGCTCTGACTTTATTGTCAGGTCCAGGGAAAACATTGACAACTCTGGCCATTGGCCAATAGAGAGGTTTAGTATTTAATTCTTTGAGAATGACTAATGAACCTACTTGTACATTTGGTAAGTCATCACGCCATTTGGGCCTGGATTGTAATACAGACAAGTACTGTTTGCTCCATACTTTCCAATATTGTTGGTACATACTACAACAAATGTTCCAAAAATTAAGACGGTTTACCGGAGTTTCTGACAAATCTTGTTCTGGGTAACTATTCATTGCAGTTCCAATTAGAAAATGGCCTGGACTTAAGTAAGTATAATCATTAATGTCTGTAGACATAGGAGTTAGTGGCCTACTATTTAAAATAGACTCTATTTGTGCCAATACTGTATATAATTCTTCGAAGGTCAATAGCGCCCTTTGAATTACTCTGGTTAGGTGAAATTTTGAACTTTTAACAGCAGCCTCCCATAGGCAACCAAAGACAGGCGCATAGCTAGGTATAAAATGAAATTGGATACCTTGTTGGGCTGCAAAGGATTGTACCTGCTGTTGGTGGTCCCTGGAAGTCTGCAGCTTGTAAAGCTCATTTAGTTGGTTGCTTGCAGATTTAAATGTTTGAGCATTGTCGCAATAGACGTCGCTGGGCAGACCTCTTCGCGAAGTAAAGCGCTTGAAACTTGCTAAGAACGCAGCTGTTGTTAGGCTTGAAGTTAGCTCTAGGTGTATAGCTTTAGTAGTAAAACACACATATACACATATGTAGCCCTTGGAGATCAGCGCGCGTCTTATTCGAGACTGTTTTACAGAAATCGGTCCAGCGAAGTCCATTCCGACCCTTTGAAATGGTCTGCTCTGATTTACTCTGCTTTGAGGCAAGGATCCCATCAACTGTTTACTAGTTTCAGCCCTTAGCCTAGAACAGATGAAACATTTGTGAATTATCTTTTTAATTATTTTGATGCCATTGATTAACCAAAATCTTTGATTCATTGATGACAAGGTAAGCTTTGGCCCTGCGTGCAGGTTTTTTATGTGTTCGCTTATTATTAACAATTCAGTGATATGAGAGTTATTTGACAAAATAGCAGGGTGTTTTTGTGAAAAAGGAATTGTGGCCTGTTCTAACCGTCCTCCTACCCTGAGTACACCCTTTGCATCAAGATATACATTTAATGGCCTTAAGTTGCCCTTGATAGGTTTATTTTGTTTTAATAGGCTTATCTCCTCACTAAAGTGCCTTTTCTGTTCGTACTTAACAATTAACAATGTAGCATCGCTGTATTCGGAACTTGTTACATAGTTAAGCTGAGTTTTAGTTGAACTTGATTTCAAATTGTTGCAAAATCGCAACACATAGGCAAGTATTCGTAGCATTTTATTAATGTCAGAGTACTTTTCAAGAAAATCTAAATTTAATGACTCTGAGTCAGCCTCTACGCCTACTGAACATACCATACCCGTCGAGCCTGCGGAGCCAGCGCGCCCAGCCTTGGTCTCAGGCAGGTCGTAACTTTCAGGTAAATTCATAATATTAATTTTTGTAGGACAATACTCACTGTTTTGCAGATATTCTGGACCTCGCCACCATAGAGGATGATCCTGGAGCTCATGGGGTTTTAATCCTCTACTGAGGCAATCAGCTGGATTATCTAATGTATTTACATAGTACCACTTGTGATTCTGAGTGTGTTGTTTATGTTATGTGTACCCTGTTTGCTACATAAACATTTAGTTTAGTTATATCTGTTTCTACCCATGCTAGAACAATCTTTGAGTCTGTAAAAAGATACACATCACTTATATTGAGTTTGAGGCTCAATGCTGAGAGAACCTTAGTGACTAATTTCGCTAAAAGCAGCGCAGCATTCAGCTCTAATCTGGGCACAGTAAGCTCTTGGTTTAGAGGATTGACTCGTGATTTAGAGCAGACCAAGGTGACTTTCACATTACCCGCTGCATCTATAATTCTAAGATAGATACAACATCCATATACAGCTGAGCTAGCAGCGTCTGCATAGCCTAAAAGTTGGATTGTTTTTGCATTTTGTGGCAAAACATTTCTATAAATATGACGATTAGGGCCTCTTTAGATAGTTCAGCCAGTGCTGACCGGTTATTTATAGAAATTAGTAGCCTTGTGAGGCTTCCCTTCACGTACCCCCGTTTCGAGACGAGCCCCGCAAGTCGAGTTTTGTCGTCGGTGCCAGCTTTGGCACCGGCGGCGTCGTCTAACCCCTTTTCAATTGCCAAACCAATACACTAGTAGTACTTAATACACTGTACACACAAATATGTAGGTATTCGTATTGACGAAATAATTAAAAACTATGGCGACTAACGTAGAATAGAACTAAAATGGCAGACACGTTGAGGAATTTGCTATAATGAAAATGGCGTCACTTCGCACAGATTTGGCGCGTACACGCAACGCAGTGCAGTGCAGTACAGAGGGCGCCACGAACGTCGCGAGTTATCAACTCCACAGAGGTCACCGCTAGCTGGTTTGCTACTGTATGTCGTAGGCCTAACAACAAGGTTGATGATCTCCAACTTCACTCCACTTGTAGTTGGCAGCCCTGGGTTGTATTAGCTGCCGGCCAATGAGCGCTCCCGTACGTTTTACTTGTCTCTGGGCAAGTTGACGTGCAAACCCTAATTGTATGTTTGACGTTTCTTTGTTTGGTTACGTAATGGTGGACACTATGGATGCCCACGGAATTGAACCAGGTCGATGCTTGCTTGCTGAGTTTTGTGTCTTGGTCAGATGATATTTGTGCCGCTCGCATGTAGGCTGAAATTTTACCCTGCTTGTGGCCTCGTATGTATGGCATCCGAGGCTCGAGGATGGGCGCGAAACACGCGTACGACTGCACGACCCGCGCACTGCACAATTGTATTTTTTGTAAACACTTCACGGTTTTCACAATTACTTTGCCGGCCGTAAGGACCATGTGCGCATCTTGGTAATTAATATTGTTGATGAAAACACTGGTTTAGCAAAAACTGATTATTTATTATAGAGAAGCAATGCTCGCGTGAGACAGAATTGAGCAAGAAGCAAGATTGCCAGTCGAAAACATTAAAAAAAAACATTTTATTTGTTGGGTTGCCAACAAACATGTTGAGAATGTTTGTATGCCCTATGCATCTTACATGCAGATAGTCAACTGTATGCTTAGTAAGGAGTATGATAGTAATACTACTGTTGTGTTATTAATAGGGGACAGCAAAGGAATACAGCGCGATGATTTGACAAATTATTATGATTCTATAGTTGCTCTTCAAGCAGGGAAAATTGTAATCTGTGCTTTTCCTTATTCTAAGACTCTATCAGAGACACAAAATGCCCGGATAGATAATTTAAACCGGCTATTGTATAATATGACCTTTGGTCATCGAGACCAAGTATTGTATTTTGATACGAATAAATTTTTTCGAAACTTTATATTAGAATCTAATTAGAAGAAAATGTACTATCACTGTAGCTTCAATTTTACAAAAAGAAAATGATTGACATTTTAAAACCGTTTTATATTTAAAAATTCCAATCACTTTCTCCACAATCTGACATGAATAGCAATCTATTTAGACGGGAACCTGTAAGTCGGTTCCGTGTTTCAGATGCTGTAGCTCCAGCAATGGAAAACAGTCGTTCCGAAGGTACCGATGTTGCCGGTACAATTAAAAATTTTCTCGCCAAAGCATATAGCCTGGGAAAAACACTTTTCATTTCTTCCCATTGCTCGAAAGGATTGGACCTCAGGCTGGAAATAGGATTTGTCAAATAAAGATTTGTCGTCCCTTTCACCCTCTCAGCGTCTTATTTGCTTTTCTCTAACTAACTTTATGTGTACTCCAAAAGTCATAAGTGTCATCGGGCTCAGGATCAGAGGATGATCGTTGAGGAGACAAATCGTCGCTTGCATTGACATTTCTTCTTATGAATGAAATAGCTCGAGCACATGCATTCGGATCCGTGAAATGTAAATTTTTGAATTGTAAATTTTTGAATCTAGGGTCTAGTACTGTCGACACTGCCATTAAATTATTGCACTCTACGAGACCAACTCTGTTATTTATTTCTTTTGTTGCAAGTTCCTTTAGTCTTTTTATCAGGGTGCATTCTTCGCCGGTTGATTGGATGCTACTTATTTCCTGTCGGAGACAATTAACAGTCGGAATGACTTTACTGATTGTTACGTAAACTTTTTTCAAATGGTTACTATGATGTTATTTTTTTAAAAAATGTGAAACATTTGAATATCGACTTTCAATTGTTTTTGTTATTCAATTTAGACAAGAAAGATGGATACTGCGAAAATTCGAGTGATTTTTGAATACGAGTTCCGACGCGGAACTAACGCGGCAGAAACAGCACGCAACATCAATGCTGCGTTTGGAGAGGGGTCTACTAATGAACGCACCGTGCGATTTTGGTTTAAACGCTTTCGTGATGGAAATTTCGACTTAAAGAACGAGCCACGAGGAAGACCGCCCACACAGGTGAATAACGATGAATTAAGAGAGATAGTGGAAGCCGACCCTAGTCAAACTACCCAGGAATTAGCGGCATGGTTTAACGTTACCTTACCCACAATATTGACTCACTTGCGTCAAATCAATAAAATAAAAAAATACGAAAAATGGGTGCCTCATAATCACTCGAATTTTTGCAGTATCCATCTTTCTTGTCTAAATTGAATAACAAAAACAATTGAAAGTCGATATTCAAATGTTTCACATTTTTTAAAAATGAACATCATAGAAACCATTTGAAAAAAGTTTCATTCGAAAACCTCAAACCATGAAGATTCTATGTCAATTCAAAGAACCTATTGAAATAAAACGGCAATTTCATACTTTAGCCCCTATTATAACAAGACGATGAACAATACTGCATACACACATGAAACAAAATCAAGTAATCAAGTATGAGGTGTAAGGCAGGTAAATCAATTTTCCTTTTATATACGAGAAGAAATAACACAAAATAATATTTTTTTAAACTAACGAAAGCAATTTTTGTTTTAGGCCAATTGTGGGCAAACTTTTTCCCCGGCAAAAATATTTGCTACGTCGCATTGTTTGCGGATGCGATAAGCTGGCTGTCCCTCAGCACGTCGGACGTAGACGCGCCCCTCCCTCGTCCAGACCCATCTCCAACCGTGAGCTCGGGCCTGCTCTCGCGCCTTGGCAGATAGCTGCCGGTTCAATTTCGTGAGCCGTTCGTTGACGTAAAAACGAGTAAATTTTATCCAAGATGAGCCCGAACCAGAGGGCTACGACGAAGTTGACCACCCATCCACATCCGATGATGATCATTTAAACGAATAAATGTCTCGCCAAGGTGTCGGGCGAGGCAATGTCCTATAACCGACACCCATCCAGTCAAGACTATACGACAGGGTAACCAGCTCCAAAATGGCAGTCTTGCATCCTCAAACACCAAGACTATACGACAGGGTAACCAGCCCCAAAATGGCAGTCTTGCATCCTCAAACACCAAGACTATACGACAGGGTAACCAGCCCCAAAATGGCAGTCTTGCATCCTCAAACACCAAGACTATACAACAGGGTAACCAGCCCCAAAATGGCAGTCTTGCGTCCTTAAGCCTCAGGACTACGCGACCAGCCCCAAAATGAAAGTCCTATATCCACCACGACAGCAAATGTCGTAGAATCTCATGAAGGTAAAGGAAAATCGCGTGATATACGCCCATCCTATCAACTTGAAGTCGACAAACCTGTCTTCGAAATAACGAATGACCCATCTAAATTGATGCTACCACACGTTCTAATCAAAACCTCCGTTTCTGACGTCCCATTGTCCTTATTAGTCGATTCAGGATCTTCTGTAAGCCTCATCAAGGAATCTTGTATCCAACAAAGACCGGTTCTCACTAAAGAGCCGATCAAACTTAAAGGCATTAATTCCAACAACAAAATAACTGAGACTTCCGGTCATTTTAGACTGAAATTATTCCCAAACGACTCTTCCAATGACTATATTCATCATAAATTCCATTCTGTGAATGTCATCGACCTGCCCTATGATGGAATAATTGGATCGGACCTGTTATCCTCTTTTGGTTGCAACATCGATTACACCAAAGACATCCTAAAAATAAAGAAATTCGCGATCAAGCTCTATTTCTGCGAGCCTACCTATATAATTCCACCAAGGACAGAATGTATTATCGAGTGTTCTGTTTCAAATCCCAATATTGAACAAGGTCTTGTCCTTGATCACAACATCTCCAACGAACTTCTGGTCGCGAACTGCCTTGTAAAGGTAAAAGATAATAAAAGAATCAATATCTCAGTGGTGAATGTCTCCGATTCTCCTATACCCTTGAATTCCGATCTTAAGGTGACACTTTCACCAATTGATGAAGCTGAACTCATCAATTATAATGCCACTGAATCAAAAAACAACTCCTATAATCGGACTCAATCAGTATTAAATCAACTAAGAACGTCGCACCTCAATGACGAAGAAATCCAGGCCCTCCGAGACGTTTGCCGGACTACTCTGATATATTCCACCTTCCTGACGAAAAGTTAACCTACACAACTGCTATGCAGCATGAAATAAAAACAACTACGGATACCCCTAGCCATTCCTCAAAAACGGGCAGGATGGCCCCGACAACTCTCTGCCGCCGGCTCGCCGGCTCCAGGAGGCGCGTTCGCCACTTCTCGACGGCGTCGTCGTGTGCCTCCTCCCGGAGCCGGGCGATGGCTCTGGGGGGGCATAGACTTTCGCGTCCATCGACACCAAGATGTCCAGGGGGGGAAACCTGGCGAAGACGGCCGCCGCCTCGTGGGAGATCGTGCGATACCCGCGCGCCACCCGGATAGCCATCCGGCGCTGCACGCTCAGCAGTTTTGCCTTGCATGCACGGCTGCCGGACAGCTTCTCCGCCCAGATGGGTGCTCCATATAGGGCGATGGAGCGCACGACTCCCAGATAGAGCCGCCGAACGCTCTCCCGCGGCCCCCCGAGATTTGGTAGGATTCGGTGCAGAGCACCCGCTACCTTATCGATTCGGGGGACCAATCGGTCGAAATGTTCGACGAACTCCCAGCGACCGTCGAGGACAACGCCTAGGTACTTCATGTACCTCCCCACCTGGATAACGGCGTCGCCTACTTGGACCGAGGAAGCTGGTGGTTCCTGTACCCTTGGGAGGCCATGGAACCACAGCGCCTCGGTCTTCTGCGGGGCTACCTTCAGGCCCAACGCCTGGATCCTACGGATCACGGACGAGGTAGCAAGTTTGTCCAGATGAGTCGTACGCTCGAAATCGCCTCCCTCCGCTAGCACCAGCGTGTCGTCGGCGTAACAGACTAGGTGAGTATCCGTGGGCAGAGAGATGCGCAGGACCGCGTCATACGCTAGGTTCCACAGGAGCGGTCCCAGAACCGACCACTGCGGAACCCCCCTGGTCTCTGCCTACCCCTCTGGGATCTGTATCCCTGTACGCCTGTGCGTGAGTTTATGTTATGTTATGTAGCAAGAGGCTAACCCCCAATTTCTCGTACACTAACACGCTGTTAATCTACTGTTAACAGCTGTCAATTGACCAAAGTGCATACAAAAAAAACCACTGACAGCTGTTAACAGTAGATTAACAGCTTGTTAGTGTACGAGGAACCGGGGGTAAGCATCGTATCTGCCTATCCCTATGGGATACAGTGAGTTTATGTGTGTATGTGTTGTATGTAAATAAATCCGTTTACGTCTAGTGAAAAGATTAGATTGAGTTGCTTTGATAGGTTTATTAGACACTAAATTTAGGCTTCGGCGTAAACGTTACTTGAACCCTTTTTTGGTTAATTATTAGGTGCTTTTTTACAGAATCATGGCGTCTCGATCGGAAAAAATTATGAATCTATTGAACCGTTCAGATCCACCAGATAAAGAAACAAGAAAATGTTAAAAGGATAAAAAGGTAAATTTTATTTTGTACATACTCCTGGCCAACCGAATCGAGCCGAATTGGATGGACGGGTAATGTTCAAGAACTTAATCAGAACCATTCGGTCCCACAATCTGCATCACATTCGGTTATAAATCTTCACAATGTTCGGCCAACAACCACACAACGATCGTACCTTTAATGTGAACCATGTAACACGACAACGTTCAGCCAGCACATTACCGACCATATGAAATTTTACTCCGGATACACCAACAACCTCAACTGCTGCTGATGAATCTCTACCCAGAAATATAACCAGAAAACGTAAAGCTGACCCGACCAAGTGGAAGCAAAACATGCGAAAGATAAAGCGAAACTTGGGCCAAGAATACGTTTCTGCTAATACCAACAAACAGACACCTGCGCGAGAAATGAAACCACCTTGTTCTCAAAAATGTAGATTCAAATGCAGTGAAAAACTTGATTACGACAAAAGGCAAGCACACTTCAAATTTTTGTGGGCGTTGGGAGATCTACAACTTCAGAGAATGTTTGTATTATCAAGCATGGTTACAATCACCCCGAAATATAAATACACTAATGCTGAAAAACCTAGAGATCCTAACAAAGCCTACTATTTAAAGGATGAGAATGAAAAAGTACGAGTTTGTAAAACTTTTTTCACGAATACTCTAGGTATAACACCAAAAACTGTAATAAACAAGAGTAAAAATAACAACTAGATGGAAGATGACAAAAGAGGGAAGCATACCCAGCATAAAAGAGTCAGTGCCGACCTGAAAAATGATATTAAGGATTTTATCAATACAATACCTCGGATCGAGTCACATTACCTAAGGGCATCCACTTCAAGGGAATACATCAGTGGATGAAAAACTATTGCCGAGCTTTTTAGGATTTTGAAAAACTGTACAAGGAAAAATCTCGAGAAACTGGCAAGTTCAATACTGTTTATGAATATTTAAAACACAATTTAATATTGGGTTCTTTCAGCCAAAACAAGATCAATGTGATCTCTGTTTACAGTATTATATCTCTGTTGGTGAACAAAAACGTTCCCTTAAAGAAAAATACGAGACTCATCATGAAGAAAAAATCCTAAGTCGAGAAGAGAAAAAGATGGACCGCAAAAATGTTGACGAATACAACTTGTGTGTTTGTTATAATGTTCAGGCTATTATGCAAAGCCTGAATGGTAACACGTCCTCATTTTTTTACAATTCAAAATTGAATAGTCTAAATTTTACAATGACTGAACTGAACAAGTTAAAAGAAGGTGACAAAACTGGTGACGACTGCAAAAGCTATGGAGATGTGCATTGTTACTTCTGGGATGAGACACAAGGTAAGAGAGGTGCTGTTGAGATAAGGAGTTGCGTACTGAATTATCTAAAGATGGTTTCAAAACCAAACCAACTCAGCGCTCAAAGAAGAGCTCAATGAATTGGACATCCAATGCCAGGACCTAAGTGCCCAGCGGGATGAGCTGCAACATCAAGTCCACTCGTTCAACAAATGCCATGATGTCCACGATGTAGCACTACAACGTATACGCTTACTTGAACACCAGCTTGCTGAGGCACACCACGAGCTTCAGCAAATAAGTGAGCATGAACAACAAAAAGAGAGCGCTAGAACCATGGCTTTGTATAATGAAGTTATGAGTGACACGGGGATACCAACTGTCGACCTAACTACAGCCAGCAGTAGCAGCAGTATAAAAATGAACAGCGTAAGAAAAATTAAGAAATATATTAAAACAAAAAAATATATATAAAGGGTACAGAAACTGATTAAACGAAGCCGGAGGAATATAGAAAGTATACCAATTCACCATCAAAAACTACAGTTAGAAATGGAAATGGCCGATTGTCAGAAGGAACTATTCACTAACAATGTGGACCACGAGCTAGCGATGGCTGAACTACAAATACAAGTGGAAGACCTGCAGTTTCAGTTACTGGATATCACCTGCAAGTACTCAGCTATACAAACTCAGTACAATGACTGCATTTCATCGATGAATGGGTTGATTGCACTAAGCAAGAGCAATCTGGAACGTGTTGAGTCCAACTTTATCCAGGACTTGGAAGACTTAGAAGGCAAATCAAGCTTGCTGTCCCTACAACCACCATCTGCCGTGATTGGAGACCCAGCCCCTCTACAGCTGAGCACCATGCAGCCACAGAGCAGTGAAAAGGGCAGTCAGAAGCTAGGCTTGCTTACACCGTGCCATGTGCCCAACACACCGGCCCCTTTACCGCTGAATCCGGCACAAGAGCATGGAGGCGAGCTAAGCGGACAGCCTGCACCATCAAATGTGATAGCGGAGACCAGTGCGCCGTCGACCTGTGATGCAAGACCTGGAGTACAACCCACAACTAGACCAACCAGCAACTCAGTTCCAGTCAATGAGCGGTGCAGTGCCACGCCGACCCCTGATTCCGTACTGGATGGACAGCCGCAGTCTAAACCCACTACCTGCAGAGTTCCTGACAATCACGCCCAGTACAAAACCCGTATCTATTCAGATAAAATAGGTGTAGGGTTAGGCAGTATACTACAAAATTATTTAAAGCAACATTGTGCGCATCTTGGTAATTAATATTGTTGATGAAAACACTGGTTTAGCAAAAACTGATTATTTATTATAGAGAAGCAATGCTCGCGTGAGACAGAATTGAGCAAGAAGCAAGATTGCCAGTCGAAAACATTAAAAAAAACATTTTATTTGTTGGGTTGCCAACATGCTGCCGCCTCAACAGAGAAGAAAATATAATCTTACTCTAATTTAACGATAATGAAACTTCTTATTTCCAATGCACTTATGTACTAACTGTCTTATTTTACCTAGTGGACTCCCAACCAGCAAAAAAGTCTTAGATTACGCCTTTTATAAGAGTGGTAGACTTATAACGCTCTTATAATTGTTTTGGAACATATTATTGCTCTTATATTAGCATTTGACAAGCTAGCATGGACTCAAGAGCTCTCTCTCTTATTACCTTGTCTCATATATGTATATAAGCGCATTTACTAATACCATTATAAGCGTCTTACTCCTACAATAACATTTACGAAGACTCATTGCACTTGAGAATAACTGCTCTTATATCCCCATTCTCTAAGTTCATTTAATTTTATAATGGTCTTGATAAATGCTTTTGTAAGAACGTCAGACTAATATCAGCATAACATAAAACCACTACAAGTGCGTGCTTTTCTGATCTTATTTAAAACTGTTATAAGATCAATTACACAAGTTTAGTAAGATATTAGAGTTATATTGGATTAACATACTTACAATACAAAAAACAAGATCAATATAAGATGGTTTGAGCTTAAATCGATTTTGTGAAAACAATTGTAAGAATAACATTTAGTTGGCCATTTTGTGAGTTAAAGTTAAATGTTGCAACGTGTACATTTTGTGTAAATATAGGCATGGATTACAGAGATTGGAAAAAACGTTCGAGAAGTGGAGGCTATCGGCGGAAAGTTCAGAAGAAGTACAAACAAATTATAAATAAATCAAACATACAGGTGTTGCCAGGACAAGATGGTATTGAGAAAAATATTTGTGAGGGTTCTGTAGGAATTATTGCACACAAGAAGTTGATATTGAGGAAGGTGATTATTCAGTCTGTGACATCAATGATTTTAGTGAAAATGAATCTTCAACCGTGGATGAAACTGATTATGAAAAAGATTTGACCTTAAAAAGTGATTTACAAAAATGGGCATTAAAATTTAATATACCTCATGCACACATAAATGGATTGCTACTTATTTTACGAACACTGCTTAAAACAAATGAAGATACAGTACATATTACTGAGTCGCCTCCAGGAATGTATTGGCATAGTAACTGGATGACAAGTCTCAATGATATTTTGGGACGTTTAACGTGCCTTCCAGATATTATTCATCTTAACATCAATATTGACGGATTGCCAGTTTCTAAAAGTTCACGACAACAACTCTGGCCTATATTATGTAATATTTTCGAAATACCTGCTTTGCCTCCGTTCGTAGTTGGTAAATATTATTCAAAGTATTAATATTTAGGACATGACACGATATATTATATATGACACACATCGTAATAATATAATATTATAATGAGGTAAATTCGTAATCCGCAACCGAACTTTCATGTTTTCTCCGTTTTTCTTTTTTTTTTTTCAGGCCAATATAGTATGCCATTATGTTCCCACTGGTCTGGTACTGTAGTTAACTTATTTTCTCCGTCCTCAATGGTCTGCACTATCTTAAATGGCATAATTTATCTTAAAATCTGAAACAGCAACAAAATAATACTCACTAAAATAACTATTATCAACAATCCCGGTTCGCGACTATACCTACATACCTACGACGATTTCTAACGTTACAGTTTACGTTAAATAATCGTTTACTATATCGAATTACTTGATCCGGCGTGTAAAAACTACGAACACGACATAAACGCGTGAGCCATCAACAAAAGCGGCACAACGACTGTCGATTGTCAAGTCGCGACCAGAGAATGTGAATAAGCGAATGCTCGGTATAGGTATATTTTGTATTTCTGTCTCACGTACACTTGATATAAATGAGCGAGATAAACGATAAGTGAAGTAAACATCTTTAGAAACTTGTCTATAACAGGGGTATTCCCCGTTCTACATCTATAAATTACTTCGTACGTACGTGACAGTGTAAGTGAATCCCCTCTTCAGTCTTACAGGCACCTCTACGGCCAAGTTTAACCCAAATGTAATAAATAAAAATTGTGCACTGACTGCGCTGCTAGTCGATATTAGCCGCTGCCATTTTGGTGCAAATTGATAGATATACCTATACCTTTATATTTAACTAAGGCGAGGGGAATAACCTACTTGGTATTTAATGAGTTGAAGTAACTATTGGTTCGCTGTTGTTGCAAACTTCACATTCGTCCTCCATGTAGTGGTCATAAATTGTGTATGCATAGCAATTATCACACCAAAAAAAGCCGTAGTTTAATAGATTCTTCATATTTCTTGCATTCATAATGAAATGTTTAGGTTTATTATTCATATCGTTATTGCAATGGCCACATCCGTGACATTTCTCACTTAACAAGAAATGTGTTTCTTCCCAAGGCCATTTTAAATTCTTTAACATACGGAAGTGTTTCTTTTTTAGGAAACGGTCTATATCCATATATACAACCATTTCAAATCACCAACGTTATCACTTAAATAAAAGTAAAAACATTTAGTACATTTATATTTAAAGGGTCAAAAAGGAAAAGATTAAAAAATTAAGGTTTTATGTAGGTCAATCAACGAACCCTAAATTAATTTAACATGGCCATACCCTTTGCATTTTAGAATGCTAATATTAGCACAAATGATCTTACAATGGTCTAATAGTGCGCTGGCAAAATGCAACTATAACAATGGCATCAAATCCATACAATAAAGAAATAAAACATTAAAATGAGGATTGAATATATCATTTTAAATGCTTATTTGATTGAGCGCATGAAGTTTAAAGCGTAAAACAGGGTCTATTTTACAGTAAATAATATTTTCCAAAGGGAATACTTACCGTACAACACAAACATGGTGTGTTTGATAACTAACACTTCGTTATTATATTTTTACACAACTCACAGTTTTTCACAATAATATTTTTACAGATAACGTAGGAATACCGTGCTGTCAAATAAAAAATCGGTTAACAAAAGATTCAAGGTTAACATTCTAACGTTAGACTAATATAAGCTTACATAGGCTTATAATATACTTACGCGAAAGCGATTTTAGCCTAAAGCAGCTTAAAATAGTTTTGGCAAGATTACTATAAGTGCAAACAGCATTCATTAAGACTGATATTAAGACGATATTAAATTAAATACGCTTATAATTTGTGCCCAAATCCAGGCTTATACGATGATATAGGATCAATATAAGAGCGAAAATTTCTAGTCTTGAGACTGTTGTAAGAGGGGTTTTTGCTAGTTGGGCTGTATTCTATTTTTAGACAACCAGTACGTATGTTAGAAAACATAGGTTTGCATATCGCTTGAAAATAAATGAACTTAAAACGCCATCTATTGGCGCACTACAAAAACAAAAAAATGTAGTACCACCTTGTAGTGATTACACTGAAAATGTAAATACATGAGCACACGAATCTTGAAATTATTCCTATTGTAAATAATTTTTTACAATCGAAATACATGAGCACATGAATCTTAGAAATTATTAGTATTGCAAATAGTTTTACAATCTTAGAAGAATCTTAAAATTATTCTTATTTTAAATCATGTTGTACAATCCATGGGGAGCAAACATATTTTAGTTATTGATCTTCTATGGACATGACCATTGCTAGTTCTTAATTCTACTGCTCTGACTTTATTGTCAGGTCCAGGGAAAACATTGACAACTCTGGCCATTGGCCAATAGAGAGGTTTAGTATTTAATTCTTTGAGAATGACTAATGAACCTACTTGTACATTTGGTAAGTCATCACGCCATTTGGGCCTGGATTGTAATACAGACAAGTACTGTTTGCTCCATACATTTAATGGCCTTAAGTTGCCCTTGATAGGTTTATTTTGTTTTAATAGGCTTATCTCCTCACTAAAGTGCCTTTTCTGTTCGTACTTAACAATTAACAATGTAGCATCGCTGTATTCGGAACTTGTTACATAGTTAAGCTGAGTTTTAGTTGAACTTGATTTCAAATTGTTGCAAAATCGCAACACATAGGCAAGTATTCGTAGCATTTTATTAATGTCAGAGTACTTTTCAAGAAAATCTAAATTTAATGACTCTGAGTCAGCCTCTACGCCTACTGAACATACCATACCCGTCGAGCCTGCGGAGCCAGCGCGCCCAGCCTTGGTCTCAGGCAGGTCGTAACTTTCAGGTAAATTCATAATATTAATTTTTGTAGGACAATACTCACTGTTTTGCAGATATTCTGGACCTCGCCACCATAGAGGATGATCCTGGAGCTCATGGGGTTTTAATCCTCTACTGAGGCAATCAGCTGGATTATCTAATGTATTTACATAGTACCACTTGTGATTCTGAGTGTGTTGTTTATGTTATGTGTACCCTGTTTGCTACATAAACATTTAGTTTAGTTATATCTGTTTCTACCCATGCTAGAACCATCTTTGAGTCTGTAAAAAGATACACATCACTTATATTGAGTTTGAGGCTCAATGCTGAGAGAACCTTAGTGACTAATTTCGCTAAAAGCAGCGCAGCATTCAGCTCTAATCTGGGCACAGTAAGCTCTTGGTTTAGAGGATTGACTCGTGATTTAGAGCAGACCAAGGTGACTTTCACATTACCCGCTGCATCTATAATTCTAAGATAGATACAACATCCATATACAGCTGAGCTAGCAGCGTCTGCATAGCCTAAAAGTTGGATTGTTTTTGCATTTTGTGGCAAAACATTTCTATAAATATGACGATTAGGGCCTCTTTAGATAGTTCAGCCAGTGCTGACCGGTTATTTATAGAAATTAGTAGCCTTGTGAGGCTTCCCTTCACGTACCCCCGTTTCGAGACGAGCCCCGCAAGTCGAGTTTTGTCGTCGGTGCCAGCTTTGGCACCGGCGGCGTCGTCTAACCCCTTTTCAATTGCCAAACCAATACACTAGTAGTACTTAATACACTGTACACACAAATATGTAGGTATTCGTATTGATGAAATAATTAAAAACTATGGCGACTAACGTAGAATAGAACTAAAATGGCAGACACGTTGAGGAATTTGCTATAATGAAAATGGCGTCACTTCGCACAGATTTGGCGCGTACACGCAACGCAGTGCAGTGCAGTACAGAGGGCGCCACGAACGTCGCGAGTTATCAACTCCACAGAGGTCACCGCTAGCTGGTTTGCTACTGTATGTCGTAGGCCTAACAACAAGGTTGATGATCTCCAACTTCACTCCACTTGTAGTTGGCAGCCCTGGGTTGTATTAGCTGCCGGCCAATGAGCGCTCCCGTACGTTTTACTTGTCTCTGGGCAAGTTGACGTGCAAACCCTAATTGTATGTTTGACGTTTCTTTGTTTGGTTACGTAATGGTGGACACTATGGATGCCCACGGAATTGAACCAGGTCGATGCTTGCTTGCTGAGTTTTGTGTCTTGGTCAGATGATATTTGTGCCGCTCGCATGTAGGCTGAAATTTTACCCTGCTTGTGGCCTCGTATGTATGGCATCCGAGGCTCGAGGATGGGCGCGAAACACGCGTACGACTGCACGACCCGCGCACTGCACAATTGTATTTTTTGTAAACACTTCACGGTTTTCACAATTACTTTGCCGGCCGTAAGGACCATGTGCGCATCTTGGTAATTAATATTGTTGATGAAAACACTGGTTTAGCAAAAACTGATTATTTATTATAGAGAAGCAATGCTCGCGTGAGACAGAATTGAGCAAGAAGCAAGATTGCCAGTCGAAAACATTAAAAAAAAAAACATTTTATTTGTTGGGTTGCCAACAAACATGTTGAGAATGTTTGTATGCCCTATGCATCTTACATGCAGATAGTCAACTGTATGCTTAGTAAGGAGTATGATAGTAATACTACTGTTGTGTTATTAATAGGGGACAGCAAAGGAATACAGCGCGATGATTTGACAAATTATTATGATTCTATAGTTGCTCTTCAAGCAGGGAAAATTGTAATCTGTGCTTTTCCTTATTCTAAGACTCTATCAGAGACACAAAATGCCCGGATAGATAATTTAAACCGGCTATTGTATAATATGACCTTTGGTCATCGAGACCAAGTATTGTATTTTGATACGAATAAATTTTTTCGAAACTTTATATTAGAATCTAATTAGAAGAAAATGTACTATCAATGTAGCTTCAATTTTACAAAAAGAAAATGATTGACATTTTAAAACAGTTTTATATTAAAAAATTCCAATCACTTTCTCCACAATCTGACATGAATAGCAATCTATTTAGACGGGAACCTGTAAGTCGGTTCCGTGTTTCAGATGCTGTAGCTCCAGCAATGGAAAACAGTCGTTCCGAAGGTACCGATGTTGCCGGTACAATTAAAAATTTTCTCGCCAAAGCATATAGCCTGGGAAAAACACTTTTCATTTCTTCCCATTGCTCGAAAGGATTGGACCTCAGGCTGGAAATAGGATTTGTCAAATAAAGATTTGTCGTCCCTTTCACCCTCTCAGCGTCTTATTTGCTTTTCTCTAACTAACTTTATGTGTACTCCAAAAGTCATAAGTGTCATCGGGCTCAGGATCAGAGGATGATCGTTGAGGAGACAAATCGTCGCTTGCATTGACATTTCTTCTTATGAATGAAATAGCTCGAGCACATGCATTCGGATCCGTGAAATGTAAATTTTTGAATTGTAAATTTTTGAATCTAGGGTCTAGTACTGTCGACACTGCCATTAAATTATTGCACTCTACGAGACCAACTCTGTTATTTATTTCTTTTGTTGCAAGTTCCTTTAGTCTTTTTATCAGGGTGCATTCTTCGCCGGTTGATTGGATGCTACTTATTTCCTGTCGGAGACAATTAACAGTCGGAATGACTTTACTGATTGTTACGTAAACTTTTTTCAAATGGTTTCTATGATGTTATTTTTTTTAAAAATGTGAAACATTTGAATATCGACTTTCAATTGTTTTTGTTATTCAATTTAGACAAGAAAGATGGATACTGCGAAAATTCGAGTGATTTTTGAATACGAGTTCCGACGCGGAACTAACGCGGCAGAAACAGCCCGCAATATCAATGCTGCGTTTGGAGAGGGGTCTACTAATGAACGCACCGTGCGATTTTGGTTTAAACGCTTTCGTGATGGAAATTTCGACTTAAAGAACGAGCCACGAGGAAGACCGCCCACACAGGTGAATAACGATGAATTAAGAGAGATAGTGGAAGCCGACCCTAGTCAAACTACCCAGGAATTAGCGGCATGGTTTAACGTTACCTTACCCACAATATTGACTCACTTGCGTCAAATCAATAAAATAAAAAAATACGAAAAATGGGTGCCTCATAATCACTCGAATTTTTGCAGTATCCATCTTTCTTGTCTAAATTGAATAACAAAAACAATTGAAAGTCGATATTCAAATGTTTACATTTTTTAAAAATGAACATCATAGAAACCATTTGAAAAAAGTTTCATTCGAAAACCTCAAACCATGAAGATTCTATGTCAATTCAAAGAACCTATTGAAATAAAACGGCAATTTCATACTTTAACCCCTATTATAACAAGACGATGAACAATACTGCATACACACATGAAACAAAATCAAGTAATCAAGTATGAGGTGTAAGGCAGGTAAATCAATTTTCCTTTTATATACGAGAAGAAATGACACAAAATAATATTTTTTTAAACTAACGAAAGCAATTTTTGTTTTAGGCCAATTGTGGGCAAACTTTTTCCCCGGCAAAAATGTTTGCTACGTCGCATTGTTTGCGGATGCGATAAGCTGGCTGTCCCTCAGCACGTCGGACGTAGACGCGCCCCTCCCTCGTCCAGACCCATCTCCAACCGTGAGCTCGGGCCTGCTCTCGCGCCTTGGCAAATAGCTGCCGGTTCAATTTCGTGAGCCGTTCGTTGACGTAAAAACGTCGGGGCTCACCGGGCAAGCCCATGTCGGCAGTGGTGGCGCCGCGGCGCACGCGCGCCCCGCGCAGCAGCGCGTCCCGGGTTGCGCGCCGCGCCAGCCCTACCACGAGCGGCCGTGGGCGGCGCCCTTCGTCAGCCACGTCGCCGCGCGGGCCCACACGCTCCGCACTCACCACGTCGCGCTCGTCGACCGCCACGCCTAGCTTCGCCGCGATCACCGTTATCAAGTGAACCGGATTTTCGGCCCGATCCTCCACGACATTGGAGATTTGGACGTCGTTGGACAGGATCTCTTGGTCGCGGTCGTGCAGCTCCATCTGTAGAGCTTAGAGGGCCTCTTCCAAAACCCTTGCGCCGGTGCTTACGACTGCAGCGGCGACCGTTTTCTCCATCGCGTCGACACGGCTCTCGATAGCGTCAATGCGCTGCGTGCAGGCGCCCAGTGCTCCGCGGAAGTCCTGCATCTCCCGACGGCACTCCTGCATATCCTGTCGCATGCCGTGCATCTCCTCCCGCAGCAGTCGCAACTCATGCGTCAGGACTCCCAAGGAGTTTGATTCCCGCACATCGTCTTCGTATAAACGAGGCCTTTTATGTCTCGCTGTCACGTTCATCGCATCGGGAAGATTAGGCAGGTTGGGCTCCGAGGACGATGACAACGGTGACGCAGCCATCTCCAAATGCGATGGCGTCAGCTCCTTTGTGCGCGTCCACACTGCATGCGCGGGGACTAGGCCTTTTGCGGGCGCGGGCGCGGGGGCGTGCGGGTGGCCACAGTGACGCGCGAGCTGTTGTCGTGCTTAGACGTATTTCAGATGTTGTGAATCATTAATCATGGACGAAGATTTAGTATGTTTACTAGACAGTCCTATCCTGAGATGGGAGGTGATGAACATAAGAGACAGTGTGCACGAAATAAATAAAAATAGAGCAATAAAGGGTGAATTTTTTACTTTGTATGAAGAATTGCGATTGTACCCTAGAAAATTCTTTGAGTACACTCGAATGTCCGTGTCAACATTTGATTATATCTTAAGTAAAATATCACCTAAAATCACCAAACAGGATTAAAACTTTCGCAAAAGTATTACGCCTGAGGAGAAATTATTTATAAGTCTGAGGTAAGAATAAAACAATATTTTATTTATACGTTGTATTTCTGTAAGTAATCAAACTATGTAAGTAAAAAGTTATTTTAATAAAATTAATTACTGTTAATAGTCGTAGTTGCCAGTAGAATATCCTCCATAGTTATAGTTCTCGTCATTCGAACGATGAGAAAACTGCATCCTCTCTGCCTCTTCTATTATGACGTTAGTAATTTTATTTCTAATGCGTAACTTTTGTAATTCGTTAAATTGTTTCATTTGTGGCAGGAGACTCATAAAGAAATGATAATCTGCACATTTCTCTGATTGGTCACTATTTGACGCCATTTTTTGTTCAATTAGCGAAATTTTTTTTCTTTCACATTCTATTAGCTCATCTCTATAATCCGAGGCTGTTTTGCTGCGTTTTGATGCATGTGTACGACTGCTGCAGGTTGAAACTCCTGGACTCTTTACGTCTTGTTGATCGGCATGACTCGACTCGTTGAGGGATTCTGAGTCACTGTCCTGAAGATTTCCTGACATCACTTCTGGTGTAATATCATCGTTTATAAATTGCATAAGTTGAAAGTGTGGCCACGTACTCTCTATTTCGTCGCCACCGTCACCAGAGCGTGGCGTAGGGATTTTCTTTTTTTCTTTTCGAAACTGATCGCGCAGGTTCTTCCACTTTTTACGCAATTGTTTTTCTGTAACAAAAAAAAAAATTATCTGTTTTGTTTCAGGTTTTTGTCAACAGGAACTGCATTTAGAGCACTGGCTTACAGTTTTCGTTTGGGGAAAAGCACTATAGCGTCTGTCGTTCACGAAACATGCCGTGCTTTATGGACTGAGTTAGTTTCTATACACATGCCGATACCAACGGAACAACGTCTGAAAACTATTGCAGAAGATTTTGAAGCTCTGGGATTTCCCAAACTGTGTAGGAGCAATTGATGGGAAACATTGCGAAATAAAAAAACCACCTAAATCGGGTTCGGCACATTGGTGCTACAAAAAAAGAAATAGTATAGTGATGCAAGGTGTAGCTGATGCAAAAAGGAAATTTGTGACAATCGAAGTAGGCGGTCGAGGCAAGCAAAGTGATGGTGGTACTTTTATTGCATCAACGCTGTATAAACGTATAGAAAAAAATAAATACAAAATTCCTATGCCTAAGAGACTTCCAAATTCTGAAGTCCTTGCACCCTTCGTCCTAGTAGGCGATGAAGCATATCCATTAAAACATTATTTAATGCGTCCTTATCCTGAGCGAGTACTCAATAATGAGAGAAAATGCTTTAACATCAGATTATCTTCAGCTAGACAAACAATCGAATGCGCATTTGGTATTTTAACAGCTAAATGGAGAATACTACTGAAACCTATCGAAACAAACAGAAAGAATGCCTTGTTTATAATAAAAGCTGCTTGTATACTGCATAATGTCATAATGGATTTAAACGGCGATCTCGATCTCGATGTCCAACGTGTGCTATCTAACCCGCCAGTATATGAACATCGCCACAGAAACATCGGAGTAAATAATAATCCAACACGAAGAGCAATAAATGTTCGTATGAAATTCACTAACTATTTCTGGGAACAGTATCAAAGATTGTAATTTGAGTGTACTAATATAATAATAATTAAAACTTACCTTCGCTTCCAGGAAATTGTTCTTTTATTTCATTCCATAATTTTCTTGTTATTGTGCGATTACAGTGATGTGGATGTTTACTTTGCCATATAGCTGGTCTAGATTGAATCGCACTTATAAACAACTCGGTATTTATCGCCATTTTAAAACAAAATAAATTAAGACGCGCATACGCCAAGCGACAAGACCAAACTGGTTTGATATCCCCGCCACCCGCGCATTGAGACGCTTGCCTACTAGGCCCGTAGTGTGTCCATAACGCACGGATAGGAACGTTTGAAAAGTACGCGCGCTATCTCGCTTATGCCCGTCGCGCTAGGCGCCCGCCTTAGCCACTACACTATGGACGCAAACGGCGGTTTCATATGTTTAATATTTCGCGCCCGTCGTCGCAACCGCGCTAGGCCCGCACTGTGGACGCGCACTTTGGTGGTGGTGTCCGCTCCTTATTAAACGGCATGATGTCGCGCGCCAATAAAGTAGCAGATATTAGCAATGCAGAGGACAAGTACGCCTGGCGCGCGCGTTGCGGTGGGCGACTTTCGCACAGACGACCCGGGTTCGAAACACGGTGGGGATCAGCGAATCACGAAACTTTTATTTCGGTAATCAACACAAATCAATATCTGTCACGCTCTAGGACCGCCCTGTGGGAGTGGTCTGTCCATTTAATGCATTCAAGAGTAACAGAGAATCCAAACTTTGTCAAAGAAGCCAATCAGAAATAAAAGTTACGATTTTTGACAACAACTTGTCTTTAAGTTCGACACACGTCCACACAGCACCGAACGCTCGCGAGATGAGTGACCCCTCAGAGAACAGTCAAAGTGTGAAGTGAGTCAATGAGTGTTCAAAAATTAGTTATAGCAATATAGTGGTGGTAGCCTCATCGGACTCGGAAGCGAGAGACCCAGGTTCGATCCCCAGTGCGGGCATGTACCTATGACTTCGTTTCTAAGTTTGTGAAGTTATAGTAGCAATACCACTCGCTAACGGTGAAGGAAAACATCGTGAGGAAACCTGAGTGTCTGAGCTATTCACATACCTCAGCGCTTGAAATCGCCAATCCGCGGTGGGCACGCGTGGTGATTAAGCCCATACTCTCTCCTTGCGAGAAGGCCTGTGCCCTACAGTGGGACGTATATAGGCTGCTTATGTATGTTTATAGGAAAGAGCGGGTGATCGTGCTCTTCCACTATAAAGGGAAATTTCCCACCAGGCAGATCGTATGTCCAACTAATGTTCGTCGGACGTTATATTTATGGTATGTCATGTGAAATATTTTGCTTGCGCGATGTAGGAATGTTGGAGTTTATAGTGCGCGCGCAGAGTTGACATGTGCTCGCCACATCACTCCCCTTCAAGACCGTAGCTACGCATAGCTAGGTCTGATAGGAATCGAAGTCTGTGCTCTAAAGCCTGCAAGTGCCAGGAGGCGCTGAGTCAGTGAGTCGACTAGCGGTTGAGGGTGTTCGGCGGCTAACTTCAAAGTGACTACTTCACCGGCGACAGTACCATGGGGTCCGCGCATGTGGTAGGAACCGGTGAAGGCTGCTGTACCACTGGCAATGTGCACTATTGCTGTGTGGCTGCCGTGCCGAGGGGTTGGGGGAGATCACCATCAGTACCAGTAGTCGGTGCGTTGACTGTAGTGGAACTGATGAGGTGAGAAGGAAGAGGATACTGGCCTTGCTTTGAGACTGATTGTATGTGGGGTGCTGCGAGAGCGAAGGAAGGTTGACATTGTTCTGTCGAGGGTCACCACTATAGGGAAGAGCGGGTGATCGTGCTCTTCCACTATAAAGGGAAATTTCCCGCCAGGCAGATCGTATGCCTGGGGACGGCCGGTCCGACTGATGTTCGTCGGACGTTATATTTATGCTATGTCATGTGAAACATTTTGCTTGCGCGATGTAGGAATGTTGGAGTTTATAGTGCGCGCGCAGAGTTGACATGTGCTCGCCACATGTTCAAAAATTTATTGTTGGTATGACAGACAAACCTGTCATTATGCATTACAAAAACTAACAGGGCTTGCGAAGCCGTGGTTTCAAGGGTTGCCTTCATTACTATTTACTTGGGATGAGTGGATAATTAAATTAAAAGCCGCGTTCCCATCTAACGAAAACTATGGTGATATGTTAACAAAAATGTTAAGATATCGCTGTAAGTTTGGTCAAGCTCTTGACAGCTACTATTACGATAAAATGGCTCTGCTTAGTAAGTGCGACATCACGGGTCAGAAAGCTGTTGCCTGTATCATTCATGGCATAGATGACAAGTTTGTTAGAATGGGAGCCAGTGCTTGTATGTTCGATGAACCTGAAAAGCTCCTATCATATTTGAGGACTATAACAGATAATCAAATACAGGTAAAAAGTAGCTCCTCATTACGTACAAACAGACCAACAAACACCGAACAACAGAAAACACCAAATGCTGTGCGTTGCTTTAATTGTGGTGAAACCGGGCACATAAGTATAAGGTGTACCAAACCAATAAAAAGTGTGCGTTTTGTCATAGACTGGGTCACCTTACTAAAGACTGCCGCAAAAGGATGACTCCTACAGCAAATGCTGAAGAGCAAGCCGAAGGTGAAACAGATATTATGTCAAAAAAGGTGATGCAAATTGCTTACTCCAATAATAGTGTTCTACGATTTGAGCCCATTTTAAATTTCAATAAAAAGTTAATAGCAAATTTTGACAGAGCCAAGGACAAACTTAGGTAATTATTTATCAACTGAACTATGTTATACTAAGTACTTATTATGTTTTCAACTTATCAAATTTTGTCGCTAAGATTAAGAGAACTTAAATCAACACAAATAACTGAAACTATGTAAAGTTTTTTTATTTTTTTTTTTTATTTTTTTTTATTTAGGACACAAACAGTCAAACAGGAAAAAATAAAAAGTATATGTAAACAAAAATAGACCTGGAGGTCCCTTAAGTAAACAAAATTATAATATTATAAGCATGCGATCTTAACCAGTTTTGATTCTTAGTATCTGAGACTTAGAGCGAGATAAATAGTCGATTCTAAGAACGAGTCTTAGCTAAAGCACTTGCTTAAGAATCGATTTGTCTATCATAGACAATACTTTGGCACTTTCAAAGTCATGAAACTCGGACTAATTCTTAGCCGAGACTGAGTACACCATATTCGATGCTTAGCACGTTCTTAGAACACAGTTTAGTGCTAATTACTCATTATAATAATCTGTTACACTGTTGTAGTCGTCATTGTCAAGAGAACTTTAGAAAACTAATGCTTGTTTTGTTGATAAGTACATAAAATGGATAATCAGTTAGAAAATTTACTGGCATTTTTCAGAGAAGTTGATGATCTATCTCAAGAACCTCTGGTTGATTTACCGCGTTTCCCAAAAGTTTACCTGAGAGATGTAATAAATCCGTTTGAATTTTTTTCTGATGATGAATTCAAATTGGGGTACAGGTTTTCGAAAACTACTGTAGTAAATATTATATTGCCAGAGATTGTGGAGTTAAATACATTCAACCAATGAGGTTTGCCAATTGCACCGGACCAACAACTTCTTGTCGCCCTAAGATTTTATGCAACTGGAAACTTTCAGGTAAGCAAGCACTTGATAAACCAATATTATACCTATCCTTACCCCCTACCAATATAAACGTGGAATAAAAAATATTAGATACATACATACATTAACTCACGCCTGTATCCCAGAGGGGTAAACAGAGACCAAGGTTTGCCACTTGCCACGATCTGACAGAACATACACGCTCACCGGTTACGGTCACTTTTTACTTTGCCTTTACTTTTACTATTTGGTCCATGTACCTCTGTTACTAATGTTATAAATGGAAAAATTTGTTTTCAGAAAGTTTGCAGTGACCTCGTTTACATCTCTCAGCCCACAGTATGCCATATAGTAGAAAGAGTCTCAAGAGTTCTAGCTGGAAAATTAACCAAATTTGTTCATTTTCCAAGGGGATCAAATTTAGCAATAACAAAACATAAATTTAGACATTTGGGTGCATCAAGAAACTTGCCTGGATTATCGGAACTTGTGGGAGCTGTTGACCACTCATGTGAAAATTAATAGACCCCGTGGAATACTACATTCAGAAGACTATAGAAATCGGCATGGGTGGTTTTCTATCAATGCTCAGGTGTGTGGTACTAGTATATTTACTGGTGACTTACTTTCTTGTTAAGTAGGTAATCCCTAGTTTCAACATTCCAGGTTGTCGCTGGCCCGGGGATGGAAATCTATGATGTAGTATCAAGGTGGCCAGGAAGCTCACATGATAGTAGGATTTTCCGGAATTCAAGAGTTCATGCAAGGCTAACAAATGGAGATATTGACGGGATTCTCGTTGGTGATGGCGGATATGCCTGCACAGGCATCACACTAACTCCCTTACGAAATCCGTCAACACCATCCGAAGAAAATTATAATAAGGTGCAAATTAGAACAAGGAATGTGGTGGAGCGCACATTTGGAGTGTTAAAAAGGAGATTCCCTTGTCTCCAAAAAGGCCTTGGGTACAAGTTGACTACATCATGCAACATTATATTAGCATGTTGTATTCTCCATAATATTGCATTAAAATATGAAAGTCCCAATGATCATTTAAGCTTTGAAACCATTGCTGATTTGCAACAACCTCAACTTCCACTAGCAAGAAGACATGCAGCAGAAGGGCTAGCTTTAAGGGCTGAAATTATAAGAAATTTGTTTTAATTTTAAGTAATGATTATGTAATCACTATGTAACATGCCGTTGTATAAAAAAAAATGTTTTTGTATTAATCATCATTAATATTTTGTTTTAAAATTTTTATTTTTAATTGTAACTCCTCCTTCATCAGCCTGTATGTTTCTTTTTTATGGTTAAGTTCTAATTCATGCATAACTTTTAGATGATCCATCTCTACTTTAAACTTTTCTTCTCTCTGTTTCAAATCTTGTCCAATATTTTTATTTTATAATTATCTATATTAGAGGGCTCGGTATTGCATCTGCGTCTATTCGTATTATAAGATATTTGTTTATTGCCAGACGACACTGGACCTCTTGTGATAGATGGCCCTGCTGTAGCTGCCATACTAATAGCTTGCGGTTCACCTTCAGTTTCGGGCACTGCTGAAGCTGCCATTGCAAGAGGTTCGGGCTCATTTTGTATTTCAGGCACTGTTATTACAGGTAACTCTGGTTTAGATGCAATGTCTTGAATGGTAGGACCACGGCTCTTATTATGGAGCCAATAAATCCCGTCATCATCGTCATCGGACTGTCCTGTAAAATGAACAGTAATTGTCCATTACCTGATTTAGCAAATCTATAATTTTGATAACAGGACCGTAATTCGACACTAATATAATCATTAACTTGAACTGCATCACTGTCTTGAACCTTGATGACTGGAAGCACCTTATTTATAATGCTGAGTACTTGTGTGTGCTCAGCATCCATATCCGGAATGGATGGACCACCACCAGTATAATTTCGTTGGTTTTCCACAGTTTTTGCCTCCCTCGCCTTAGCCTTCATGTTATTCCAGTATTTTTTCAACTGTTTAGTGTTTGCCTGAAAAAATTATGATTATTTATTAATAAGATATGTGCTGATGTATGTATTTATAGGGCCTAAAGCAAATGAAAGTTGTGTATTGTGTCTTGTATTTAAAACAGAAACTGATAAGTTACCTAGTATCGGGCATATTCCTGGCTTGTACCAGCATAGGTACATACGGAATTTATAACAATTTTACTGTAAGTACAAAGTTTGTACTTGACGCTCCAATTCGTAAAATCACCAAGTCCATTTTTTGCGTTTTGAGCTACAGCCACAAAAAGGTTTTAAAAAAATCGTGAAATTTTATGTCTTATGTTAAAAAAATAAAAGCTCTGTAATTATATGAAGGTTTTCAGTATCTTTTATTACCATAAAGTAAAATAATTCAAAATCAACTGATATAGAAAATAGATACAATCAAAAATGTTGGACTTATTTCAATTTGTTGGACTTAGGGGTTTCTTCAGCGTTTTCGATGGACTAAGTTAGTTTTTTTCAGTATGCTTGTATATAACTACCTATACTAGTACATTGCCTATTACAGAATTCGAATTTTTTTATATCACTAACGTGGCACTACAAAAACAATAACTAACAAAAATAATATACCTCTTAATAACAAAACTTTTCTTACAGTAACTTAAAGCATCTGAGATCTCAAGATTACAACTTAAACCATTGATTCACCATAAATATGTGAACATAGTTAAGATTAAGCTTAGCATAATGATCTATATTTTTGTAACATTTTACTTTCATCAATCATCATCAATCAACCATCATCACTCAATTAATCATCATCTATCAATCAAGCATCAACAATCTTCTTTTATTCAATTTCGTCGCCAGTTTCATCGTGGTTAAAAACGGGATCCTGCCTTTTCGCAGAAAATTGTTACGCTGATTATCACTTGCCAACCAACATTTCACCTATTTTTCACTTTGACAACAAACGATTTACAAATTTTTGTATGGCAACGTTTCATTTGGTAGGATTGTTGTTAAGCTGATTATTATAATGAAACAAAACGTTTTGGGTATTTATTATTTTTCAAATCTTTTACTAGTTTTTTTTTTTGCAAACCTATAGGTTAGGTTAGGTTAGAACTGTGACCAACACCAACACACGCACGAGCCGAGCGAGCGAAGCGAGCGTGCCGCGGCAGCGGCCGGCGAGTGCTAGGAAAATTCTATCCATTTTACTAGGTTTTCCTAACCTTTAGGTTAATTTATAGGTTTGCCCTAACCTTCTGTAAAACATACGCTACTTAAAAGTTGGCATTTTGAAAAAATGTCATTATAAAAAGCAAACCAAACAAACAGTTGGCAACTGCGAGGTTGGGAAATAAAAAAAAATAATAAGAAAAGTTGGCAAATGATTATTCCGCAAAATAATATTCTTCGAAACGTTAGTTGCCAAATGAAAATCGGCCAAAAATTTTTCTGCAAAAAGGCAGAGAACCGTTAAAAACATCATCCAGTATAGCCATTTCTTGGAATATTTCTTCATAAAAAGTTCTTTCGCTCTCTGGTATGAATTGCATTAACTTCTTAATGTCATTTATTTTCGCTTCTTTTACCTTTACCATTGAAGTATAACAATCGTCTGGAATCTGCCGTATAAATCTTCGAATACCAGCTCGATACAAGCGAATAGGCTTAAAGTTCTCCCCAGTCATAGTGTCTGACTTCTTCTTGAAAACGTTACTCGCCGACATTTAGAAATGCCAGGTATAGATGGTTTTGTATTTTCTTGAAATGCCTCCTTGTAATCCTTCACTTTTATAACACGATCACCATCTGATTCTTTTCCTAAACGTTTTTCTATAAACACAACTTCAAACTTTTTTGGAATTTTGCATTCTTTCGCAAATTTTACGTATATGTCTGGTGAGTAAATTTTCTCGTGTTTCAATTTTTGTCTTTCAATCAGAGCAAAGTCTCTGTCAATAGGCATCATTGAGTGACCTGGTATTGGGTAGAATATAGAAATTCTTTCAAACTTGCCCGTTGCACATAGCTGATCTAAGAACGTAAACAAGAATTTGTTCTTATTTTGGCTAAAGCAGTTATCACAGAATATTTCCAAATGTTTGTGATTCGGTTTCGCATTATTTGTAATGTAATCATTCAAAGCTGTCAGAACTTCGTTTGGCCCCTTTTTTGCATAGTTTTCGGTATACATGTACATAGTCGCGGTCTTTTCTTTTAAATTGTGAATACCGAAGTTGTGCAACCATAGTTGCCTAAGATAGTATTCGTCTGCTACGTTCGTAACAGGCAGAGGCAAGTTTTTTTGATAATCAAAGCAGATGGATAATTTGGTATCAACTTCATTTTTTTCAGCATTGCTACAACCCTTCAAAAACACTTCTGCTCTCCTCAAATGTATCTCATGCTGTAACTTTAGTCTCTTAACTTGTTTTCTGTCTTTTTTTAATTCTGCTGATTGAATATCCATCGCGGTTTTTTCACATGTGCTGCATATGTCTTTGCGCGGCGTTGCGAATGAAATATTAAAGTCAGTATTAAATATTTCTCGAAACTTTTCGTACGTGACATTACAGTCTAAATCAGGATTCTGTTTCAAAAATTCGCGATATAATGCAGCAACGGACAGATGAGAATCAAGATATTTTCTGCTTTTGTTCGAAGATCTACAGTAATGTGAGGTTCGTGCTGGCACATTTTCTATAAATGCGTGAATTTTTTTTATTACGTCTTCTGTGTAGACAACTCTACTTGCTTGACGACCTCGACCATCAATAATGTCCTTTTGTGGATGTTGTACTTTGCATTGCAAACGGTCTCTTTTGATGCCATGAACGGCCAGAAGTGCTTGTTGACACACCTCTATGGCTTTATTTTTTACGGTTAAGTAATATTTGAATACGCGTCTGTCTCTGACTTTTTGATCTTTTCGTGGACGAAATCGTTTTGGTATCTGTTCTTTGAGGCAACCTTGCAAATAGATGTTTTGCTCAGTATGGCTACTTAAATTTATGAACCTCTCAAATATGGCATTAACAGCTGTCGCAGTTAACTTTTCTTTGCATTTACAACGGCAATTTTTTATTTCACCAATAGAGTGGTCTTTTAATTTATTTTTCACTTGGATATGTTTCTTCCAATTTTCTGACCTTCGAATTCGTTTTTAGGGTTCCGTACCTCAAAAGGAAAAAACGGAACCCTTATAGGATCACTTTGTTGTCCGTCTGTCCGTCCGTCCGTCTGTCAAGACCCTTTTTCTCAGGAACGCGTGGAGGTATGAAGCTGAAATTTATATCAATTACTCAGGTCTATTGTCCCTTGAAACTGTGAAAAAATCAAACTTCTAAGCCAACGCAATCAAAAGATACAGCCGTTTATGCCGCAAATTTTCGACACTTGCAAGGGAATCAAAACCTACAGGGTGCTTCCCGTGAACTCAGAATCTTGAAATTTGGTACGAAGCAACGTCTTATAGCATAGATAAAGGAAAAATTACGAAAACTATAAATTTTTAGTTACATCACATAATATATTTTTTTTTAATAATTTTAAACTTACTACCCATTTCCTCATAAACGCGTAGAGGTATTAAATTGAAATTCATACCAAATACTCAGGTCTATAATACCTTTAAGCTGTAACAAAATCTAACTTCTATGTCAACGCAATCAAAAGAAACAGCAATTTAAGCTGCATATTTTGAAACTCGCAAGTACTCGCAAGGGAATCAAAACCTAAAGGGTACTTCCAGTCGACCTAGAATCTTGAAATTTGGCATGAAGCAACGTTTTATAGCACACATAAAGGAAAAATTCCGAAAACCTTAAATTTTTAGTTACATTACAAAATATATATTTTTTAATAAATATAAACTTATTACTTTTTTCCTCATGAACGCGTAGAGCTATCAAGTTGAAATTCATATAAAAATACCATAGTTATGACTCGATTGTCGTAATGAACGAACTTTGTAAACCTTGCAGGTTTGTACGGAACCCTCGGTGCGCGAGTCCGACTCGCACTTGGCCGGTTTTTTCCTTTCTTTGCGTTTTCTGTCACTGTAGTATCAGAATCTGTCTCAAAATTACCTGTTTCATGATTGAGTTTTATTTTTTTATTTGTATTTGCAGAGGTAGTAGTTATTTGGACGTTTTCAATTTCAGAATCAGACTCAAAAAGTCCAGTTTCTGGGTTGAGTTTTCTTTTGGGAATTGTCGTTTCTGAACATAATAACCCACCTCTTGGACTGCTAATCATATTACTTTACTACTTTGTGACATAGTTCCATCGGAAGAATCCAAAATTGACAAATTACGGGTCGAACCTTCAAACGTATGAACATCCGCTTTAACAACCAGGGAATTCGATACTTTATTTTGGCTTGAATCCTCTTCTTCTGAGTTGACATTAGATTCACTGAGTATTCCACACTCTTCTAATAACCTGAACAAATAAAAAATAATGTAGGTAGGAACTAATATCTCCGAGGATTTGTGTCGTTAAGCAAAGAATCAAAATAATAATATAGATACATACCTCCGTAATTTATTGTCTGAATCCATTTCAGAATCAAATTTCTATTCTATTCTATTCTTGTAAAAAACGGTTACATTTGACACGATGAAGAAACATGGTGGCTGGACTTAGAGATTTGTAGCAATTGTTTTACGGACTTAGAGATATATTGGACTTAACGATTTTAAGAACTGAAAATGCACCATTTAATTTTTTTATAGCTTCAAAAAATTGGTTTAGAGTTTTTAAAAAAAGTACTTCCAAAAACAAAATTATACATAAAAATATGCTCTTTTCGATGGTGTTGCTAGTTGAAAAAATCACTAAGTGTGACTTAGTGATTTTTCGAATTGGAGCGTCACCTTCTGTGATATCCTCGATGACGAGTTAAATAACTCGGTCAGTTGTGACCAGGCTGCTGCCTTTTCTTTGGCACTCTTGGCATCGGTCTTTTTACAATCTATAATTATAGTAAATTGACTTATTAAGTTAGTCAATAGACTTTTTTCATAGTCCGTGAAAGGTTTCTTTCGCTCCATTTCCTCAGATCCAATAAAAATGCCTAGATCAATCGCGTACGCTTCAATTTCATGTCCAGCATTGTATGCTGTCAATCGAGTTAGTGTGAATATAAAGTCGAGGGCAAAATTAAGGTCGCAGTTAAATTCACACATAAATAACCAAGAACATTCGCGCACGAAACGAAAATCTGAAATGAATGTCAACAAAGCATCACAGAGTATCACCCACTGTGCTGTCAACCGTCACAGATTATTGTTGTCTTATATTGACCGAACGAAACGACATTCACAGATACAATTAAGAACAAGCTAAGCTAAGCAAACGTGTAAGATATGTCTATTTTAGAAACACACAGATACTTAGCTAAGTTAACCTGAAGTAATGCTTAGGGAAACATTAGTACGGACTTAGGCTAAGCAACGACTATTTATCTCGCCCTTAGTATTGGTTACAGTAAAATAAAAGTATAAGTATGAGCCATTTTAACTTAATTGTATTTGAGCAATAGGCTACCCGCCTCTTTTTTAAATTCGTTTAATGTAAGTGTAAAAATATCAATGTCTTGCAAAAAGTCATTAAAACATTTAGGGCTGCGCCTGAAAAGCTTATTATGAGCGTGTTGAGTGCGAACTATATGAGTATAAAATAATTGCCCAGAACGTGACGAGATGCGAGGTACTCTAAGTGATATTTTTTCTAAAAGTGTGGAGGAGTCGATATTGTTATTTAACAGTTTGAAAAGAAATGTGACATCAATGAGTTCACGTCGACTGCTAAGTGTCGGTAAGTGATGGCGCTCTCCACTCGTCGCATAATCAAGAAAAGAGTTTCCAGTTCGAAATTCCAGTGCTCTGAGAAACTTGTGCTGTATGCTCACAATGCGGGTTTTGTGACATGCGTACTGAGGACTCCATACAACAGAGGCAAACTCTAAGATGCTACGAACAAAAGCAAAATAAAGCACTTTATAAGTAGAAGCGTTCCTGAATGGTTTGCCCAGGCGAAGGATCATACCTAATTGTTTAAAGGATTTTGTGACTATGTGATCAATATGAAGGTTAAAATTCATTTTCGTGTCCAGTATGACACCTAAGTCTCGTATCTCATATACGCGATTTATGTTTTTTCCGAATATAGAGTAGTTGTAAATAATGGGAGATTTACGTCTCGTAAAGGAAATAACATAACATTTGTCCACGTTTAGCATCAAACTAATGTCCTCGCAGAAAGTACAGAAATTATTTATATCAGCTTGGAGTGTGATGCAGTCGGACTCATTGTTAATTATTCTATACAATTTGGTATCGTCTGCGTAAAGAAGAAAGTTTGATGAATTAATATATTTATTCAAGTTATTAACGTACAGGGAGAAGAGAAAAGGTCCTAAGTGTGATCCTGGGGAACACCGAAAGTAACTGGAAGATATTTCGATGTATAACCCTTTAACGAAACTGCCTGGCATCGTTTCTCGGTGTAGGACTTTATCCATCGAAAGAGATCCCCATGCATAACAGTTGATAACTTACACATTAGTATGGAGTGCTGTATTTTATCAAAGGCCTTTGAGAAATCTGTGTAAATGGTGTCAACTTGAAGGCCTCTGTCAAGCACGTCTATCACATAATCAGTAAAGGTTACTAAACTTGTGTCTACACTTCTACCTTTATAAAAACCATGCTATTGGGATAAAATAAAGTTAGACAGGGCAGAAGTTAACTGTTCTGTAATTATTTTCTCAAATAATTTACCAAAAAGGCAGAGCTTTGAGATAGGTCTATAATTTCTAGCAACAGGGAGATCATATAAGTGCCTAAAATTTTCAGCCATAATATCGCCTCAATCTTTAGGGCGAATTATACCAGAAACCTGTGCTGCGATTAACGAAGTTCTCAAAAAGGATTATATACCGGTAAGATTGTTGTTTTTTATATATTTTATTTTCCGTCCACTGCACAGTGGTCCCGTGCTCTAAGTGTAGCGGTCATAGGAGGTTACAGCAATATTTTTTAATCATAGCTTATATTATTCTGCATGATAGTAATTATTGTGGGTAAGATTGAGTAACAAACATCATATTTTCTCATAAAATATTGGTTTATTGAAAGATAAACACATAGAAATCAAAGTTGAACATTATATAATTTTGATTCCGATTTGTCAGTCGTCAATTTTTCTACTTTAAATAAAATTTTATATTATATACGGCAGGTTTAATTAATTGAATACATTTTGATGATATCTAAATCAAAAATAATCTTAAATAACTCACTATAGATAAACTTAAAACAGAAACCTAAAAAATAAAAATAAAACCTTTTCTAAGTTATTAAGATACTTAATTTAAATATTTAACAACTCTGAAGTTTTTTTACATAATACAGATTTCTTCTTCTGTGGTAGTTTTCTTAATTCAGATCTGAGTTAAAAAGAAGCCTATGTATTAGGTCAATGTTGGTCACGACCCGAGACATTTTTCGGGTAATGTTACGCCTGAACAATTTAATATTCTTATTAGACGACTCAGCTGCTTCTTCGGATAGCTCTCCTATCCTAATAAAGAATGATCAATCACCTCAGACCCATGGATAAGAACTTTATGTACTGAAGCTGTTAGATTATACCATGGATAGGCCTGGACAAGTTTCTGTGCGGTCTCTAATGCATAGTCTTTAAATTTAGTTGTGTTGATACTATAACCTGATGAGAGACACTGAAGCAAGTGACAGCATCTATCGATCAGATCCTTATCCAAGCCAGTTATTTCAGCAAATATCAACGAATTCAAGAAGAACTTGCGTGCTGTATTTCCGTCATTAGAAGTGCCGCTTCCACCACTTCGCGGCTTATCAACAATTAAGCCCAATCGTTCCCTGAATTGCTTCTGAACTAGTTGTTTTTTCTGTGCAAGAAGAGCTTTGTCATCCTGAGAAAATGCCTGCCATTTTTTTAAATCTAGTTTATACGACAAATGAATGAAATATTCAAAAAATATGTAAGTTGTCACAGTCAATATTTTCAATATCCGGTATCTAGTCTGCGTTAGAGTAAGAAGGACTTGTCGAGTCCTCTTAGCCTCGGACTCCGCCTTTGTAGATAGCCAAATGTTCAGAAAATGCATTCGCGAGAATGAAACTTTGCTAAAACAACCTGGGAAAAAGAAAAAATGCCAATTAAGTTAAGAAAAATGTATAAATATTTTCGTAGCACTTCTACGTAGCAGTTTCGTAGTGACGTAGCACGTGGGCCGATGCAACTTTATGCAAGATTGTGTTAGCGTTTACAAAACTAGAACAATTGACGATCATTTTGACATAAAAATCATTCTTGGCGATTTGTGGGAAATGAGTTAAAGTTTAAAAGAAAAAAATAAAAGATAAAAATTATACGTCTTTTTTGTCCTGCGTAGGACACAAATATTTCTAACTACTTAGGCAAAAATGAAATAATTTGTATGGTGGAATATTGTAACATACCTTCAACTTGAAACTCCATACTGCAAAACAATTGTCACCAACAAACTTTTTCCAAGAAATGAGGAGTCACAGAGCGCTTAAATAGCGTGGTAATAATGTTAACGAGTTGTAATACGGTATTGTCACTTCCGATGCAAAAATTATAAAGCATTACTTATCGTGCCGGAAATTCTTATATACCCCTAGATACTATGGCTAATGGAGGATAATTATTCTCAAACCCTACGACCTACTATGGGACCACCGTGTACTGTATCTTGAACTCCCGTAAAGTCAAATTTCCGCCATATTTCGAAACAAAGCGAGGTCTACAGCTCCCAGAGCCTCTAGTAATTTAAAGTATGAAATTGCCGATTTGTACTGAAAATCTAAATTGTTTATTTTTTAAATTTTTAACAAATTTATTTAATCAAAATAGTTGCCATTATCTATACATTGCTGCCATCTAATGGGAAGGTCATTAATGCCTTTGCGATAGAACTCCGACGATCTAGACTGCACAAACTGTGTGAAAGCATTTTGTACTGCCTCCTGGGAAGAAAACTTCTTGTCACGTAGATAATTGTCCAAATCACGAAAAAAATGGTAGTCCGTTGGAGCAAGGTCTGGTGAATACGGAGGATGACGAATGGTTTCTAACTGCAGTTCCTGAAGGGTCAAAATGGTTTCTCGTGCTGTGTGAGGTCTCGCGTTGTCGTGGAGCAATAATGGTGAAGATCGATTTATGAGTCGGGGCTGTTTTACTGCTAGTTTTGTCAACATGGTTCGGAGTACGGCACAATAGACATCTGCCGTTATTGCTTGACCAGATCGGAGAAAACTATAGTGAATAACACCATGCTGAGACCACCAAACAGTTACCATTACCTTTTTATTGGTAAGTTTTGCTTTAGGACACTGTTGTGGCATTTGACCTGGGGTCAGCCATTGCATTTTTCTTTTCCGGTTATCATAAAGAATCCACTTTTCATCACATGTTACAATTCGATCCAATATTCCTTCATTTCTGTACCGGTTCAACAAGGCAACACAAGTTTCAACACGCGTTTCTTTCTGCAGATCAGTCAAATCATGAGGCACCCATTTTTCGTATTTTTTATTTTATTGATTTGACGCAAGTGAGTCAATATTGTGGGTAAGGTAACGTTAAACCATGCCGCTAATTCCTGGGTAGTTTGACTAGGGTCGGCTTCCACTATCTCTCTTAATTCATCGTTATTCACCTGTGTGGGCGGTCTTCCTCGTGGCTCGTTCTTTAAGTCGAAATTTCCACCACGAAAGCGTTTAAACCAAAATCGCACGGTGCGTTCATTAGTAGACCCCTCTCCAAACGCAGTATTGATATTGCAGGCTGTTTCTGCCGCGTTAGTTCCGCGTCGGAACTCGTATTCAAAAATCACTCGAATTTTCGCAGTATCCATCTTTCTTGTCTAAATTGAATAACAAAAACAATTGAAAGTCGATATTCAAATGTTTCACATTTTTTAAAAAAAGAACATCATAGAAACCATTTGAAAAAAGTTTCATTCGAAAACCTCAAACCATGAAGATTCTATGTCAATTCAAAGAACCTATTGCAATAAAACGGCAATTTCATACTTTAACCCCTATTATTAAAGTCCATTTTTTCTTGCTTGAGTATTACGGTAAACAACAATAGCGTATTTATAAAATTTGACATTCATAGGGTTGAGACTAACTGAATGAACTAGTTGTGATTCAGGGCACATAATCGAAAAAAAAATAAAAACAGACAACATTTCCGCTTAAAATTCATCAGTATTAAAATGGCTGAGAGATTATCAAAAACAATCTGGAAGTTATGTTTTTTTTCAGTGGTGATACTAGTGTACCTTATGGGTCTCCTAAAAGAAATTATTTCCGAATTAATCATTCAATACCATCACTACTGCATTCAGCCATGTCTGATGGGTTTTCATCACTGGAGTCTTCTCCTACATTAATGATGAAAGGTGGAGTTGGTAGATCGGTCGCATTGTCCATTATTCCATCGAGCTTCATCATTTTGTCCTCGACTTTGATCACATGCTCGATGCATTTACTCCAGGACTGAGCAGTAATTTTACCCATACCCTCTATTGTCAGCTTCTTTATTTCCGCCATTTTAAATGTTTTATTGTTTCTGCCAACATGAGACTCAAATCAACTCAATTGGATTGAGCTCGCAGTGATATGGCGGAAGGCGCAATACAATCACACCTTTCTTAGCTGCCATTTCATCGATTACTTTTGTACTTTTCTCTATCAAATTTTAATAAAAGCTCTGCTTAGTTTAACTTGTAACGTCATTAAGGGTCGCTTTGTCCAAATCAGACTTAAAACAGATTTAACTAAATTCAGTTTAGGGACTAATCTTATTTAAGGTAAACCGATTTAGGATTGTCTTTGACGAATCATCCGCGGCCATTGATTAGTTAAACAGGTTTTGTATTTTTCGCAACACGTTTCGTTACTCAATACTTCTCACAAATGAAAATGTCATAATAAAAGAAAAGAAATATGCGTAAAATGAAATGTATACGTCATTTTGACAACGACATTAATGACATATGACATAAGTTTGACACTGACTGACTGACTGACGCTGAACATGAATGAACGATTGAACGCAAAGCAAAGTATTTTTTGAGGTTATTAATGTTATTATTTTATTTATACCAATTTATACTGCGTTGATAATTTTTCATAAGTTCTTATTTATAAGAAAATGTCTTTATCATCTTCTCGCAGCCGGGCTCCTAATTTCACTAAAGAAGAGCAAAAGCTTCTTTGCGAGGTTCTTAAACCCTATTTGCACATTATAGAGAATAAAAAAACCGACAATATCAAGCAAAGTGAAAAACAAGAGGCTCGGAATAAAGTGACCGCAGAATACAACGCTAATACAAAATATGTTGCCCGGTCAGTTGAAAACCTAACTGGCTGCTATAAGAATTTAAAATCTAAATTAAAAAAGCAACATTCTGATGCCAAAATGTCTATAGATTTTGATGGTAAGTATCATAGTAAGTATTTAGTATTTGATGTATGGTTTCGTACTTATTACTTTAGTTAGGTACAGACTATGACAGTGTCAGCGTTACAAACAATAACTCGGAGGTAACGCTGATCTTGTCATAAACTGTACGTATGAATGAAAACCATACATGCTTACTCTATTTATGATGTTATTAATGTCTAGATGTACAAGCAAAGGAGGACAAGGCCCTGGAGGGAAGTAAAGATGAATGGATTAGCCAGCCAGTTTTCCAATCTCAGAATATTTTGGTAAGTAAAGTTAAACAACAATAATATAATATATATAATATTTATTGTTGTAAGGAACTACTTATTAATAATATAATATCTCTTTCATGTTAAAGATAAAGAACTATTCATAGATGCCCTGCAGGAAAATAGAGATGACTGGGATGCTGTCGCTAATGCTGTTAACCAGCCAATTGAGATTTGCAAG
Organism: Yponomeuta evonymella; assembly: GCA_963969515.1. Classification (NCBI taxonomy): domain Eukaryota; kingdom Metazoa; phylum Arthropoda; class Insecta; order Lepidoptera; family Yponomeutidae; genus Yponomeuta; species Yponomeuta evonymella. Next base: position 17,767,585 of record OZ018358.1, on the reverse strand, counting down.
GCTGGCTTTAAAACTTTACAAAAAGATTTCATTAAAACTGAAATCAAACATAAAAAGAACATTTTGGGTACAGGTAAGTAAACAAAATATAGTATAATATAGACAACTAAATAATGTCTTTTCTGAATGTGAATATCGAATTATTTATTGTTTCAGGGGGTGGGCCAGCACCAAGTGATGACAACAATGACAGCCTTTTAAAAATAAAGGACTTGCTCATGCCTCAAGTAGATGGTTTTATGACCATTTATGACGCAGATGCAGATCTTATGGCTGCATTTCACAAAACTCAGCCAGAGGACAAACAGAAAATGCCTATAGAACACAAAAATAAAAAAGAAGACAATTCTATAACTATAGTTAGTTCGGAGAAACCTGCCAATAGTCCGCCTATGTTAAATAGACATGAAATTTTAAAGAAGAAACGAGATAATGCTCTTGTGGTCAAACAAGGTAACTATTCTTCCTATCCTCTATGTACAGAAACCAGTGCTTCAAGCATTACATTGCCAGTATAAGCTGAGCTCTGACAAAAAGTTTCAACAAAATTGAATGATATGCAATTAAAATGTGCGTCACTTCAGCTCCCTCATATGTCCTAGCCAGTTGGTTGATATGTAGAATTTTAGTCCAATTTTAGTCAAATCAAAATACCTTTATATATATATATAAATTTTTGACTAAAATTTAAGTTGCCGCTCGCAATCATCCACTGCTTTGTTTAAGAGATCCACATGTGTGTGCTGGAGTGACGTTATTCCAGCTTACACACATTCAAACCTCTCTAGCGATGAAGTTTATTAATGTCAAATTTTTTATTTTTGGTATTTTGATTTGACTAAAATTGGACTAAAATTCTACATATCAACCAACTGGCTAGGACATATGAGGGAGCTGAAGTGACGCACATGCAATTAAATGGTACCATGTAAATCGCTGAAGTGCTGGTCCTCTACATATTTTATGTTATTACCTTTAACAACAATAGTTACCAGGCTCCATTGTTTTACAGATTCTAAAAAAACAAGTAAGAACTGCAATGAGTCTTTTCAATTATTAACAGATGCTAAGTCTGAGTTGGTCCGCCTGCAAACAGAACTAGTGACAGCGGAGTTGGAGCATAAAAAAACAATAATGGCATTAGAAATGCAGGATTTATTGGCTCAGTGTAAATTCAATGAAGAAAAACGAAAAAAGGAGTTGCTTATATTGGATCTCCAAATTAAGAATAATAACTAATAAATAAACTTTTTTTATGTCATCTTTGGTTTGTAAGTAATTTTAGTACTTATTATGATTAAAACAATATGCTCATTATAATACTTTCACTGTTTTTATTGTTATAAATTAAAATATTTCATCTTAACATTAATTTTACATTAACCATCTTTTATTAATACTAAGCAACGAAACAGACCGCCTTGGAGCAGGGTGGTGGAGTATGCTCTAGCCGAGTATGTATAATACCCAGCAGTGGGTGAGTAGTAGATGGATGGAATGAAACGGAATTATAAACTTTCAAAGTATTCTTCTATGAGGCATGTCCTATCAATGTTTCGTGCAGCACCTCTATTTTGAGATGCAGTGGGATCCCTTAGGTTTTCTATCATTTCTTCAAGTACAGGATAATCAGGATCCTCTGGAGGTACACTTTCTTTCTGTCCTATAGCAATATTGTGCAATATGGCTGTTGCTATAATTGTGCCAGGAACCCTACATAAATTTAGGTTTATTCCTCTAGACATTATAGGAAACCGCCGCTTCCATACTCCAAAAGCTCTGTCTACGACATTGCGAGTCTTTATTTGGGATTCTTGGTAGAGAGATTCTGCTCTAGATCTTCTGCCTTCTGGCAAGGGAGTCATCATAAAGCTTGTTTGAGCATAGCCACTATCTCCCAGTAATAGTTTATTATTGAACTTGCCACGTAAGAACTTACTTTTTAAAGCACAATTATCCCACATATTTGAGTCATGTGCTGACCCATGCCAGCGAGCCACAACATCAATGAACTGTAGATTGGCAGCAGCCACACATTGTGTATTAATAGAAAAATATCCCTTACGATTTCTGAAAATCTCTGCATTGTCACCTCCAGGTGATATTATTCGAATATGTGTGCAGTCGATTGCTCCAATTACACGAGGGAACTTGCATATGTTATAAAATTCTTTGGCTGCTTGTCTCTGTTCTGCTTCCGTTTCAGGAAGTTTAATATATTTCTTGTAAAGTGATGCAATGGCGTGAGTAACCCTATGAATAATTTGGCATGCTGTTGACTCTTGCACACCAATTACATCTCCACAGGTAATGAGCTGACTACCTGTAGCATAGAATCTTAAAGTGCACAATAGCTGGTTCAAAGGACTCACAGCATTGTTTCTGAAATAAAAGAAATAGATATATTAGTTTGGTATTATTATTATTAGTATCCTTCCTTCCCTCATAGAGAGGAGGCCGATGCCCAGCAGTGGGTGAGTAGGTGTTATTTATTAAACGACAGTGGCCGTAGTGAGCTGCTGTTCTACAAATTGTTATCAACTTACTTTGTGGTTTTCGACGTGATGTCATCATGAATTTCTTGTAATAGAAGAAGGACAGTTGGTTTTGTCAACCGAAATCTTCTAACAAATTTGTCATCAGGTAAAGTGTTAAATAAATCGTTCCTTTCTCCCAAGTAGCGTGGCGGGCGCGGTCTATTTATGTGATTTATGTATTCCACTAATTCTTCATCTTCATCAAACATGATAATATCTAATTGATCTAAATCCATTTAAAAAAAATATTGTTTTGCTTATGAATATAAAACAGCTGATGCACGGAGACGATCAGACGCCATCTTGCCATAAATACGATTAGTTAGGCTTAAATCGGCATTGATGGGGGTTTAACTTTAACTGCTCGCTAAATATGTTTAAGACGTGGTGAAAGACGATAAACCTTAATTTGTGTTTAGCTATGGTTTAACCAGAAGCAGCTTCTGGTTAAACCATAGCTGAGAAGCTAAACAGATTTAGCGCGTTGGAAAAAGTGGCCCTAAGTCGCAGCTTCTGTGCTACTTTGAATAAAAAAAATTGATTTTGATTTTGCTTCTATCTCTTTTTCGTCGAATGAAATTTGTTTTTCATGCAGCCAAGCTTGTATGTCTGCCTTCCGCCAGCTCATGTTTTGCACTTTTTCGGCATTTCTTGAGTGGTATGGTGCATTGTCTAAGACTATTACCGATCCCTCTTCCACCAAATCCAAAATTTTCGCGAACCAAATTTCGAAATTGTGGGCATCCATCTCTTTGTGGTAATCGCCTTCTCTATCAGTTTTCTTCGCTTCAAACAGCCACTCTCCGCCTTCCAAAAATCCGTTCGCGCTGCCAATGTGGGTGACAATTAGGCGTTTTCCTTTCTGCGGATTTTTCGACCCCGTCGAGAAACCATTTAAAAATGCTTGGCGACTGGATTCTATGTCATTGTCGACCCACACATAGCTACATTGTGTGCCCTTCATTTCGTCTGTGTAGTAAGTGAGTTTGTGTTGTTTCCTGAAATCTTTAATTTTCATTAGGTAATTCGTCCTCCAAGTCTGCAGATCTGGTTTGTCCAGTAAAATGCTCTTTCTTGCCCTCTTCGTGTACTTAAAATTTAGTTTTTTAAGTATTTTATACATCGTAGATCGTGAAAATGATGGCAGATCGTCGTCATCATTCACGTCTTTCAGTACCTTATCTATTGTCGGCAAATCCTTATTAAAGTAGTATTGATGGACTTTTCGCCTTATTGCCGAAAGGATAAAATCGTCCAAATTTTTTATTATATAAAATTTTGGCTTCGAGCGCTCTGACGAAGATACTTTGCCGGTAGTTTTATACTCATCAAGGATCCGGTTAATGGTGCTCACGGAAACTCCAACTATTTCAGCTGTCGTCTTCACAATTTCCTTTTTTATTGGAAACGTGGGAGTGGATTTTTCGACGTACTTGTAAATGTTTATTACAATTGTTTTTTTCATTAGATCCCATGTCATTTCTTCTTAGCCGTTTTTTCATAGGCGAGCTAAGAAATGAATCTTGTCTTGGAAGTCGTTTCTTATTCGTTGGGTTAGATGGACCAGGAGTAGGCTCAGTACCACTCATTTTCGATTTCTGTAAAAGAAAAAATAGAACATCTTAAGTATTTTAAAATTGTATTTATAATTTAAAATGTATTTACTTATTGACAATCTGCACATTTATGACTAGTGATTCATCATCAGCCATTCGACGCCCACTGCAGGACACAGGCCTCCTTCATGGTTATCATAACCATGAGGGATTTTGCCATAATCGCCACGCTTGGCAGGCGGGTTGGCGATCGCAGTATGCGGTTGGAATCTCAGGAAGACGCTGCTGCCCGTCTCCTGGTAATTGATTTCCTTAGTCGCCTTCTACGACATCCACTGAAGGAAATGGAGTGACACTATTCTTAATCCGGCGGCACACGGCAATACATAAATAGAACTACTACCAAACATTCTCAATCAAAGCTAGAAAGTCCATTGGTATTTAGGATTCTAAGGCAACAGCGTATAATTCGACACAAATAAACGTGCACTTGAGACATTAACACTATTGAAAGTGTCAAGGTTGATATGATGTCTACTGTAACAATTACTTAAGAAATAATGTAATGACGCGAAGCATTACTTCTTTCTGAGTATCCCATGTATCACATTAAAGCGTCGCACTGACAGACGCGGCCTGCGGTGGTGGATTACAGTAGATTGACGATTGCTCACACAGCAGGACAATCGTACTTAACTATAACCGTCAATGTAATATAGTCCGCCACCGCAGGCCGCGTCTGTCTGTGCGAGGCTTTATGGAATCATAGAACGTGTGTCACTTTTCTTAGCCACATCACAATGAGCTAAGGCATCAAATTTATTCTCCACAACTACAGTGTGGGGTAACATTGAATAATATCGACGTCTAAATATTTATGTTATTAGTACCTATCTAAAAGTAAAATAAGGTACCGAAGTACCTAACAATTTATTTATGCATAAACTTACTTTTAAAAATCGGAAAATATCAAAATGTTCTAATAGTTTTCAGTCTCGTTGTCCTTGAAGGGTAGCCAATGGGTCGTCGGTCCAGTAGAAAAACACAATCCAAATCATAGAGCAAACACAAATCCACAAAGAAGCCAAGTCGTTAAAAATCCAGGAACGTAAGAGAGCACCCGTAACGTACCTTAAAACGGGGTGAATGGGGTCATTTTCGAAGTTCACGCATGAATTTGACTCACATAGAAGTCATATTTAAAGACTCATTGAGCATAGTAATTATTCCGGTTGCTGATATTTTATATAAACATAGGTTTTTTCTGATAAAGTATTATAGTTTTGCGGAAAAATGATAAAATATGCACAAACCCTATTCACCCCGTCGATGGGGTCAATAGGGTCTACACCGGGGTGAATTGGGAAATCTGCTAGGGCTGGAACGTGGGTCAAATTTAATAAAATATAAGTTGAGATAAACATTTTTGCTAATTTTATTATTATTTAGTGTACGGTAGCACTTTTTATATAATATTTAGATTCGCTACGATATACTTCTCGATCGCCATTCAATTCAATTCAATTCAATTCAAATATTTTTATTCATTGTAAAAACAGAATGTTTACTTAATGAACGTCAAAGTTGTTAGTTTCACAATTAATGGATTATGTGGAGAAGAAGCTAACAAAGAAACTCCACATTTATTCTTTTCAAAACACGTTTTAACTTAATTAACAGAGTTTTCAACTTAAAATATTAGTCATGAATGTGTTGAACACTAGTCATAATCTTCCTTTAAATAATATTAATCTACTGTTTAATGCCAAACATCTTTGTCTTCTAAATAATCCTTGATGTTATAGTAAGCCTTTTTTGCACAGAATGTGCTTTACACATTTTTTAAATCGCGTTAGAGGTAACTCTAATATATCTTGAGGAATTTTGTTGTAGAACCTTATACAGTGCCCCATAAAGGATGTGTTAACTTTTGCAAGTCTAAATAGTGGAAATGACAATTTATGTTTATTTCTAGTATTAACATTATGGTGGCCACCAACATTTTCGAAGTCTTTGATATTTTTTCTAACGTACATAATATTTTCATAAATGTATTGACATGCAACTGTTAAGATGTTGGTTTCTTTGAAGAAATCTCTTAGCGAATCCCTACTACCTAACTTGTAAATAAATCGGATGGCTCTCTTCTGTAAGATGAAGATCGTCTCAATGTCTGCTGTCCGACCCCACAGTAGTATGCCGTAGGACATAATACTATGGAAGTAACTAAAATAAACAACGTCAGTGAGCTCTCTAATTCTTTTGACTGCATATGCTGCAGAACTAAGCCTGTGTGCTAGTTTTACAATATGAGGACCCCATTGCAATTTTGAATCGATTGTGATGCCTAGAAAAACGGTATCTTCTACAAATTCTAGTTTTTCTTTTCCGAGTACAATGTTGTTTTCAACTAATCTTACGTTTGGTAAGGTAAACTTTATACATTCCAAGTCTCAACTGCCCTCCTTGAGCCTTCATCTGCTTCGTGCTGTGTCTTTGCAGAACTGATTTAGATATATCATATTTTTGGGACACCGCTGCTATGGACAAATTCGATTGCGATAATTCGTTCAGGGCTCTTTTTATTACACTGCTATGTACAAATTCGATTGCGATAATTCGTTCAGGGCTCTTTTTATTACAAGCTCGTCATATCTTTTATAAGTTTTTCCACCCGGCTTTGGCTTATATACTCGAGGCATCGTTCTGTAAAAAAAGTGTTTACAGTAGAACTCCAATTATCCGAATGAATGGGGACCGGGACCCATTCGGATAATCAAATATTCGGATAATCGGATTTTTTTAAAAAAAATTGCCATTGGAGAGAATAAAAGCTACGTTTTGATATTGCACTATTTTTTTATTGAATTAAATGAAAGAAACATGAAATTTTCACATGTTTTAAATATAAATAAAATGTACTTATGTACAAGTTTAGAAATAAAAATCATTGTTTTTTAAACATCTCCGTCAATGTAAGCTGTTTTGCGGTCTTCAACCGTTTTCAGGCAGCCAGGTCACGCATTCGCTTGACGGTGAGCAGTTGCAAGTGGTCACACTCGGGCTGACGCTCCATCCACTTCAAAGCAGTCTCGAGGCCGGCAAATGCTTCACTAGCTGATGGTCCAGCGTCTACTTCAACATCAGCAGAAAGTTCTTCTTCCACTTCCACTTCAACATCTTCTCTCACACTTACAACAATTTCATCGTCATTGAGAATTTTAAAACCAGGGTCAGACGTATCACAAGCCATCCACTCTTCTACATCTTCAGCACTTACTTCTGTACAACCAGGAATTTTTACAATCATTTTTCTTATTTCCTCTAGTGACAACGCATCTTCATCATCATCATCCTCTCCATATTCTTGTTTCTCATTTTCTTCAGATTCTTTTTTTTTTGTTCTTCTCAGACGGTAGGCCTTTCAGTTTATTCCACGCACGTCTTAGCGTCACTGCCGTAACCAAACTCCAAGCTTCCGCTACCATGTAACAGCAGTCCTTTAAATTTATTTTGCTATGATTTGCCAAAACCAATTCTTCATCTTCAGCACCTTCGATCAGCAGTTTTCTCAGCAGTTGCCTTCTGTAATGGCGCTTCATTGTTTCAATAACAGACTGGTCCATGGGTTGCAGCAAACTTGTAACATTGGGAGGCAAAAACGTCGTTTTAAACTGCCCATTCTCTCTTTCCAACAGTTCTGCTGTAGGATGAGTGGGTGCGTTATCAACAATTAAAAGCACCTTACTGCCTTCTTTTCCCACCGATTTTTGGTGCTTTTTCACTTCAGGAATAAACACTTCATCATACCATTCGGTAAACAAAGCTGCAGTCATCCAGGCCTTGGGTTGACTTTTGTAGAAGTGTGGAAGTTTTTTTACGTTTTTAAATGCTCTTGGATTTCTTGATTTTCCTATCAAAAGAAGTGGCAGTTTATGATTTCCAGTGGAGTTGGCACAGTTAAGCACTGTAACACGTTCTTTACTGACCTTATGTCCAGGGGCACTAGATTCCCTTTTAGAAGCCAAAGTGGTTTTTGGTAATGCTTTCCAAACAAGGCCAGTTTCATCGGCATTATAAACAAACTACGGATCATAGGATTCTGATGCAGTTTTAAATTTTTCAATAAAATTTTCAGCAGCTGCAGAGTCTGCTGAAAGCTTCTCACCAGCCAAATCTAACTCGCGTACACCATGCCTGAATTTAAAATTCCTTAGCCAGCCGTTACTAGCCTGAAAAGATGAATAACCAAGCTTTTCTGCTAAGATTTTGGCTTTTTCACAAAGGATTGGACCTGATATCGGATTTCCCATAGAACGTTGCTGCAAAAACCATTTAAACACGGCATCTTCCAAATTTTTGTTGGTTGCTGTCTTCATTGTTTTCCTGGAGGAACTTCCATCTTCATTTTCAAGCCCCGAAACAAAGTTTAAAAGTGTTGTCTTACTGTTTTTAATGTCAGAAATTGTTGCTTGTCCAACACCATAAATCTCAGACAACTTCTTACCCGTTACACCTTTATCGAGTTGCTCTATAATTTTCAGTTTGTCCGCTAATGATAGCACAACACGTTTTCTTTTCGAAGCCATGGTATAAAAACAATACAGTATTGTACACGCACAAACAAAAGTAAGCCGTAGCGAAAGAGTAGCGTCCTCGAGCAAGGTCAATAGCACACTGGCTAATCAAAACAAACAATGACAGGTGCGCCGTGACTGCAATGCGCCGGAACTTGTCTTAACTTGTGCCTACACACGCGGGGGGAAGTCAGTGTAGGCACAACGGCAAGTTAAGACAAGTCAAGTCAAGACTTAACGCGCAAACACTGGCTTCGCGGGGGGAAGAATAATAGCGCACTTAGACTTTTTTTGGACAATTTTTTGTGATTCGGATAATCTAAAACTAAAAACTAAGCAAATTATCGATAGTATGGTCAGTATCTTTGTAACCAATACGTGTGTCGATAATTTGCTTAGTTTTCTATCATTTTAGTATTTGTTTTGGACATTATTGTATCAACGTCAAGTCTCTAGTTAATGTGACCGTGTTGTAGGTATACCTACCTATACAATCAAAATTAGAAAAGCATTCGAGGTGACAACCCTATTGTAAAAACCCTATTGAACCCTTGACCGTCCCTATTCACCTCCTTGATGTTTCGATTCACCCCTTTCCCGAACCTATCGACCCCATTAAGCGATCCGATTCACCCCTCAGGCGTCCCTTTTCACACCAAATCCTTGTTGGATTCGAACTATTTGAAATGTTCAATGTTTGTCTGTAAATATTTGGCAAATACTTGTGAATTTTCTGCTTAGTTTGTTTTTTTGGGGATGCTTTTTACACAAAACATTTTAATTTTTACATAAAACTCACAAACTTACCAGTTTCGCCAAATGTTTCTGGAACAAAATAAATTTACTCAACAACTGTGAACTTTGACTGATGTTTTTTTAAATTCTCCTGTTTTTTTAAAGTTTGTGTTGCCAGAATAATAAAGTTGTGTTACCACGTTATATTATTAAGTTTCTACCGTATCAGTGGAACTTTCCAAACAGTATTGCTAGAGGTCCAAAAAAAATACCCATCTCTAACCCTATTCGCCCCTGGAACCCTAAGAGCTATGCCACACCTGGACGCCAGGTTGCGCCGCTGGTTGCGCAACCAGGTTGCTCAAGGGTGTTTGCCTCGGGCGGCCAGAGCGGCAACCAATAACCTACAGTACCAAAATGGACGTCGAAGAAACAGCACTCTTGCTATACGTGTGTAGGCGAAAACAAATTTTGAAAAACAGGAAAAGAAAGAGGCTGTGGACTCATCTTTTTGTGGCAGCTCGTTATCTTAGTGGAGTGTTTAAAACGTTATATGACGACTTAAGGAAATACCCTGCCAAATTCCTTAACTATGTTCGAATGTCGATCTCGTCATTCGATGTATTAATGACTTTATGCGGAAATAATCTAAAAAAACAAGACACCATCCTGCGGCAGTCAATAACTCCTGAGGAAAAGCTGTTTGTAACATTGAGGTGAGTATATACATACTTTTTTCTACATTTGCCTCTTTACTTAGATTTTTGCCATCCCTCGCGAATAGGACTTTTGCTCCATGAAAGATAATAATGTCCTTTTTTCTGTACCCCTGACAACGTGTATGATCGGTTGATTATTTAAGGCATAACAAACTAACAAACTCACTTTCGCATTTAAGATATAAGTTAGGACGTTAGGATTTATAATACGTACAGTGGATATATTTTAATTAAAAAATATTATTAAATTAGTAATTAGGTATTTTTATTGAATCAAAATATAAAAAATTATTAGTTGGTGTACAAATCTAATAACTCGGAATTATCGGACGCAGGGTATCGACCGGAGAAAGGGCTGGATTGGTAACTCGATGAATTAATTGTGGCTCCGTTGGAGACGCGACAGAATTAGGGCGCAGAAAATTGTTCTCAGGTAGCGACAGGGGAAACCGTTGATGGGCCGGCTGAGGGGACTGTTGATAGGTCTGCTGAGGAGACCGTTGGTAGGTCGGCTGAGAGATACGAGTGTGTTGGCTTGAGGACCCATACCGATAATTATTCTCTTCGTAATTAGGTCTAAACCCCGCATAAGAGTAACTGTTTTCTGTAGCTTCCTCTAAGATAGACATGATTTTTATTTTAGTAGCCATTTTTCTCTCTTCCGGTGCTCTTTTTAGTGTTTTGAGCAATGATAATAGAAATAGCAAATGAAGAGGAATGGAAAGAAATATCACTTGGATTCGAAAGAAACGCTAACTTTTCACATTGCATTGGTGCTATTGACGAAAAACATATGCGGATTATTAAGCCGGTGGATTCTGGAACACTCTATTACAACTATAAACATTATTTTTCTATTGTCTTGCTAGCTATTTATGACGCAAACTATAACTTCATTTACGTCGACGTAGGTGCATATGGAAAAAGCAACGATTCGGCCATTTTCAAAGACACTTTACTATATGCTAAACTCGTTGACGGAATGTTGAATCTACCGGAACCTTCGAACCCTTCAAAAAGTGAATCTACTCCTTTTCCATATGTATTTGTAGGGGATGAAGCGTTTGGTTTACATGTAAATATTATGCGTCCATATGGAGGGAACAATCTAACAAATAAAAAGAAAATATTCAACTATAGGCTGTCTAGAGCTCGACGATTTATAGAATGTTCGTTCGGTATTTTGTCGAACAAATGGCGAATATTCCACAGACCGTTAAATGTACATGTAGATTTAGCCAAAGCAATTGTCAAAACTTGTTGCGTGTTGCATAATTTTGTACGTGCTCGAGATGGATACTCCTATGACGATACATTGCAAGTCACGTGCTTCGAACCAGAACTTGAAAGCGACAGAGATTTATCTAGAGGAGGACGAAGTGCGCTTGCAACTAGAGAAATGTTTGCCGACTATTTCGTGAATAAAAATGTACTACCGTGGCAAAATAGATGTATACATTAAACTTATTAAATTACTTGTGAAGATACTTACTAAAATCTTTCTTTTCTTGAACATTATCCAGCTGTGCTCCCCCAAATAATTCCGCAATTTCCTCCCAACTCTTCTTTTTTATGTCTCGATTTGCGTATTCATTAGATGAAGAGTACCATATTGATGGTCGACTTTGGGTTTCAATAATAAACATCTCAGTATCGAACGGCGGCGGCAGCGCCATAATGAAATCGAATGAATGCGCGCGGATACACAAAATACGTACTCTCTCGCGGCTTGGTGGCCGGCGACTGGCCGCCGAGTGTGGCAAGACTCAGTACAAACCTATACAAAAGCATGTGGGGCGACTGGCGTCAGCAACCGGGTGACCGAGACGCCAGACCCAAAGGGCTATATTTCACCGGGACACCATGGCGGCGCAACCAGTCGCGCCACCATGGTGTCCGTAAGCTACCAAACGAAAACACCAATACAGACACCAGAATCACCACAGTTTCAGAATGGACGTCGAAGAAATAGCACTACTGCTGTATTTACGTAGGAAAAGAGAGTTCATTAGAAAAAAGAAACGGTGGTGGGTTCATCCTTATTTAGTCGATCGCTCTCAGAAAGGGCAATTCGTGAACATATATGACGATCTAAGAAGATATCCGGATAAGTTCTTTAGCTATGTGAGGATGTCAGTGAGATCCTTTGATGAGTTACTGACTTTGTGTGAAAATGATTTATTGAAACAAGACACAATATTAAGAAAATCAGTCAGTCCTAAAGAAAGGTTGTTTGTAACATTAAGGTAAGTTAAAACAAACTACAAAAACTGTATTGAACTATGAATGTAGGTTTTATTGAAAAATTTAGACAAGCAAGCCATAAACACTTAAGGGCTATACAGATACATAAGTGGTTCGAAGTCAAGGGAATCATGTGTGTCACTTGGAGAACTTGTATATATTGTGTTCATAGAGTTATATGGAGAATTAGGACTATTTGTAATAGTCTCGTTGTGATAATTCGTATTTCTCCTATAACTCGGTCCAGGTTGTTCAGTAGCAATCACTTGCCGTTGCGTCGAATAATCAGGATGGTAGTTCTCATGACTCACGATCCTGCCACCTGGATTCATTTCTGAAGTATGCCGAAATGACCGATCAGCATAATCAAACGTCCTGTTACCAGAAAAATCTGACGCGTCGTTCAACAAAGTTAGCATCTTTATTTTGGTAGACATTTTAACTTGAGGAGGTAGATTTTTTTATGTGCTCAACATTGAAAGCAGGAATAGCCGATCTTCATCAAGCTCAGCTGTCTCCCGCAGTCTCTGCTCTGCTGTCTCACGGCGTCTTTGCGCAATTGAATTATTTAAAGCTTGAACAAAGGGATCATCTGCTGTTGCTTTACGTTTGTTTGTAACTTTTTGTATAGGTAGTTCGCTTACTTCAACTGAATTTACGCTCTCCGAATTTTCTTCTTCTACACTTTCTTCTCTGATAGCTACCACTCTTTTAAGAAATTGTAACTGCTTAAAATATATGTATTCGCTTTTGCGGTTAGTGGCTCCAGATCCTGACTTAACATTTTTTTGGCGTTTGACTTCCCGCGCGTAGCACGATCTGATGCTTTTCCATCTTTTTTGCAGCACTATCCCTGAAAATTAAAAAATAATTATTTATTCATCATCATTATCATATACGTCACGCCTGATTTATTTTTGTTAATTACAGGTACCTCTCAAGTGGATGTACGATGAGGGAGTTGCATTATAACTTTCGTCTAGGTCAAACAACATTGAGCACAATAATAAGAGATGTGTGTGCCGTGATTTGGGATAAGTTGCAAACATGTTTAACACTTCCGGCTTCAGCAAATGACTGGATGAAAATAGCAGATGGTTTCGAAAAACATGCCAACTTTCCACACTGCATCGGTAGCATCGATGGAAAGCACATTAGACTGATTCAACCAGCTGATTCTGGTTCGATGTATTATAACTATAAACACTTTTATTCATTAGTGTTGATGGCTGCATGTGACGCTAATTATAATTTCATTTTTATAGACGTTGGAGCCTATGGGAAAAGTAGCGATTCAGCAATTTTCCAAGAAACTGAACTGTATAAAAAACTCATAAGTAATACTTTAAATATTCCAGAGCCCCACCAAATTTCAGAAAATGACCCAACGCTTTTCCCTTACGTTTTTATAGGCGATGAAGCATTCGGGTTAAGCACAAATATTATGCGTCCATACGGAGGAAACAACCTTAGTACCGAAAAGAAAATTTTTAACTACAGACTATCGAGAGCTCGCCGTTACATCGAGTGCACATTCGGCATCTTAACAAACAAATGGAGAATTCTCCACAGACCATTAAATGTCCACACAGAATTAGCAAAATCCATTGTGAGAACATGTTGTGTGTTACACAATTTTGTACGTTCTAGAGATGGATATTCATATGATGATACTCTGACAATAACGGGGTTTCAAACGAGAACACAGCAAAATTTCACTAGAGGAGGGCGTGCTGCTACTACAACTCGAGATAATTTTTCACATTATTTTATAAACGAAAACCCACTTCCATGGCAAAATAATTCTATTCATTAATAAATATGTACATGCATAACTGGCTTTTAGCCGTCCATTTTTCACCAGAATCATTATGAACATTTATTGATAATAAAAATGTGTTGTTTACTTACCAAAGCTCTTTTTTTGCTCAACGGTTTGCTCCTGCTCTCCAAACAAATCTACAACTTCCTCCCAACATTTCTTTTTCAAGTCTCTGTCGGAATAATCTGATGAGGAACTATTCCAAATTGATGGTCTCCTTTGAATTTCGATAATAAACCTTTCTGTATCGAAATTTTCCATCATTTGCGTAAAATGACAAAACAACTATGCACACGTGTTGTCTGCGATGAGGTAGGGGCGTCACTGGTGGCCGGACTGGCGGCCGAGTGAGTGAGACACCATACAACGCTATAGTTCTTAATGGTGGCGCCGCCAGCGTGGCAGCGCAACCAGTAGCATTCTGTGCAGCCGTCCGAGCTGGTCGCGCCGCCGAATTGGTTGCGCAACCAAACGCACACCAGGTGAGTAACTCTCCGTAGAGCTCTATACATTTTGTTGGTAGCGGCGACTGGTTGCGCCGCCATGGTGTCCCGGTGAAATATAGCCCTTACGGTACATCCATCGAAGCAGGCCGGTGACAGCTTTTTTTCAAAGATTCCGTATTGGCGCTGCACTCGCTTGTTTAAGTTTGACGTTGACGTTTGTCCGCCCGCCATTTTCTGGCATTCTGTCCACAACTGAGTTGAGGTTAAACGTTTATCTCGTGTATTTCCTCGCATATTTTTTGAGTTGAGATCCTTGTGACGCCTATTTCTCCTCTGTTATTGTTCGATCTAATATTTAACTCTGGTGTTAGTGCAATATTGTGACTCGTGCAATAATTTCATCATGGGGCCACTGAAATGTTGTGTTGGTGGTTGCAATGCCTCAGGCTTAACGCACCGGCTATTTAGTTTCCCCAAGAATGATAACTTGAGAAATTTGTGGCTATCCTTCGTTGTACCTACAAATCCTCTACTCATTGGACTTTCGAAAGAACAGTTATTGAAGAAACGTGTTTGTAAAAACATTTTGATAAATATCAATTTGATGAAGAAAATCAAAGATTTCGTCATTCCTACCCGTGTCTGTTTACCGACGCTTAAGTATTTCACGGTATACCTCTTGCTACACCAGGGTCAGCAGGTGAGTTATTACTGTATCTTGCCACATTGTTCGCATTGTATACATAACCTTACCTTTGGAATTAATGTCTAGAGCTAGCCCACACTCAGAATGTAATTTTCGAGAATTTGTTTCCGCAATTCTGAAGCACATGAAATCACATGAACGTCCACACACTTGCGGAATAAAATGCAATGTGCATCAGAATTGAGGAAAGAAAGCTCGCAATAACATAATAATAGTAATGAATATTTATATGTATTTTAATAGTTCTACGATAATTACAAGTTTTTTTTTTAGAATCAGATATTTTAAGTGAACATAATTACAGCAAAAAACAAAATGAAGATGAGAATGATGTTGCTGGGTTGTTGATGATTGGAAGGGCAGGTATGCATTTACTTCTGTAGTATTTTTTTGACACTGCTATATTGGGGAGAGGGCGTGTGTGTGTGGGGGGCGAGTGGGTGGGTAGGCAGGAGTGGGGATGAGTGAGGGTGAGTAGGGGGGAGGCCGTGAGTGGAAGAGGATGTGTGAGTGGGTGGGTTAGGGGATGGGGGGGTGGTTTGTGGAGTGAATGGGGAGGTAGGGGAGGTGAATAAATGGGTGGGTGAGTGACTGACTGATAGGCCTATTTTGATGAAATTTGCCAGGTGTAGTCCTTAGGTTTCTTAACTATCGGAGCACAACAATGATAATGATGATGATATTTAGGCGATAGCATCAAATTCAATGATTGACAGTATTCAATCAAAGATGAGAACATTTTGTCGTATGTGCTTTTGTCTTTATTTGTGCACAATGCTATTACTAAAGGAAACGTTTTATTGTTTATACAGCCGTGTATAGTGTACACTTGTTGAAATATTTTTGGGGCAACTTTAAAGGTTCCGTCCATTATTAAATAATTGGAAGAACATAAAAAAGTAATTAACTTTTTGGTTGTGTATAATACTATTCTCTTTTTTTCAGCCCACTTGTTATCAAGTAATATTGTATCGTCTTGTATTTCGTCCAATTTCAGAATATTATGATTTATTTCAAAATCAATAGTATCTGGTTCTATTATTTTTTCTCTTTTGTTTCTTTGACGATATATTATTTGCCTCAAGTTCAAGTTTGTTGGCATATTGGAAATTATACTTGAAGATGTGCTTGCTTCGCATTCACTGATTATATGAATTGGTTTTTTGTTTTTATTAATTAATGCGTCTTCTTTAATTCTGTTTATAGCGGCATGTACCTGGAAAGATATTGCAATTAAGTAGGTCAATGCCGCCACCGAGATCGACATCAGGGCAGTAGGTAGGTTAGGTTAGGTTAGAACATGTAAAAACAACAAAAAAATACTGTGACCCGACAGTGTACCTGTCATTATACTACAATGCACTAACAGAATCGAGGCCCTGGCCGGCCATCTAATCGGTCCATTCAAATCTTAAGAAGAGTTATTAGTTTTTGGCCATTCTTTCGATTGGCATCATAAATTGAATATATTGAAGTCGGTTCGATTCCCAGACGAAGCAAGTAATTTTTAGAAAATCGTTGAATGTAGAATTACTAACTTTTAAAAATAACATAAAGTCTTCTTTCAGCAAAATACCCTATCTACGATATTTAAGGTACTTTCCCTTCATGTCCCATAACTTTGGGACGCCCTGTATACGCATTTAAATCCTTGATGCTGTCTAATGTACTAAGCACTCATTCTAAATATGGAAATTGTGAAGGGGATGATGGAGAAACATTATTACGATTTGAATTTTCTATTTGAAGAAAAAGATTCTAACAAGGAAAACATTCCAGAAAATATAAGTTCTCTCCCATCCTCTTCACAAAACCAATTTTCAGCTAATTTAGCAGATCAGGAGGGTTACCACAATCTTTAAAAAGTCAGATCAAATCTCACTTAAACCAAACTTCAACACTAATTTGATCTGACTCGTACCATGACCGCCTTAAATCAAGATTGCTTTTGATCCGGGAAGTGAGTGAATGATGAATAAAAAACAAAATTGTCTCTGGTCCGGCATCGGACATAACCAAAAACGACATTCAGAAGTTGCATTAATCTTTCCACGTAAACTACAATAAAGGTTTTATATTTATTAAACTATATTTTCTAGCTACTTTTTACATTAAAACAATCTTAAATCTTAATGTTCCATGGTTTTCATACATGTTTTCGTGGGTTTGAAATAAATGTATTTTTTTATCAGCATGACAACATACGGTTTCATCAAATATTCTGAACGTACGTTATTGAGGCCGAGTTTGATACAAATTGATATTTTTCAGGAAATGGCAGCGTCGTAAGGTGACCCACAGGCAACTAGAGAGCATGTGGAAAAAACTGATTCAAAATATAAGCCTGGCTAAAGGTTATAACAAGAATTCCCAAGCTAGCAAAAGATCTAACATCATTTGGCATAACTTAGAGATGGCGCATTTGTGGATTAGAGCAAAGTTTTGTGCAGCGTAAAATCTGCAGCAAATACTATGCCGTAAGTACCCTGTAGAATTCCGTACCTAACTATGATCGTCAAAAATTGTTTCTAACATACCTCTTTGATTTGCCAGTGGTAACAGTGGTCGGAAGGTGACCCACAGGCAACTTGAAAGCCTGTGGGAAATACTGGTGGCAAACAAAAGCCTGGCTACAGGCTTCAACAAAGATGCTCAAGCCAGGGAAAAGTCGAGGAACCTGTGGCGTAACGCGGAGCAAACCTTGAATGCACACGGTGATGGTGCAGTCAAAGACTGGAAGGGCTGGTCAAAGGTAGTTATGTACTTACTTCTTAGATTGGTTAGGTAGGCAGTCTATTTGCGGAGCTATTTTACTTAGCCATCTTACTCAACTAAATTTTAAATTTTTGTTATGTAGCATGCACAATAACATTATAATAGAATTATAGTTTTATTTGCGGAGCTATGGTTACTTAACCCAAGTCAAAAATCTATATAGAAAAGTTGACTTCTATTTTATTATTTCAGTATTGGTCAGAAAATAAATCGCGAATCAAGGCTCGGGTTGCCAGTGTGCGGACTTCCAATAGCCGCACTGGTGGTGGCCCAGCTGACGTGAAGCCACTCTTAGAAATTGAGTTAAAGTTTCTACAAATCCTGGGTCAGGATTTTGGCGCTGGGTTACCTGGAGCAAGGGTTGATCCCTTCTATGAGGTACCACGTAAAGTTATGACTTTCTTGATTAAATAATGTCATTGATATATTTAGGCAATTTCGCAAAAACTCATTCCCTATCAGAGTTTGTAATATAGAACTTTAATTTCAGGAATTTCAAGAAGCTTCAGCCGAACCCTGTCTGTATTCGTTACAATGTCTGTATTCGTTACATTTTTGGCCTCCGTAAATATGACCATGTTTCCCAGTTTCGCACTCAGCTTAATTGGCTAAATATCCGCTCCCGTAGGAATGCCCACATTGTGACACTTCTTTATGGGATCTTACATAATCCCTCCTCTCCCCAGTATCTCCGCGAACGTTTCGCCCCTCGTGGCGTGCATGGTCGCCTTCAGCGTCCATGCAAAGACCTGCTTCTAGACATCCCCGTGCATGGTACGGTAGGCTATTCGAATTCTTTCACTGTGACAGCGGTGCGCTTGTGGAACGCGCTACCCCTGTACATACGCCAGGCCCCGTCAGTCGACGTGTTTAAAAGTAGAATCCACGAGCACTACTTCGAACTTCAGAGTAATAATCCTATTATATAAGTAATTTTTATGTAGTTGTGTTTATTGTATTATAGTGTGTATTTTATATGTATTTGGTATGTATCTTGTTATAATAACTATGTAATTTTATTGTAATAGAGTTTATATAATTATTATTATTTATTCTTTTTTTTTATCTTTGTTCTTGCAATAAATCTTTCTTGGCACTACCCCTTGCACTATCCACATAACCCAAGGTTAGCTGGAAGAAAATACTTACTAGTGTTAAGCTCGCCTTTGTACAAACACCTCTTGTGCAATAAAGTATTTTGAATTTTTTTGAACCCTTGGCGAACCATGGAGAGATTTCCGTTCAGGAGATTCCGCCGACCCTCCGTTTTGTACAGGGTTCCGAGCCATTAGAAGTCGGAGAGCCGGCGGAACAGGAAGAGCTGGTAGACCAGAGCGAGCCAGTGGAACCGGCGACAACACCAGTCACCTCTCCTGCCACTCCGTCACTAGCACCGAGTACGGCTAGTCCAGCGACAGCGCCCGCTGCCAGGCAGTCGGTTATACCGTCACGATCTCCGAGGAGGGTACGAAGGAGGGCGCCTGTATTCACGCAAGAAATGGCGCGAAGGGAACTAGTAGAAATTTCCCGAAGAAGGGAGATTACAGATAGGGAGAACCTAGAAGTAATGAGAGGAATTCTGGAAGAGCTAAAAGAAATAAAAAGCAGGTTGGTTTGTAAATCAAAAATTTTAATCTACTATGTGAAAAGTAAATAAAATGTAGTCCTTTAATGTCCCCACCGAGGGGCACAGACCTTTACCCGGATACGAGTTAGATTAAGCCATACTTCACTATGTACACTCAATACAATTAAGTAATAGGGGTTAAAGTATGAAATTGCCGTTTTATTGCAATAGGTTCTTTGAATTGACATAGAATCTTCAAGGTTTGAGGTTTTCGAATGAAACTTTTTTCAAATGGTTTCTATGAAGTTCTTTTTTTAAAAAATGTGAAACATTTGAATATCGACTTTCAATTGTTTTTGTTATTCAATTTAGACAAGAAAGATGGATACTGCGAAAATTCGAGTGATTTTTGAATACGAGTTCCGACGCGGAAGTAACGCGGCAGAAACAGCCCGCAATATCAATGCTGCGTTTGGAGAGGGGTCTACTAATGAACGCACCGTGCGATTTTGGTTTAAACGCTTTCGTGATGGAAATTTCGACTTAAAGAACGAGCCACGAGGAAGACCGCCCACGCAGGTGAATAACGATGAATTAAGAGAGATAGTGGAAGCCGACCCTAGTCAAACTACCCAGGAATTAGCGGCATGGTTTAACGTTACCTTACCCACAATATTGACTCACTTGCGTCAAATCAATAACATAAAAAAATACGAAAAATGGGTGCCTCATGATTTGACTGATCTGCAGAAAGAAACGCGTGTTGAAACTTGTGTTGCCTTGTTGATATTCAATATTCGATATTCAAATGTTTCACATTTTTTAAAAAAAGAACATCATAGAAATCATTTGAAAAAAAGTTTCATTCGAAAACCTCAAACCATGAAGATTCTATGTCAATTCAAAGAACCTATTGCAATAAAACGGCAATTTCATACTTTAACCCCTAATATTTAATTTCAGACTTTCCGCACCGCCACCGCCGAGAGCCGAGTAACCAGTGATTGACGTGTTGCCACTCCAACACTTAGGGCCTGACTCCCGGCTTCGGCAATGACACTCTCCGATTCCGTCAACTCTTCGCCCGTAATTTCGTCAGGCAATACCACATTATTGGCATTGCAGATGTTGTGCAATATTACACATGAATTTACTATTGATGCAGCCATCTCGGGTCTGTAGTGCAGCACTCTATGAGATAGAAGGCAGCGAAATCTCGCCTTTAAAAGGCCTATCGTCCTTTCAATTATGCAACGAGTCTTCACGTGCATCTTAGTATATTTTTCTTCTGGAGTGCCCGGTGCAGCATCCAGTATTGGGGTCATCATGTATTTGCGCAAGGGATACCCAGAGTCACCTGAAAATATATTTAGTAGTAAAATATCTAACTGAAAATATAGTTAGGTACCATAATAGTATTATTATTTGGGATGGCCTGTCAAATAGATTTAAACACTGTTAAAAAGTCATTTGATCTCATTCATTAGTCATTATTAAATAATGTTAACTTTAGAATTTGTTAATGTTATTGTTGTTCTCGCTCCAACGTCTATTGTTCTCCATTGTAAGTTTGTTTGGCCTATATCCTTATGAGAGTATACCGAGAGAGTATAGTTAAGACTGCCTGTCTACCCACAAACAAACTGCGAAATGCGGTTGTGTGCACGTTAAAACGCACATTAGGAAATGGTTAAGTTAGATTAGTTACTTTATGTTAACCATCTATCTGTACCATAAGTATCTTTTTAAAACTTATATTTGTAACTGCTTGTTACTACATGTTAATTATAATAATAATTGCTTGGTGTATTGTGAATAGTTGTGTTATGTTGTTTCGCACAACTTATAATTGTTAACAGTTAACTGAGTAAGTATAGGGTTGTTTTGTTGAATATTATAATTTTATAAATAATAATTTGTTTGGTTCAAATTTTAATAGAAATAGGTGAATATATGTCTTACCAAGCAGCCATGTAGTCTCATTTAAATTTTCTAGGTGTCCCTTTATAGGATGGCTATTCCAAATAAATGAGTCATGGGTGCTGCCTCAATGACTGGCATCAACACTTGTGATCTGCATGTTAGAATCACATAACAAAAACAAGTGTGTATGTTTTGATTATTATCTTATTTTATCATGATATTTTACTCACTGAATTTTTATATAGTTAATTAATTGTAGTAGGTAAGGTACATACCAATTGCACATTAAGTGAGTGATAATGCTTCCTGGAGAAGTATCGTTCTTCATGCAGATTGGGCCTCACAACTGCTATATGTGAGCCATCAATGCAGCCCAATACCCCCGGTATTCCAAATTTATTGAAAAACTGTAAAAAATACACATATTTAAGTATTATATAGATTGATATGGATCTGAATATTGCAAGACCAATGATTGATTAAATTCACACACCCTTGTCTTATGGTATCCCGTTCTGCCAAGCTTTGAGGAAATACTATATATTTCCTTCTCATTTCCGCTGAGTCCAAGTTCGCCGTGACTTCTGCTATCACCGACGAGACCGTTTGCTGAGCCATTGAATGACCACCAATCCCACCAATGGGTCGTTGATATGATCCCGTACCATAAAATGATAATGCTGTTAGTACCTGAAATAAAAGGTTAAAAGTGTAGAGTTGGTTAATAGTGGGGTAGAGTATGGCTCAATCTTCAGGCCGTAGGCAGCTTACCTTTGTTTCTCGAAATCTGGGCCTCAGTTCCTCGCACAATTCACGGGCCAGACTTTTTGTTAGTCGGTATTCTCTAACAAACTCCGACTCCTCAAGTAGGAAAGGGTCAAGTTCATCCCTCAATTGCGCCCTAAGCCTTTTTCGGTCTTGAAATGCTTGTTGGTCATTCTCCATGAAATTAAATAGAACTAATTCGTCTGACATAGTTATTTTGTCTAGTAAAACTGAGAGCAGAACAATTACTAAAACTGAAAAAGTTGCATCCGAGTATTCCCGCGGAACTTGTTTTGATCTGCTTTTTTTGACGTTTGGTTAATGCAAATCGAATTTTTTCGCTGTCAAATGGTACCTTGTGGTACGAATTGAATGAATGTTTTCAGCTGATCCGTCAGATCAAACTCAAGATTGACTCAAGATTAATTAGGTAGATTGGAGTACGAAAAAACGATTTGGTATTGATTCAACCTTGAGTTTGACTTAACTTAAAAGATTGGAGTAACCCTCCTGGTCTTACTTGAAAAAATTAAAGTACACTGCTCGGCGTACACTGCTGGATACATATGCCGAAAAATTTCAAATGTTTTGAATTGTACACGCTGCCTTAAAAGTTACACAAGCTCGGATGAAAATATACACACGTATATAAGATTTAGGGAATTAAGTTTTTGAAAAGTAATAATTTAAAATATCCTAATTCCAAATTTTTTATGTTATACAGGGACTCTTCTCAATATATACACAATTACTTGAATTCAAATTGTTATAAACATGGTGTTGGTAGTAATTTAAAAGGTTTGTTGAACACCAAAATGAGGTTTTCCTGGTTGGGGTGTGCCAAGCACAGTAAAACTGTACAAGGGTTGTTTGTAAAAATTGTAGTCAAATTACAAGTACATAACTGGTGTAAAATTATTAATAGAATTTTAAATGGGGTTATTGAAGAAAAATATGTTTCTAAAATGGACGAACCGCAAATAATGGCGTTAAAAAAATATAAAACATTTCGATTAAAAAAAAAAATGTTAAGAAATAAAATATTTCATTATGTAATTTTGAAGTTTGATTTGACTTTAAACATTTAAAATAAATTTTCAATACAACCTCAATGAAACATCGACAATATTATCGATATATATTTACATCACTATTATCGATATCTAGTCTTGTCTACTGCAATCACTAGTTTAAACATATCTAAACTGAGTACCACCTATATATGTGCCACTGTCAAAAGTTGACGACAGCAGCGCCTAAACGGAACTTTTGGAATTGAGCAATAATTCACTGTCCTATCTGTAGCTTGCTACATTATTGTTAATCTGTGCAGCGAAGCAACGAGACGTTTCACCTTCGTGATAGTGACGCATGGGCAGGCTAGTATTGCCATAAAATAGTCGGCGAGAGACAATTATCTGTGGAATAAATATGAAAAGCATTTTTATTGAACGGGTATCATTGCTGCAGTATTTTATTTGTTATTGTTTTTGGTGTTATTTTTCAGCGTGAGCATAATTACTCACCAGTAAATCAATTAATCAATCGTAGTCATGAAACAATATTTTCATTCACTTTTCAAATCGTTCTTTCGTTCACTTACGCCCATCCGAATATCAAAAATATGTCAAAACTAATCTGTGAGTTATGTTAACCTGTGTCCTGATAATTATAAATAATTACTATTTTGGATAAATATATCACCTTTAAGGAAAATTATGAGCAGTTTTGTAAATAATTCAGTTCATTATTACTTAAGGTAATGTTCAAAAGTGAATGTGGTTCTTTACGATTTGTGATTCCTTCGGTATGTGGCGATTTGTGCTCGAGTAATGTTTGTTTACCGTAATACTCAAGTAAGAAAAAAAAGACTTTAGTTTGATTAGCTGCTAGGTACCCGTGACTTCGCCCGCGCAGACCCACAGATCATATAGTATTAGATATGTCCAAGGACAGATAGGACAGTGAAGCGGTTAGCCTGTGACCGTAGAGTTTAGTATGCAAGACAAATTACACCACAAGATGGCGTGGCATTCGCACTATTATTGTAAATTTCACCACAAGATGGAGTTGCACTCGCAATAGTGATGTAACGTTAAATATAATATCGATATCGACTCTAGTGTTGTAAACTTTAGTCGATAGGTATCAGTAAAAGACAAATTACTAGTAAAAGATCAGTGAAACTCACCACCGACCGACCCCCTGAGGTGCGCTCAGAATACCGTAATACGTATAGCTTGTGATGAGGTTCACTGTCTTTGTAAAATAAAGTAGAATTTTTTTATTTTTATTTTTCTGTATTTACAATATTTGTCGTACGCTAATTTCTGTATAGGCGTCATCATTTGTTTTTTAATTTTACAACAATATTATTGACAGTTTTGCACCAGTTAAATATTTGAATTTTACAACAAATTTTTACAAAACTATCTACCATACAATTATTATGGTTAGTGCAACCCAACCAGTTTAGGTTGTTTTGTGTTATATAAACCTTTTTGATGTTTTGTATAACATTACCTCTATGCCCGTGCATTTACTCTAATTTTCTCTGTGAAAACCCTGGAAAGCCTGCTGTTTGCACCGTTAGATGAACTTTCTTCAGGATTGTAATTATGAACAGAATCGTCAGGATTATGTTGAGTGGCAATGGAGATTGTTGTCGGGCTAATTAAATGCTTCAATTCTAAGATTGTTTTACCAATGTCATCTTCGCAGTTTGCAAATTTTGAATGAAGAGTCATCATGTTTATAACTAAAATTGACTTGAAGCTATTTTCAAAGTTAAAAACATCGGGATTAGTATTTCGGTAGTTGTAAGCCCTAATTTTCCCAAAGAAATTTTCCAGGGGGTCTTGGTTCAAATTCCTGGTGTAGAAAAACTTTACAGATTCTTTGGTTAATATTAAGTTGGTTATTCGTAGCAGGCTTTCCAAGGTGATTACCCAATTTTTTAAAGTAGGCACACTTTTTGTGCCATTTTTGTCGCTTTTTTCAGCGAACTTTTGTTTTAATATATCTAGGCTGTTGTACCAAAATGTTTTGTGTTCTGAAGTGTCTTTGACCGGTCCTCTTAATTTACCATTACACCTGCCACTTCTTGATCCATTGCAAGAATCAAACAATTTGTCAAAAAACTGAACGGCAGCAGCAGTGTTTTTGACTGTGGGACTGTTGGTGCTGCCGTCTTCTCGTACAGCTGGAAAATAATATTTCACATTTAATTATTTTTAATGTTATGTTATGATGGTAGAGTGCATATGAGAAGATTGGCATCATAGACAGCTTTAATTGGATGCTCAAATAAATGAAAAATATATAACATAGTGAGGAAATTCATTTGATATCATTAAGGCACGGTTGCCACTCTGGTGGTAATGAAGTGCTTAAGTGTACCTTACAGTGAAACATTGTGGAATCTATTATATTCTTTTTTGCTAAGGACAATTTAAAAGCTATTATTCTTAACCTTTAAAACCTATTATTATTAACCTTCTCTGTAAGTAATACAGAGAATAATTGTAAAGAGGTTCAAAATTTGCCCAATCCTCTTAACATAAAAACCAAAGCATGATCTGCAAAACGTGGCTTTTTATCTTTTTCAATAAATCCATTAATTCTATCTGCCGATGGAACAAAGTTCACATGAGGAGAAAGCTTTACCTCGTCAAAAACAATGCTGCACATTTTTTTTACCTCGCTGCACTTTTGTATTTTTTCCTTTAACATGTTAAACAATGTTTTATTTATTCCAGTTTTTATGGGAATTTGTTTTAATACACGCTGCAAAGTCCTTTTAGTAGGCAAAGTAAATATTTTTTGTAGCAGAGAATACCCTTTTGGGCTCTGTTTAAGTAATGCATATATCTCCTTGCCATCTTCTTTTTTTGTCCTTTAATTAACTGCATTTCTATGGAAAGGCACTTGGCTATCGTCAACACAAATATCTTCTTTCGGCGAATAATATTTCTGGAAATTAGCATTGAGGGCATCGATTATCGGTCTTATTTTGGCAATACGATCGTTTCTGTCAACAGTTAAATTGTTGCTAAAATGAAGGTACTGCAGCAGCAACTCGAAGCGGTTCCTGCTCATAACCGTGGATGGAAAATTTTGTCGTAGTATCTTGTCTTTGCTCCAATAATAAGCTAATTTCGGCAGCTTTACTACGCTCATATACAAGTCTGTTGGCTTCCATGAATGAGACCTTGATCCAGGCTTTGTTTGTTTGGCTGTGACGTTTTGACTTGCGAACAAATTTGTCTGCTCAGCAATAATTTCAAAAAATTCTTCAGACACTAAAAGGCCATAATACTCGTCTGGGTCAGCTTATTTCAACAAATTAGAATACGGGGGCTTTTGGGATGGCACATCAAGGATGGCACATTCATTGATTTAAGAGTTTCTTTTGTTTCTGTTTCAAAAGATACACAGTCTGAACATTGGTCGCCTTGTGGCCGCCGTAAAGAATCATTCATAAGCGTGCTATAAATTTCCTTGCAACACTTGAAATCCGGATTCAGCTGTATGAAATCGTTGTACAGTTTTTCTTGGGTTATATCTACAGGCATGTAGCGGACTTTAGGAGCATTGAGCTTTCTGTAATGTGCTGTGCATGGTTAATAAGAATGAATATGCTCCTCAATTTTAGCCCTATCAATTTGTGGCTTTTCATTAGACTCTCTCTGGTCTGTAACGCAGATTTTTGGATTTTCTTTTAGTTCTTTTGAAATGGTTGTCAAAATCGAGCCGTTTTTGTATCCCAAGGTATTAAGAAGAAATGTTTTGCATACCTGTATCAATTTTCCTTTATCGTCTGGTAGGAAATATTCTCTCTTTTCATTTCTTTTCTTTAGGTTGGTCAAGATGTACGAATATTTTGAATTGAAAACAAGTAAATACTTAAACAAACCAAGAAACAAGTAAAAAGCAGAGATGGCTAAAATTTGTTCATCAACTTTTTGCTTGATTTCAGCTCGGTTTTTTTTATAGAAATAAGTTACTTGAAAACTAATTTCTGCAATAACCCTTTGACCGTTACAAGGATATTGGAATAAAACTTCATTATGTGTTAACTTAAATCTAAACTAGAAAAAAAATTTAAGTACTTGTATTAAAAAAATATGGTGGCATAATACTAGCCACTGTCAGTTTAGGCAAGATAGATTTTATGTTTAATTCTGTGTCTGGTGATAATTTTTTAAACATGTTACTGAACATATATTATCGTTTATTATTTTCTTTAGAACTGCATAGTCGACACCTTCTAAAATTTGGTTGGCCAATGATGACCAAGGTCATAATAGCGGAGTTCTGCAGGCACACCATGCAGTTTCTTTTGCCTTGCTTCGCTTTCAAG
Organism: Yponomeuta evonymella; assembly: GCA_963969515.1. NCBI lineage: Eukaryota > Metazoa > Arthropoda > Insecta > Lepidoptera > Yponomeutidae > Yponomeuta > Yponomeuta evonymella. The sequence goes on along the minus strand of OZ018358.1, from coordinate 17,739,851 downwards.
AGAGTGGCGCTTTTTGGAAGCGAATTTCGGCAAAGAAACAAAAGATCTTTGACGGAAGGTGTTGTTAGCCAATAATTCTCTTGACAACACAATTCGAAATTCCTTGATTTCGTGTATTAGTGGAATATAGTATAAACGCGTTTGTGATTGCTGCATCAATGAAGAAATAGAATATGCGTTTCCACCATTAGTTCCCACCGATCTACCCCTCCTATACGCCTCCTATACGTATACTCCTTCACTGATAGTGGGCAAGCAAATGTTGCTTTAAATGCATCCTTTTGAGTTCTATCGCAGCTTGTTTTATTATGTGGATGAAATGCACTACTTAGAACAGTGACCAATTTAGTGTCGTTCCAGACTACACACATCAAAAAAAGTTTGTGATCAATAGCATAAGCTCCTATAATTCTTTAAATTTAACTTTATCAAGAAAAAATCTATGTTGTATGGTTTCTTTAAATAGGAATACCCTGTTTGAAATTAAAATATAAAACTATTTTTTATTATTTATTTTAAAAAAATTGAGCTATTAATCATAATGTAATTGTGAATGAAATTTCATAGAAAGAAAAATACTTAAACAACAATTTATTATTAAAAGGTTAAATTCAATATAAAATAACTCCTCCCCTGGCTCGAACACATGCGGAGATCCTCCTGGGCATGCTGAGGATCAAGTTATCCAGCATTTCCTGGGGTAACCTATCCCATTCTTCAATAGCGGCTTCCCTGAGCTCCGGAACTGTCTGGGGACGTGGCTCATGGTTCCATACAGCTCGTTTAAGAGCATCCCACGCGTGCTCTATTGGGTTTAAGTCGGGCGAGCCGGCAGGCCAGTCTAAACGTGTGATATCGTATTCTTTAAGAGCAGCATTGACTCGTTGAGCTCGATGTGCGGGCGCATTATCATCGACCAGTACAAATTGGTGCCCATGGTTTACTCGGAATGGTCTGACGATATCATCAATAACAACTGCTTTGTACATGTCTGCTGTCATGTATTCCCGATACGGGATCAAAGGCGTTCTAGCTCCAATCATAATGCCACCCGACTCATAATGCCACCGATTTTCCGCCTTGCTGAACTGTTCCAGTGGCAGTTCTTTGTCTTTCACGGTCGCCTGGTCTTCTCCAGACACGGACACGTCGGTTATCTGGATGAGTGCTGATTCGGGATTCGTCAACGAAGAGACAGTTTTGCCAAATGTTTTCTTCCTCACCTTCTTCATTTTGCCGAAGTCTAGCCCACTGCAATCTTCGTTGTTGACGTTGCCGGGAATTGAGCGGAGCTCGCCAAGACCTCCTTGCTCGTAATCCAGCGTGGTGCAAGCAATTGCGAACGGTCTACGTGCTAACTTCAAGCCCAGAGGCGGCCCTGACTTCTACTTTTATTTTAGTGGCGTTGATTGTTGGATCACGGGCTGCCAGCAATCTAATATAGCGCTTTTGGGCAGCTTTCACAACAGTTGGGCGACCGCTGCGGGGTCGGTCAGCTAAATTCCCCATTCCGTGGTACCTCTGCAACGTAGCCACGACACAGGATTGGGATATAGCAAGTCTCGTGGTGTATCCTTCTTCCCTCAAAGTTACTATTCTTGCTCGTAAAACCTCTGATAATCCTCTTGGCATTTTTTCAATCACAACTTTCCGCAAAAAATATCTTGAATCGGTTATAATTGACTAAATCAGATTTCTGAATGAGCGTAAGCTAGGACTGAAAGCCTTTTAATATGAAAAAACAACTGAACGGTGTCATTGTTTTGTGTTCTAATTCTTTATGGCAAATATTTAACACGGCAACTGAAATCCTTTTTAGGCGACTTTCTATTAAGTCACAAAAAAACTAACTTTTCAGTGATTAAATATCTTAGCAACTATTAAACTATACAAGCAACAAAAGGCTAGGATCAAAAAAACTAAAAAACGGCTGCTACTGTAAGGTGTCAAATATATCAAGCGGGATCAGTGTAAAACTGGTTAAGGTATTATAAAACCTAATGTGGCGACTAATTATCCCGAGGGGATATCAAACATTCTTCACTGGCAACTACTGGCAATCTAAATTTTGGGATGGTTGTTAGGTCAGTACACATAAGCAAAAATAGGTTCGAAGACTTCGGGTGTTAGTTCTTTTTTTTATATAAAAGCGAAAAAAAATATTTCACTAAAAAACTTAGTTTTGAGTCAAACTTAAATCAGGTTGGTGCATGGAAAAGTCATGGGGCCTACATTATGAAAATATAGCCAAAAGTATTTTTTTAAGATCTTGTTTGTATTTATTTAAGACCTTGGTCAAGTTTATAGACAACCCCATTTTAGAATTTATGAAAGCCTATTTTAACTTTTTTATCCGCCAATAATTTGTCGCCTTAGAAGAAATTCAATTGCCACAAAAGAAAATCACTGCCAGATAAAATTTAAATAAAACCTCAAAACTCATTAAAAAGCCGCCGCTTTCTAGTTAAGATGCTACCTCAAATTAGTCGCCAAAGTAGTTTATTTACGATCCATTTTCAGTTTTTTTAAGATCCGGAATGGTATCAATTTGTCGCCGCGTTAAATACATGCCATTCTTTATTTTTAAATAAAGAATCTAAAAAGAAGAAAAAATCATAATGTAATCTACAGTAACAAAAAAGATTTCAGTTTTTCAAAGTGATCGCAAACGTTTTTTGATGTGTGTACAAATCCAACATTATTTTTACTCTTTATTTCCATTGGCCCGTTTTCTTAATTTCTTTACTTTTTGTTTCTGCCATTTTGACGTCATACATTTTATCGCCAGTTGCTTTGGGTTTTTTCATCAGTAATGGCATATCTCGCCGATCGCATCTTACTGTAGCTGTAGCGTGTATTCCAGCATCATGTAATTCTTGTATAAAACGTGGACTAGAAAAAAAAATGTCAAATGCTACATGACCATTCCAACCATCATTTATAAGCGTCTGACTCAAACTTTTGACAACTTCACCAAGTCCTGTTTCCACCTGTTCACTTTTTCCAGTGTAAACTTGACATTCGTACAAATACCCCGATTCACTATTTGCTCTGGCCCAAACTTTGAAACCCCGTTTGATGGGTTTCAAAGTGAAGATTAGTTGTCTTCCGTAAGTCCTCAAGATAGGTATGCAGTGATACAACGACTTTTGTATAGAAACTTGGATTTAATTAGGGTTTAAATGTAGGTTATAATGCTTGCGATAACGCGTACGTGGAAGATTGATTAGGTTACAAAGTTGCCGCTAGGAGGCGCATCAATTGTAAAAAACGCCTGAACCAAAAGTTGCAGCAAAGGCAAACTTAAGACTATTAATATTTAACGGGCGCAAACATCTTCCCCGGCCTTGAAATGTGAATTTCAAACCTGAGTTATATGTACATTAAATTTACAATCTATATTCGCAATTTTAAATTTACATTGTTTTGGATACGCGGCGTAGATCCATCTGTTAGAAAACCTTTGCAGAGCTACTAGTAAAGTGGCAACTAGTTTAAATAATAGCAAGTTTACAAAAAATAAGTTTTAAGAAACATTTAGGACAAATGATTTGAGTACCTAGCTACTAATTTTGAATAGTTAATACAGAGGTGAACAAAAGGTATAAGTAAATCAGATAAATTTAAGCTTCTGGGAGTAGAGGGCAGATTTTCACGAAGGGTCTTCTGAAGGTCCCCGTTGCAGTGGTGACATCGGCGACGCGCGCTACGCTGTCAGGTCCATGAAATAGTTTGGTGACTCTGCCTAAGCGCCAACACAGAGGAGATAAGTTTTCTTCCTGCAGTAAGACGAGGTCGCCGATCTTCAGTTTGTCGTAGTTAGTTCGCCATTTGGAGCGCTGCTGCATTTCCGCTATGCATTCTTTTTGCCAGCGTCTCCAGAAGTGCTGCCTTATTTGTTCTAGCCGCTCGTGGCGTTTTAGTCTAGTCGGATTACAATCTTCCAGGACAGGTGCGGGCAGCGATGTTAGCGATCGGCCAATCAAGAAGTGTCCTGGGGAGAGGAAATGGAAATCATCGGGAGAGGAAGATAAGGGACATACTGGACGACTGTTTAAAATAGCCTCCACTTGTGCCAGTAAAGTTGTAAATTCCTCAAAAGTTACAAATGTGTTGCCAATAACTCTTTTTATATGAAATTTGGCAGATTTTACGCCGGCCTCCCACATACCGCCGAAATGCGGAGCGTGCGCGGGGGAAAATATAAACCTGACTCCATACTCAGCGGCAGACTCAGATATGGGTGACTTATAATTTTTAATGAAAGTGCCTATCTCCCTGGCGGCTCCCACAAAATTCTTGCCGTTATCGCAGAAAATTTCTCGTGGTTTGCCTCTGCGAGCTATAAAGCGTCGCAGAGTTGACAAAAATGCATGTTTAGTGAGCTCTGAGACCGCTTCGAGGTGAATACATTTGTACCTAAGGCACACGAATAAGCACATATATGATTTTACAGTTCTCGCACCTCGGCCCTTTTTATTGATTGTGAGAAAAGGGCCAGCAAAGTCAACACCTACACTGATAAAGGGGAAATCAGCAGCAACTCTCTGAGTGGGAACGTGACCCATGATGGGTTTAAGAGTTTTGCCCCTTAGACGAGTGCAAACTATGCATTTGTGGGTGGTTCGTCGCGCAACATGTCTACCATTGATAGGCCATACATATTCGCGAACGCACGCTAATAATAGTTGCGGACCGGCATGCATGTGTGTTATGTGTTCGTATTCGAAAATTAATTTTGTCAGATGATGTGAACCGAGTAATAAAATGGGGTGCTTCTTTTCAAAACTGTAATTGGAAGTATCTATGCGGCCGCCGACACGAATGATTTTATTTTCATCTAGAAATGGTGAATATTGTAAAATGTTTGATTTAGGGCTCAAGGGTCGGTCATTCAATAATAAATTGTATTCCTTAGGAAATGAGTGTTGTTGTGCCATTTTGCATATTAAAAGGAATGCATTATTTAGTTCATCTACGTTTAGATGGCCACTCTGCTTATTATGCTTGTTTTTTAAATTATGAATGAACCTTAGTACAAAAGCAACAGTTCTTTTTAGTTTGGAGAATTTGGAAAATGCATCAAATTCTATAAATTGTTTATGTTCTGTGTCTGGTGATGTATGAGTTGTATGGATGTGATGAGAGTGAGTGATGTCAGGTAAATCGTGATCTTTGAGTTCGTTAGGAGAGGAAGGCCATTTTGATTCATCTTGATACAAGTATTCCGGTCCAGTCCACCACATGAGTGTGTCATGGAGACGGTCCGGGCTCACCCCTCTCGAAATCAAGTCGGCTGGGTTCAGTGCCGTGGGCACATGACGCCACGAGGCCACCTCGGTTAGCTCACCAATCTCAACGACTCTATTGGCTACAAAGGCCTTTAGTTTACTAGGACTGCTGCGCAGCCAGCCTAGAACTACGTTGGAATCACACCAATGGAAGCAATGGTCGATTTGGCAGCGGAGCGAATCGATTACGATTTTACTCAAACGGGCTGCGAGTAGCGCACCACATAGTTCAAGCCTGGGTATGGTAGTGGGCTTGATGGGCGCTATCTTGGATTTGGCGCAGAGCAATTGGACCTTGACTTGGTAATTAGCGTCAGTGGACTTTAAATAAACACATGCGCCATAGGCCTTAAATGAAGCATCACAAAAGGAATGCAGCTCTATGGAGCATGGAGAGTTGCATAACACAAGCCTTGGTATTTCAAGAGACGATACAGCTGGGATAGATGCTTTGAAGGATTCCCATTCTTTTTTTAATTGTTTGGGTACGGGTTCATCCCATGTTAATTTTTCCTTCCATAATTTCTGCATTATAAGTTTAGGTATGACAGTACATGGCGAGATAAGTCCCAGAGGATCAAAAATCCTAAATGATGAAGACAAAATGGAACGTTTCGTGACGTTGCCTTCATTGGGATTGGATATGTCAACGGAAACATGGATATGATCGTCATTTGGGTTCCACTCAAGGCCTAAAGCGCTTGAAGAATTGCTCAAACATAAATTTTCATTTAGGTTGACGTTGGATTGATTAAATATCGAGGGTGCGTTGGACCTGAACTTTCTGAGATTAAAGCAGCCCAAACTTAAAGCTGCAGTAACTGCGTTTAAAATATGAAGCAGTTGTTCTGGCGTATCAGCGCCAGTAATTAGATCATCGCAGTAAAAATCGCGCTGAATTATTTCTTTAATTTTAACATCCGCACATTCCTCCCCGAGCTGCCACAGGCATCTTATGCTTAAATAGCTGGCACTTGCGAAGCCGTAAGTGACAGTATTTAGTCTAAGAGTTTGTAATGGTTCGGACTCATCTTCTCTCCACACAATTAATTGTAGATTACGATCCCTTTCGTCAAGCATTACGCATCGAAACATTTTTTCAACATCACCGGTGAGAGTGTACTTGTATTGGCGAAATCGTAATAGTATAGAGAGGAGAGAGTCCTGTAAAGTAGGGCCCGTTAGCTGAAGGTCGTTTATAGAGACGCCAGAGGAAGTGCGGAGCGAGCCGTCAAAAACGACTCGAAGCTTCGTCGATTCACTGTTCTCGCGGATAACTGGATGATGACAAAGAAAGTACGAGATATCTGGTTTGCGAGTCTCAGAAATTGAACAATGTCCAAGTGCTTTGTACTCTTTTATGAATTCTACGTATGAAGCTTTAAGCTCTGGTTGCTTCTTAAATCGCTTTTCTAAATTAAGAAAGCGTCTTTTCGCAATAGGATAAGAGTCACCTAAACAGTTTGGAGTGTCAATCAGTGGAAGTCTGACTGAAAAATGACCTGTGCTCAAGCGCTTAGTGTGAATGAGGAAAAGTTTTTCGCATTCTTTTTCACTTTCAGATAGAAAGGGTTTCTTGAGAGCAGGCAATTCTTCACACTCCCAAAATCGAGGCAACTGTGAATCAATGTCGTTCAACTGTGAGCTGAAGTTTGTGTATGTGGTATTATCATTTGAGTTTAGTGCATCTTTAATTGTACTAGGACCCGCGATCAACCAACCTAGTTGGGAAGATCTGAGTTTAGGCGAGTTGTTGCCCAAATCGATTTGTTTTGACCCAAGAATATCCCAAAAAATATCGGCACCTAATATGACATCTATTGGTGCAGGTTGATCAAAATTAGGATCAGCGAGTTTGATGGTGCTGGGTATTTTAAGTGCCTCAGCATCAACCTTGTGCCTTGGGACATAGCTGGTTAGAGTTGGTAGCACGAAAAAGGTGAGCGTGGCCTGGAAATCGTTTTGTTGTGATTTTATTTGAGCAATGCATGACTGCACGCATTGGCTCGTATTGTTACCAATGCCGACTATTTTAACGTTAGTCTGAGTCGATTGCAGGGATAATTTATCCTTTAATGAAGCCGTCATATAAGTGGACTGGCTTCCACAGTCAAGCAATGCACGTACTGACTCAATCTGATTAGTGTTAGGGTTGCAAATATTAATTTTTGCTGTAGATAGTATTATTTGTTTGTTTTGATCAGATAAGTGGCACTCGGTCGTCAGCGCATTGTTGGCTAATGACTCATCGACCGGGCTGACTGCTTGTATTGGTTTATGTAGTAGCGTGTTGTGCCTTTTTTTACAGGTGGCACAAGGTCCGATGCGACATGCGCGGGTGCGGTGACCTGGCCGTAGGCAATTTAGGCATAGTTTCAGTTTGGCTGCTCCAGCAATACGATCCTCGACACTACTAGCCTTGAAGGTTGGACAGTCATAAATTCTATGAGAGCCATTGCAATAAGTGCAAATAGTTGTAGTACTAGGACTAGTAATCATAGGTGTTTCGGATTCTAATGATGCGTATGATTGTGTTTGTTTGTTGTAGTTAGGTATTGCCGCGCGATGCGTTTGTGGTTGTGATTTAGAATTAGAGATATTGTAAATAGGGCTGTTATTGTAATTAGTGCTTTTCGGCTTTAACAGCTCGAGAACATCGGCTCTGTTTGACAGAAACTTGTGAAAGTCACTAAGTGTAGGTACGTCGTCACTAAGTGTGTTGCGCTGCTCCTCCCACTTCATCAGTGTGTGGTTATCCAGTCTAGATGCGATTAAGTGTATTATTAAAAGGTCCCATTTGTCAGTGGGCTGACCGAGGCTAGATAACGCTCTTAAATTCTTTGTGACATGGTCTACAATGTATCGCAATGCTTTATATGATTCACGATGAATGGGCTCGATGCTAAACAATGAAGTTAAATGGTAATTTATGAGTTGCCTTTTGTTATCGTAACGCTCACAAAGCAAAACCCACGCGTTATCATAATTCGCTTGTGAGACTTCAATATTTGAAATTACGCGGGCAGCATCCCCGCGCAAATAAGAAAGCAAATAGTGAAATTTGTGTATCGGTTCAATGTGCTTATTATTATGTATGAGTGACAAGTAGGTGTCACGAAACTCCAGCCAATGAAAATAGGCACCGTCAAACTTGGGAATTTCTATTTGGGGCAATTTAAAGCCATGATTTTGAGTGCAGTTCGACAGTGAGGCATGTGAAGTGGATAAACCATCAGCATCGGCTGATGAAGAAGCTTTATTTCTTTTAATTATATCTTGAGCTAAAGCAATCGACGTTATAAAGTTTTGCTCGACTGTATCCCGTTCATTTGTCTCACTCTCCATATTTTCACAGTTTTCTACCTCAATCTGAGTCTGCAGGCTGTCAAACGTGTTCATCAGCAGTTCCAATTGGCTAAGCTTCAAGGAAAGCTCGGCAACTTGAACTGAAGTTAAAGTGGGTAAATTTTTTACGACTTCTAGGTACTGTTTGAACTTTGTTACACGTCCTTTAATCGAAGCTCGCTTAGCAATTAAATCCTTGGACACAGATTTTGAGCCCTCCATTGTTACAAGAGGCTAATGATTCACGTCTGTTTTTAGGTAGGTATAAAGTCAAGTAAATAAAATAACTCTCACGCAAACTCCGCGGGGCCCGACGCACGACCTTGATCATGAAATCAGCTGTGCTTGTAGGTAGGTATCGGCCGCGAATATGGGAGACCAACGCAGTGTGGCCGCACAGCCTGAAAACAGTTCGGCAGAACTATTTTAATAACAAGCACTGGTTTCACGTACTAATTGAGTATACATTTTGAAAATTACTTTGCCTAGTACAATTTTCGTTTTTACTAGTGGGTAAGTAACTATGGGAAAAAGGAATAGAATGTGACACGGGTCGGGTGGTTTAGGATGACACTTATCTCGGATAGGCCTTTCGCGATGCTGATTGCTGTCCCAAAGACTCCAGACAAGTGTTCCTGGCACTGATGCACCTAGCGGCTGGCTGCAGTAGATCTTGTGAGGTTAGCCGGCCGGCTGCTTCAGTTGGACACCACTGTTCCCGGCTTGATCGTAGATTCGTCCGAATAGGTATACGGTCGCCTAATGACACGTATTTACGGTCGCCACATGAAGATTATTGTCTTCCGTAAGTCCTCAAGATAGGTATGCAGTGATACAACGACTTTTGTATAGAAACTTGGATTTAATTAGGGTTTAAATGTAGGTTATAATGCTTGCGATAACGCGTACGTGGAAGATTGATTAGGTTACAAAGTTGCCGCTAGGAGGCGCATCAATTGTAAAAAACGCCTGAACCAAAAGTTGCAGCAAAGGCAAACTTAAGACTATTAATATTTAACGGGCGCAAACACAAAGGCATATATTGTTTTAGGGCTGAGCGCCCTTTGAACTTAATCACGAACTCGTCTATTGATTGAGAATTTGTAGTTTTAGCTTTTGTCTGGCATTGCTTATTTATGTGGTCAAGGAGTGGTCTAATCTTATAAATTTTGTCATAATCGTCATCTTCCCTTCTAGGCATCATTGTCATAGATATGCAGATATTTCATAAGCTTTTGAAACCTTTTCAGTGGTATCGTCTCTGCTATTTCTATAACTTGTAGTGGGTCTCTTGACCAATAGTTTTCTATACTTGGCCATTTATGTAATCCAATTTGAATAATCATACCCAGAACAGCTTTTATTTCTGCAGTAGAAGTTGGTGTAAAGTTTTGATCATTACTTTGGGATGCATAGAGATTAGTCTGATTTACAATAATGTCTATGGCTACTGAATCAAAGAACATTTCAAAATAGACAATGGCTTTTGTCCTGTTGGCTATGTTTTGTCGAGGCTCTATTGAAATAGAGATATAATCTTCATCTATATCAGAGCCATCAGAGCTTCAGATAATTCAGAACTTGAAGAAGACAGCCTTCTTTGGCGACCCAAAGTTCGCGTTGGTTGTTGTGATACAGAATGTAGCCTATTGTTCCGAATCGTTAACTCTTTATGTGAACATCCTGGTTGAGGTGATAGGCGCCGAGGTTCAAGTGGCAACAACGGTCTCTGATTATTGTCTGACAATGCGTCAAAAATAGCTAAATCCTCATCTATATTGGTCGACAAAATTTGTTCCAAATTCTCATTCTCGGAGATTTCACCGTTGTCTGTAGGAGTACCACTCCGATCACCGTAGGAGATAGATATATAGAAAAAGAGTTAACTCTTCCAACTCTTTTTCTATATCTTTATCTCCTAAAATCATCATTTTTCTGTAAAACAAATAAAAAACACAATAATAAAAGACAAAAAATAAAATTAAATACGACGACGACTGACTGACACTGGCTCATATATTGCCACCTTGATTTAGGTCGAAACTGATACTGGCACACATGTTGCCACCTTGAATTTAAGTCTACAGGAAAACAGCCTATCCTTTTCATAAAATATCAATGAAAATAGCATCTACAGAATTTATACAACAAAATAAATGACAAACTTACCGAAAACAACCTCGTAACAATTAGATTTTGTGCGATTTAGAAAAAAACACAGAAAAACGAACACTTCTCGCAGTAACCATCTGATATTTGACAGCTGTCATCTCGGTGTTGCCATTTTTTTTCCTCGCCTACAAGTTTGTTCTCTATCACAACTAATTTATTACTAGAACAGTATCTTTGTTGTGATTCAAAATACGTAAGAGGTAACATGGTGGCACGTATATTGCCACTGTCAGGCAAAGGGATAACTACAAAACCCAATACATTAAATTATATTTTTTTATAGAGGATTGTGCGCCTAGCAACAACGAACCGCAACAATGGGTTGCTTGTTTTCTGGGTGCCGATCGCGCTAAATGGAAATAAGAACGAACGTTTGCAATCCAGTTCCGATTGTGATCGAGTTTCGATTCAGCTATTGCAAAATTTCGTATCGCGTTAAAGTTCAAACGTAAACCAAAGTTGGATTGTAACTGAATCGTAACCATAACAGAGACCTTAGAGATGTGACCCTAGTATACTATAATCGACCATCGACTTAGCTTGTATAGCGTAGACAACACTAGTTTTGACAGCTTTCATGAGATTATGGCGGGCACAATTTAGTTTGTCGGAATTTTTTCGGTACTACTTTGTTTTGGTTGAATTGTGTGAAGTGCCTCGTAGGGTTTCTATTAAAGTTTGAATGGGATTCTCTCCGTTTAAAAGGTGCAAGTAAGTTATTTTGATGTTGTAAGACACTAGTGATGCAACGGAACTGGCATAACGGAAGCAGAAACGGAAACAGATGTCAAAAGTAAATCTTAACGGAAGCGGAAACGGAAACGGAAGCGGAAACGGAAGCGTTAACACTATGAAAAAAAAGCACAATTGTACATTTAAAACTTTTTTTATTAAATTTCTATGTTAGTAGTCAAAATTAAACAGCGGCAAGTTATATTTAATAAAGAGTAACTTGGCCGCTTTTTCACCTTTCAGCCTATTTCGATGTTCTTCATATATTAAACCAGCTCCGCTAAATAATTGCTCGCTGGCTACACTGCTGGGGGGAGCTGATAAGTATTGGCGAACTATTGGCAAAATATTATTATATTTGTGCGCATTTCCATTCCACCACATAAGGGGATCCTCATGAAGAGGTAGCCTTTTTTCTTTCTTGTACTCCCGAAGGTGTGACTGTATCTTTAAAAGTAAATTGTCACCATCGTCAGCTGTAGAAGAGTCCTCCTCCTGGTCTTCATTTACACTTAACATCGATTCCAATATTTGCAATGATGCTGATGATTTGGAAGTAGAAGGCTGGACTTCAATGTCTTCAATTGCAATTTGAGTTCGGCTTCTTTTGGGGGAAGGTTCGCAGTCATCATCTTGGATGGAATTGGATTGTCTGGTTCTAATAGTGTTAATCGTCATATTAAGTAATTTAGATTCAACCTGCTCTGCAATGACGCTGGTGAAAAAATGCGATTTGTATCGCGGATCCAAATACGTCGCAATAGTGTATTTGTCGTCTTCGACCAGGTTTCCAAATCTTACACTTGAATTCAATTCATCGCGTAATTTTGTTATAAAATTTATGAATTGTTCTGAAGTATTAGGTTTCGTCTTTTCTTGTTGTAATGTGGTCTTAAGAACTTGAATTAATGGTATGACTGATGAAATACTGATTTGAGAACTACTTAGATTTCTTGTTATTTCTTCAAATGGCTGCATCAATTGCACAAATTTTTGAATATTCATCCAGTCTTCGGGGGATATCATCGCGATTGGATTTGCGCTTAGGTACAAGACAAGCGAATCTTTGAGTTTTGAAAACCTTGCCATCATGTAGAATGTGCTGTTCCATCTGAAATTAAATCAAATCAATTCAATTTTACTTGCTAGAAATATGATCAATAAATAGATGGTCACAGAAAATAAAATGTTAGATATTTCACCCAATGATGGCTTGCAAAAATTTATACAAAATTAAATGTCAAAATATTAGTTCTTTTCAAAATATAAATCCAAATTCAATTACCTAATCTTAAAAATATATTTATTTATAAGTACAATCAAAAAACTCCTATAACTCATAAAAACATTTGCTTATTAGTAATTTAATAGGTATTTATATTTACCTTGTAGGACAATCCTGAATGACAGAAAGAGGAGACTGATTAAGGCGTTCCTTTTGAATTTTTGTAAGCTCTGCCTGTGCGACCAAGGAATGATTGAAATGGGTGGCAATTTTTTTCAATTTAGCAATAAGTTGTAGGAGCCACTCTTGAGATTCAACACCTGCTCGTATGCACAGCTGAATTTGGTGTATTGCGCAACTGATATCCTCAAAGCCTGACAACTGCATTGCTCTAACCATGTTGGATCCACGATCACGAACCATGCAGTGAACTTTTTGGCGATCAATGCCCCATTCTTCAAGAATCGTTTGAAACTTTGTTGATATTATGGTGCCCGTATGACGTTCATCCATGACTTCACATTTCAAAATTATAGTCTTTTTGCGAAAATCTTTTGAGATCCCATGAGCAGTTAAACTAAGCAATGAAACAGCAGAATGAAGTTCCGACCATATGTCGCTTGTAAAAGATAACTTGTCAAATTCTTCAAGTAAATCTTTGGTTTTCTTTGCTAACTTATTGTACAAATTGTCGCACACATAGGAAGAAAAAAAATCACGGCCTCTTATCTTGTACTTTGGAAGAGCAGCTTGCATTACTCTACGAAATCCTGTACCTTCGACAAAATGAAAGGGTAAGTTTTGGAGGGCAATCATTTCAGCAATCGTACGATCCATTTCTTGAGATTTGTGATGCGATGAATCCCAATAATCCTTTACTTGTAGACTTTGTTGTAATGTTAATTGTCTTTTAGCGTTTTCGGCTGGAGTTAACGTAACCTACAATTACAACAACATAAATTGGTTACGATTACTTCACGAAATAAAACACGTATCCATACTAATATTCGACCACTAGGCCACGCACGACCTCACTTACTCAAAGTTGGTAAAGTAAGTAATAAATAAATATTAACTGACCATTTGTTTTTTCGTTTCCGATGAAAGTTTGACAGCATCATTTAACTTCTCAAACTCTGCAAACCGTTCGGCATGAATTGATTTTAGGTGACTCTTTATAGCTGTAGTTGTGCGGCCTTTTCGCGAATACACTTTTTCACAAAGTTTGCATTTGGCACTCGAGTCGTCGATTTCATCAAAATAATTCATAATTGCACTCTTATTGCACTAAATACAACTAGGTATCAAGCAAACAATAACAGAAGAAAAAACAACTGAAAATGTCACTACTCAAAGTCACGGGGCGCGGAGATGCGCATAGTGAACTAAAAACAATAATTAAATAAACGAACGAACTCGTTGTGACACGTTTGTTTACCGCGCGCCCCTCCCTCCCAAAATACGCGGAAGGGATTCGGTAATTATCGGCAGCACGCGCGCCTGGACGCTCGACGCTCGTGTCATTCGTCCACGCGCGGCCCCCGCAACCGCCCGCGCCGTGCCGCCGGCCGTCGCGTCTGCTGCACCGCTCGCTTTCTCCCCGCTTCCGTTCAGAGTTCTGTTATAAAATTTGCGGAACCAGAAGCAGAAACGGAAGTGAAAAAACATGCGGAACTTCTGCAGTTGCGGAAGCGGAAGCAGAGTTCTGTTGCAACACTATAAGACACACAAATGTAGGTGTTCCTTATAATAATGAGTGAATTGATGTGTTTTAACTTGGAGTTTCTTTTGCCGTATAGTAAAGAATATGTCTATGTCAGTTATTTGTGTATTTAAGGAAATGGAAGAGCGGTGTCGCATTACCACGGTCCGGCAACTCGAAGTCCTTCTTGAATTTTTGGAAGGCAATCGAGACCTCGCTCTTGGAAGGGTGAGGTCCAAAGAAGCCCGAGCAGTGTCTGCGCGATTGTGGAGACAATGCGCCGAAGTTCTGAATTCGTTGGGGCCTGCAAGAACGGGAAAAGAATGGGCCAAGGTTTGTACTTTTTAGGCCAAAGTTGCAGGTAACATTGTCAAGATTATAATTATGTTTAAATAAATCATTATGAAAGTTTAGAGTAGATTTGTATGTATTGTTTATTATTTATGAAGTTTAGAAAATGTATAATGTTTCAGGTATGGAACGACCTAAAATGCAGGGTGAGGGCGAAGTTGGTGGGAATTAATGCTAGCCAACAGGCGAATGGTGGTGGGCCCAGCAATGCTCCCGTCTTGTCCCCCCTGGAAGAGAAAATAGCCAACATCATAGGTCGGGATGTTGGCCCCTTGGCTAATGTTAGACACAATCAATTCGCTGTAAGTGATCTTAGTACCCATTTTGTGAATAATTTTTCTATATTGATTTCACATTAAGTACATCTTTCAAAAACGTATGCATGAACGTATGCTCTTAAAGATTTTGCCTCAAGTTCTTTCAAGATTACAAATCCAATTACAATCAATAAATAACCAAAGTAATTTCTCTGGGTCTTACCTTATTCTGTCCATTCATTATTGCAAAGCTTTTATTTATTTGCAACATAATACAGGGTGATGGTAATGATGCGGTTGAGGAAGTGGTAGAGGAGGTAATGGAGGAACCGGCATTAATAGTAAATATACATCAAAATTCACAGCCAGAAATGTAAGTTTCACAATGACACTTGCAGTCTTGTAACTTGTTATTTTTATTACTTACCTATAACAAAGAGGGACTACCCCGGCAAACCTAAGACTCAGAGAAAAGGGCTTGTAGTTATGTCAAAAATGAAAACCATAATATTGCACTATTTGACAGGTATTTAATTTCTTTTACAGTATAAATGTTCCTTATGAGGAAAGTCAAAATCAATCTTCCCCTGCACCTAGTGTGTCTGGTCAGGCGCCTTCACCCCAGGCTCAGAGTGAAACCAGATCAGGTACATAATAATTAATAATGGTTTTTTAAATAAGTTTAAAACACAAAAAGTAAAACTATAATATTATCTAACAGACAGAGTCAGAAGGGCGAGAGAGTGTCGTCGTGCAGAGCGTGTGGCACGTCAACCCGCAGCCAGAGCAACAGACACTCAAGCAACACACGCAACTTGTAAGTTTGGGTCTTTTAATTTATTACTTATAAAATAAATTTTAAACAATAATACTGCAATACCTAATTGGGTAATAGTAATACTGCAATGCCTGCTAAGCCCGGAGATTATCATCACCTAAAGTAGGTGAGAATACATAGAATACAAGGGAGAATACATATTTACTTTACAAATCGTTTCAGCTAGCAGATATGCTCTAGAATTCTTCTAGAAGAATCTCTGGTGCTCAAGATAGAGGAGATGAGGGCACAGGCTGCCCTCAATAATTCTCAAGCAATGGCCAACTTCTCTGAATCGTTCAGGCTGATTGCAGAGAGTATAGATAGGATGACTTGGCAGGTAATTATTACCATATACTTACTATACATTGTTAAAATGTAAATGGATAATTTCAATATGTTATGTTATGTATGTACAATTCAAATAAAATTAAAGATAGGTATGAATGAGCAATACCAAAAGCCAGAGATTCAAACAGATCATAGAGCACTTAATGATCACCCCCTGTAATTTACCTGTGTATTAAAAAAATTAATAGTCACATGCATTTATCCCTGAAGGGGTATGCAGAGGCACTAATACTTCCGAATGTCATACGTCACTGGGGATACTGGCATTCGGAGTGCCCACTTTTTGCTGTGTCAGTTTAACATGATAGGGGGCAAGCCTATCGCCGCACTGAGGACATACATGCCGGAGAATTCTGCAGGTTTTCCTCACGATGTTTTCCTTCACAATAACTAGTGGTATTGTTACTATAATTTCACAAATGTACATAACTTACAAATAAAACTCATAGGTACATGCGCGGAATCGAACCAGAACCTCTCGAATGAGAAACCACAGGCCTAACCACTGGACTATCACTGCTTAGTAGTTTTTTGACTTTATTTTTTTTTGTTTCAGTATTCTTCGCGGAATCGGGAACAAGATCCCCGGTCTTAAACTTAATTATGATAAGAGAGTCAAAATAAAAAATAATGCAATATAGAAATAACTAGATTTTAATTTTCTAAACGTCTATTGCCCCACAAGAGTTGTATTAGGGCGTGTCGGCGCGCACGGCCCATTTCCAACTCGCTGAGAAAACGCGCGCCGCGTTCATGAGGCGCCACGCCGCCGCCCGCCCCCTGCGTCAGCCTGCGCTCGCGATCCGCTTCCGCCGCTGTCAGTGGTTCATAAGGGACGTGGGCTCTGTGTGCTATATTATGTAGCACACAGCACGCGTTCGTAATTCGTGCCGCAACCTCTGGCGAGTAGTGCAGCTTCCTATCCACCAGTAGGCACCTGTAGCAATAAATAATGTCCATAAGTATTTTTTCTTATAAGTAAAATGTGATAATATAAAATGGTGCTCACAGCCCCAAAATCAAGAGTAATCTACATACGCATATAATATGAACTCACACATTAGTAATCTACATACACAAAAATAATTGTGATCTCTGTTGCATACACACCTAAAACGAGCTTTCAAAACTCCTATACAGCGCTCAACTACACTCCTGGCAGATAAATGCAGATCCTGATAATACTCCTCAGGAGTGCCTGGAGCTGGGTTTGTCTCAGGTATCATTAAAGTGGCTCTCAAAGGGTAGCCTGAGTCACCTGCAATATAGAAGATGATTATTAAAACCCCTCTTTCATAAAAGTAAATTCACACCACTCCATTAATTACTATGATAAATAAAAAAATAATGTTTTAAAATACTAGAAAATCATATTTTTTGCGAAACTGAAAATTATAGGCTCATGAAAGTAGCATGGATAATAATAAACATACTTACCTAGAACATACACATCTTCTCCAAAAATTGTGTGAAGTCTCTCCAAATAGGCGTTCAGAGGGTGATTTGCCCATATAACACTATCATGTGTAGAGCCAGGATAACTTGCATCCACACATAATATGTTTAAATTTGAATCACAAATCCGCAAAAGACAAAAATATTAATTTATGTGGGTAATAATAATAAAGCTATTATAATAAAATTAAGTCATCTTTCTCGTGGAGTTAACTTTGGTTTTAAATAGCTCTTCCTTAACCTATGGTTTTCAATATTTTTTATAGGTGTCTTTTTAAAATGAGTAAAACTAGAGATTGTTTACTCAATTATTAAAAATATTATGTACACCTATAGTAGTAAGGTAAAATCACTTACTATTAATACATTTAGAGAATGGTACCCTTTTATATTAAAAAATCTCTCTTCGTGTTTGTGGGGGCACACAATTGCAATATGAGTCCCATAAATACAAGCCAGCAGTCCTGGCATTTTGTAAATTCTGTAAAACCTAAAAAAATAAAGGAATTATTTTAGGTTAGATTGAAACTGTTTAATAATAAAGAAGTATTTATTTTATATGCATCCCTAATAATTATTAAGTACCTAAATGCATTATGTGATTAAATTATGTATTGGTGCTCATTTCAATTTGATAATTTTTACTACCCCTATCCAATATTATGAATGAATGCGTATATTTTCTAAATTAACAACAAAGTATAAAGTACTTTGTTGTTAATTTTGAAAATAGTGCAGGTTGATAGGTTCATGATTTAGCAATGAAATGAATGGTAGACTTACTGTCTTTTTACTAGCTCCCTTTCACACTGTTGAAAGGGAAATGCAATATATTTATTCATAATTGCCGGTTTGTTCAAAGCCATCGTCACTTGGTGTATGGCTTTTGATACACTGGCTTGTGACACACAGTGTCTTCGGCTATCTCCTACAATAGTCTGGTAGGATCCAGTGGCATAGAATGCCAATGCAACCAATACCTGAAACAAATCAATTTTAATTGCATTTCAAAGGTTACAATTGATATGATACAATGATTCATAATTTCTTATTGATGTTGATGAAGTACAAGATTTACTAGGAGTTCCACTTTAATCATCAACCATAAAGTGTTCTTTCTTACCTTTGTTTCGATGTCCAATGCATCAGAACGTAAGGTAGGTGGCATATGAGGAGTTAATTCGGTGATCAACTCACGAGTTAATGCCTTCGACAGTCTGTATCGTTTTACAAACTGCCGATCGGTCAAACTGAATGCTCTACTTTGAATTCGAGCATTTAAATTTTTTCGTTTGGCTTGGGCCCGAGCGTCGGCTACGTCAAACTCGTTTGCTCTATCGAGGTAGTCCAAGTATGCGAAATACATCTTCTTTACTGTAAACCACTAAATAATAGTCATAAACTTTGCACAACGTAGTAAATTATGTTCTTTCTGCACTTCAGTCACTTCAGCGGCTCAGAAAAAGTAGCGTCTTATTAACTTTTTTAAAACCGACAGCGGTTGCGTTCCAGTTACGTTCGAACTTCGTTTCAACCACCTGTCAAATCATTAGCGCAATACGAAACATTGAAAAAGTTGCGCTTTGGTTGTGGTTCAGTTGCGATTCGCCTGACATATTTTAGCGCGATTGGCCCCCTGGTAAGCATGTTTTTTTTTTTTAATGAAAACCTTAATTATATTTTCAGATACTCACTTGGAACTTGCACCAAACCCTCAGACTGTAAACACTGACAGCAAAGGCAATGTTTTAGGAGATTGCTATAAATTGATTAAAACTTGTAATAATCAGCATTTACCAACAATAACACTTAAATGTTATCTCTCATATCAGCTACTTTGCCTTCAGTGGCTGACCATGTAGTACCTGCTGAAAGTGAACCAACCCTAATTCAAAATGTCACAGGTAAGGGCCACAGATGAAACAGCTTACGTGTTTATGGTCTTAACTCATTATGCTTTAAACATGCAGTGTGGCCTAATTTGAAATTTTCTTAACTTTTCAGGCTCAATTTGCAAAACACCTAGGCGCATAAATCGCATAATGAAACGAAAAATCATCCAGGATTTGAAGGCTTTATAATAAATCAGGTAAGTAATATTTTTGCTTATAAGCAAAATATATTCTTTTTTGCTGGTGTTCCTACTACCACTCGCTAACGAAAAAAAGGAAACCTTTTTATCTATATTCTTTTTGTTGCACTAACCCGTGCTGAGGACAATTTTTAAAAACCTACTTAAAGGCTAAAAATTCCACCCATGCCGGGACTTGAGCCTGCGACCTCTGGATAACCGTGCCAACGCTCTCCCAACTAGTACTAGCTTTGCCCATTACCTCAGTTGAGAGAGCGCTGGCACGGTTAGCCAGAGGTCGCGGTTTCAAGTCCCGGCATGGGTGGAATTTTTAGCCTCTAAGTAGGTTTTTAAAAATATTTTTGCTTTCAACTTATTGACAGCTGGCGCAAAATTTCACAAAGTAGTCTCAATTATTTCAGTACTCTTTAATGTGTTATTTCTATCCATTAATTTTTTTAAGCGGAATCTCACTATCCTACTGACAACCAAGCAGTGGTTGTTCTTTTCATTTCTGGAGTGCTTACCGCCAAAGCGATGTCGCGACCGCGGGATTCAGTGAGGTTTTTACAGTCCAAAGTAATGCGGGTACATTGAAAGTTAAGGGCTCGCCAATGAGACAAACTTTGAATTTTTTTGACAATTATATTCTTGTTGTTGCACTAACCCGTGCTGAGGACAATTTTAAAAACCTATTTAGAGGCTAAAAATTCCACCCATGCCGAGACTTGAACCCGCGACCTCTGGCTCACCGTACCAGCGCTCTCCCAACTGAGCTGATGGGCAAGTGCAAGCATCAATGGTTTCTAAAATTGTCCTATTAATATGCCTACGACGTCTGTCTGTCTGACTGACCTACGCAGGTTAACTAAGACATTTGTATTAATTTTATGCTGTAGTTTACAGAATGCTAGTTCTAGAACATATTTTTTGCTATGTGTAACAAAAGTAAATGTAGACTGAAAAGTCATCAAGGTGTCAATTTTGTCGTTTTCTTTGAATGCCAATCAATAACTTCTTAAGTACATCACTTATCTTTTCTTATTATATGAATGCAAAACTTTTTGGACTTTATTTGAGAATACTTCTGTCTTTTTAACGATGTATCCTGCCGGATAGGAAACCAGTCAGCGAAACACTGCAAAACACGGCAAAAGCGATATCCTTCTTTGATGACGTGTTCGATAGCGTGAATGGAGCAGGAGGTGCGAAGGAGAGCCGAGGAAAAAATCTCCGACAGGTTGTCAAAGAAACCACGGAGCACCACAAATTTTGGCCAAATGCCATAAAAGTATACAGGAAATTAAATTCATCACCAAGGACATAAAGAACAAAATTGTGCAGACTTTAAAAAAATGGGTTGTTACTCTGAAAAGCTATCAGTGAATGTGGCGAGAATTAAAGGCCCAAAATATAAAGATAAGAGAACTTAGATACTTTAATTCAGACCCGATTGAAATTTTTTTCGGCCAAGTAAGAGCTTACATCTACATAAGTAAGGAGCCACGCTCATACACATTTGAGAGCACATTTTAATCTCTGCTAATAACAAGATTCATTAACTTTCACTCGAAAAACTTTAATTGGGAAGATGACACAGGCAGTGAGCTCTTGCCAATTCAGTCCCTGTTTGAACCGAATCTAAACAGTGCACCAAAAGGTGGCTGCTTCTTCCGTATTTTTTTTAGAAAAAATGGCTATGTATTTAAAGTGTTAGTTATGTTGTGCAATGAAGTAAGTTGGTTTCATAGTAGGTATGTTATCATAGTTAATTGAAAAACAATTGAACTAGTGAAACATTCCAGTATTGCAGTTCAATCAAAGAAAATCATTGAGATGTTAAATGAACTAGTGAGAGTAGAGGGAGCACGCGCCTCGAGGGCTTTCTATGACTAGTCTCTAGGAGAACAAACGTGCCTCGATACTTTTTAATTTTAAAATATGTTTTTTACAGATACTTTACAAATCAAGCAAAGTACAGAAATCATCCCACTCTAAAGTCCGTAACAGTCGATTTATTAAATTTAAACACAGAATTTGATCTCCTTAGGGAAAACAAAGAAGCGGCGGAAAAAGGCCTGAGAGAAAATAAAATTATTGAAAGAGAAGCAATAAAAAAATACAATGTCGAATCTGATGGCGACGATATTATAAAAATGGCGACGTAGAAAAGTACAACATTACAAACAGAACTTGACCCTCAAGATGATGACTGCGTTGCTTTAAAATTTTCAAGCTTAAATGAAATACTAGCGCAAAATACTGCCTTGAATACAGAAAATAAAAATCTGAAAGACATCATTCAAATGGTCTTATTTGGAATTACTCCACCAAGAAAACCCTGGATATAAGGGAATCAGAATGATACCAAAACTAACAGAAAATCATGTTAGACCTGAAAATAACAAGATGAAGGTGAAATATGCGACCCAAATTTTCAGCCGAACTGTAGCTTCCAACATGGGATACCTGGCAGGTAAGTAAAAAAAATTGGACTGGTATGTCTACTAGCGGACACCCGGGACTTGGTCCTGTGAATTGTTGCATCTTCTTCAACTTTCAGGTTTTGAATATTAATAGCATTTTGTAGAATTAACCATTGTTGTTTGTCTTGCAAGGCTAATTTAATAAATATACACCCTCACGTCATCCCCGAAGGGGTAGGCAAAGGCTCCATCTACTGGAGATTGGCCCACGTTTAGCCAGATGTATCGGTCCTAACGTGACAAGTGGCAAGTTTGTCGCCGTTATCCGGGCACAAATGTTATAGCAGTCAGTATAGAGTAGCTAATTTAATACATAGGTAGGTACTACTTTTTTGTTTTTCAGACAAGAAAATACTGCCGGAGGAAAGCAGAGACACTGCGGATTTTTTATTATTAATGGATAACCTATTCGACGCCGTAAATGGCAGTTATAAAAAAAAAAACGTAACGCGAAGCCACTCCTTGGGCCTGCAAATCCCACATCTGCCCTTGTTAAAACATGGGCAGAGGTAAAACAAATTTTAATATTTAATACTTACGATGAAATTTGTAACTCCTTCTGGAAAAGAAGAAAAAGTACCCTCCCTCCATAGTTAACTGGGTGTTCACACTGAATGGACTGGATTTGCTTCTAAAGCGCCTAAGAGAAAAATATGGCATTACGTCCATATGGCTGCGGCACCTAAACCAAAACCCATTAGAACATTTTCTTTGGGTCAATCAGGAAGCATGGGTGCCGCATCAATAATCCCAGTTATGACCAATTTGAAGGTGCCTTCACAACATTGTTAATTAACAGTTTGAACAGTGTGAACACCTGGGGGAAAAATTGTGAGGGCGACTTCTGCGAGGCCTTGTACGCACTCGTGATCGACATCCCCGAGCCACCTTTGACCTGCTCTATTGATTATGAAGCTCTAATAAATATATGACTACCCTCCCAGGATACCGAAAGGGACCCTAGAATATTGGGTCCTCTACAATACGTTTCAGGTTTTTTTGTAAAAAAGACGAAAGATAACATTTTCAGAGATTGCAATCAATGCAAAAAAGACTTTATGAGCGAAGATGAAATCGAATATGATACCGCGAGTATACAGGCCAAAGGTGGCTTTGTACTCCCAGCTCCGAATTGATAAAGTTGATTTCAGACCTACAACATATAATCAATCAAATTTTGAAAGATAATTTGGAGAAAAATTTTATTTCTGAGATGATTATTACTTCGATATTTACTGTCATTGATTTTAAATTTATTAAATGTAGGATTCAAAAGAAAAAAGCTGTTAATTATTTAATCAAATTAGTAGTACGATTTATGATTTTTCATTATGTTAAAACTATTAATAAAATACTGACGATGATTATGATGTAAATCAAGTCAAGGCCAACTAAAAAAATAAAGAAATTGGTTTTTGTTACATATTTCTGTACTTTTATTTCACGTAATATAAAGAAAAGTAGCAATAATTTAATTTTCAAGAGCAGTAACATACTCAATCCACAGATTAACCAGGGTTCCTATAACTATCGTTGGTGTGTTCTGTGGCAAATTTGTTCCTACTTTCGATAACAGGGGCGCTCTAGTTGCGTATTGCCACTTTTAAGGCCGAAGATTAGTCTCTATTTCAGTATAAAAAAGATACTCTATGGGTGTCACGTAGTGATAACAGCTTCATCCGAAGATGAAGTTCACTTTTGTATTGGAAAGGGACAGGGCTATCTCTTTCCTGGACGTGAAGATCACGGCAAAACCAGACGGTTCCTTGGGGCACATTGTTTACCGAAAACCGACACACTCCGATCGGTACTTACATGCCTCTTCACACCGCCATCCACGTCACCTGCAGTCGGTGATATCATCTCTGACGAACAGAGAGTTACATCATGTTCAGGAAGTTCTTATTGAGAATGGCTACAAGGTGAAATCAGGCAGAAGCAGGAGCCGAAAAGGGAAAGATATCCGAAAGTGTGTAGTCAGCCCGCTTTTCTACCTTATGTACGTGGAGTTACGGACAAAACTGGAACAGTACTTTGTAAATACTCCATGAAGACTGTATATGTTGTCACGTTGTGTATTATAGTCTACTTAACTGTACATAAAATACTAAATTATAGGTAATATTATAGTATAATGCAAACTTTAGGCTAATAAATAGAATAATATAAATCCATAAGAACCTTCGGACCCGGTACTAGTGACGTACAACATTTTATAAGACTTGATTTGCTGTCCCAGATTTACAATGTCACATAAAATAAATTTTCTGTACTTACAAAAAACTGAACTTGAATATGAGGTTGCTATTCGGGGTGAAACACCAGCGGACACAGTCCTTGAACTTCGTAAGCAAATTGTGCAACAGAGTAAATCACTGGCTTCCGAAGATATACTGGAATCTCATCTAGAACCTAACGAGGACTTAAAAGGTGCTCGTGAGTCCTTGATTAAAGCTCAAACAAATATTCAACTCTTACAAACCACGTATGAGAAAAACCTCTGTCTTCGAATTGAAAATCTATTGAACCACATCCACCATAGATTGGCG
This sequence comes from Yponomeuta evonymella, assembly GCA_963969515.1. Taxonomy (NCBI): domain Eukaryota; kingdom Metazoa; phylum Arthropoda; class Insecta; order Lepidoptera; family Yponomeutidae; genus Yponomeuta; species Yponomeuta evonymella. Next base: position 17,715,047 of record OZ018358.1, on the reverse strand, counting down.
CGTATCAGCCCAACATCAGCCGCAGACTTCAAATTACTTCATGATTTAAAGACACTTATGAAAACTATGACTACAGAACTACTAGCTTGGGCCCCACAAAAAGAACAAACACCTACAGAACTAAAAACTACCTATTACTGCAGACGATTGGTACCTTAATATTTACAGAGGTAGCCAAAGTAACCCCACAAGTTTCCCGAACTATCGGGTTGAAGGTAACGTACTTTATCGTTATATGAAAAGCAAAAACATACTTACCACAGAGTTCTGCTGGAAAGAAGTTGTCCCACAAGAACTCCGAGGTGACATTATTAAAAACAATCATGCCGAGCCAACCGCGGCCCATTTCGGTATTTTTAAAACGTACAAAAGGTTATCGCTCCGATATTTTTGGCCTGGGATGCATGGTGACGTGGTCAAATATATTTCTAACTGCGAGATTTGCCTAGCTTACAAGCAACCTACACATGGGACTTTAGGAAAAATGGGGAGACCAAAAGATTGCTCACGCCCTTTTCAGTCTCTATCCATTGACTTCGTGGGTCCATTACCTAGCAGCAGAAAACAGAATAGCTATATTCTAGTTTTAACATGTTGTTTTTCTAAGTATTGCCTGCTATTTCCTTTACGACATGCTAATGCTACTGCTGTCTGTAAAGTTCTCGAAGATAACGTATTTCTAGTGCACGGCGTTCCACAGACACTTCTGATGGATAACGGTTCCCAATTCATTAGTCGCGAGTTAAATACATTACTGACAAAATACAAGGTCCCTAACATACAATTCACACCAAAATATACACCACAAGTAAACACGGTTGAAAGATATAATAAAACCATCATCACAGCAATTTCTACATTTGTTGATGACGATCATAGAACCTGGGATATCAACTTACCAAAAATACAGTTCGCTATTAATAACTCGGTCAATGAGGTAACTGGATATACTCCGTCATTTTTAGTACATGGACGTGAATTAGTCACGTGTGGCTCACACTACACTGACAATGACATTCCTAACGAACTAGTTTTCATCTCTCGCGATATCTATGCAGAAAATTTGGGTTACCTAGCAGGAATTTTTAACAATGTGCAAGCTGCCCTGTGGCACAGTCATCAAAAATCTACCCAAAGATATAATCTCCGAAGAAAACATGCCGAATTTAATGTAGGTGACATAGTATGGAAAAAATGTTTTTTTCAAAGTGATAAGGGTACCTACTTTGCAAAAAAGTTAGCCCCGAAATTTGAAAAATGTCGCGTTAAAGCCAAAAGATCAGCTCTAGTATATATATTAGAAGATATGGCTGGGCGTGATCTGGGAGCTTGGCATATTAAGGATTTAAAGTTAAAATGATTAAGTTAGATTCATATTTTATTAGAAATATATTCTAATGGCTTATAATAGATATGATAATTTTAAATATTATTAAAAATACAGTGGCGTCTTTTGTTTGTTTGCCAATGACGCTAACAATAAGTATTCTCTTTTTTATTTTTGTAAATAGTGGATAAGAATTAAGAATACTCATTCATAAAGTCTCAGTATCGAATTTTACCTAGGTAAAATTCTTGTCTAGGAGGGGGGATACTGTCACGTTGTGTATTACAGTCTACTTAACTGTACATAAAATACTAAATTATAGGTAATATTATAGTATAATGCAAACTTTAGGCTAATAAACAGAATAATATAAATCCATAAGAACCTTCGGACCCGGTACGCCCGCAACTTTTCTAGAAGCCTGAGAACCGGTTCAGGACCGGAATGCACACTCAGACCGGGTGGCCCGTCGGCCACGATACCAGTGCTGTGCTAAGCGGCGTCACGACTACTACACTATATTCTACGGATTCGTGAATTATTGTGCTTCACTGGCCCGCAACTATCTTCTGATATTCTTATAAGTGTGAAAGTTATTAAACCCCATGTTTGGGTAAGTAGTATACTGTATTTTTATAGCTTAATGCTTGCATTCTTCCAGGGAGCCGATGCATGACTGTTTCGTTGTAAATGAAAGATTCGATTGTGGACTGTAGTTTTAATGAATAAACTGTTATTAACAATGTGATAAAGGAAAGGGCAAAATTGCGTGTTGTCTCGACGTTGCAAGTAAGAAAGTGAACCCCGCTGCTCGGTGTCCGCGGGGGAGGTGAAGAGGGGCGCCAACAGTGGACCGTTTCGATGCTGCGCTAACAATGACATTGTCATAACATTTTTCTCAAGTAGGTGACGGTAGTAAGCAACGCTGTTATAATATTATGTTCCTCGCATTAGATACTACTATTTTAAGAGCTAATTAAGAAATAAAAATAAAGTACATTGTAGAATCCACTTAATTAGTTAGTCCTATCGTTAGCAAGTTTGTTGAATCTATTAGAATGAAAGCCTTTCTGCCTTTTCACCAAAACCTTGACTGCTTCATCTTTGATCACTAATTAGTTCACAAAATAGTTACTTTCATATGCACTTTCACTCTGCCTCGCTTTTGTAAGATATATATGTGGCAGTCAAGGTGTGGCAATGGGACATTACTTTAAATGCCCACCTTGACAAATTCCAGGGTGTTACGTTACGGCTACGACCTACGTACCTACCTACTGTTGCGAGCTCGCCTGCTTCTTGCCGAGTACTCGTCGCTGCATCTTCGCCTGCCTTCTACGAGGCTGCACGAGACAGCCACCGCTGTCACTTAAGGGGCTGCTTCTTTTCGTACGGTGCTTCAGAACTCAGGGGAGTGTTGTGCGGTACCCCTTTTTCTATAATAACTCAGTGCAACTCGAATTGACCTTAGAGACAAAGAACCTCGCCCCGAGACTGTTTTTTATGTAAAGGTAGTCTTAAAACATAATTTAATGTTAGACTTAGAAACTCAAAACTATGTCTTAGAAATTTAGTTTTTTTGTTTGTTTCATAAAATAGTTTATTTTCGTTAAATTAGCACCTAGCTAGCATAAGAAGCTATACTATAGTTAATTTAATTATAAGTGGTAAGACTTAGAAACTCATTACGTTTTATTTTTCCTCCCGGGCTAAAAACGTAACAATGTGGCATGCACTAAGTTATCCAGCCAGCTGAGGATACCGAAGGATATACCATTTCAGTCTGCGGGAGTCTACAAGATTGACTATAGTTATTGAAGCTCCTACAATGGCCAAACGAAGCGTTCTATCGCGGAAAGGGTCAAAAAGTCCACAATAGCTGAACACCTGTTGGAGGCCGAAACGAACCACTGAATCGAGCTACACCAACCGAAAATTCTCTCAACCAATCGAAATTACTATTGAAGGATCGTTCGGGAAGCAATTGAAATTAAATAACATAATAATTTCAACAGAGAGGATGGTTTCAAGCTTCTAATCACGTGGAATCCCGTGTTAAGCAAATACAAATCTCGCGCCTTACGGACCTGTCCGCGGACGTAGTGAGTGTTGAATGTCGGCCCGCTGCGGAAAACTAAGAGTTACGAGGGTAGAATACCTACTCTCACTACAATAATTGACCGTACTCGCTACCTCAGTCTACCCGTGACCACGGCAGCTGCAACGTTGCCGAAACGGCGGGATTCAAAGATAATTAAATTTTACCTAATAGATAATCCCGGCTAGACCCGTTTAATATATTACTATCCTTAAAGATGTAGCCCAAAGGTACATGAAGGAAGAAAGCAGTTAAGGAGATACATAAAAACTACCTACAATACAATACCGATGTATTGAAAACTCTAAATGATGGTGGGCAATTTATGGTAGATTCATAATTCCAAGACGTCGCTCACTCATCACTCCAGTGTTGGACAAATAATTTGAATAATTTGTGTATCCTTTCAATGACCGATCTCGGGACGAATACCTTGTTGTTTTTGTCACTTGTTGAAGGTAATATACTGCACATACTATTTCATTGCCTCCCTTGTAGGTCACTTCACTCCATTAGTACAAATATACGTCAGCTTAGCCATGACATTTACATCTACTAGTTGTCTGTAAATGTTTTTTCTGAAACATTTTTATAATAAAGGAGCTTATCAGACCCTAAATCCGATTTCCAATTTTCGCCAAAATGTTTTGACAATAATTTGTTAACATCAGCAAGTTTTAAAGCAGATACGCTTGTTTGAATTGGTGGCACTTCTCTGACGCCAAACATTGCAGTTGAATGAACACCTCATTTCATAACGCTTTTAGCAACTCCGGAGTCACTTTTATAATGCACTTCTCCCCTAAGAAGAAACCGCCCAGGCTTGTTCTTGACTCGAGTCACATAGTACCTCTTGCACTCTGCAAATTTGAAATGGAATTTGCCAGGGGGTGTAATAGTTTCACTCGCATGGGTTTTCCAATCTTTTACCATACAATCTTCGCCCAATTTGCAAACCATTCCAAAAAGATCATACACTTCTCTGTATTCGATTGGATCTATAATCACTTGTTTGTTTTTGATCACTTTTTCGATATGTCCGAAAACACGATCAGCCGGCATGAATGAGTGTCCAGACACAGGAAAAATTAGTTCGACGCTCGTGACATTCGTGGGGGCACAATTTGTTAACCAGTAACCAACCATAGCAATTCTTATTTTGTGAGCCGCATCCGTCTGCCATCATGCGCACCTTCTTTTTGCCAGACAAATCAGTCTTCGAAAGCAAATCTGATGCAATCTCATTCGATGACTTAGCATAGTACATCCTCACTTCACGTATATATGCGGATATTTTCCTTCGGAAATTGGTTTGTACTTGTGCTGATCACAATAGTGAAATTATTAATATACATATAGTTGCCTTGAAGCAATCTGGTCGGGACTTTTCGGTAATACTTGTTTTTTTTGGCAGTCCAATGATATTGAAAACTTTTGTTCATCATGTTCTCGCAGAAATTTATAAAAACATTGGGCTTTTAATTTGTGGATACGTAATAAAGCCATCAATTTCTGCAATTTTTTTATTTTATTTGTTAGTTCCATACATTTGGAGCAAACGCCTGCTCTTGGTGTTTTGAATCCAATGTTATACTTTGTATTGAAAATGTTTCTAAAGAAACATTCACGAACTTTGTGTTCTTCATTCTCTTGCTTAGCATGATACATTCTCCACATTTTACGAATGTTTATTTTATTTTATTTATTTTTTTATTTTTTATTTTTATTTATTGAAAGAAAACAAACAATTGTACAATATGGTTAAATACATAGAATAATTACATTTACACTATGTAATTGCACAACCAGCAGCGTTTTCTATAGACTAAATCAAAGACATAAAAGAGAAAAGCTCATAGCTATATCGATTTCTAAGAGGTAATTTCTACAACTGTGTAAAGTTTCACAATAATACTTCAACATATGTAGGTATGTACAATAAAGTGTTAACCATCTATCTATTAGCAAGAGTCAACTCAAGACTTCGCTTGGAAGACAAGTAGTACTGATTGAAATTGAAATAGGAGTCACTCGCCAGGAGGTGGGCGCGCATTCCGATCGAGTCTCAAGTTAACTCCCGCCAGCTGTAATAATGGAACAACAAAAAGAAAAAAAAAAACACACATTAATTTGTTCTGTGCATGTGCCTATCAATGTGCCAAAGCCCAACCAACGAACAAAAAATCGAAATAAAATTGACGTAAAATTGACGTAAAAATTTAAAATTAGAAAATTTCAAATTTTAAAGAAAACTTTAAATTCCAAATTTCAAATTTTAAATCTTAAATTACCCACGTTGAATTTAAACCAAGTTGGGAAGTGTACTAATAACAGACTTTCTAAATAATCCTGGAGAAAGACAAAATAGATCAATATGGTGTAGATGTTCGTTATACGTGCGCATTAACCTGTGAATCGGCGCGCGCTCGCCAGCGTTAGTCCTACATCGCTTAGCCATAAACAAGCGATGGGTGTACCCATCACGGATGCGCTGGGATCCACTGGGTACACGGTAGGATATTTGGTCACTTAAAGAGTTCGTGTCAAACTTATTGTGACATATATTGTAAAGAAGCACGGAGTCCAGAAGTGTCCTTCTGGCCTTCAAAGACAAAATTGAAAATTTATTTAGTAATTTGGCATATGACAAACGAGAATGGCAGCATTTGTAGTTAACTACACGTAGGTACTTACGCTGTACTGATTCCAATTGGTCACTGTATTTATTGTAATGGGGATTCCATATTGCTGTTGCATATTCAAGTTGAGACCTAACTAGGGAGGTGTATAGATATATATATGTTGCAGGGCGTTTAAAATTATTGCATGTACGCATTACGAAGCCATATAGTTGGTAAGCTTTATTAGTAATATGATCTATATGTGCATCAAATTGTAGTTTGTCATCCAACAGATCAGATGATACATATTTTCTTTCTGCAGTAGCTAAATTTCTCGAAACCCTATCACCGCCTCGATTTTCTTGTGGCATGGTCCCACTTAATAATATTTTTTTGATATATTACGGAGTCTATGAATACTGAAAGGTGTTTTTATTTTATTTGCTTTAACGAACTGACGTACGAGCTCTATAATTTCTTGCCGACTGAGACCAAAGCCTCATGTCTTTGAAGCAAACAAGATGTCTTTATAGACATTGCCAGATCGTTTTCGACATTTTCGGGAAGGGCAGTTTTGCGTCCTTTAGATTTCTTGATGGCACCTCGTGTACCCTCCACCCGACAGTACAATGTTTTAAACGGAATTCCATATATAACGGAAGCCTTGTGTACTGTTAGCGTTTTTGCCTGTATTTCATGAAGAGCTCTTTGTAATTTTTCTTCGGAATATTTGGGTTCAACGCCTTTCTTTTTAACATAGTTTCGCACCATCTGGAACAAATAAGAATAAATGTGATATAATGTAATAACGGTTCTGAGATAATAACCAGTAGCAATAATTTGGAAATACATGCTTAGTTAAATTGTTTAGACTCAAAATAATCACCCTAAAACTATACTAAAAGCAAAATACTCAAAACCTTACATTTGGCCCGAAGATGAAAAACGGTTTGAAAATTAGGTTATTAATTTGTGTAACACGCGGTACTGACGTCTCTCAGGAAATGAAATGTCACTCACTCGTCCGTCGATAAAATGTGATAATTATGTCATAACAAGATTACTTCGAACCACATGTTGTGGCTCTTATACAAAACAGAAAATGACTCTAAAACTAGGCTAAAGATTATAGCCAAGAAAAGATAATCCTACAGTATTCCTCTTTTGTCGCTGGTTGGGAACCTTGTCGTTTCTTCAATGGAAATGATGAAATAGATGCAGCAAACGTGTATTTTAATTTACAATAATTTTTGAGACGATGAGTAGGCAAACGTTCTCTTCAAGCCACGCAAAGAAATTGTATGTAACGTTTTTTTTTTCTTTCTTGTCTATGATGCGCACACTCACGCCGCAGGCGCGCGCTCTTGCTTGCCAGTTCGGCCCGTCGAACGTAGATGGCTCTGGACATGCCGGCCACCTTGGAAGTAACGCCTTCCAACTGAAGATTCAGCGATGTCATTCGGATTTGCAGACAGTCTTCCCTGCTTGGTCCATCGCTGGCTGCACAGGAAGCGGACAGATTTTGGAGCAGGCTCGCTGGATGATGCCTTTCGCAGTACGGATTTCAGCGACACGCGTTACTCCATCCTTGCCAGGGATTGTTCTTGTAATTCTGCCCATCATCCATTTGAGTGGTGGAAGATTGTCATCCTTTATGACAACTAGGTTGTCCGTAACGATTTCGTCTGTGTTCACTGTCCATTTCGTTCTCCTCTGTAGCTCAGACACGTATTCTTTCGCCCAACGGTCCCAGAAGTGCTGCCGTATTTGTTCCACTCGATCGTAACGCCCCAGGCGTGTGGATACAGTTGTGGTCAGATCTTCACAGGCTGGCGCAGTCATCGGTCGGCCGATCAGGAAATGTGCAGGAGTGAGAGGCATGTAATCCGAAGGATCTGAGGACAGAGGTGAGAGGGGGCGGGAATTCAGGACGGCTTCTATTTGCGTCAATACCGTGCTGAACTCCTCATATGTTAATTTAGCATTCCCCATAACACGTCGCAGGTGATACTTGCAGGACTTGACTCCCGCCTCCCACAGACCGCCAAAATGAGGAGCATACGGAGGTATAAAATGAACTTTAATACTATTGTTGCTAGCAAAATCTATTATGTCTTTGGAGTTATTGAATACAGCCGAAATTTCTTTTTCAGCGCCTACAAAGTTTTTCCCATTGTCAGAGAAAATTTGAAATGGCTTGCCGCGCCGTGATATGAAACGCTTTAGAGCTAACAGATAGTCTTGTGTTGATAATCCGCCTACCAACTCCAAATGTATAGCTCTAGTAGTGAAGCACACAAACAAACAAATGTAACACTTGATGAGTTGTGCTCCCCTGCCTTTGCGGCCCAACATGAGCATGGGCCCAGCATAGTCAACTCCGCACTGCATGAAAGGAAAGCTGGGTTCAATTCTTTCTGTGGGTAAATTTCCCATGATTGGCGTCACCGTTTTTCCCTTCATGCGCGTGCATTTAACGCAATTATGAACTACTTGCCTGGCCAGATTCCGAGCCCCGAGCACCCACCACACATCACGCGTAGTAGAAACAAGCAGTTGAGGACCCGCATGTAATAATCGGTTATGTTCGTAGGTAAACAAAAGCTTTGCAAACCGGTGTTTACCAGACAATAACATTGGATGTTTTTTGTCGTAAGAAAAACTTGTGGAGTTATCCAACCGGCCACCAACACGTATAATATCCTCTTGGTCTATGAAAACACACAATCCTGACACTTTATTCACAGATTTACCTCCTTTCACTTTTACAAGTTTGCCCTTTAGGTTATTATATTCTTCACCAAACGATTCTTGTTGAACAAAACGCGTCAACATTGTAAGTGAAGATTGTAACTCAGCTACAGATAACGGACCGGTTTTTCGATCATCAGCCTGGCGAGCATTATGTATAAATCGCAACAAATATGCTCCTGTCCTTTGTAAACGAATGAACGATGAAAACCTATCAAGGTCAAACAACTTTGGCGAATTTGTTGAGGTTAAAGTGACAGTTTGCAATTTCACTTCGGGCAACTCAATGTTAGTACCGTTAGCAACGTCACTTTGAGTTGACCAATTTTGATCGGGCTCACGTAAAAATGTCGGGCCACACCACCACAGACTATTCTCGTCGTACTTAAGCGAGTCAAGACTGACGCCTCGCGATAATAAATCTGCAGGGTTCTGTAGGCCTTTTACGTGAAGCCACGTTTTGTCACCAGTACGTGCATTTATGTCTAAAACTCTATTTTGCACAAACGTTTTAAGTAGGTGTGGTGACATACGAAGCCATCCTTGAACTATTGTGGAGTCTGTCCAGAAGTAGATTTTCTGAAATTCCAACCGAAGGGACTGAATAATTTTACTATAAAGCTTTGCACCGACCAGCGCTCCACACAGTTCAAGTCTGGGAATGCTTATTGTTTTTAGAGGGGCTAACTTAGTTTTAGCACATAATAAACGAATTGAGACGAGCGAATAATCGTCATTAAACGAACGAATATATGCGCACGCACCGTGTGCATTTTGAGATGCGTCGGTAAAAATGTGTAATTGTTTGTGAGGTGCGTTTGCGGACACAACGCATCGCGGAACCCTAATTTCCTGCAAGTATTGCAAACTTGATAAGAAAACATGCCATTTAGACGCGATGTCTACTGAAACTTCGTCGTCCCAGTCTTTTTTACTGAGCCACAGCTGCTGGAGCATTATTTTTGCCGTAATAATCGCTGGAGCTAACATACCTAACGGATCGTAAATCTGTGAAATAACAGAAAGCATTAAACGTTTTGTTATCACACGTTCGGTGTCATCTAACTTCGTAGTAAAGTTGAACTGGTCTGTTATATTAGACCATCCTACGCCTAAAGTTTTTGATTGAACTTGATCGCCTAAAATAAAGTTTTGTCTCGTTGCTGACGCTACCGAATTGAACATCCATTTACGTAATGGTAGGCAAGCACCGTTCAGAAACTTTGACGTTTTATCACAAATGTCCAACAAAGTGTCCAAATTGTCATGACCAGTAATTAGGTCATCAACATAAAAATCGTCATTGATAACTCGTGCGATGACGTCATCCTTGCATTCTTGCGCTAGCTGTTTCAGGCAGCGAATGCTAAGGTACGGCGCAGACGTTGTGCCGTAGGTCACGGTATTTAAACGATATAGTTGGACTGGCATGTCCCTATTTGCCCTCCACAGAATGAGCTGAAGATTGCGTTGGTCAGACTGTATCAATATTTGCCGATACATTTTTTCGATGTCAGCACAGGCGACATATTGATACTGTCTGAAACGGAGTAAAATGGAAAATATTTCGTTTTGAAGAGGTGGCCCTACATATTGTATATCGTTAAGAGATTTGCCGGAAACTGTAGCAGCGCTCGCGTCAAAGACAACTCGCAATTTTGTTGTTGTGCTACTTTCGCGGTAGACCCCGTGATGTGGTAAAATATAGTAGGGTTCTTTTAGGCTGTCTACGCCCTCTGGGACTAGACTCATGTGCCCTAACTCTTCATACTCTCGCATAAAGTCACAGTATAAATCGTTGTACACGCGTGAACGGCCCAATTTTCTTTCTAAAGATAGAAATCGGTTTTTTGCCATATTATATGATTCCCCCAAAGTATCGGCTGACTCCTTTAAGGGCATCCGAACAGCGAACCTAACATGTTCATCGCGCTTGGTGGTTTCTGTAAATATAGCTTCGCATTTTAAATCGTCTGACGATAAAATATGAGTTGCGTTAGGTATTTCTTCTAATTCCCAAAATTTATGCAATTGCCTTTCAATCTGCATAAAATTGCAGGAAACTTCACCAGTTTTATTCGTTTTCATGTGAATAGGACCTGATATAATCCAACCTAACTTCGTGTCGTGTAGGTATGGACCGGAACTAAGTCCTATTTTACACTTTTCTAATAGGTCCCAAAAAACGTCGGCGCCTATCAATAAATCAATTTCCGATGAAATGTTGAACGTCGGGTCAGCCAATCGAATATGGCTGGGTATTCGTAAAGACTCGGTACTAACGTCCACCGAGGGTAAACTCGATGTAATGCTTGGTAAGACAAGGCATTGCACATCGGTCTCGAATTCGCTTGTTTTTGAACGCATATTTATTTTACATGTGTGGGTAGACTGTGAAACGCTTTGTCCTACGCCACTGATACGAATAGCGGACTGTATTATCGGAATGTTTAAACGTTTGCACAACCTTTCCGTAACGAAGCAATTCTGACTCCCGTTGTCAAGAAGTGCCCGCACAGTGTGGTAGTTATTGTCCGCATCGGCTAAATCGACTAGCGCGGTGGACAATAGTACCGGTTGCATTGCATTAGAAGTCAACACACTTCGACAGTCATCTGTTTTACCTACGACGCTCGGCAAAACAGCTGACTGCGCGGTCGCATGATTTGACAGCGTTGTAATTTGCGCCGGACGCGCATGCGTATTACAACTTTCGTTATTATCGGTGTGTAACAACGTATTGTGTTTTGTTTGGCACAATTTGCATGGCCCAAACACACATTCGTTTAATGAATGACTGACTCGAATGCAGTTTTGACAAATGTTTTTATCTTTAACTATTTTCCATCTTTCTTCAACAGACATATTGAGAAACCTGCCACATGTATACAGTGCGTGATTACCTCCACAGAGCATACAGGTGGCAACCTTTGTCGCTCGACTATTGTTCGCTTTGTATGAACCTTTACTGTTGCTATGCATCGATACATAGCTATATGTATGTGAAGAAGTTTGGTGTTTCTTACTATCGCTTGACTGTTTAGATTCAACGGATTTAGACAGGTTGAGTTTGTTGGTTGGTTTTATCATATCTAGCATGTCAGCCCGGTTTTTTAAGAACGTAAGTAACTCGGTTAACTTTAAACTAGTCCTTGCCTCCCTACGTGAATCGGACAGAAGTAAACCTTTGTGGTTCTCCCATTCACGTTCTGTCGATGGATCAAGCTTTGACGCAATCAAGTAAATGACTAAAGTGTCCCACGATTCGGTGGGCTCGTTGAGAGACCTTAGGGCACGTAAGTTGCGGAGTGTCGAGTCTATAAGCTTCCTAATCTGAGATGGGGACTCTTTGTTTACAGACGGGATACTGAACAATGACTTGACATGATTTTGAACGAGTAATCTGTTATTGTGGTACCTATTTTCAAGAAGTTCCCAAGCGTGAGAGTAGTTAGGTGCTGTGAACTCGAGTGCACTAATTACTTGTAAAGCAGAACCACTGAGAGACGATCTCAGATAATGAAATTTTTGAATCGGATCTAAATCTTGCCGAGCATGTATCATTGTTTCATATGAATTACGAAATTCTAGCCACTGATCACATGAGCCGTCAAAGGCAGGCAACTTGATTTCTGGTAACTTAACTGGCACAAAACCAACAGAGGAATGACGCTCTTCATTTAAGTTTAATATACACTTAGCGGCAGCCATTAAAGCATAGTACTGTTGTTCGAATTGATCTCTATATTCTAATTGAACAAGAAGTTCATTTTCATCAACGCTTTCTTCAATTTCACTTTGAATACTACAAAAGTTATGAAATAGCTCCGTGGTGGATTGAACTCTCATTTGCAACTGAATTTTTAAGTTCAAATCTAGCTTTGACTTGTCTAATGGCGCAATAAACTTTTGGAATAGTGTGAGTCTTCCTTTGAGAGTACCTCGCTGTTTTTTCAAGTCAGCCAGTCGATTGCTAGACTTGCTAGTACTTGGAACGGGTGTTTTTGGTTTGTCAATCGTTTTTGTCGCCTCTGCGGCAAGCCTATACTCATCGTCACTCATTCTGGCGGTCAACGAAAGGCAAAGAAGTACTTACAGCCCTGCAAATACCGCGCTGCTTCGGAAGATCGCTCCGGCGATCGATGCTCCAACTACCCCCGGTTCGGCAACGACTCGGCGTTGAAGAGGTTGCTGGAACGTAATTCGACACGGTATTAACGCAAATGCCAGGGTGAGGAGTGGGAAAAGAAATTGATGGCCTGACCGATGGTGGTTGCTGAAGCTGAAGAACCGACGTCCTCTGGAGATTCGCAACGACGAAACAGCCAGTGGGTAGGTAGGTTTTCGATCCACGTCTTCGAAGATTCTTCGTAAATCCGGCTTCTGAAGGTCCAATGGTTGGGAACCTTGTCGTTTCTTCAATGGAAATGATGAAATAGATGCAGCAAACGTATATTTTAATTTACAATAATTTTTGAGACGATGAGTAGGCAAACGTTCTCTTCAAGCCACGCAAAGAAATTGTATGTAACGTTTTTTTTTCTTTCTTGTCTATGATGCGCACACTCACGCCGCAGGCGCGCGCTCTTGCTTGCCAGTTCGGCCCGTCGAACGTAGATGGCTCTGGACAGTCGCCTTATGTTATCCTGTCTATTCTCTAGGATAACTCAAAATCATAACGTCGCGACAGATTGCTCGTCATTGTCAATCAGTCAGTTCGGTTTATGTCGCGTGAGCGTATCACTGTGCTCATCGTGTTGTTTTAATTGTGACTTGTAATAAGTTCGAAGAAATTAAACGTTTTCTTCATTTCGCCGATAACACAAAAGAAAAAGAAAAAAAGTCACCCAAACTGTGACAGATTACAAAAAATAAGACCACTGCTGAACATTATTAGAGAACAACTGTTAAAAGTTCCCAAGGAAGAATACCTAGCTATTGACGAGCAGATGATTCCAACAAAGGCTAAAACATCTGGTTTTAGTGGCGTTTCGGGTTTTAGCTACGATTTTGACATCTTCACAGGACAGCACAGAACCGATGTGCCAGATAATTGTCCTGATTTGAAAGCAACAGGCAATATTGTTACAAGATTGCTAGATACAGTTGCTCGCAATGTAAACCACAAGTTGTTCATTGATAACTTCTACACCAGTCTTCCACTCATGGCATTTCTCCATGGCATTGGAATTTTACCATTAGGTACGATACAACTATCAAGAGCTAAGGGCATTAATTTGAACAAAAAAGAGTTGCAGAAAACTCCAAGAGGTCACTGTGTTGAGAAATCCACAGTAATCGACGGCGTACAACTGAATGTGACTATGTGGGTAGCCAACAAAATAGTAAGTTTATGTTCTTCCTATGTTGGGAAGGGGTTCCTTCTGCGCGCAAAAAGATACTCAAAAAAAGGTAAGCAATTAATTAAAATCCCTCGTCCAAAAGCTGTTGAAATATATAATCAATATACGGGAGGGGTCGATTTACTCGATGCAATGCTGGGATTTTACAGAATTACAATCATCATCATCAACCCATTATGTCCCCACCGAGGGGCACGGGTCTCTTCCCTGAGGAAGGTATAGGCCATACTCCACCACGGGGGCCAAGTCCGGATTGGTGGAGGCTTGTAGACTAGTAGCTCGTCTACTGTCAGAAGTTGTCAAGGCGCCCTAAGGCCTCTGACTTGGCTTAACGACTGCCATCTATCGACGGCAGCCGGCACCAACAGCTTAACGTGCCTTGCGAAGCACGGAACCGCTCGGAAAAATGCCACTAGCGTTAGGCATACACGGCGACCCATCCATGCACTGAACGCGCCCAGTGTTGCTTAACCTTCGTGATCGTTTAAGATCACTCAGGCAGCCGGGGCTACGAGCGATTCAATAAGGAGTAAAAAATGGTACCACCGCCTCTTTTTCCACATGTTGGATATGACTATTGTGAACAGCTGGCTTTTGTGGCGTCGCCGAAACAAACAAATTGCTGAAAAGAAACAGGAGGAACCGATTTATATGCCGCTGTTGGATTTTAAAATCTATATTGCTGACGTTTTGATGCGCGAGACGACCGGAGTTTTTACTCCTACCACCCGAGGTCGAGGGCGCCCTGCGACAGACAATCTTAACCAATTAAAAAGAGGCGACGTCTGGAACTACCTCCGGAAGAAGTAGTACACGACTCAATTGGACATTGGTCCAACTGGGGTGAAAAACGCCAGCGCTGCAAAAGTTGCTCACGCTTATCATACATTTACTGCAGTAAATGCAATTGTTACTTTTGTTTAAACAAAGAACGAAATTGTTTTAAAACCTTTCATTTAGAATAAAATTGAATTAAACACTTTCATTGTATTTTAATTTGTTTTATTTCATGAGGATTAAATATAAATAGATATATAACTAAAGACACATACCCTTACTGCATTTAGTATCATATATGGTGTGTGTACCTAACTGCATGATGTATCATAATTGAGACTGACTTTGGAGTTGAATATTTCAAATTTCAATAATCCAAAAATTTAAATTATATTTTTCCGGAGTACCTATCAAGCTTTAGAATCACCTAAATTAATTTGAACAAAATTATCCATGCGGTAAAGGGATAAAGAATATGCATTCTTCAATATATATCTTTTCTTAAATTCTGTCTCTTTAATGAAGTTTTAGTAGAAGATTTAAACAGGGCATTTATTTAAGTACTTATGTAGATGTTTTTTTCGTATTGTACTTATCTCTCATCTGTTGTTAAAATTTCTCGTTTTAGTTCTCAAAGTGAATGTTTAATTAAATCTAGTTTTAGTAATTCTGTTTCTAATTCTATTTTAATTCTTTTTCCCTTATAATAATCAGCTATGGCTATCCTTTTTCTTTTTTCTACCTGTTACAAAAAAAAATTAGTATCATTATACAATTTTACAATCTGAGTCTTCATCTTTTTCATTGTGTCCTCCATGATTATGGTTTACGGTCTTATAAAGACACAATTTCTCGAAAACACTCTTCGGAAGCACTATAAACAATCTGTCTTTACGTTTTCCTTTTATACAGGGTGTCCAGTGGCAGATTTCAAAGTTTGAAAAATTGTGAAAAATAAAATACACCTCTAATACAAAGTAGCTTTATTTTAATTTGATAGCAACAAATGCGGATTTTATTTTTTAAAAACCACGTTCTCCAAATGGCGGCCACTGAGTCTGACACACTCTTCGAGTCTAGAACGCATGTTTTCAAAAACGCGTTTACAGAGCGCCTGGGCAATCCTGCTGACTTCGGCTCGAATATTTTCTTTCAGTTGTGTCACAGTGCTCGGGTTTGTTTTGTAAACAACAGATTTTAAGTGTCCCTATAAGAAAAAGTCTTAAATCAGGTGACCTAGGTGGCCACGGTATGGTACCGTTTCGGGATATGTTTTTTTGAGGAAATAACTGCCGCACTGCATCCATGGACACATTAGCAGTATGAGCTGTGGC
This sequence comes from Yponomeuta evonymella, assembly GCA_963969515.1. Lineage (NCBI taxonomy): Eukaryota > Metazoa > Arthropoda > Insecta > Lepidoptera > Yponomeutidae > Yponomeuta > Yponomeuta evonymella. Next base: position 17,698,776 of record OZ018358.1, on the reverse strand, counting down.
CCCGTCCTGCTGGAACCATGTGTTTCGGTTGAAAGATGGACTATTCTGTAGTTTTAGTCCAAAAAAGTCATTTAACATCTGGGCATATCTTTCCGAATTCACAGTCAAAGTTTGGCCACGTTGATTTTCAAATAAATAAGGCCATAGATTGCAGATGCAGACATGACACACCATACTGTTACTTTAGGCTTATTTAAAGGCTCTTAATGCATTTGTCTTGGGTTGTGGACATCCCCGTAACGGAAATTCTGCTTATTCACATATCCTCCGTGAAAGTGAGCTTCGTCACTAAAGAATATGTTGCCCATCCGAGGAGCAGTACGAAATCTCAATAACATCACCTCCGCGTAAGTTTGTCTTAATGTGAAGTCAGAATCGTGTAAATCTTGAACGATTTGGATTCTGTATAGATGGAACTTGAGTTTTTTTCATATTATTACCTGCAAAGTTGTAATTCCCAAAACGACGACTGAAACCATAACACGCTCGACACTTTCATCCGTGGCTACTGATGGTGTATGTCCTGGCCTGGGTCTATTTAATGTTGATCCTGTAGATCTGAACCTTGCTACCCATGACTGAATGAGGTTGATCGAAGTTCCATCACGTAATCGACGAATATCGTAACGATTATTAAATCGACGGCGTGCTTCAGACAGCGAAAATCCACTCGAAATGTACGCCTCGACGGCAAAAGCGCGATGCTCTCCACTCCACTGCTCCATGGCTACTAAAACATCCGCAGCACTAGCACTGCGAACGATGCTCTCTGCGCCCCTTGTCACGTTACCGTGGGTTGTTTGAAGGCACAACCCTTGGTAACGGAAGCTAAAGAAATAAAAAGAAAGATTTAGAGATTTAAAAGTATAATCATCAAAACTCCTAACCTACAATTAAACTAAAACTTAATACTAATAAAAACATCAAAAACATATACAAAAAGAAACCTTAGACCCCAAAAAGGTAAGCAGATCGTGGAGGCAGGCCGTGGAGACGGGCAGGAAAGTCGTGGAGGCAGGCCGTGGAGACGGACAGGCAAGTTACGAAGGCAGGCCGTGGAGACGGGCAGGCAAATCGTGGAGCCAGGCCGTGGAGAGGTAGACAGGAACTCAGGTAAGTCGCTCAAGCAAGAGCTCAGGTAGGTCTCATAAGTAAGACTCAGGTAAGACTCAAGTAGGACTCAGGTAAGACTCTCAAGTAGGACTCAGGTAAGACTCGCAAGTACGACTCAGGTAAGACTGACTCGAAAGCCTTCTTGGGCGGCTTTTATACCCCAAAAGTAGTTCGATTCTAATATTCAAATTTGATCTGAATATGCGTCAGAATTCTTCTGAAAGTTTCCGGATCCAGTTCCAAATCTATAATTTCGAATTCTGGATCTTCTTTCTCTTTCTTGCATTAAATTCATAATTTCGATTTGGAATGCGAATAGTCTTGTAGAAGTCTCCATAGGCCAGAAGTTTCCTTATTCGACCTTCTTAGTATGACGGTTATTTGACATAATTTAGAAAAATAAAGAACAATATTCAAATAAAAGAAATATCTGACTAACAGTTGAATCGTTGACAGTAAAGCAAAATACAATATTTACAATATGAAAAGTAGAAAAATAATTAGACATACGTATTAGCTTTGAAATAATAGTGAACCATCCTTATGTTTTCGTTCGTGATAACATGAAAGTGTTGTGAAATTGGATTTCAGTAGTTCAACTTGGACAAAACGTAAGTCTTTTTTGCATTGATAGAAAGAGTAGGGCGCTAGGCAATAGAATCGCGCTAGACGCGTAAGCTAAACCCTACACCATCTAACGTGTTGCGTTCAGAAACTACGTTTGTTTAAACTTTGAAATCTGCCACTGGACACCCTGTATAATAACAATAAACTACATCTGAGGAGTATTTTAAGGAATCGTGTTTTTATATATAAGAGTCAGAATTTTATATTTTAAGGAATCGTGTTTTTATATTTATAATTATTCTGACTCTTATGAGTCAGAATTTTATAAATCAATTAAGGGGCGCTATGACGTTCACCAGCGCAGAAAGCTAACTTTTTACTTATCATGTTCGCAAAAAGTTTGATGTTAACATTGATTGACCCATCACTTTATGCAAAAAAGATATGATTTATTTGATAGCGCTAGTGAACCTCATGGAGCCCCTTAATTTTAAAGAAGAAATGCATATCAATATTTGTTTGAAGTTCTTTAGCCATATTGGTCATTCAGTTTGCAATTTTCTTTTTTTTCCTAGAAATAAAAGTTTTATTAGCAAAGGGCAAGATTAAAAAGTACCTGTAACCAGCATGCATGCAACAAATAATGAATGTCGATGAATGAACCCTGGTCTCTGCCTACCCTTCCAGGATCAAGCGTGAGTCTATGTAATGTAATGTGAGTACAATTTGATTTTAGACTTCAAAATTTTTAATCTGGCAGGATTAAAATGTTAGTTTATTTTCATTCAAAGTTAGTGTGGTTAGTTGCCAAATTTAGGCCGTAAAAATAGGTAGGTAAAACTCTCGATATTGCAACCCCCTACATTAATGGGGGTTGCAATATCGAGAGTTTTGCATTCTAAAACTACTTCCTCCTCCAATGGTAATAGAATTCCTTCACCATTATCACCCATCATAGCATCTAAATTTATAGTGACTTCTTCCTGGCTACTACTTATTCCCACCCCGTCGCCACCAAATGGTACCTCAAACCCTATACATGTAGATCCCATAAGCCCTGCTACCTTTTCCAGAATCTCATCAGGGGGTATGAAATCTGGTTTGCCACCACCGGTCTAAAATAGGTACATAAAAACTTGTATTAAAAATGTATAGGAATGTAATAGTTTAAACTGTAAGAGGACGAATTAAATAGGTTATATTACCTGTAGATTATTCTTACGTATCAATTGGGCCCGTTTTCGAGCAGCCTTTTTGAGGTTGTCCCACTTCAGTTTCAGTTGCTCCTTGTGACGCGGAATTTGCCCACTTGAAGCATTAAACTGAGAAGTAAGGGCAACCCAGGCTTCTTCTTTCGACTTTTTGGTCGATGCGTTGGTCTCTTTACTAGTAAGAACAGGTTTACTGTTAACCAGGTCTACTAGCAAGGTAACTTCATCCTTCATCATAGCTTTCTTTGATTTCTGTAAAACAAAATAAAGGTAGCTATTCGTATTAATATGTAATTTTAAGACTTAAGACCAACATTGCAGTAGAAAATATATACCGGAGTAATATCCATCATCATGAAAATCAAAGTCGTTCGTCGCAAATTTAACAAAGAAATCCGAAACAGACGCCGTATAGAACACCACATCGAACACAAACAAACAGTGTTACCAAACGGAGAAATTAAAGTTCAGTAGAACTAAGCTTAAAAAATCGGGAGAAATCGGGAGCAAAGATATTGTTCGAAAATCGGGAGTATACGGGAGATAAAAGCAAGAAATATTAGCATTTTAATTTATTATATTATTTTCGTAGTTTGTTTACATTATTGTTTACAATCGTACCAACGTAGACAAATTTGGAGTGTAATAAAAGTGTTTTTAAAAACACGAGCTTTTTATTATTAACTTAAACTACTCTTAAAAGGACTGGACGATTCGGAGCCCAGACGACTAATGAATAATGACTCTCATGGTCTCTATACGTTACATCGAGATAAACGTTGAGACTAAATATCCTGGCTTTTGGGAAGCACTCTCTACCTACAATATTGTTGCTGATGAAGCGTTGACAGTAAGCACTTTAGGCTGAGAGGATAATATAACTTCTCTTAAGAGCAGAATCACCTGATGAACAGTTCTGATGATGATCAGCGTGATTCGGCAAACATGTATAGAGCCAGATTGTCTTAATATAAATTACAATTAAACACAAAACAATTAAAATCAGAAGTACATATAGCATAATAGTAGCAAGGCTTACTCTATTCACATACACTACACTGTGATTTTCACTGTCACTAAAGGCGTCGTTTTGTTTCATCACACGGGACAGGTAATTCAGCTCATCCAGGTTAACGTCTTCCCGGTTGACTGCGGGTATGCCCTGACGTTTCAGGTCCGGTAACACGATGGTCGGGACTCTAGCATAGCTCATACTGTCTTATAAGGGATCGTGCACGATGCAGTTGGATTTCGTCTATGTGCACGTCGCAAGGTTCATCTATAGACAATATGTAAGTACCAGTTATAGGCTCTCGCGTGACATCTGTGTTACATTTCTTTGTCAGGATTGCTTTATTTCTTGCCTACAGGATCCAGCTGTTGGGTCCAATCTGCTGCACCTTGGTGGCTTCGATATTTACTGGAACTTGAAGGCAGTGAGTTAAGTTAACGTCAAATGAGTTGTTCTATGCAGGTCTCCTTGGGGTAGACGACTCTGTCTTCACTGGTGCACAGGAGCTGCTCTTCAGCTATGCGTCTGCACTGCTTTGCGATCGGTAAGTAAGTTGAATCTTTTGCCAATAAGGGTATCTGGGGATGATTATAAGGGTTTGGTTTTCAGTTTCATGGAAAATAGACCGGGGGTAGAGCTTAAAATAATTATAGGTACTATTTTCAATCAAAGGTTTAGGGGTATGCGAGCTGGGAGTTAAATGAATAAGTCTTGGTACTATTAATTAAATGTATTGTTCGGTATCCGACCGAGAGACGACTAAAGGAGCGGGCCGCGCCGTCGAGCTTCCCGAGGCGCGAGGAAAGCGCTGACAGTGCATACGTTCCTATATCCGTCCCTCCCAAAAACAAAAATTTTACATGAAATTTTCTAAGTTATGTAATCTAATCATAAAGGTAATCAGCACAATAATTTGTACTAGATAATAAACAGAATTACAACAATTTTACCAATAAACATGAATTTATAATTTAAGTTTCATTGTACCTGTTACCGGCATATTATTTCATCTGACTGTACCTCTAATGTAAATAAAAATGTGCCTCAGAATTAATACGCGTTGTTATTACTTAGTTGGAATTCGAACCCGATAACAGAACACAATGTACTATCACATTACTGTTAACAATGTTGGTATAAGACATAAGGTTGAATTTAAAGTTGAACACTGATTCTAATGACCTAAAATCTAAATATAGAATTACTTACAATAAAATGTGTCTTATTTTATACACGAAACATTTGCACTACACTACAGTTTTAAACTTTTATAAAAATTCGTTGCAAAAAGGTTGCTTCGGAGCTTGAGCCCCTGAAGCCAACTGCTGATCACTTGCCAGGATCTGCACCCTCTTGGCAAACCATTTGTTCATCTTCCTCTTGCAACTACTATAAAAGTAGCATAACAAAAATATTACTAATATCACGATGATAACTAGTAAAACAATACTGAATGTATTCAACTGCGTAGTTAATCCAGAAACGTTGATAGATGCTTCTGCAGTGAGGTTATTTGACTTATCCGTATTGTCAGAATCTTTCTTAGAATTGTAATTTCCCATTATTAGGTATTATTTCTTTCGCTGCTTACAGTGAAGTGCAATTGTTTAAAAAAAAACATTTCATTAAATCTACAAGAATGTTAATCTATTTACTCTTAAAAGCAAAAATTTAACCTACTAAATATTTAAGTTCACTCATCACAAAATCTTACCGATTTCTTAACACTGCGACCACTACGTGTAACGTAGGGTGCGACGCTAGGCACAGGCGGAGCGTTTCCGCTATCCGCTTGTGGCGTACTTATCGTGGTTGTATTTTGTGGTGAGTTAACTTCTTCCTCAAGTAAATATGCAGGTTTTAACCTGTCAATTGACATATTCACTTGACGATCTTCCAATTGTATTCGAAAGACTGTCACTTCTATCAAGTACTTTAAATGGCCCTTCGTAGGGTGTTTGCAAAGAAGATTGCACTATCCTACGTACAAAAACATAATCACAAGTTTTTAGATCTGAACTGACAAAAAAATTGGTACTATTATTACTTCTGTTATGACAATATGGTCTTGGTTTCAAGTTCCGTATTGCATCTTTTATTTTGCTCAACATAGCATGAGGTTCTGTAACTGTTTTATCTATATTACAATAAAATTCACCTGGCAAACGTATGGAACAACCATAAACCAACTGAGCGGCACTAACACCAGTATCTGACCTAGGTACTGTACGGAGACCTAACAAAACAGTACTTAATTCCGTAACCCATGAAGTACCATTTATACGCGCTTTTAACGCTGCTTTGGCCGATCTGTGCCACCTTTCTATAACAGAATTACTTTGTGGATGATACGGTGTAGTTCTAAGCTTCTCGGTTCCTACATACTTCATTAACTGTCGGAAAAGACTGCTTTCGAACTGCTTACCCTGATCGCTGGTTAAGGTAACTGGACAAGCAATCTAAAATTGCGCAAAAAATCAGCACCTATGATAGGCTGTTTAACATCACACACAATAAATGTCCATTTAAAATTACGTCTTAAATTTAAGTTTAACGTTAAATTAATATAACCATACGTTTTAATTTCCGTATTATTCGCGGCATACAACTTGAAGTGTTTAAGCGGCTGTAATGAGTCTTTAAAATATCTGAAATTTTTCGGCACTACACTTACATTTGCACCAGTGTCAATCATAAACTGAAATCCTGAGTTCCTGTCTGTTACATTAAGGCGATAATTATTTACCGTTGTGCAGGGTTCCGCCGAAAACGTCTGCACTGCATCTAGTTTCCCGCTGGTGGTTGTCCTTTCCAGTTGCACGGCTGGTTACACTTATTTGCCTTCGCCTTGTAGCGGAAGTGATAAAAACACAACCAATCTGGGCTTTGAGGTGTTCTTCCCGAACGACTGTTGCTGCGTGCGTGACTACGTGATCGACCTTGGCTGCGGCTCCTTCCTCTGGTTCTGCCTCTTCCGCAAGAGCTGGAAAGCTCATTAATCCGTGCGTTGATCTTCGCCAATTCTGCTCTGATGTCATCCCTGGACGAACTCTGGTGCGAGGTGCTCTGGATCGCAGCTACCTTGCTAGGTTTGAACGTCTCCATAACCTTGTCTGTTGCTCGTAAGGCTCTCCAAATTCTTCGTATCTGCTGAGGCTACGACTGCTCTTACCGTTGGCGGTAAGTGACCTTGCCAAAAATAGATCAATGTTTCGTCAGGAATCTTATCACGCGCTAGATCTCGCATCTTGCGCATAAGTTGAGATGGTCGTTGCTCGCCTAACTCCATATCCGCCATTAACTGTTGTAGTTTCTTAGCCTCTGTTTCTTCGTAAACGCTAAGTAGTCTTCTTTTTAGCGTTTCATATTTGCTTTCCGTCGGCGGCTTCTCAAGTATGTCCGCAACCTGCTGTATAGCCTGCTTACCGAGTTTTGCAACAACTACGTTGAATTTCGTCTAGTCACTTGCCCTTTGCTGTGACAATATAGCTTCGACCTGCAAAAACCATAATCGCGGCTGGTCTTGCCGAAAATCAGGTATTCTCGATGTCAGCGATATTGCTGACAATTCGATGGTCGTCGAGGACCCAGCAGCTGCATCGTCTGTAGGTAGTGGAGGTGGTGTTGGAGCCATGCTGCAACACAGTTAAGTTTGCTTCCGTCGACCCTGGAGCGCGGTGAATCGTCTACCCGGTACCGGTACTCGCGTCGCACACGAAACAATAACGTGAACGTAACTCAACCAGACACCCCTTTAAAAGTTCAATTAAAATCACTGAGTTCTAAAATAAAAATTTATAAAGTCACTGTTCACTAATGTTCAAGGTTTACTGTTCAGTTTTTGTCGAGGGTAACCACTTTAGGGGTATGCAAGCTGGGAGTTAAATGAATAAGTCTTGGTACTATTAATTAAATGTATTGTTCGGTATCCGACCAGGAGACGACTAAAGGAGCGGGCCGCGCCGTCGAGCTTCCCGAGGCGCGAGGAAAGCGCTGACAGTGCATACGTTCCTATAAAAGGTACTTCTAATATAAAAGTTATTTCCTTGCCTTTCATATAAGATTTTACAGTAATAGTGTTTTCCAATTTTATGAGATTCGTTAAACATACTTTATACATTAAGTTTTCTGTTTCGGATATTAATTCAAGGTGATGGAGTAATTCCGTTGAATTTGCAATAGATTGATGTAAAACAGATACCTAGCTAAAAGCCAGTGCAGTTTAAATTTCACTTAACCTAATATAAATTGTACGAAAATTGCTTAAAAACAAGTTGTACAATCCTAAAATATATGTAAAGTACATAGCATTATTTTCCTTAGTGGCGATGTCCTTAATCATATTTTCGACTCTTTTCAATCGTTCATCTAACAATTTTCTGTTGTTATACAGAGCATTAGTATCGTTTATAAAACTATCCAAGACCTTGGTGATCAGGGTTAGCTTATTTGCCGTAGAAGTCTGTTGAGACTTCATGTTAGAAATTATGGTGTCATATCTGATGGCGTCACTATGGTCCAAATTACCTGTGATTAACTTCACTGTGGCAGGTAGAGGGTCTAAGATTCCTCGCTTAAAGCGTTTGCAGGGTACCAGATGTTGGAACTTAAAAGAGGTTATGTTGCTTAAATACTCTACTTGATAAATATAATTATTTATCAGCTAAATTGAATATTAAGAAGATGTACATGATGTTCAAGCATTTATATCCAGACAGTGAAGTTAAACAATCATTTTATTACAAAATATTTAAACAACAGTTTAATTTACACTTTGGCCGGCTACAAGTTGATGCATGTTGTGAATGTGAACGGCTTACAATCAGAATAAATTCAACGGACTTAGAGAACGAGCAATTATGGCAGCCAAAGCAGAAATGTCTGTCCATAAAAAACGAGCAAATAAATTCTATGCCAGCATCCAAGAAGTACAAAAGCTTTGTGAAGAAAGAGAGGATGTAGTGGGTTTAACATTTGATTACATGCAAAACATATCACTACCATGCATACCAGTACAAAAGATGTTTTATTACCGGCAGTTGTCATTGTACCCCTTTTGTATTAAGAATTTAAAAACAAATGAAAGCAGGTTTTTTCTTTACCATGAAGGTAATGCTATGAGGGGGCCAAATGAGACATGCACATTTTTATTAAAATATATTGAGGAACAAGTCCCAGACGGAATCAAGGAGCTGTACATCTTCACAGATGGGTGCGGAGGCCAAAACCGTAATCACATTATGATCAGTCTTTGTCAGGCTTTAGTAGATACAGGAAGGTTCAATAAGATTCATGTTTGTTAGTAGTAGGGCCCTCATTGCGAGACTCGACCTGAACTCTCTTCCCCCCCGTGCTATTCAACAGTGTTCCTCTTCCTTATTGCAAGGAAGTTAGAAACCTCGGCCTCTTCATCCAGTCCGATTTATCTTGGGACCGGTATGTGGCTGAGATAAGTAGAAGGATATTTTCCTCTTTGCACTCCCTAAAGCGTTTACAGAACTTTCTCCCTTTTTCAGCCAAAGTTATGCTGGTTAATTCTCTCTTACTTCTCATCATTGACTATGCAGATGTATGCTATCCTGACATAAGTCAAGAGCTACTCAACAAGCTTGACAGACTCCTTAATTTATGCATCCGATACATTTTCGGATTGCGTAATTATTGTTAGAACGTGTGATGCATTCTTATATTGTCTATGTACTTTACTTTTATTGTGTGTGATAACCTTAGCTATAATTATCTATGGCTCTCTTCACTTCCTTCCTTGATCGTCGCTCGCACCTATGTCACGCGTATTAGCATTTATTAATGGTTTTAATATTGTTCCTGACCTGATTTACCTGTGTATGTATTGTGACAATACAACTACGTAAATCCTCCCGAAGGCGTTTGTTTTATTAATCAGTCGACACCACATACCTACCAGCTGCTCCAACTTTCACTGCGCACCCGAGCTGTCTGCTCTGCACGAGAGGTTATGGGCCCAGTTATCGAGGTATGTGATTTACATATTGTGAAAAACAAGAATTCGACTCGAGAGAAAATAAGCATAGAAGTTGCATTGTGTCAGACATAACCTAAATTTTTTTTCACTTAACCTCACAATGCCATCTAGCGTGGACGGAAATAATGGACAGGATGCTGTCAACAGTGCTCGAACAACGTCTTCTACGTATGTATTGGGAGGTGGAGTAAATATAGAAAAATTGGACGGCGTTTCCAATTTTAACGCATGGAAATTTGCTATGAAAAACGCTTTGATACTTGAAGGTCTATGGGATTGCGTGAACGGTGGCGAGGAGGACACCACCAAGATATCAAGAGCACTCGCTCGAATATGTCTCAGTATAAAACCCTCACTTTACCAGCTTCTGTATGGTGTGGAATCGGCAAAAGAAGCATGGGACAAATTAAAATCCGTGTTTGAGGACAAGGGTTTGTTCAGGAGGGTTAGCTTACTTCGACAATTACACCGAGTGGACTACAATAGTTCGGACAGCATGACGGCTTATATAGAATAGTAGATTGTTAACCGAGGGCTGAAAGGCACCCATTCCTGACGAGATGTTTTGGCGCTCGAACCAAGTGAGAGCGCCAATAGTTCGAGGCAGAAATGGGTGCTATCACCCGAGTAAAACACTCTACTTTTCATTACTAATACGAGGAAAGTAAACACAAGCCAGTTAAAATCAAAACTCAATTTCGAATATCACAAACACAGTCTAAAGGAACTTCCATAGAATAAATTGCACTTTTTTATTTAAGGTTTCCCGCCAGTTTACTTTTTTAATACCAACGCACACCCTGCACGGCTAGCACAAGTCGGCGCGTGAGCTAACTCGCCGAGAGATAAACTATCCGCCCTTTTAAACGACTGCTCAAAAATTTAATTTTTTAATTAGTATTTAAAAAATTTAATTATATAAATTAATTATTAATGTTAATCACTAAAAGATAAAAACAAGTTTAAAATATAAAACTTAAGGAAATCACGCCGAAACAGACGGATGGTCTAGCTCGCGGCGAGATAGCTCGCGCGCCAACTTGTGCTAGCCGTACATCACAATTCGCAAGATGGCGCGCGACCGCGAAAGACGGCCATTTTGAATTTGCGTATTTGGTGGTTTTATCTGTGTCTTAAATATATATTTTTTTAATACTTTTCTGCTTTAGAGCAGGCATGTACCACTTTCAGCACGTTGCCTGGATGAGCAATGACCCCCTTTCAGAGTATGAGTAATGAAAAAGGTATTTACACTACAGCAGCAATTGGCGGATATTGGGAAAGTGATCGAAGATGCAGAAATTGCAGAGATTCTATTATCCGGGCTCCCTCAGGAATTCGACACCTTGGTATCGGCTTTGGAGACGGCTTCAATCACCAATGCGCTCTCATCTGAGCTCGTGCGTGCCCGCTTAATTCAGGAAGAGTTCCGTCGTGCTAACTCCAACAGTGATGACAAGACTGGAAGTTCTACAACTGCTCTAGTTGCAGGAAATACATATGTTAATAACAAGAGGAAGATGATCTGCCATTATTGCAAGCGGGAGGGCCACATCAAGTCCCGCTGCTACAAATTGAAACGAGACAAAAAGGCGAAGGGCGAGCAGACTGTCTTCGCTTCTTCATTTTTGGCTACGACCGAAGAGAACACAAACTTTATAGTGGATAGCGGTTCGTCAGCACACATGTAAAGATTTTAATTTAATGGCTAATATGAAAAATACAAGAACAATTATTTCCTGTGCTGATAAGAGAACGAAACTGGAGAGTTCTGGTGTTGGAGATATTCATGTAAGCATTGAAAATAACAATAAATTTAATTTAAAGAATGTTTTGTATGTTCCACAGTTGACTGAAAATTTGCTTTCAGTGAGTAAGCTTTGTGAGAGAGGGATGGTAGTAGTATTTAATAGTGATGGATGTTCTGTCTATGAAAGCTGTGATATGAACGGAAAGCCCGTTTTGTCTGCAAGTCTTAGTAAGGGTGTGTACAGATTGAATGGTATCTTTGCAAAGGAGCAGTCGATGGCTGTCCTGCATAAAGTGCAGGAATCACAGACTGCAAAGTTGACTGTGTCTCATGGTTTGAATGCTTTGTGGCATTGTAGGTTAGGGCACATTAGTCGCAGGGGTATGTATGCACTAGGGGAGAGTGCTGCACGTAACTTAAGATTACAGGATTTACAGGTGGACAAAGAGGATTCAGATCCGTGTGTCGCCTGCCTTCAAGGGAAGCCTGTGGCCAAGGCGTACCCGAAGGCAACATCTAGCCGTGCGAGCCAGCCTCTGGAGCTGGTACACAGCGACGTCTTTGGCCCTGTCAAGGAGACCAGTTGGGGAGGTGCAAAGTACTTATTGACCTTTACAGATGATTATTCTAGGAAAAATTTTGGATATTTGCTGCAGAGAAAGTCAGAGGTTCTGGCTAGCTTTATCCATTTCAAGAATCATGTAGAGAAGCAGACGGGATATCACTTAAAGTGCCTGCGTTCGGATAATGGCGGTGAGTATTGTGGTAATGAGTTTAGATCTTTCTTGGCTAAGGAAGGTATTGCTCACCAGCTGACTGTACCGTACTGTAGTCAACAGAATGGTGTCGCTGAGCGACTTAACCGAACTATCATGGAGAAGGCGAGGTGCATGCTGGTACATTCAGGTCTGTGTAACCGCTTCTGGGGTGAGAGTGTTATGGCTGCGATTTATTTGAAGAATAGGAGCCCCACAGCAGCACTGGCAGGACAGGTGCCTGAGGAGGTCTGGTCCGGACGAACCGTTTGTCTCGGACACCTTCGGGTATTTGGCTGCATTGCCTATCCCTTGATTCCGGAGAGTACTCGTACAAGTAAGGTAAACGCTAAGGCAAGGCTTTTCATATTTGTCGGTTATTCAGAGTTGACCAAAGGTTACCGACTTCTAGATCCATCAAGTCCAAGAAAGGTGATTTTATCCAGAAACCTCAACTTTATTGAGAATAAGTTTTACAAGGATTTTAAACAAATTGACTGTGATAAAAACAATTTTAATAATGATGATAATGGTTTAATGATCTCATTTAATGAATATAATAATGAGTTGAATTGTTGTGATAATGAATATAATAATGAATTAAACGGTAATGAATTAAATGATAATAATATATTGAATTCTAGTCAACCTTATCACAATTCTAGTCAGGAATCGAATAGTTCTAATGAGAATATGAACAATACTCATGATTCTATGAATGATTTTACAGATGCTGAGTCTGGTGACGACGCCGACGAGCACAGGTCGACGAGATCCATGTAGAATTGATTTATTTAACGAGCTGACTTATTATTATTATTTTTTTATATTGGAGATCACACCTACTGGTACAGTAGGGAGGAGGTACATACCTAGCTTTTCTGTAGCTCCTTACCAATTCGACCGATGTCGTTCTCCGAGCGGACGTAGTATATCTTCTTGTCACCTTCATTTTTTCGAACCATTATCTGTCCGTTTTTGCACCAAACGTACTTACAAATTGATTTTTCTTTGAGGCTTATCTTGGTTTTCCAGAGCAGGTAGGACATCGTAGGTGTGAGTGACTCACGTAGGTACACCTTATTTTCACCTACACCGCCCAGGTCTCGGGAAGTCATCTTTGTTGTTTTGGCAGCTTCGCACCAGAGCTCGCGCTTACCCTCACGCAAGGATATTTTAATCGGCGCGTCGGTCTTGGCGCGCTCGGCCTGCGCCGAACTAGGGCGGCTGGGTATTTTTTTTCTATGAGCTCGGATAATATCGTCCGGTTTCGGATTTAGCAGTTGGCAAACTGATGCAGCGATTTTTTGGACATCCTCGTTCACTTGTTCAGTTATTCCACAGATTTCGACCTCATTTGACGACTGCGCCTGCTCCAGTTTGCTTAATTTTTGCTCTAAAACCTCCATCTTTAGTGTTAGATTTTTGCATGTATTAGCATTTTCCTTACATAAATTCTCCGAAATTTTAACTCGCATTTCGTAATCTTTAATTTTTTCTTCGTATTCGTCAATTTTGTCGGAATAGAATTTGAGGGTATTCTGTAATTCATCTCGAATAATTTCTCTAACGGTCTTTTGATTAACTACCAACCTCTTGTCGAAATACAGACAGCAATTTGTCTTGATCGCTATGCGATGATACTTCAGCATCGGATTCCTCATCATCGGGATCTGGTAAAATGACCGATATACGCTTTTTTTTGCTTATATAGGGCCGTATGAGTATACGTCTGTTTGGCTTGGCAAAATTTGTAGGCAAAGATATAAATTGAGAGTCGTATGCGAATACGTCTGTATGGTCTGACATAAATTGAAGACCAACATAAAAACATTCAAAGTCGTATGTGCATACGTGTCTATGGCCTGACAAAACTTAAAGGACAAACTAGAAATTGAGTGTCATAAAACATGTGGCACTCTAAATTGGATGGTTCATAAGGCTGCTATACGGCTTTTTGGTTTGTCAATTATATCTTCCTTTCAATCATACGCCAGTTATTTTTTTTTATTTTCTTAAAAATAAATATAAATTTATGAAAAAATAGAGGTAATAAATAAATCGCTTATATTGGAATCGAAAAACGTTGTAAAAAAAACGCATTTTGGCGCATACGTCCTTTTGGCTTGAAGCCCGCGATATACATATATCTAACAAAAAAAAACATTTATATATAAGTGTTCAACTTCTAAAGATAAATAAAAAAATACTTACAAAATTTTCAAACTTGATTTATTCATAATCGCTTATTAGCAAATAATGATTTTTACCTTTACACCGATGGATAAATAGAATGAATTAGAAAGGAAAAACTATGGGTTGTGTTGTGTTCGTAATGTGTGTGTGTTGTGTTTCATACCTACTGGCTGCGCCGTTTATCTTATTTATTTATTTTTAAGTTTATTGAACGCATACATAACACACATAACTCGAACGCACCCTTATACTCTGGCAACACATCCCTCCTTTCCCGTCCCACTACCAGTGTGTACCGAATTTCGAATAAGAAAAAAACGACTCGCGAGTGACGCTTAAAAGGTGGCCATTCACGATCACTCCATTTCCATCACTCGGCGCGGTGTGGATAACGGCCAAAAATTGATCAACTACACGAGCATTCCATTCCCGTCGCTCCACTCCATTTTTCCAACATGTCCGCCATTCTACGCCTAGATTTCGCCCTATCACACGTGCTTAGCGAATTCCTCAGTGCAATGGATTCTGACGAAGAGCAATTGTTACTTGCGTCAGTTGCAGCCTGTATCATCATAAAAAAGAAGAAACAATCTAAACGCCAGTGGACCAAAAACTGGCTTCTGAAGCGAGTGCAACTAGGACATACAAATTTGTTGCGTGAGCTGTCTCTAAAACCAGCTGACTGGAGAAATTATTTACGAATGGATGAACCTACCTACTTCAAGCTCTTGGAGCTGGTGACACCTTTGATTAAAAAGCAAGACACAAACATGAGGCAAGCTATTACTCCTCATGAAAGATTCTGTGCTACACTTCGGTTTGTAGCTTCAGGAATGAGTTACGAAGAACTAAAATTTCCAACGGTAACAAAGTTTGGGCGCTATCATTCCCGAAACCTGCAAAGCTATCATCACAGCACTGGGGGATTATGTCAAGGTATCCAAATTGCACATTAATTACTTAACACATTAACAATTCAGAGTATTGTACCTACCTAACATAAAGCTGGTATTATCTAATAAAAAACACAATATCTATCTAAAGAAGGTACCACTATACTAATATAATGAAAGTGTAGTATGTTACTCAAAATATCTTTATTATTAATGTAGGTAAGGTTAATCATACAGGTAATTACTTTAATTAAGCAGGTAGTAAGTTTTTTATTATTATGTATCATCAACATTGGAAACATGGATGGTTTCAGTTGCATCATCAACGCTTGTAAATGTTGCACTGAGAATGGACTGCGAAGAATATGTCTCATTTGCTGGACGGGTAGACTGAGGAATGTAGGTTGTTGGTGGATCTGTGACGATATGAGATGAAACATCCAAGTTGCCAATACTTGCTAGAAATAATGCATCATTAATGAGTTTCATGCAAACTTTTTGAGCTCTGGAAGGCACCTCTCGAAGCTGTTCAGCCACATGTTCACCAAAAGCATCCAAATACTTTCTTTTTTTTGCTTTTCCCTCATTTCATCTAAATTTGTTGATATTTTGGCTAATACACCATCTGCATTCACCTTTATTTTTTTAGAAGATTCCGAATGTTTTGACACTGTGCTTGTTTGTGATTGTGGTGATGGGACTTGTTCGAAATCAGCTGTCTGTGAACAATACAATAAAATAAATATACTGCTTTCCTTCAGATGCCACAGAACGAGGATGACTGGAAAATTATAGCCAAGCAGTTTGAAACAAGATGGAATTTTCCTAATTGCGTTGGAGCAGTGGATGGCAAGCACATACGCATAATACCGCCACCTGGAAGTGGATCTAAATTTTTTAACTATAAAAAATTTAATAGTATAGTTTTAATGGCTTGTGCCAATGCCAACTACGAATTTATCTGGATCGAAATTGGTACAAATGGCCGAATTTCGGATGGCGGAGTGATAAAGAATACAGAATTCTATAAAAAACTGTTGAATTATGACAACAACAATGAATTACATTTACCACTAGCTGAGAAATGTAATGATAGTTTGGAAAAATTGCCATTTGTTTTCATAGGTGATGAAGCGTTTGCTTTGAGAAATGACTTCCTAAAGCCTTTCAAGAAAGCTGTGTTAACATATGAAAGAAAAATATTCAATTATCGTTTATCGCGTGCAAGACGAATAATAGAAAACGTTTTTGGAATTATGTCCAATAGATTCAGAATTTTCCATACTAGCATAAACTTAAAACTTGATAATATCGATCTAGTAGTTGCAACGTGTTGTGTCTTACACAATTTTCTTCGTAAAAGTTGTGCTCTGTACTCATCTGACTCCTTATTTGACGTTGATGATGATGATGCTAATGACACAATAACTATTCCAAGTTCTTGTTTTGCACCACTGCAATGTACCGTTAATCGTAACTCAAGCATAAGTGCAAAGCAAGTACGTGAACTGTATCTCAGATATTTTAATGAAGAAGGTAGTGTCAGTTGGCAAGATGATAAAATAGCCTAGACTACTTATCATCTTGTCAACTGCATACAGTAGGCTGCAACGGCACCACTGGTTTGTGTGCATTTATATGAAATGACTTCAGAGCAATACGGCAGCTGCACACGCAGCTCATATAAACACATACAACCCAGTAGTGTTCGGAAGTGTACCTTGGTACAATGTACTAAAGAATTTTATGTAATAGAAATATGTTATACTAATAAAAAGGATTTTAATTTTCACCTCTTCTGTATCGCCGAGTGGCATGGCATGACGAATAGAAGAAAAAGTTCTCGAAGCTCTTGGAGTCTCTTGTTCCTCTAGAAACAGCATCTGATCGTAATACCATAGCTTAGGGACGTGTATCTCATCTGTTCCTGCGCCTGAACGTTGTGAACTCTTAACCTAGAAAAAGCATTTTAAAAACAAATTTATTTTGTAGCGTTTTAAATTTTAGGTTGGTGAGTCAAGTTGGGGGTGGATTGACAAGCAATGTGGCCCGTAATATTTAACAATACACAAACACACAAACCTTATTGAACTCCTTCTTGAAGGCACCTCTCAAAGAATTTATTTTCTTTTGCACTGTTTCCTTGCTCGAGTTTGGATCTTTTGTTCTCATTAAAATGAGAAGTTCTTCAAGAGCGCTATTGCGCTTATGTTTGTCGTGATAATCGCTGCTAGTCACTTGCCACAAACAAGTTAGTTCTTTGTATTTCTCTAGAAATTCCATTAAAAATTCTCTTTCAGAAGACATTTTTATTTGACGTTTGATACTTTTTTTATGTGGCTCAGCTGTGAAACACAGACTACTTAGAAAATACACAGACTCCTTTTAACCGCAAAATGACCGCAAAATGGATTGCAGATTGGCCATAGACGACCGGGTGTGGAGTGGAATAAACGGAGTGACAGCACTCCGCGTGCACGCCAATTTGGATTGGCCACAGACTGGAGTGTTGAATTTGGAGTTTGGAACGATGGAGCGGTGGATTATTGAATGATTGGATATCCAAAATTTCGTGTCACTCCGCTCAATCCACGTGAGATTTCGCACACACGGAAGGTTTTTGTCATATTTTGGAGTGATGGCGTGGAATGTTGTGGAGTGGAGTGATCGTGAATGGCCACCTTAATATATAACACAAAAATTAACTTTATTTTACTCCAAACTTGTGAAAAACTACGAAAAGTGTGAAGTTTCGTGTTGGTGAACGATTTTATTGTAAAAAATAACTTTTGTGTTGAGTCGAACACGAACAGCACGGAAAAAACATCCCGGTGTATCAAGATTTGTCCTGCCCCTCCAAGTCTGGTCCTTCGATCCCGGATCCTTTCCCTCACTCCTAATATCCTCCTCAATATTATACTCACGCTACTCATTTACTCACTCAAATACGCAAAAACTCAATTTTATGTTAGTTACGCCATCTTTGTCTCGCACGCTTCGCCCAACTTTGATACGTTATAATTTCGCATATTCGGATATATTTCTATTTAAATATCACTTATTTCTCAACAATAACAATTAAAGTATTGAATTACAACCATACTTACAGTTTTCTCACGCATTTCATACTTATTTTTCGTAGTAATTTATCTCAACGCACCGCTCATATCTACCCGCCATATTTGTCATAAACGCTCCGCCAACTAATTGTTTCTAGAAATTTCAAATATTCATTTCGATCTTAAACTTGTGCTTCGTTTTAATATAAAGGAGATTGACCATTTTTGTATGAACGTTGGACCAAGTGCTGCCCAACATTGAATGATGGTACATAATGTTCCTTAGACTAATATCAGACTGTAACCCAAAGCGCTTTAGAATCTATCCGAGGAGTACTGAGAAAAAAAAAATTTTTCATAGGATTTACATTGACGAAAAATCATAACCAACAGCTGTTTTTTTTAAATAAAACATGGTATATTGTGAACAATGGATTATTTATTACTATTAAAACACTTGTTAAGTATAGTGCTTTAATAAATCAATCATTTATTCGTTACATGATCATGATGTAAACATTAATGATACCTAATCAATCATCCTCATCGTCATCTATGATTATTGAATCTAAAAATAAAGCAGGCCGCCTCAAAACGTCTTCGTGCCTAGCCCACCCCAAAAACCAAACTAGGCAAACAACGTGAGCACAACTGCCGATCGTTCGCCGCCCAGTAAAACACGAACAGCAATAATGATTAATTGAACGGAGCCCATGATTGTTCTCGTCAATTAAAATATAACAATGATACACTTTTGAAGACGTATGTCTGCTTTTTATATGCGCTCGAATTAGTTGCACATTGCTGTTCGGCATCGAAAAATCGGAAAGGTCGTTAAGACGACCGTTATAGTTTTGGATTATAAATGTTTCCGTGTTGCGTATATGCTCGCTGTAGTAGCTGGGTGCAAGTTTAATTTGGTAAGTTCCAACTGCAAAGAGAGTCAATTCCTCTGCTGTCAACATGGGAAATGAAGCAACATTATCGCTAACCACTGTAATATTTTCGAAGTTGACTCTGTTTCGGTTTAGTCTTCTTTCATCAACGTACTCAGCTAAATGATTTGCAACGTTCAATCGCTCTCTGGCTATATTAATAAATTCACGTGCATTGGCATGATCTATAATATCAACATGGAAGGCATTAGTTATCGCTGCAGCGATCCGAAGGTCTGTGTAAAAATGGCTCATAGCCAGATTACAGAACTCATGACGAAAAATCTTGAAATCCCGTTTTAGCCGTCCATTCACCACTTCTACAGGCCACCGGCAAATGGTGCACAACCGCGATTTATTGGAATCGAGTGTGCTAAGTTGTGTGCCTCTTCTGCTCTGCGATTGCGGCATGATGCCAACATATCCGTGGCTTTCTAAAGACGCTATTGAGTCGCGGAAACCTCTGTCTAATATAAAAATATCACCCGGCTGTAACAGCCAATGAATGACTCTATCCGGCCCATCTAAAAGGTTGTTTAAAATGGTTGCGTCGTTTGTAGTCGCAGCATAGGGCCCACAAACCTCAATAATGTGTCCATCGGATGTGACTAACAAAAATGGTTTTAGAAGGTTCCTGTACTTGTGCACGCTGTACGTGTCTTTTTGAAAAGAGAAATTGGAACTCTTTTGTATATACATATAGGTACCGTCGCATATTACAGTAGCTTCCTGATTATTTGCAAACAATGCGTTAGGAACTGCTAGATTTCTTTCAACGATCTGCTCTCTCGAAATATGGTCGAATCCCAAGTAGCGAGGGACAAAATCACTAACCAGACACTCCCTAGCTATTTTCATTCTTTGTTCTAGATTTGCACGAGACATGTTGAAGAACGTGGCGAGTCGTTCATTGGATTCTCCAGTTCTCAGTTTGGCCAGTATTACACCTAATGCAGTTCTTGGATTTGAGCACCTTTGTGCTAAAAGTGGAGTTTGATTAAATAATCTTTCGAATTCATCTCGAGTGCGGCCTGTCCAATAATGCAACTCTTCATCATGCAGCTCATTAAGGTTTTCAAAATCAATAATTCGATTTCTGGGTTCTTTTAATAATTCTAACATTTCAAAAACTTGTTGAGGGCTAAAATCAAAACATCGATTTGGTGCCGTAAAAAGATCATCCCAGGCGTCATTTTCTAAATGCTCCTGACACACACGTGCGTACGGTGGAACATAATAATTATTATTAATAAGTAACTGCACTTTCAAACTTTTTGGTACTCGTCGACGAGTATTGTTTGTGCAATTGTAAATCATGCAAGCATTTGACGTATTCGGGGCTCGGCAGTAATTTCCAGGAAGGTGAAATCTTAGGTCTTGTCCCACAATGTTCTCCGCCACGTGCTGATCTTCCATGGCTGGTAGATTTTCCACGGCAGGCGGATTTTCCACGGCAGGCGGATTTTCCACGGCAGGCGGATTACCCACGACGGCAGGCGGATTACCCTCAGCAGGTGGACCTGCCGCAGCAGCAGGCAGCCTCCCACGGCGAGCTCTTGTCCAACAAGTGTGGCAGAGGTATTCCTCATTATTGAATGTTATCTGAAACCAATAAAAAAAATATAAATAAATAACCCAAGACATAACACGTAAGTGGTGGTAGCGGAGCGGTAGTAAGTGGTGGTAGCGGAGCAATAGAACGCCAGCTTCTCATGCGTGCATGTCGTGGGTTCAAATCCCGGCATGTAAGTACCAATGACTTTGTTATGTACATTGTGAAGTTATAGTAGCAATACCACTCGCTAACGGCGAAGAAAAACATCGTGAGTGTCTGAGCTATTCACATACCTCAGCGCTTGAAATTGCCAATCTGCGGTGGGCAGGCGTGCTGATTAAGCCTATACTCTCTCTCTGAGAGAAGGCCTATGCCCTTCAGTGGGACATATATAGGCTGCTTATGATGACACGGCTACGTAGTAAAGTACATACTAGTAGGCTAGTATAGTACAGTACATACTAGTAGGCTAGTATAGTGCATACGAAACAAGCAACATTCAGCCTATTTTAACTGTCAATCAGGAACTGACAGGTAACTAGGAGGGTCACAGTGACTCAACGATCTCGGTGCGCAGGTAGCGGACTACCGATAATTGGACCGGCTTGTTGGACATGCCTATTTCTTAACTGTTGAGATAATGGCTTATTTTATGTAATAATATAACTACTTAAATAAAAGTTAAGTACTTACCTCACGTGGTGATAGAGCTTGAATGATGTTTTGAACTGTGTGTTGATGCTCGTTTTGAATATCTCGAGTTAACGGGTGTCTTCTGATTCTTTCCACAGAACGATCACAAAACAAACACACTCTGTGATTTGGTCGATACATCGCGTAGTCCAAATGAATAGCCGGGTCGATAAGTGATGCAGATACGATAGTCCAAAAGTAATGCCGGGTAGTAAGAAAATAAGGAGATGAGTGCACAGTACGATTCACGTCAAAGAGTGGTGATAGACTGCGATACAAACAAAAGGGCGCGCGCGCAAGCAGGTACAGAGTAACAGGTATACTCACTCACTGTGCGCGAAAGAGACAGACACATACACATCTGAATATGAGGAAGCGAGACTTTTGATTTCTCTCAAATCTCGCTGTGATTTTGTACCGTACCGTTCGATCAACTTGTCTTGGAATTGAAAAAAGAGACAGCGCTATACAAAGCTGTCAACGTACAAAAAACTTGCTTTGCGATACTAGCGAGGTCGGGACCTGACTAGAGGAAGAATAAATAAGATAATAATATTAAACAACAACGTAAATATTATAAAAAAATGAAATATCAAAAGTTAAAGTGCTACGAAAACCATAAGGTATATTATCGGGTAGTACACAACCTCGTGGATGTTTTTTTTTTTTTATTATTTTTCTTAAATACCCTTTTATGTAAGGTAAAATAAAAAACTATTCCCACGCCTGGGCAGCATTTGGTCCAAAGTGGTCAATCTCCTTTCGCATTTTCCTACCAAAATGACAGGAAATACTGCAAGCACCAGTTCAAGTCAGGAAAACAATATGATTAAATTCCTTGAAAGTAAAAGACAAAGTTTGTTTCACATTATTCAGGAAGTGTATAATCTAAGCCTAAAGGTTTCTGACCCTGCACACTGCCTTCAATTCCTTGCTAGGACTCAAACTCTAGACAACGTACTTTCTGTGGAGACAGACACAGCTGTCTATTACATACTGAAGCTCAACATCTGTGCTGTCTAACAGTGCATCCAGAAATGTGGAATCCGAAGTTTCTACTGTGGGATGGATTTCAGGACGACCTCCCCCAGTCTTCATGCGTTTCCACTTTCCTTTTCTTAAAATGCTTTTTCGCCTGGTTTTTACACTATTCCAAAACTTTCGGAGCTGAGCTTCAGTTCGCTTGAAAAATACAATATTGTTAGGTATATCACAGAAAATGGTACAGCTATTCTTAAAACATCAGTTGTTGTTTATTTTGTTCACTCACCTGGGTGTTGGTACTTATGCTGTTGAACTCCTCAGAGAGATTCATCAAAGCAATTTTTTTGGTGTTCGAGTTTGCAAATGTTGTGCTGGTGACGTTTAAATGATACTTTAGGACCAGCTCCTGCAGACAAATCTTCTCCGTCTCGGCGAATACTTGGCGACTAGACATTTTAAAAGCAGTAGCACAAAAAATGTGCCTTCGCCTTTCAGACTTCAAAGTTTCACGCTGTCAAAAGTGAAAACGTGTTGCGTTCCAAAATCTATGATTTACTGACAGTTGTGTTTCTAAGGTCCGTATTAATAAACCGCTCTTACCGCTGAGAGCGCTCTTAATAGCGCTCTTAAGATGCTGTACTAATTAATAAACCAAACTTGAGTTCACTGATTAGAAGCCGTCATCACTTGAGTGACGTCGTATTAATAAATCAAACTCGGCACTTAGGAGAGCTCTTGAGATGTCGTTTGAGTGCGTATTTGCTGAGTGCAGTCCGATGGTGACTTGAGTGCTTGTAACATACTTGCGAGTGTTAGCTGCGATTATGGATATTGAAAATATTATAAACGAAATTGATTATTACGACGATATCGATCACTTCGATGATATTTTATGGCCAGAAAGAATTCGTTTGCCAAAAATTTACATAAGGGACGCCCAGAATCCTTTGCAAATGGTTGCTGAAAGATTCAAGAAAAGATACAGATTCAGTCAAGAATCTGTTTTATATATCACATCTCTTATTAGGAGTCACCTGCAAAAAGAGGACAACAGAGGTCTTCCAATAGCACCAGAAATAGCGGTACTCTTGACATTGAGATTTTATGCTACAGCATCATTTCAGGTAAGCCTTGAATAGTTTTACTTAGATAAATAAATTTTTATTAATTATTTAATAAAAAAAAAATTGTATTGCTTTTTCCTGTTTTCTGTGCAATAAAGTGTTCTCTATCTATCTATTTACAATGTTACCTAATTTTCTTACCTGACTTATTGTGACTTATGGTTGTTAGTTTTTTAATAGCGATGGATATTTTGTTAAGAAACTTACATTTGTATCTACTTCTTTTCAGATTGTCTGTGGTGATCTAACACATGTTTCACAACCTACAGCCTCCAATATTATAACGAAGGTATCAAGACTGTTAGCCCAGCTAAACAGAAGCTTTATTAAGTTTCCTCAAGGGGCAGAAGCTGATATAAATAGAGAGCTCTTCAAAGAGTTAGGGAAGCATGGACGCTGGCCTGGACTGCCAGAAATTGATGGTGCCATTGACTGCACACATGTAAAGATCGTGTCGACACCAGGATGTGAGCATCACGAGGTGTACCGCAACAGAAAGTGTGACTTTTCCATCAATGTGCAAGCTACTGTTGGCCCCAGGACAGAAATATTAGATATTGTTGCCCGATGGGCCGGCAGCATGCATGATTCAAGAATATTTCAGATGTCTGCACTGTACACGAAATACACTCAAGGTATTCTTACTGGAAGGCTGGTTGGTGACAGTGGATACCCTACATTGCCTTTTGTCCTCACACCAATTAGGCCAGAACCTGAAGACCCTCCCTCAATCAGATACAACCGGGCTCAAATAAAAACAAGAAACATTGTGGAGAGGACATTTGGCATTTTGAAAAGAAGATTTCCCTGTCTATCAAGAGGCCTAGGAAACAAATTAGTTACAGTGTCAAATATAATTGTAGCCTGCGCTGAACCTTCGACTCTACTGAAACTGATGAGCAAGAAGATGCTAC
The DNA here is from genome assembly GCA_963969515.1 of Yponomeuta evonymella. NCBI lineage: Eukaryota > Metazoa > Arthropoda > Insecta > Lepidoptera > Yponomeutidae > Yponomeuta > Yponomeuta evonymella. Next base: position 17,674,011 of record OZ018358.1, on the reverse strand, counting down.
AGAGAATGTAGTAACAAGCAGTAGAGATGGCTTTTTGCCTAGGCGGAGCATAATTGAAAATTATTTTCAGTAATTTGAATAAACAAACCAATACCTTAATCATTCATTTAATTATAACAAAATCACAAGTTAAATATTAATTTCGGAAAAAAGAAATAAAAGTTTATCAATTATAAAGAGCATTGGTGTTTTATTGGTCCCCACTTGCCGTAGACGCACCTAAAAAAGAAGAATAGTTTAAATAAATAAAAATACATACACTGTACACCTTTTCTCCCTAAGAGGGTAGACAGAGACACTAATCAAAGAATTGGATCATAGCTCAAGTTTAGCCCAGTGTTGTAATATAGGTGTAAAAAAAGTAAAGACCCGAAGAAGTAGCGGTGGCTTATTGGATTGGTTTATATAATAAGTAATATAAAACACGCTTGCTGGGGCAGTATCAATGTTTTATTCCTTCCAAACACACGTAAATACAACAATTAGTTGGCGAAAACCGAACAGGAAAAAACAAAACCAAAGAACACAGAATCTTCCAAGTGACAGATTTTTTATAGACTTCTTTGGCGTCACAGAGTAGTAAGTCGCAGGACATGGTTGCGCGTTAAACGTGCGCGGTAGGACGTGGACCGTCGGCGGCGGGCCAGGCGCGCGCGCCGGTGTGCGCGTTACAACCTCCCCCCCTAATCCGAGCGATGCGACCCCGCGATCGGGTTAGGCAGTTTACGCGGTCTCCCCCTTCTGCGCTTCTCCCGTACGGGTACCTCCATGTTGCCAACGAAGGGAGTGAGTTGTGACACATGGTATTTGCCTAGGACCTCTCCGTCAGTCGTTCTCTCCAAAAGATAAGTCGTGGGACTGATGGCTTCTTTTATACGGTAAGGGCCGTCGCGCCTAGGGATGAATTTGGGTGTCTGCCCTCGGCCGGTGTCGTTGGCCCCCTGCGTCTTGAGTAACACGAGGCTGCCCGCCTCATAGTCTGGCGCGGGGCGTCTGCCTTCATCAGCATTCTTCTTCTGAGCGGCCTGCGCCTTCTCGTGCACGTCTCGAGCGTCAACGAGGGTCGCAGAGAGCTTCCGAAGGTAAGGCGTAATAGCTGGAACAAAATTGTCAACGTCAAGGATCCGGCGCATGTCCGCGGCTGCGTCAGCAGGTGCACGCAGCTCCCTGCCGAAGGTAAGATACGCGGGAGAATATCCGGTGCTCGCCGTCAAGGCCGAATTCATCGCGAAGCGAATGGCAGGCAGGTGTTGGTCCCAAGTATCGTGGTCAGGACCTACGAGTATCGCCAGCTGAGGTTTGAGGTCCCGATTTTTCCTCTCAACTGGGTTGGCTTCCGGGTGGTACACCGGGGTCAGGGTTTGGTCGATGCCCATGCTGTGACAGGCCTGTTGCATGACCGAGCTGATGAACTGCACTCCGTTATCGCTCAGGACGCGGCGGGGAACTCCAAATCTGAGGAAGACTTCGTTGATGAGGGTCTTAGCGCATTCTGAGCTGGTCGCATCTTTAAGGGCGAATAACTCAACCCAGCGTGAGCTGACGTCTTCCACTATCAGCACCCATCTGTTGCCCCCGACGGTCTCTGGAAGCGGACCGAACAGGTCCACGGCTACCACCTCGAACCTCCTGGCGGTCGCGGGGGTCTGCAATAGCCCCGACGGCTTGCGAGTGTCAGCCTTGTACCTCTGACATGCCGTGCATTGTTTGATGTAGTTGGCCACGTAGGATTTCATCCCAGGCCAGTAAAATCGCAAGCGAAAGCGTGCGAGCGTGCGTTCAACGCCGAAGTGTCCCGCTGTCGGAGCGTCGTGAAGATCCTTCATCACATCGGGACGCTCGTGTTGGGGCACAACCAGGCAAGCGCTCTCCTCATCGTCGTCTCCTTCGGGTCCGTACCTGTACAGGATGCCGTCAGACAACACATAGCCGCGGTCGGCCCACGGCCTCCCCCTGAAGGGTTCGTCAGACTCCAAGTCTTCGACGATCTTGCGGACTTCGGGATCTTTCAGCTGATTCTCCCGGATGTGACCCGGTGATCTCGTCGGCAAGTCGACGGTGGTAAGGCACAATTCGCAGTTTTCGGCGCAATTTGGTCGCGACAACGTGTCGGCGACGACGTTAGCCTTACCGGGGGTGTATTCGATACGCAGATTGTACTCCTGTATTGCGAGGGCCCACCTAGCGAGCCTGCCACTCGGCGACCTTAGGCTCATGAGCCAACGAAGCGGTTGGTGGTCGGACCGCACCACAACTTCGCTCCCATCGATGTAGCCTCTAAACTTCGATACGGCCCACACGACAGCTAAGGCCTCGCGTTCAGTTGTGTTGTAATTTCTTTCTGCGCCATTCAGGAGACGGCTGGCGTATTCGATGGGACGTTCATCTGCCCCCTCCCCCTGCAGTAAGACTGCTCCTAGGGCGTACCCACTACTGTCCATCCGGAGTACGAATGGTTTCGCGTCGTCAGCCTGTCTGAGAACTGGGGCGGAGGTCAAAAGCTCCTTGATCCTCTCGAACGCCTGCTGCTGAGGAGACTCCCAGCACCAGGTACTATTCTTCTTCAATAAGTCCGTTAAAGGCCGCGCGACGTCTGCGTAAGCCGGTATGAAACGGCGAAACCAGCTGGACGTTTGCAGAAAGCTCTTCAGCTGTTTCACATTTTGCGGCGGCGTCATGTCTCTAATGGCGGCAACCTTCTCCGGATCCATGTGGATCCCGCCTGGCACGATCACGTGGCCCAGAAACTTTACCGAGTCCCTAGCGAAGTGGCTTTTCCCGCGGTTCATACGCAAGCCGAACATTTGCAGTCTGTCAAAAACTAACTTCAGGTGCTCTAAATGCCTCTCGAACGACTCGGAAAGGACGATCAAGTCGTCGAGGTATGAAAACACTGAAGAGTTCTCTGGTAAATTGGACTTAAAGCGGTCCATGAGGCGTTGGAATGTAGCGCCTGAGTTCCGCAATCCCATTGGCATACGTTTGAAGCGGAACATGCCGAGAGGCGTGACAAACGCAGTCTTGTCTCGGTCATCAGGGTGGACGCCTACTTGAAAGTATCCTGCTCGGAGGTCGAGGGTTGTCATAAAGTTGCTGGTTTTGGCTGCGTGAAGGATATCTTCTATACGCGGAAGAGGGTATCTGTCGGCTTCTGTGATGGCGTTGAGTTTTCGGTAGTCAATGCACAACCTCGTACCACCATCCTTTTTCGTCACGAGCACGACATTTGCCGCCCACGGCGACTCGCACTCCTCTATGACGTCAGCGTCCAGCAGCTCTTCAAGCTCCTTCTTAAGAGCTTCCTTCTTCTTCGGTGACATTCTGTAAAGAGGAGAGGCGACCGGAACTTGGTCATCGCTCACCGTGATTCGGTGAGTTGCAAATTCTGTCGCGGGCCCGTTACGCGCGAACTGACCCGCTCTGCTCCGCAGAAAGTTGTCGAGCGTTTCTCGCTGATTGGGAGAGAGCTTAGGGCCTTCAGAATCCCTGAGAGTGACGTCAGTATCGGACATTATCACTTGTCTTTCACACACGTCGCTATCCGGTAGGAGGTATTCACACACGAAGTCGTGTTGCTCTTCAGGGGTGTCAGCGAAGCACCATGTCCCTTGCGGCACGCTGAGATTCACCCCGGCGTTGATGATAAAGTCGCGACCTAGTAGGGTCTTCGTATCAGCGCCGGGAAGCACTATGAACTGAGTGGTCACCGTCCTACTCTGCAGTGTGACGTCCACGCAAAACGTTTCAACTTTGCGCACCTGGTTAGACCCGTCCGCCAGGGTGACGGTGCGCTCCGTTTCCGTGGGCTTGACTCCACAGTCGAGAATAATTCTATGCAGCGCGGGACTCGCGATAGAATGCGTTGCACCGGTGTCAATAATTGCTACTCCGACCCTATCGGCTATAGTGACTTTTACCCTAGGCAAATCGGAGGTGTTTGATGATACCGTCGCGCTGTTAAAGTCAGCATGAAATGATGACGCAGCGGTGTCGGTCTTCGGTCGGCACGTATCGCATTTTGACCTAACTACACCTAACTGACCACAGCCATAGCATCGGACTGTGTTAGGCGAACGCTTAGTATCCGCATTTTTATGTTTTTCTTCTGCCGCACTCTGAATTGGCTTATTTGTTTGCTCAGCGCTGCCGGATCGACCGGGACCGGAAGTGCGATTTTCGTAGTTCCTACAATATTCAAAGGAATGCCCAAATATCTTACAAAAAGAACAGTGCGGCCTAGTACGTTTGGATTTCGATAATATGTCCGATTGGGTTGCATCGCTCGAATCGAGTGGGGGAGTAGTAAAAGGTTGTGAAGGTCGACTCACCAATTTAGTTGGTTTACGCTCACCAAGTTCTGCTCTGGACTCCTCCGCGCACCTGGCCGCTCCGATGAGGTCATCAAGGTTACAAACAGAATCGCGTTTCACATGTTTACGGATCTTACGGTCTAACAGTCCATACACTATGTCGATCTTCATCTCTTCTGGCACGGTATATGAAAGTTTGGATAGCAGTGCGCGCTGGCGGCTCACGAAGACATCAGCACGCTCGCTCCCTTGCTCGCTTCCAAAGATGTCTCGTAGAACTCGATACGCGGGGCGGGGTGTGCCAAACCTGCCCCGGAGTCTTTTGATTGCTTCCTGCCACGTAGTAACCTCTGCACGCACGCCCTGCCACCACACCGCGGCCTCGCCGGTCAGGAGCATTGGCAGTCCTTGCAGCGCGTGCTCGTCGCTTACGTTTGAACACTCTTTATACACTTCGACGCAGTCAATGAAGGCCTCGAGTACTTCGTCGCTGCTAGTCGCCTTGCCGTCGAAGCGTGCTGTACACTTCACGAAGTTGCCGGCGGGTTGAAGTCGGCCGGCATCATCGGGCGCAGGCGTTGACGACTGGCGGGTACTCGAGATGAAGCTCTCGAACAGTTGCCGATTAGTTTCTGCTTGGCTCCGGGAAACCGCAGCGACGATGGCCGTCAGCTGTGCGTCAGTCATGGACACAATATTGGTTCCGGTGGTGTTCGGGTTTCGTCGCTCCGTTTGGACTTCTTCTTCGCTCTGAGCGTCGTCGGAATCATCGTCTCCTTTACCGCTGCGCGTCGTAATCGGCATAATGCTAGCCGGCGACGGAATAAAATCGGGTCACAACTCGAGGAAATTCTTGTCAGAGTTCGTGATTTCGGGCCACTAGTTGGAGCGCCACTATAAAACACGCTTGCTGGGGCAGTATCAATGTTTTATTCCTTCCAAACACACGTAAATACAACAATTAGTTGGCGAAAACCGAACAGGAAAAAACAAAACCAAAGAACACAGAATCTTCCAAGTGACAGATTTTTTATAGACTTCTTTGGCGTCACAGAGTAGTAAGTCGCAGGACATGGTTGCGCGTTAAACGTGCGCGGTAGGACGTGGACCGTCGGCGGCGGGCCAGGCGCGCGCGCCGGTGTGCGCGTTACAGTAATAAGTATTACCTGCTGAACGTAACTGCAGCTCTGCTAAATCTGCTTTGGCCTTGGCCTCCCTAATCTTCTCCCTTAGCAGCAACAACTCCAATTCATGAAGTTCATTAGCCCGTCTCTGTCTTTCATTAAATTCATTTTCTAATATTGTGTTTTTTGCTGTGATTGTGTGGCTGATGTGACACGTGGCATAGGTGTGGGGGTTTTTTTTTTTTTTTTTTTTTTTAATAGGAGGAGGGGAATACTCATGTATACCGCCGTGCCCTAACACACGGCGGCATGCCCGACTCTACTGGGAATGTTGCCCAGTAGCCTACGGACTAAACCCCTCCCCCTTTAGCCGGTACCGCCACTATTTATACTGTGGCGCCCTTTGTTACATTTATAAAATTTAATAATAAAAGTTATATAATAAAGATCTTAGTCTGATATTTAAAATTGAATGTCCCATGATAAAATATAATGTAGAATAATAATTAAAATTAAAATTGTAAAGGTAATGCTGTTCTTATATGAAAATCCTTATGAAATTGTACAAAATAAAAAAGAAAGTAAAATTAGGAGGATAAGTAAAAATCTAACTTAAAATTATATCGTAGTTTAAAAATATATACCCCGACGCCTTGTCTCTGACTACTCCTTAGAGTAGTGACAAGCAAGGCGCCGGGGTTAGACTTCAAAATTTAAATGTCAAAAATTAAAATGTAACAAATGTCAAAAATAAAATGTTTAAAAAGTGAAACATAGTCAGATGTAAAAATAAAAACAAAAAAGATAAAAAAGTAGTAAAAAGGCCTCCTCTACCCGGCGTGTATATATTTTAGGGATTTTATCATAATACTAAGTGAAATAAAAATAAAAAATAAAACAGAGACGAGTCAATCCCGGCCCCCATTTGCTCTAGAGGCCGCGCGCGTCACCCCCAGGGCGAAGGGCAGGAAGACCTCTCGACTTTTAGAGTCGGCCATAAAGGCGGCGAATGCCTCGCACCTCACCGCTGCTCCCAGGAGTATCTCGCAGTCGGCCCGTACAGCTCCAAAACGGGGGCACTCCTCCAGCAGGTGCTCCAGCGTTTCGGGAGTCTCGTCATCACAGATGCAGGACGGACTCCCCGCGAGCTTGAACCTGTGGAGGTACGCTCGAAAGCCGCCGTGCCCCGTCAGGAGCTGCGCCTTGGCATTGCACATAGTGAATTTGCCAAGGACTTTATGGGCCGATGCGACGTCCGGGAAGAACAGCGAGGTGACGCGGCCTGTGGCAGACTCGCTGTAGCGGGTCTGCCACTTTGCCACCGTCTCCCGTCTCACCTGCAATTTTGCATGTGAGACGGGATACAGGTCGTAGGCTGCCGCGTCTTTGCGAGACAACGCCGCCCTCTTGGCCAACTCGTCTGCGCGCTCGTTGCCGGGGATCCCGACGTGGGCCTTGATCCAGAAAAACCGGATCAGGCCCCCGTGTGCTTGTATGTCCCCCAGCTGGCCGTGTATTTTCACGGCCAGCGGGTGTGTGGGCGAGGGGTTCCTGAGCAACTCCAGAGCAGATCTGGAGTCGCTCAGAACGCTCGCCCTGATGGGACCGGGACCCCCGGCCACGAGGTCGAGAGCCTTGGAGATCGCCACCATCTCCGCTTGGAAGACGGAGGCGAATCCCTCCAGCCTGAACCCCCTGGTGCGGACCTCAACGCCATCCCTCCACAGGGTGACTGCACCCCCTACCTTGCCCTCGATCTTGCTGCCGTCCGTATAGGCCCGGGCCCAATCGTCGGGCACCTTGCTGAGCTCCTCCACGCTGGCCACCTCCTTGAACTCAACTGGAGTTCGTAGAGCGGGGTGTGCCAGCGCGAACGGGCTGCAGCGGCGCTCGACCTCCCGGCCCGGCAGCGGGGCGAAGGGCCTCCCCCTCTTCAACTCGTAAAGCTGAAGGACCTCCTCGGCCCTTAGGTCGAGGGGGAGGATCCTCGCCAAGAGAACGGCAGCTGTGTAGGAGGTGGTGCGATGGGCCTTGGCGATGCGGATCGCAAAGGCCCTGGTCACCCTGTCGAGTAAGGCCCTGACCCCCGCTCGCTGCGTGACAGGCGCCCAGACGTTGGCCGTATAGAGGATGGTAGGTTCGATGACGGTAGTGTAGAGCAGCCGGACGATATCGGCATTTAAGCCCCATGTCGCCCTGGCCGCCCTAGACACCATCTGGAACCTAGCCATAGCTTTGCCGCAGACCCTGTTGAGGTGGCTAAGAAAGTTGAGGTTCTTGTCGATCGTCAGACCCAACACGGTGATCTCGTCCGAGAACGCGATGTCCTCCCCTCCAAGCTTCAGCTTGGGTGGGTTAACATCGCGCTTCCTGGTGACCACCATGGCTTGGGTCTTTCGAGCGGCGAACCTCATCTTAGCCCCCTCTCCCCACTCGGACACGGCGTCCAGCGCGGCGTTGAGGATGTCCTCGAGCTCACCCACAGTCTGCGCCGCGGCGATAATTAAAATATCGTCCGCGAACGCCTGCAGGTGAGCTCGAAGGTCCCCACCGCGCCGGAGCAAAGGGTCGAGTAGCAGGTTCCACAGCAGGGGACCGCACGTCGAGCCTTGGATGCAACCTTTCGAAGTAGGTCTGTCTACTTGTGCCCCCGCGTACATGACTGTGACCTGTCTTTCGCTCAGGTAGCTGCACAGAAGTTGGTAGACAGACTGGTCGCATCCGGTGGCCAGGATCTGGTGTTTTATTCCGGGCCACCACGCATTGTCGAAGGCCCCCTCGATGTCGAGGGAGACAACTCCGACAATACGTTTCTGCCCGACGTGATCTCTTATGAGCTCTACAGCATCATACAAAGAGTCCTCCGTGCTGCGCTGCGGCATGAAGCCATATTGGCGCGGGCTCAGTCCTCCGCCCATCCCGAGCTGCCAGAGAAGCCTCCCGGCCATCATCTTCTCTAGGATCTTCCCCAGGACGGACAGGAGCCCGATCGGCCTGTATGACTTAGGCTGCGAGTAGTCATCTCTGCTGGGCTTGGGCAGGATTTTGACTACCGCAGCCTTCCAGTCTTTGGGGAAGTATCCCAGAGAGAGGCAGGCGTTCATCAGAGTGACAAATAAATCATTTCTCGCCCCGATGGCCGCACTGCAGATGTCGGCCGTGAGGCCGTCCCCCCCGGGCGCCTTTTTAGGGTGGATGCCCTTCAAGACGCCCGAGAGCTCGTGCTGGGAGAAGGGAATAAACTCCCGCGGCTTGGCCCTGGCTTCATCCTCCATGCGGGCGACTGCCTGCCTGACACGGGCATGAGTATCGGACTCGGACTGAAGATCGTCAGCTGGGAAGAATGTGTCCGCTATGAGAGCTGTGGAACCGACGGCATCCAGGGCGCGTCCATCCGCGCCGCTGAGGACGGTGTCTTCCCTCCTGCGAGCGGCGCATCTTAGCACCCTACAGATGCCGTCCCACACGCTCTCATGCTCCTGCTTAGTGCAGAATTCCACCCAGCTGGCGGTCTTGGCCGCCTCAATGGCGGCCTTGTAGTCCTCCTTGGCCACCAAATACTCCGCGACCACCCCGTCCCTTCGGCGGCTGCTGGCGTGCCGGATTCGACCCCTCAACGTAATGAGCTTGCGCTTCTTAAGCTGCAGCTCAGGGCTCCACCAAATCACCCGTTTGGGCGCCTTTGGTGGAGCCAGAAGAGGGATCGAATCCTCGCACGCGCCGTGAATCGCCGCGGTGCACGGTGGTACCGTAGTAGGTCATAGGACTCGGATGGCAATGACTGAGCTAAGCCATGATATCTGGCTCAGTTACCCACTAATTGTCATACTACCTGAGGGTATAAAAGGTTTCGCAATCTATTGTTCCCAACATTCCTTTTTCGGCATCCGAAGTGAACACAAGTAATTAGTCATCAACCTGTTATCACCAAGTGCTTTAATTAGCCCAAGACGCGACGCGTGTGTTTAAGTTCCAACTTGTCTGTGACCTGCTATTTTACAATGGAATTTGAAGTCACAGGTATGTATTATTAATTTACTTTACTATTTTGCCTTTTCCTTCTACATTTTTTTTTTAAATAGAGTGCTACGCCAACGTGGCATTTTTTATGTATTTATGTCTGTATATTTTTTACGTTGAAGCTTTTACTTATGTTTGTACCTACTTGTACCATTCAATTTGGTATAGAAATATGGGTTACAATGTCTACTACTAGGCCTCTCCAAATTTAGCTGCGTCATGCTGCGTCTGTAAGGTGCAGCCAGGTGCTACGCCGCGCGCCTGAACGCGTAGCAGGCGCGTAGCACTTGCTACGAAACATGTATCTATTTTGATCCGCTTTTAACGTATTTTTATTTTGTTTTAGGTACTAGTATTAAGTGTTCTTTCAAAAGAATGCTTGTACTAGATACTTGGCTGTCTATTAAAGACAGCAAATCTGAACTGGAGCGTTGGCATCGAGTTTTTCGAGACCTAATACAATTGCTGCCTGATGTTGAGAATTACATTGCTGATGACTTGGAAAAAAGAGTTACTAAAGTTTGTACAAGATTGGTAGCAATTTGGAAGCAAGTCACGCGCAACCATTCTCGCATGGTCTCTAAGTACGGAGACTGGCTGAACGAAATTGAAGTTTGCGTTCTGCCAACTTGTGCAACAGTAGGGAGCCACAACACCCAACGGCCAGCAGCAGAAGCTTCGACAAGCACCCAACAGCACCAGCACAGGAAGGACTTTGAGGAATGTAGCAAGAGATCAAAACGCCGCAGGCTTGCAGAGTTAAGTAAAGTAGACAGTTCTGCGATAAATTCTTTGTTGGACGATTCTAGTCTATCTAACGCCGCTGCATCTTTAAATTTCAGCACTGACGAAGTCTTGTCTCTTATAAATGAGACAAAACTGACTAAACATCAGTATCTTTTGGTGAAAGACTTCGTTAATGCAAAATCACCTAATGCATTACCATCTTATCAAAAAGTGTTAGAAGCTAAGAAGCGGTGCTATCCATCGCAAGAGTTTATCACGGAATCATCTGCTGAAGTAGAATTACAATCATTGTTAGATCATACTGCTTGCCGGATACTAGAATCCCAAAAACCCGTTTTGAATAATATTGACCCTAATAAAGAATTTGTTTTGATTGGAAAATGGGGTTTCTATGGGAGTACGGGGCACAGCGAATATAAACAGATTTTTGGAGATTCTGGTATCGATGATGATGGCAGTATGTTTGTTACTTCATATTGTCCTCTTCAATTGGTTTGTAAGTCCAATACCTCCGACCCAGATCAAATAGTTTGGAAAAATCCGCGCCCTTCTTCCACCAGGTATTGTAGGCCTATTCGATTCCAATTTGCCAAAGAATCCAAAGACCTTTCTGTGCAAGAAGAAGCTTATTTCAAGACTAAAATTGATAGTTTACAACCGACTTCTTTCACTCACGGTGAATATGAAATAAAAGTGCAGCATTCTTTACAATTAACCATGGTTGATGGTAAAGTGTGCAGTGCTCTGAGCGATACATCTTGTAGTAGATGTTATATTTGTGGTTCAACTCCAAAAGAGATGAATGACATTGATAAATCGCTGAGCAAAACTGCAGATAGTGGTACCTATCAATTTGGACTATCTCCTCTTCACTCGTATATCCGATTCTTCGAATATTTAATTCACGTTTCTTATAGATTAGACATAAAGAAATGGCAGGTACGTTCTTCAGACGAAAAAGCTCTTCTTGCACAAAAAAAACAACATGTGCAGCAACAGTTTAGGCAGAAACTTGGTCTAATAGTCGACAAACCGCGAAGTGGAGGAAGTGGCACATCTAACGACGGAAACACTGCCAGAAAGTTTTTTTCTAACTCAGCGGTTTCAGCGGAAATTACTGGATTAGATAAAATCCTTATTGACAGATGTCATAATCTGCTGCAGTGTCTTTCGTCGGGATACAAAATTAATAACGCCACTTTTAAAGAGTATTCTCTAGAAACAGCACGTAAACTTGTTGCTACCTATCCATGGTACAACTTGCCATCGTCTGTACATAAGGTCCTCATTCATGGGTCGGAAGTAATTGAACACGCATTATTGTCAATAGGTGAGCTTTCGGAAGAGGCCGCCGAATCTTGCAATAAATTAATCAAACTCTTCAGGCGTGACAACACGAGGAAAATGTCTCGGGTTGTCACAAACACCGACTTGATACATAGACTTCTCCTTAATTCGGATCCTTATATTTCTAGTTTAAGAAGGTTACCACAGAAGAAGAAGTCTATTCTATCAAAAGAAGTATTAAATTTGTTGTCGGTTTAGGAAAAAATGTAAAAAATAAGATAGGTATTTATGTTATTTTTTACATAACTCCTATTATGTAAATATAATATTTTTTGTCCAATTGTGTGTTTGTACTTAGATGTTAGTTAAGTATTTACTTTATTTGTAATATAAAATGTAAATAGTAAGGTTTAATAGTTATTAAGTTGCAAACCTTCTTTTAAGTGTAATAAAAATGCATAATTTTGTAAATAAAATAAGCTTTTTAAGATTATTTTGTTTTTTTTTTATTGTGTTATGGCTTAAAGTATTACAAAACACCATAATAATAATAATCAGCTATGACAACGACAGTCATTATTATCGCGAAACCCTATGACCGCTACTCTTAGGGCGTGGAACCAGTGTGCGGTGTACCTACCAATGGCCTCCTCAAGACCGCCGGGCGTCTCGATAGCCTCGATTTCCTCGACCGTCCAGTCACCCAGACGGTCGACGAACGAGGCCCGAAAAGTAGTCCAGTCGGCCTTCCCGGCGTGGTAACGCCTGGTGGACCCGCAGGCTCTGTCCGGCTCCGTCTCGGGCCCCACCCCCACCTCGAACGTAATCGCCCGATGATCGGGAGCGGAGGGGATGAGGTCCGGACGGACCATCCAGCCCCTCACTCGATGGAAGAGCGCCGACGTGGCGAGGGTCACATCTACTATGCTAGTGAACAACTTGTCCCCCCGCCAGATGTAAAACGTCGGCGCCCCTCCCTCGTTGAGAACCTGCAGATCCACCTGGGCTGCGAACTCGGAGAACAGGGTTCCCCTCTGGTCCTCGCGCTCGCAGCCCCACCAGAGGCTTTTGGCGTTAATATCCCCGCCGAGAAGGACCGCGCTGGTGCCCATGCGGTCCATGAAGGCCTGGATGTCGCGAAGGTAGGGGCTAAGGTCGCGGTCTCCCTCGAGGTACACCGAGACCAGGCCGATCTTCTGCCGATCCCACTCCACCACCACCGCCACGACGTTCTCCGTGATTGTGGTGGCATCCTGGACGACAGAGAGGGCCGGGTCGAGTACTAGGATGGCCGACTTGACCGGTTTGTCCCCAGTGGCCATCTTTTGAATACAAGTAAACCGGGTGTCCACTCGGCCCACCGATCCAGTATAAGGTTCCTGGATCAGTACGGCCGAGTAGCCACCCTCGATGGCCACCTGGACCACCTCGTGGAACGCGGCGCGGCAACGACCAATGTTGATTTGCATCAACCGGATCGCGCCCCGCCGCGCCCCAGGAGGCCCTCCCGCTGAATTCCGGTCACTGTCGGCCACCCCAGCACCCGGTGCACCCCGAGACTGTAAGGGTGCCAAGGTGCCCGTATCAGCAGTATTTAATGGCCTGCCGCGCTATGCTGTCCCAGCGAATACGCTCGGGGCAATCCGCGGCGTATGCAGGGTGCGCGGAGTCTGCCCCTGACACCTTGGTGCAGTGACAGCAGCGCGGGTCTCCAGCTCGCGCCGACGGGGGACAGTCCCTGGTTTGGTGCTCCCCGCTGCACCGGCCACACCTGGCATCGGCACGACAAACGCGTGCCGTATGCCCGTAGCCCATGCAGCGGTAGCACTGCACCAGTGGGGACTGGTCCACCGCCAGCACGACCTGGTACCCCAGCCTAATCCTCGCCCCCTCCATGCGCCGCCAGATTTCGGGGGTCACCTCGATGATGACATTGCAATGCGCACCGTTCCTCCCGTTGGTGCGTCTAAGGACCCGGGCATCGTCCCTGGTGAGGGTGACGCCCGCCATCAAGTCCCTGTTCTGGGATTCGATGGCGGCCAACACCTGTTCATCAGGGACGTCCCTCGCGACCCCGACGAGGCGGATCAAGGGCCGCTTGTCGGCGGGCTCGGTGACTGTAAAGAGGCCACCGGCCCCCGACAGCTCCCTCTTAAAAACCTTCCTGCCCTCGTCGGTGTCGCAGGAGAGCAGCACTTTGCCGTTTTTCAGCTTCCTCACCGCGCTGACCCCGATACCAAGGGCGATGACGTCGACCTTCCCCTTTATTTCTGTGATCATCGCTTCGGCGGTTTTGTTGGGGTCGGTCGACGCCACCACCACAGAGTGGCGCGGCGAGGAAGCCACCTGGGCGTAAGACCGGAACGGGACCCGATCTCGCTGGGGCAGCCGCGGGATCGCGGCAGTGGCGGGGCAGTCGTTAGGGCGGGGAGGGGCAGGGGCGGGGGCTCGAGCGGGCGGCTCCGCGAGCGGCACAGGCTGCTGCCTGTCGAGCCGCTCGCGAAGCCCACGGAACTCCCCCCTCACCTCCTCCGCCCATTCCGCGTCGGGTTTTGAGTTATCACTCCCCGCCACTCCGCCTATCTCCTTCTTTAGGCTTTCGCACCGCTCCGCCAGCGCCTCCATTCCCTTGGTTAGGGCATGAAGCGCCGCCGGAGTCGGTGCTGCCTCCCTGTCCCGCAGCTCCCCGATCACGTCAAACGAGACCAGGTCCCGCGTCGCCTGGACGTCTTTTTTGATTGCCCCCAAGTCCTTAACTATTGCGGGCAGCACCGACCCCGCGGCCAGCTTTTCTAAGCTGGCGGCGTGGGCCTCCTCCCGCCGGGCCGCGTCCTCGGCGAAACCCGCCCTGGCGGCCTCCATCCTCAGGCAGAGAGTCTGCCTGGACTCGCCCAGCCTGAGCACCATCTGGTATAGCTCGCTGAGCGCGTCCACGACAAACTCCCTGGTCTCCCGTTTCAGGTTGCCCGAGGATTCCAACCTCCCCTTCGCGGCCAGCATGACATCGTTTGCCATCCTCGGGAGATTGGCCAGTGCGCCAGTCACTGACCCCCCCAAGGATGGCCTCCCAGTCTGCGGCGAAAGGGAGGTCGGAGAGACGCCGCCAGGGGCGACTGCCTCAGCCCCCGGATCAGCCCTTGCATCCGGGGGCGATGAGGATAGCGGCGCGGCGTTGGAGGAAATGGGCTCCGCGGGCCCGGCCCCCTGAGTGGGGGCCTTTTTGGTGATGGGTGCCTTCATTGGCGGGGTCCCGCGGAGCCCCTTGGTGGGTACTCGCAACAGTGCACCCCCGGTAGGCGGTCGGCTCCTGGCCTCCGTCGTGGTGGCAGACTTACGCGGCCTGGTGTCCATATTCGAATTTTAGAGGGGCCGGTTGGTCAGTTATACGGAGGAAGGCGTATATAAAAGAAAAAGAATTTAAATTTAAAAGGTTAAAGACAAATTAAACAGCGTCAGTCAATAATACTTAAAACTAATGCAATAGGGCAAAGAGTCAATCGTTAAAACTTAAAACTAGTGCAATAGGGCGAGGTCCAGAGTAAAACTTAAACCTAGTGCAAGGGCAATATCAAAGAAGAAAAATTAAATAGTAACAACTAAAAGTTATAACATATATGCCGGTGCGTCCACGTGTAAGATTCGGCAACGTCCAATTTTAATAAATTAGATTTTTATTTAATGTAAAAAAATTTTTGGGACGCTTGGGCCCGATCTGGACCAAGTTAAACACCTGCACACGGAAGCTGGTAGTGCTGCGCTTCCAACAAGGTACTAACCTTGCCGGAAGGTGGCCCGTGTGGAGGTGTATTGTAGTCTATATATAATTAAATGGAAGAAAAACCGGTTTTTCCGGTTTTTCCTTTCCGGCTCAGGGTGAGACCCAAAACCGGGTCCGCAGAACCGTGGCCTACCGGAAGCCGCGTCCCCTGGTCAAAACCGCAACCTCCTAGACCTCCTACCCCCAGAGATACACGCGTTTTCCCGAAATGGGGCTCGCCGCAAAGTGCTCGAGCCAAAGGTAACCGCCAAGGGTCGGTGGGGTGGTGGGGGTGGGATGGGTGGCGGGCGAAAAAATTGCGTCCCGCGATATGAAAAGTGAATTCTGGATGGAAATCTATTGACAATAAAGGTAAAGGTTGATGTAATTTCGTCAGATTTTAAGTGCTATAAGCGGCAAAAATTCGGTAATTTAGAGAAATTTAGAAAAATCCTCACCTGAGGACACACACAGCCAATCTCGTTGAAATGAATGTATTATAATCGGCAAAAAACTCGATAATTTGGAAAGATTTTCACCTCAGGACACACACAGTTAACTCGCGGTGCAGCACGAATAGAGTGGCGGAGCGTGCGCGAGGTAGGTCTGTTTTATTTGGAGTTGTAGGTAGGTGCGGTCGTCTGTGGAAGGGTAGAAAAAGAAACGATTTTTGAAGGTATTTTGGAATTTGGCACGGAACCCTGGAAAAGTGCCTGGAAGCGCGGCTACCAACGGCGCAGGAGCACTCTGCGGCGAGAACGGCGCGACCCTGGAGGCAGGTGGTCTGCGGTTCGACTCCCGGCAATGAAAATTTGAAAATGTGAAAATGTGAAAATTTGACGTAGCTGGGTCGGCTCCCGGTTTCCGACGTGCGATCCCTAACGAGGTACGACTTCACGAAAAAACGATAAGTTTATCACCCTGAACTGGATTCGAATAAAAATAAAAAATAAAAATAAAAATATAAAAAACCTCCTTCAACAAAACAAAGCAAAACAAAACACTCAATTTAAGCGAAAAAATTGCGCCCGCGATATGAAAAGTGAATTCTGGATGGAAATCTATTGACAATAAAGGTAAAGGTTGATGTAATTTCGTCAGATTTTAAGTGCTATAAGCGGCAAAAATTCGGTAATTTAGAGAAATTTACAAAAATCCTCACCTGAGGACACACACAGCCAATCTCGTTGAAATGAATGTATTATAATCGGCAAAAAACTCGATAATTTGGAAAGATTTTCACCTCAGGACACACACAGTTAACTCGCGGTGCAGCACGAATAGAGTGGCGGAGCGTGCGCGAAGTAGGTCTGTTTTATTTGGAGTTGTAGGTAGGTGCGGTCGTCTCAGGACACACACAGTAAACTCGCGGTGCAGCACGAATAGAGTGGCGGAGCGTGCGCGAGGTAGGTCTGTTTTATTTGGAGTTGTAGGTAGGTGCGGTCGTCTGAGGACACACACAGCCAATCTCGTTGAAATGAATGTATTATAATCGGCAAAAAACTCGATAATTTGGAAAGATTTTCACCTCAGGACACACACAGTTAACTCGCGGTGCAGCACGAATAGAGTGGCAGGTGTGGGAGTTGGTGGAGCAGAGGTCGGTGGTGGTGTTTGTGCAGGTGGTGGTGGTGGGGGAGGAGGAGTGAATAGCACGGGGTGTTGTACGGACACCGCTGCGGAGGAAGTAGTTTGGGAAGTTGGAGGAATTATTAAAACTGTTGGATATTGTTGTTGGGACGTGGATGGTTCTGAGACGGGCTGTGAATCCACAAATATGTCTTCTGACATAATTTCTGTATTTTCTGAAAAGAAACGTGTATTTGTTTAATATTACTAGAGTTTTCATTGATATAACTGTGTATACCATAATAAAATAAAATTACCTTGAATGGTGTCGGAATCAATGGCATCCTGAATTCCCACTAAAAGTGCTGGTGCCACCTGCGATACGTCGGGGTCAATGGTAGCATCAGCAATCGGGGGCCCTCCTCCAGTGCCAAGGCGATACTGCCGCTCTCTAGTGAGGGCATCTCTCTGGCCCTGCTGCTGCTCATTGAGGGCGTCCCTTTGGACCTGCTGCCGCTCCCTAGTGAGGGCATCCCGCTGGCGCTGCTTGAGGTTCATCCAAAGGCGCCTGAGTTGCTTGGTTGATACCTGAAAATGCATTTTAGGTTAAGTTTTTATTGTATGTATTTGAGAAGCGGTTGGGAGTCGTTTTCTACACTCAATAGAAAGAAAGTAACATTTACCTGGCTCGTTGCATGAGGACTCGCGTTATATTGGCTTGTTACGTTTTCCCAAGCTTCATTTTTTGCCCGTAACGTTGCCCCGTCCGTATTTTTATTTTCAATAACGGAGCTAAATTTTTTTTAATATGTTCATGAAATGCTTCTTCTCCATCGGTGTAAAAACATGTTTTTTTGACGACATGACTACAAATACAAAATTGGCACAAATAAAACGATATAACAAACACACTGAACGACACTGTAAACATAAACAATGCTAGAAAACCTTTTTTTTGACATGCATGACAGACGCGTCTGCGTTTTGTTTTTCCAATGACTCGGTTAAAGATGTCAAATATCTTTATTTTTTTTTTACGATAAGTTGATGAAACAATAAGTTTGAACTTATACGTACTTAATTATTACAAACTGATTTTTGTGTTGGTTACGATCCATAATATTAGTATAAATCTATTTATGGCATTAAACTGAAATTATAAATCGAAACAGTAGTCACAAAACGTTTATTCGTTCGGTCAGCCATTCGTTCAAAAAATGGCGCTTACTTTGAGTACAGCATCTCAACATCTCTGGATCTTGAGATGCTGAACTTGAAACCGCTCTCAGGTGATACGCGCTCAAAATCCGTCTATTAATTAGCCACGAACTTGAGATGCTGTCCGCATCTTGAGAGTGACTCAGCTGAGATTGATCTTGAGAGCGGTATTGAGATCGGACTATAAATACGGGCCTAAGTCAGTTCATAACATTGAGATTTTCTTTCCTTACAAAATAAAGCAGCACTTCTGTTTATAAATACAATCTTACACGAATATTATTAGCCCTTACAAATCACAAATATAGTCATTGCGAACTAAAAATTGAGTTTTTAAAACAAGGACAACAGAATTCCGGGAATTCGAACCTCACTCGGGATCGCACATAGGAAACCGGGAGCCGACCCCGCGTCGATTGGCACCTCTCTCAGGGCGCTACGTCAAAATTTCATTTTTATTTCCATTTTTCTGGAATCGAACCTCGGACCACCTACCTCCAGAGTCGCGCCTTTGCCGCCGCCAAGTGCTCGAGCGCCGTTGGACACCGAGTTTTCAGACATTCCCAGGGCTCCGGGCCAAATTCAAACTACCTACAAAAAAAATTTTCTTCTACCCTTCCACAGACGAAACAAAATAACACCAACATGACTTAAAAAAAAATTCCTTCTACAAGTTAGTGGTTGCCGCCCAGCGTTTAGTTCGATTTTATAAGCCTGACGACCAAGGGATTTTTGAAATGCCTTCTTTTTCAATGTCTCATAAAGTACACAATTTTATTTGCTACGACAAATATTGGTTTCGGAACGTTTCCGGTAGTGTTCATTGTATGGACCATCAGTGGTGCCAACAGAACCTGAGTTTTTCTTTGTTATCTTTGCTTTATTGTTTGATTTTATTTATTAAATTTGGTGTTGAAACGCTATATTTTCGCGAGGTATGAATAGTTTTGGCCGAATACGAAAAGTTTTTTTATACAACCTCTTTAAATTCAGAACACCTTTTAGAAGGTATGTGGGTTTCAACATTATCCTGGTTTTTAAAAGCCTTACGGATTCCTACATTTGCTTAGATTTTAAAACGCTTTTGTGTCTTTATGCTAATTTAATTTCCATTTTCTTTATCGATGATATTATTTTACTAGTTTTCGTAAGTGTGTTCTCTGAGCCAAAGCACTGAGATTGCAGTATTTACAAGTTTTGTTATTATTTTTAGTTATAGTGAACCCCTTAAGAGATGCGGAAATTGCAACATTTTTAAATGAATCGGACTGTGACATCGATCCGATTGAAGATGACGACGACATCGCGGATTATGATTTCATTTTAGAGCAACAAGAGAACAATAATGATTCATCATCGTGGAGAAAGGCAACATGTTCCTACCGTTCTCTGCTAAGGTTACGTTGGTCAACGCCTTGCTTCTCCCAGTCATTGACTTTGCAGATGTGTGTTATCCCGACCTCACTGAGGAACTACTTGACAAATTAGATCGACTTCTCAATGTCTGTATTCGTTACATTTTTGGCCTCCGTAAATATGACCATGTTTCCCAGTTTCGCACTCAGCTTAATTGGCTAAATATCCGCTCCCGTAGGAATGCCCACATTGTGACACTTCTTTATGGGATCTTACATAACTCCTCCTCTCCCCAGTATCTCCGCGAACGTTTCGCCCCTCGTGGCGTGCATGGTCGCCTTCAGCGTCCATGCAAAGACTTGCTTCTAGACATCCCCGTGCATGGTACGGTAGGCTATTCGAATTCTTTCACTGTGACAGCGGTGCGCTTGTGGAACGCGCTACCCCTGTACATACGCCAGGCCCCGTCAGTCGACGTGTTTAAAAGTAGAATCCACGAGCACTACTTCGAACTTCAGAGTAATAATCCTATTATATAAGTAATTTTTATGTAGTTGTGTTTATTGTGTTATAGTGTGTATTTTATATGTATTTGATATGTATCTTGTTATAATAACTATGTAATTTTATTGTAATATGGTTTATATAATTATTATTATTTATTCTTTTATCTTTGTTCTTGCAATAAATCTTTCTTGGCACTACCCCTTGCACTATCCACATAACCCAAGGTTAGCTGGAAGAAAATACTTACTAGTATTAAGCTCGCCTTTGTACAAATACCTCTTGTGCAATAAAGTATTTTTGAACATGAAAACCAAGATGAGCAGCATCTTTATTTTCGAAGACGATGTGCCCCTCTAAAAATAATTGGAAATATTTTAGTAATAGCATATTCAAGTTTTAATCACTTTCACCTTCTAGGTTAACTATTCAGCTTCCCATTAAATAGCATACAAATTAGACTAATTTATACCTTTCTGTGATTGACGGCCAGATTTGAAAAAAAGATTACGATGAAAAAATACAAATTGGATTTTTTTTTCTATCATAATGTTCACATCATACTTTCGTAAAAATGAACCATTCTGCGATAGACACATTAAAAATCTTTAAAATTAAAAAAGATACACAACTGATGTTCACTAGTGATTGCGACCTAGGTGCCTTTTAAAAGGTTCTTTAATTTCGGCTTTCTTCCTAGCTAAAAACCATATTTACACCTGGTTTATCCACCAAAAAATCCCATGTTTGTATGATCAGTTTTAAGTACATTTTCGAACGTCGAAATGTCTGGGCGTCTACCATGCAAACCTTTTAAAAAGACTTTGGGCGTCTAGCACTACTTGGGTAGAAAAAGTGGGCGTTAGGAGGATAAGGGGTGTAAATTTTAGAAGGATTTAATCCTTTGTAACTTCAAAAAAAATTGTTTTTTTTCTAGACTAGTCATGATCAGGTGCTCTATTATTTTATTTTGGGCTATTAGGTAGTTATATTAAATGAGAGATCCAACTAGTTTGCCCTGGGGCAGCCTCCACAATTCATCCACTATGTACAGTCACGAGCAATAATATGTGTATACACTGTCACATTTTCTAAAATACGAGTATATTAGCTTAAAACAATCTAGAAAGAAGTGTAAGACAATTTGTACTAAATTATCTAACCATTGCTTTGTGTCAAAATTAGGTATTAAACAATTGAAAGTCGATATTCAAATGTTTCACATTTTTTAAAAAAAGAACATCATAGAAACCATTTGAAAAAAGTTTCATTCAAAAACCTCAAACCATGAAGATTCTATGTCAATTCAAAGAACCTATTGCAATAAAACGGCAATTTCATACTTTAACCCCTATTATAAATAAAACAAAATCAGAAATAACTTCACACTTCATTTTTGACTACCCATGACAATTTCCATAATATGTATACAATTGTACACATGTTACAGCAATTGTCATGGATACATTAAAATTACATTGGAAGTGTATCCCTACTTTTTTTCTGATTTTGTTACTTAATCGTTATTTTAGACTAATTCAGTGATGATGACGATTACAGTCAAAGACAAATTGGTTGGTTCATCATCATCATCATCCGCCATTTGACGCCCGCTGCAGGACATAGGCCTCCCTCATGGTTTTCTAACCAAGTCTTCAAAAACTTTATCAGATCAACATTACGCTTTGAAAGAGTAAATTCAATTGAATAACTTGTTTTAATTCGTTTTTCAAAAAAATTTGAAACGCTTTGTACGGTAACCGCTTCATAATATCATACAGTTGCTCGGCCATGTAACACCTGTCTTCTGATTTGGCAGTGAAGAAAAGTAATTTATACTACACCTGCTTGGAAAGTACCTTGATACTTTATCAAATTTACGGTAGAAAGTACGTCATTGCATATCGAACAAATATGCGGGGAGAAAACGCATCTGAGCGGGAGAGAAAAGTGTATGAAAATCCATATCTTACGTGGTTTTTCTTTTTTAATTTTGGGTAAGACTATGCGCCGGTAACCTAAATATCAAAAGCCAAAAAGTTTTTACAGTAAGTTTTTATCTCCAAGTTCGCAAAATGACACTGGCCATTAGCTGTGTGTTGGATGGTGTCGGGCTGGCAGTGCGACCCTGCGGCGGCAGGATAAACAATTTGAAAAAAGAACATGTGAAAATTGCAGACGCCATTGGCGCCATTTCCAATTTGTGTGTTGTTTGAGGATTCAGTTTTCGTAGAAAGTAAAATAAAACTATCAAAATGATAAGTAGTGATAGTGATGATGAAGATTTTTTAACTCCGCCGCAGTTGAAGGAAACAGCAAAAATACTGATTGATAACCTTTTACCACAGAAATCAATTAAAAAATATAATAAAACTTTAACGATTTTTTGCAATGGAAAATAAAAAACGAAATCTTTCCTAGCAGGTGTAGTATAAAGCACTATATAACACTCGAGAGAAACTGCGATTCCCGATCTCGGGTATTTTAAAGCCCTCGCCTACGGCTCGGGCTTCAAACGACACCCTCGACGGTAATCGGTCACTTTCTCCTCTCGGTGAACAATGTACTATTTAACTCTTCCCACTGCTCCAATATTGTATTGATAGCCTCATAACGAGCCAGCCACCGTGTACCGCTTAAGCCTGCAATTTTCTTTGGTTTTCGGTTGTTGTTCATGATCTCAAACAAATCTCTATATTTTTCTAGTCGTTTGGGGCTATAACTGAACCAATTATGAGGAATTCTAATTGTCGCGGTAATAGTTGTACCGCATTTTCAGCACACAAATGAAGCGAATGACTCACAAATTTCACAATAATCAAATCTGGTAATTCCCTTTTTAACAAAGCAGTCACTGAATTGTGTTTCCCAACCATAACATTGATATTTTGTGAAGAGTCATTGTCATTCTGTGTCATTGGATGTCATCTATACAGCTCTACATACATCTTTGCAGTACCTTCACAAAAAACTTGAAATTTATCTGCATTTATTTTGTGGCCAGACGACATTGCTTCTGCTTGCCTGCATGCCTGTAATTTCAGCTGCTAGATCTGGGTCACTAAAAAACCTTCTTGACGTATTACCCGAATTAGAATTTCCGAATCCGGCCTTTGGCATGTCTATTATTAGGCCAGTCCTTGTTCTGTATTCTTCTTAAATTTTTTGCTTTGTCTCTTTAACAGTGTTTTTATCCTCATTTGACCGGGCTTGCCATTTTTTCAGAGGAAGTTTGTATGCCAGGTGTAGGATTGTTTCGAATAAACGAATCCTAGCATGAAGAATTGATAACCCAAATCTTAATGTCTGGGGATCCTCAACATATTTTTCAGTTAAATTATTGAAGCTTTTGGATGTTTTTCCACAAATGTAACAACGCATGGTGGATGTTGTATTTGTTGCCGCATTGCACACCTTGGCATCAACCATTGTTGGAAGCAACGTGTGTTGTACATAAATGGTCCCGTTTGCATTTGATAATTTGCTCTTCTGCAATTGTCTTTCTTGATTTTCAATATACTGTATTTCTTCCTTTCCACAGTTTCGTGTAAAAAACGCAGGCGAATCGGTCGACAGAAACGTGTGGAGGATGGTGTGGGATTTTGTCACAAAACTTTTACTTCATTACCCACTTGTGACTGCAACCTCAATGGCACCAGGGAACTTTGAAAAATATTGGAATCGTCATTGGAGGAATCCGAAAATTTTTGTTGGAATTGATTCTGATGTGAACCATCACAACCCCATTTGGTAATGAGCTCGAGATTCTTCAATTCCGTTTCAGTACATTTTTCTAAGACTTCCTCGAGGTAAAGACAAAGTCTTGTAGCAGTGTGATCGACTAAGTCTTGAAGAAAAACTTCTGCACAGGTCTCTGTGACTCGCATTGATTCTTGCTTTGGATAACAGAGTTTTTTTGCTTCTCTAATAAGAGTATAACAAGGGTATACAGCTTTGTTCGATTCATGCACTAATTCCCATTGTTTCCTTGTGAAGATACCTTCAATAAAGAGGAATAAACCTTCTTTAGGTGTGTATTTCTTTACTTTAGCATGTTGGTCTCTAAAAATAGCTTTTCTGTACTTTTTGGCTCTTGTAGGTGTTAAAGTAGCATCTTTTATGATTTTACAGGCTGCAGCGTTGCCCGACTTTCGCTGACTAACGCTAGCTGCATAGGTAAGCTCTTCGACAGGTACCTGATTCCGAAGATCCTTTGTTTTCCGTCTTTTACTTCGATCGCTTAATTCTTGGAAGCCCTTTCTTGGCCGTCCCGGCTTAGTACTCAGTGTCCAGTTATGTAATAATATAGAAGCATTAAGCCAACCTTCGTTGTTTTTCAAGAATCTTTGTTCGATGTAATTAGACGACTTCCAACTCTTCTTCAAATCAGATTTGAAGTGCGTTAAATCATGACTTAACGATTGGTGTTCTTTTTGGGGACATTTCATCAATTCTCGAATTTTTTGTTCCATATATGAAATTTTGTTATCAAATTTTCTTTCTGTGCTCTCTTTAAAAACAACATATAATGATCTTCGAGACATCTCAATAAGGTTGGATGACGGATCTGCAAAAAAAACAATAGAAAATGTATACCCAAACAATATTAGAAATTTACCTCTGTCAACTTTAAATTTGTTTTTTATATGAATAGTGGAAAGATGTGGAAAATATTTTTATTATTACGACATGTGGGAACCTTATAGTTATCTGTAAAAATAATTTTGTAGCTCGATCACATCCGGTACTATAACAAATATTCAAATTTATAAAAAAAAAACAGTAAACTTTTATAATTTTCTTGTGTTCGATTGTCCCCATAAAACACAAATGGTTTAATAAAACCAGGCTAAGTATATATTAGAATTAATTACATACCATCTTGTCCAGTGTCCATGGTAAATAAGTTTCACAATTCACTCCAAACAACATAAAACACCAACTAGAAGTTTGAGCAAAATACTGCGTATCGAAAACCAAGACGTGCGGCATGAACAACGACTGGATTCCGACTACCTGCTCGTTGAAACGGTGAGTCAGGGGTTCAATTAAGAACCGCTTTATGATAGTGTAAGTACTTTTTTTTTTTTTTTTCAATTCAATTCAAATATTTTTATTCATTGTAAAAACAGAATGTTTACTTAATGAACGTCAAAGTTGTTAGTTTCACAATTAATGGATTATGTGGAGAAGAAGCTAACAAAGAAACTCCACATTTATTCTTTTCAAAACACGTTTTAACTTAATTAACAGAGTTTTCAACTTAAAATATTAGTCATGAATGTGTTGAACACTAGTCACAATCGTCCTTTAAATAATATTAATCTACTGTTTAATGCCAAACATCTTTGTCTTCTAAATAATCCTTGATGTTATAGTAAGCCTTTTTGCACAGAATGTGCTTAACACATTTTTTAAATCGCGTTGGAGGTAACTCTAATATATCTTGAGGAATTTTGTTGTAGAACCTTATACAGTGCCCCATAAAGGATGTGTTAACTTTTGCAAGTCTAAATAGTGGAAATGACAATTTATGTTTATTTCTAGTATTAACATTATGGTGGCCACCAACATTTTCGAAGTCTTTGATATTTTTTGTAACGTACATAATATTTTCATAAATGTATTGACATGCAACTGTTAAGATGTTGGTTTCTTTGAAGAAATCTCTTAGCGAATCCCTACTACCTAACTTGTAAATAAATCGGATGGCTCTCTTCTGCAAGATGAAGATAGTCTCAATGTCTGCTGCCCGGCCCCATAGTAGTATACCGTAGGACATAATACTATGGAAGTAACTAAAATAAACAAGCCTAGCAGTTGCAACGTCAGTGAGTTCCCTAATTCTTTTCACTGCATATGCTGCAGAGCTAAGTCTGTGTGCTAATTTTACAATATGTGGACCCCATTGTAGTTTTGGATCGATGGTGATGCCCAGAAATACAGTATCATCTACAAATTCTAGTTTTTCATGTCCAATTACTATGTTGTTCTCAACTACTCGTACGTTAGGTAAGGAAAACTTTATACATTTCGTCTTTTTAGAATTTAGCAGCAGATTATTTGCTGTGAACCAATCTAGTACTTGCGAGAGAGCATTATTTGCATCGTCAAGATTATTTTCTTGTCTCCTTATTTTAAAAATAAGTGACGTGTCATCAGCAAATAACACTATCTCAGACATTTTTTGTACCATAAACGGTAAATCATTTATATAGACTAGGAAAAGGAGCGGCCCTAAGATAGATCCCTGCGGGACTCCTATTTTTACAAGTGAACCCGAGGATTTAATACGATTTACGTCTGCTTTTTGGACCCTTCCTTCTAAATACGATCTTAAAAGATCTAAACCTGCACCCTTTATTCCGTAGTGTTTTAACTTTAGCAGTAGCGTTTCGTGGTCTACACAATCAAATGCTTTTGATAAATCACAAAATATGCCTACTGCATCCTTGCGATCCTCCCACGCGCTGAAAATATGTTTAAGTAACATAACTCCGGCGTCTGTTGTATTCCGCCCTTTAGTAAAACCAAATTGCTGGCTATGAAAGAGTTGGTAATTATTGAAATGCGTAAGTAATTGATCGAAGATGATCTTCTCAAATATTTTACTCAATACTGGTAGTACTGAGACGGGCCTAAAATTGGTTGGATCGTGTTTATCACCGCTCTTAAATAAGGGTACTAGTCTACTATATTTCATGAGGTCCGGAA
Organism: Yponomeuta evonymella; assembly: GCA_963969515.1. Lineage (NCBI taxonomy): Eukaryota > Metazoa > Arthropoda > Insecta > Lepidoptera > Yponomeutidae > Yponomeuta > Yponomeuta evonymella. Next base: position 17,647,405 of record OZ018358.1, on the reverse strand, counting down.
ATACTCCCTCATCTACACATTTATTGAAAATTTTTGCTAACGGTAAAGCTAGGACATGGATCACTGAACTAACAATTTTTACTGACATACAATTTTTACTTAGGTGCATAAAAAATGCAACTTGGGTATCGTACAGCCTATTCTGTACTTTAGACTTATGTCCGGTTTTTGAGGCTAAATGCTCGTTACTGCATCGGTGCCATCACGAGCAATCCAATATGTAATCAAAATATCAAAGTTAAAACACATACTTAGTGAATTCGTCAAACAGAATGGCTGTCATGTCACTGTCTTGTCTGTGCCCGTGTGCCGTTATGTGTTAAGTTCCATGACTTCCATGACCGAGCACAAAGCCGCAAGATGGCGCATTGTCGCAAGGTGAAACAAGATTTTGAATTCATTCGTACCCAAAAAAAGCAACCACACCAAATAAATCACATTACCAAAACAAAACGCCACCCATGCAAAGTATTCCACAAATACCCACACACATGCCTGCCCTTGCTATTCAGAAAAGATCCCTTGATTCCCTCAAATGAGGGATCAAATTTGTACTTTTCTTCCCTGATATTCTAGTTTTTTTTATTGCCCTCAGCATGATCCGTGTGCAGATTTTCACAAAACAGGTTTGTATATTGGGATTACTTTATAACTGATACAATTTGCTTACAAATAATAAACTTCTTTCGATATCTTAATTGTGTTTGGTTTAAATTTTCCATATAGCAGGTGTGAAAAGCAGTATGTGTCACTCGGTAGCAAAATTATTTCCGTCTTGGGCGTAAACACTTGAATCCCTCGCTACGCTCAAGATTCTACTTTAGAATCCCTGGCGAATCTTTCGCTTCACTCAGGATTCAATATAACGCTCTCGTCGTAAATATATCATTTTGCTCCCTTGAGACACAATCTACTATTTACATCAAAGAAGTTTTTAAATTACGATTACTCTACTATTAAGTAAACATAAAATTACCTTTTAACTCCGAATCTGTCTCCCAAGCATTTGTGTACTTTTGGCAGTACTTTTTGGCTTCTTTTTCTGTCGGCATAACAGCTTTGAAAGTATATCCAGCAATCAATCAATCACACAACAAAATTACAAAACAAAAGTGCAAAAGCGGTTCCTTCCACAGATTAGAGAGAAAAATATTTCGTCCTTCCTCCACGGTTTTTTTTTGGAATGGGTACTATGAACATACAGCCAAAATATCTGGAATTTTCACAGATACAATTAGGTACTAGTTTTGTTGGTTAACTATTCGAACGCGATCGCGAACGAACATAATTATTTTAGTTTTTTTTTATAATCTTTATTAAAAGGTTTTGTTTGGGTTGGTCAAATTAGTGACTCATGAAAAATCATTTAAGCCCCTAAAAATAGCCCCAAATATTTTAAGGCCCTAAAAAAGCCCAATACGAATATTTCCGCCGTAAATTTGGGGCTAATAGCCCCGAGTTGGAAAGCCTGTCAAAATCGCACAATCGCTTGGTTGCCGGTGGATGCGTTGGGCAAAATAAGAATACAATTTTGCTAGGCATGCTATCAACATGGATTATATGAAAACCACAAATAAAAAGTGTAGAGGTCGTTTTCCCGTCATGCCTGCAGATCGAGTGTTTAACAACATCGAAAGAGTTATAAGACAAACCGAGATCGTCTTATCAGTAGAAGAATATATCGAAATTATAAAAAACCACACATCAGGAGGTAATTTTCAATAGTGGTCAAATCCAAATTCACAGATTATGAAGTGAGTATACCGCCTTTTTCTATGAAAAATTCTCTACTGGCTCATAAGAATCATAACTAGCTAAATCCATCGTAGACCCCCCAAAATACAAATTAAATGTAGGCTTTACTTTCAAAATTTGCCTATTCCGACATACCTTATTTTCAAACATAGTCAGATCCGTTTGAGCCTATCACGTCGCTTCAAAGCCCGTCCGCCATCTTGCTTTCTCCATACATTGAACTGAAGCGTAGACGCTTAACAAGTGTGGTTTTGTGTCGTAAAAATAAGTGAATTTTAGCAGAAAAAGTGATTATTTCAACCTAAGAGGAAGTGCCTAGCCATCATGCCAAGAAAAGAAAATCTGTCGCCGGACCAAATAGTCGCGAAGAAAAGAACAAGAAACGGTTAGTAATTTCGCGAACGTTTTGGTTTTTTAATGAGGCTAGGGGCTAGGGTTGTGCAACATTCTCAATACCGTGTATACAAATTTCAACAAGTTGTGACTAATAAACGGTAGCAGAAAAAGAAGTTTATACTCGGGCAGACGGATTTTTATAAAATTTATTTTTTGTCTTTTTCAGGTATCTGTGTAGACATAACAGCGAGGCTTATAAATGTGCTAACGTGACGATGCAAGGCATAAAACCATTTCATGATGAATTTTACGCTAACCCTGATAAACAATATCAAGATGATTTTATAGATCAATAAACGGAAAAGGCATAAAAAAATGAGCATTGTTTATACTATCGGCAACCGGCGGCCCGCGGGCCGCATGCGGCCCGTAGGCTATCTCGGTGCGGCCCGCAAGCCTGAGGTCCGTAAGAAAAAAATACCGAAGCAAAAGGCCATATAAATTCACTAGAATTTATACGGCCATGCTGCTGTTTGTAGGTGCTAACTGGAACATATAATTTTACAACGAATTTAATTTTTTTCATTATTGTTACAGAATAATTATATAAACATGGCTTCAAGAAAAAGGAAGATAGAAGAAGAAAAAAGAGTTTTTAACGAATTATGGATAATAACAGAATTATACTTTTTTATCGAGTTGAAAGGAAAACCGTTATGCTTGATTTGTCAAAAGAGTATTTCTGTAGTAAAGGAATATAACCTGAAGCGACATTACGACACTGAGCACAAAGCTAAATTTGACTGTCTTAAAGGAGAAATACGGAAAAGGAAAATTTCCACTTTGAAATCGTCATTACAAAATCAACAAAACATATTTAAGGTTGTGGCAGACAACAGCGAATCGAATGTTCGGGCCAGTTACAGGGTAGCAGAGATTCTTGCAAAAAGTGGACGTCCGTTTACCGATAGTGAATTAGTAAAAGAGTGTGTCTTAGCTATCGCAGAAGAAATATGCCCAGAGCAGAAAAAAATGTTTGAAAGTCTTAGTCTCTCTGCAAGAACTTGCACCCGACGTACTGAAGACTTGGGTGCTAATTTGTATGAACAACTCAGGGATAAGGCGGTCTTTCGACTGCTTCTCTTTAGCGATGGATGAAAGTACGGACGTGTCGGATACAGCACAGCTACTCATATTTGTACGCGGCATTGACGAAAACTTTACTGTTTACGAAGAGCTTGTGAAAATGTGCAGTTTGAAAGGTACAACTACGGGAGAAGATTTATTTCACCATGTGGAACAAGCTCTGGATTCATTGCAATTAAGCTGGGAAAAGTTAACAAGTGTCACTACCGATGGAGGCAAGAACATGAGCGGTCAAAACAAAGGTGTTGTTGGGAGAATCATCAGCAAAGTGAAAGATTCTGGATCTACTGTGCCATTGATTTTTCACTGTATTGTCCATCAAGAGGCATTGTGCTCCAAAGTTATATCCTGGAAAGAAATAATGGATACTGTAACATCCACTGTTAATTTTATAAGAAGAAATGGGCTCACACACCGTCAGTTCCAAAAGTATTTGGAAGATCTGGAAGCTGAACATGGTGACGTGGTTTACTACTGTGAAGTGAGGTGGCTCAGTCGAGGTGCCGTTTTGGAACGGTTTTTTGATTTGAGGAAAGAAATTGGCAACTTCATGGAGATGAAAGGAAAGCCAGTAGAAGAGCTTACTAACAAACAGTGGATTATCGATCTTGGTTTTTTGACTGATTTGACTAAGGAACTGAATCAGCTCAACAAACGCTTGCAGGGAAAAAATAAATTGATTTGCGATATGTATACAGATGTAAAGTCATTTGAAATGAAACTGAAACTGTTTATCAAGCATATTGATGAAAAAAAGCTTGACCATTTTCCTAATTGCAAGAAAGCCGTGGAAGAAGCTGGAGATAATTTTGTGTGGCAAAATATTACAATGAGAAACGTGTTAACACAACTACAAACTGAGTTTGTAAATCGATTCACCGACTTTAAAAAGAGCTCCCTTAACATGGAAATATTCCAAAACCCTTTTGCAATTGATATTAGTGAGGTACCAAGCAATTTGCAAATGAACATAGTAGATTTGCAAAGTAATAGCACACTTAAAACGGCATTTAAGGAAAGCACTGACTTGATACAGTTCTACGGAGGTTTGAGTTCTGAAAACTTCAAAGAATTGAAAAAGTTTGCTCAGCAGATAATAACTATGTTTGGTAGTACATATTTGTGTGAGCAGACTTTTTCAATTCTCAACTACCGCAAAAATAAGAATTGTTCGCGGTTAACGGATGAACATTTAGACGCGATACTGCGCGTGTCTACTACTAAAATGAAAGCAAACGTTAAAAAACTTGCAAGTCAAATGCAGCCTCAAAAATCTCACTAGTTCTTACTTTTATGTTAGTATAGTAGTTCAATTAAAAAAGACATAATTCTATGAATATATATGCGTTTTATTTCAAATATTAAAAATACATGCCCGAACATATAAATATAAGTGCGGCCCGCACTGATACTCTGGCAACATATGTGGCCCGGCTATAGCATAAGGTTGCCGACCCCTGGTTTATAGTATGAAAGATACCAACGAGGAGATGATACCGGTGTGTCACATTTTTTTGTGAACGCTCTATCAATTAAGAAAGGTCGGGTCAGAGGAGTATTAAAGAGACACAAAGATACAAGTTTAATGGCTATTGAAAAATGTGGGGGAGATAGAGAGACAAGCACGTTGGATTAAGAGAAGCAATAATTTCATTCATAACGAAATTCAAAGGTGTTACATCGCGCTACTGCCGATCGAAAAGTCGGCGTACCTATTTGCCATCAGAGTGGAGCATTGCATCAATGTTTAAAACGTTCATTGAAGAAAATTCTCAGTACTCTCATTGCAAAGAGTCATACTTCAGAAGAATATTTAATACGAAATTTAACATAAGCTTTAGTCGAAACGATTCAGCTAAGGCTCAAATCCAAATTGAACTACAAGTTCACGAAAAAAGAAGCAAATAATTTTTAACTTCCTGACAGACACCGACCAGTCAGACCAAATCCACACCTTGCAAACAAAAATAGTCAAAAAAAATAGTTTCTAATCGTGTTTTTTCAACAAGCGTTAACTCGATTTGTATTTTCTTTCAATAATCCTGAACCCCACTGTAATCTATAGTTACCACACTAAGCATCACTACGGAGGCCATCATGGCGGTACACTGAAGTCGTGTTTTCTCAATTTGGCATAAAGTGGACTATTGACCACTGTGGAAAATTACCTCCTGACATGTATAATCAAATTGGAGACTGTTGAAATTCTTTATTGGAAAACGGCGGTGAAATCTGTATTGAAAACCACTGACAGCTTGCCATTCAAAGTTTCTCTTTATAAGAGATCACTTATAAAGCGTTCGGAACGATACGGTAATGCTTTGATAAAAGGGGAACCGTATTACAAGTCCGATATTAGCACGACTTGACAAAATATATGCAAGAAAAACAAGCAGACCTCTGTCATTAAAAAGCATTTTGGCGATGACTGGAAAACTTTGGCGGGCCTTGAATATTACATGAACTTTTTTCCATATTTCTCTTCCTTTTGAGTCCCTTCAGGAACTTGAAGTTGAGTGTACCTAATGATGAACCCTTTTGTGAAACTTCGACAAACCTCCATTGGTATCGGTTTACGGTGTACATATTTTTTATTAGCTTACACTCGAAGTGTGATTTGATGATTATAATCTTGTTGAATCATTTATTTATTATTAAAATTCCAGTTCACAAACATGAGCCCTGTAAGCGCATTGCAACATGCATGGGTAAATGACTAAAATGCGTCTTAAACTAAGTACTATTTTATAACTTAAATGTAATTAATTCAAATTTGCTTATTGTATTATTGATTATTTTTACTTTTGCTATTGTGATGATAGAAAATTTATTAATTCCGCATAATACCAAGACGTATATTTCCAGATAGACAAGAAAGAGTAAAAATATATTTAATAAAAACACAAAGTATATAAAATATTATACTTCTAGTGTTTTTATTACATTTTAAAACCAAATTTTGGTTTTATTATTTATTCTTTTTAACTTAATTTTTTAAAATATAATATTGCCTACTTTCTCATATTTACGAGCAGTGGCGGCTGGTGCCTTAGAGTTTAGAGAACCGGTGGTGCACTGCATGGGTTAAGTCAATATTTCAAACAAGGCTACGGCCAAAACTGCGCGTCCACAACACGAACCGCCGAACGAAATCAAACGAACCACACAAAACGATCGATTTGTGGAGTGGTATACAGCCAAAATAAGAGTTTAATATATATACAGGGTGTCCCAAAAGTACCACGCCACAGTGACACCGGAGGTAGGTCAGCTCAAGATTTAGTAGGTTAGGTTCCAACCTAAAGGAAATTACAGCAGCTATTAATGAGCTGAAACAACTAAACAGTACTATAGAATCTTCTAGCTCTTCTCAACAAGAAGACGAGTATGATGTTGTTGAAAAACACGTCGCTATTCAATTGAGACAGCTCCCATTACTGGATTTTTTAGATGCCAAGATGAAATTCAACAATTACTTTCACGATACCGAAAAAGAGCTTTAATATATGCCAGGAACGCATCTGCCCTTTCCTCATACAGTGCTTCGTCACCACAGTCCTACATCCCGTCACCATCACCAGGACCCAGTGGGTCATTCTCAGGTACAACTTATCAGCCTACAGAAACAGTTTCCGTGCAGCAGCCACTTCAATCAGTTGCTCACCAATCATCACATGCATCTTACGAAGCATTCAACTCAGAAACAGTTTCTGCGCAGCAGCAAGTTCAACCAGAACAATCATCAAGTGCGTCATACAAAGTTATAGACTTTAATGATACAATAGTCAGAGCGATGATAAATGCTGATGTAAACAACATGCAATAATGTCTTTAATTAATATTTAATTTGTCTTTGAACAATAAATGAAAGAGTCACATGTTATGTATCATTGAGTTAATTAACTTATACTTCCTTGAAAATGTTCGTTCAAAACTTCAGAAATAGCATCACAAACTTCTGGTATAAATTTTGATATAGAAGCTTTAGAAATCCTGAAAAATACTGATAGCAGTCTGAAGGACATTCCTGAGCTTAGGAAACACAGGGTTACTTCCAAATTTACCCTTGCTGCTATGGCATCTCTCATCATTGTGTCTTGACGTTCTATCTTTGTTTTTATCAAATTTAAAAGTCTTTCGACTTGTTCAGGTGTCACTCTCATCACTGCTTAATATTCTCGGGGGTCTTCATGGTAAAGCTCGTTGAGAATCATACGTGTTGCCCCTAAAGAACTTCTAGCCATCCAATCTCTAATCCAAATCCTTTTCTTTTGCTTTTTTTTCTTTGATCTTGGCTATGGTAATAGATATTTTCCAATTCCTTACTTAATATTGTTCTCAATATAGCGTATCACCGTTTTTTTTATTAAAACAAGTTTACTCGACATCGCGACTCGACTCGGACTGGGCAGTAGCTAGGTGTCGCAATACTGTCGTAAATCATCAACAAGGCTGTATTTAGACGGTAGTCTAAGTATTGCACGGATGTTTATTCTATATAAAGACTGGCTCAACGAGGAAAGGTATGACAATCCAGCCAAAACTCTACGCCAATACCGCGATATAGTTAACACACACTTTAATTTGACGTTCCATATTCCAAAGAAAGATACGTGTGACCAATGTCACGTTTTCAAGAATACAGAAAATCCATCTGACGAATTAAAAACTGACTATGCCAACCACCAGAAAAACAAAAAAGTCTCCCGCCAGTTAAAAAACAAGGACAAAGAAGACGCAGCTCAATCGAACGGACTGATTGTCTGTGCAACATTTGATTTGCAAAAAGTTCTATCATGTCCACATGGTCAAATGAGCATTCTGTATTACAAACGGAAGTTATCTTGCTATAATATGACTGTGTTTGACGCGGCTATGAAAGAAGGTTTTTGCTATGTTTGGGATGAAAGTGTTGCAAAACGGGGTGCTAATGAAGTCTCTAGCTGTCTGTACGACTTTATAAAAACTTATGCTGAAAAGGGGGCCAAAGAATTCAGGTTGTGGTCCGACAACTGTGCTGGACAGAATAAAAACCGGATAATGTTTGCAATGTATGCTTACGCGGCTGAAAAATTTGGAGTGAAGATAACCCACCGTTTCCTTGAAAGAGGACATACTCAAAACGAAGGAGATAGCGTACATTCAGTCATTGAAAGGGCTGGGGAGCACAAAGTCATATACACTCCAGAAGAATGGAAGTTATTAATAAGATGGGCCAAGACTACTGATAAACCTTACCAGGTAAAGGACGTTACTCAAGAGGTCGTTATCGATTTTAAAGGGCTACTATCAAATAAAAACTGGACAAAAAATACGGCTGGCCAAAAAGTGGCGTGGAGCAAAATTAAGGAGGTAGTAGTAGAAGATAACAATACTCTAATGTACAAGTACAATTTAGGGGATGAATCGATGACCCTAGTCATTGGCAAGAAAACAAGAAACCGTGGCGACGATACTATAGTTCTGAAAAAAGCTTATTTGCAACCAATCCCGATTTCGACTGAGAAGTATAAAGATCTCAAAAGCCTTGCCGATTCAGGAATCATACCTAGCAGATATCACAGCTTTTTCCTAGGGTTGCCGCATGGTCGAGTTACAGAGATGGAATCTGATTCTGATGAGTAGAGATAGAGCTATTTAATATAAGACGTGTGGGAGTCCAAGAAGGCTATAAGCAACTTATAAAAAGTTTAACGTCAGACAAGACAGATAGTTTTTGCCTGTCAGTTCCATTGCTACGCTTGCATTAAATATTCGTTTCTCTACGCATTTTACCGTGAAATCTGTTTTCGTTCATCTTACCCCTTCTATCTTTCTGGCTAGCGAATTCTGTGACTAACTAACTAACTAACCATCACACACTTCCGCCTGCCTCACTGGTGACCCGTACGAACACTTCGATAAAGATGACGAGCAGAGATGACCATGACGACGCCGACCCTCAGCCCGGAGTTTTCCGTGACGCGTGGAATATTCCAGAAGCGCAAGTTCACTCTCCAACCACGCCCACGCCAACCGAGGTATATCGAGTCGGAGTAAAAGTCCCACCGTTCTACGCGGAGAAACCATCGGTATGGTTCAAACAGTTAGAAGGTCAATTTAAATTGGCTGGCATAAAGTCAGACGAAACCATGTTTTACTACGCCACTTCACAACTGCAACCACCGTATGTCGACATCATCGATGACATAATCGAAAACCCACCGGAAATAAACAAATACGAGAAGTTTAAGCAAGAACTCATCAAACGCCTAACGAAATCCAAGGAGAAGAAGGTTCTGCAGCTGCTGACGCATGAGGAATTAGGTGACCGTAAGCCCTCCCATTTCCTACGGCATCTACAAAACTTAGCCGGTCCTGGAGTTCCCGATGACTTCATCAAAACCATCTGGTCCAGCCGACTTCCTAATAGCACTCAGACTATAATCGCTGCCCAGCCGTCTACTGCGCTAGAGGTTATCGCAGAACTCGCCGACAGAGTGCACGATGTCGTTCCCAATTACCACCAAGTAGTATCAACCGCCGGGACTCATGTAAACGCTGGTAGCCACCACCAAGTTGCTTCTACTTCAGCTCCTTCTCAGGAAAATACCCTGGACTTTATGGTCAAGCAAATAGCTGAACTCACCAAGCAAGTCAGTTCACTTTCGGCCCAAGTCAGGGACTCGAGATCAGAATCCAGGCCGCCTCGCAACCAATCAGGCCGCCGTCGTGGCAGCTCAAGAAGCAGGTCTCAGTCTAGCTACCGCGAATTCCCAACTTGTTGGTACCACGCTAAGTTCGGAAAAAACGCACATAAATGCCTCAAGCCATGCGACTTCCAATCGGAAAACTGCCCAGGCGGTCGATAATGGCGACCAACGACTGCCTCCCATCCTCCGGTCGCCTGTTCGTGACAGATCGCAGAACGAAGACCCAGTTTCTCGTTGACACCGGCAGCGATCTCTGTGTCTTCCCACGCTCTGCCCTGAAAGAACGCCGACCCAAGACTACGTACCAACTGTCTGCCGCCAATGGTTCTAGCATTGATACATACGGCGACGTCCATCTGGAACTAGACTTCGGATTACGCAGAGAGTTCTCATGGCGATTCACCGTGGCTGATGTAACCAAAGCCATCATTGGAGTGGACTTCCTGTCCCACTACAACATCATCGTCGACTGTCGAAACCAACGTCTCATCGACAACACGACCACCCTATCAGCCATCGCATCACCCGTAACATCGTCAGACACGATTTCTTCAGTGAAGATCATGACTGGCGATACTCAGTTCCACGCTCTGCTGCAGAAGTTCCCAGAAATCACCCGACCCACTGGTACTGAACGAGTGCACCATCACAATACAGTGCACTATATAAAAACAATACCTGGACCACCTATAGCATGCCCAGCACGACGACTCGCACCAGACAAACTCAAGATAGCCCGGCAAGAGTTCGAATCCATGTTGAAAAATGGAACTGCCCGGCCTTCAAAAAGTCCATGGTCGTCCCCACTCCACTTAGCACCCAAGAAGGAAAACGGATGGCGCCCCTGCGGCGATTATAGGATGCTGAACGCACGAACCGTACCAGACCGGTACCCTATACGCCACATCCATGACTTCACGCACAACATCTCTGGCTGTACGATCTTCTCGACCATCGACCTGGTCAAAGCTTATAACCAGATACCAGTCAGCCCCGAGGACATAGACAAAACGGCAATCACGACACCATTCGGATTGTACGAGTTTCCTTATATGACGTTCGGCTTAAGAAACGCAGGCCAAACTTTCCAACGTTTCGTTGATGAAATGACCCGAGGACTTGACTTCTGTTACGTCTACCTGGACGACTTCCTGGTATCATCAAAAAACGAAGCCGAACACTTGGAACACTTGGGCCAGCTCTTCACGAAAATGAAGGAATATGGCATGTTGATTAACATATCCAAGTGCGTATTCGGTGCACCGGAAGTCACGTTCCTTGGCTATCGTATCAACGCAAGTGGCATAAAACCCCTCGACGAAAAAGTAAAGGCGATAAAAGACTTTCCTGCCCCGAAGACCATCAAAGAACTTCGCAGATTCCTGGGGATGCTGAATTTTTATAGACGTTTTGTCCCCGAAGCAGCACAACTGCAAGCCCCTTTAAACAAGCTGCTCACCGGCTCCGTTAAAGGATTGCATCCTGTTGAGCTTACAGGCGAGACACTGAAAGCCTTCGAAGACTGCAAGCAAAGCCTCTGCAACGCAACTTTGTTGTACCACCCCGACTGCCAATCGAAGCTCTCATTGGTTACGGACGCCTCTGATACCGCAATGGGCGCAACACTCCAGCAGCAAAAAGATGGTGAATGGCAACCGCTTGCCTTTTTCTCGCGGAAACTCAGTCCCTCCCAACAGAAATACTCGCCCTATGACCGGGAACTGTTGGCGATATACGAGGCAATCAAGTACTTTCGCCACATGGTCGAAGCAAGAGATTTTGCGATATACACGGATCACAAACCAATCTGCTTCGCTTTCAAGAGCCACAAAGAAAACATCTCGCCACGTCAGTTCAGGCACCTTGACTACATTAGCCAATTCACAACGGACATCCGTCACATAGCTGGCAAAGATAATGTGGTCGCAGACACTCTCTCCAGGATTGAGGAAATAACAGCTCCACTTGATCTGGACTTTCTAGCTAAAGCACAGACAGCAGACTCTGAACTCACACTGCTTTTGAAGACAGGATCAGCACTGCGCTTAGAGAAGCAAAATGGTCTTTACTGTGACGTCAGCACTGGAATTCCTAGACCGTTCGTGGTCAAGCAGCTGCGCCAGCTAGCTATCGGGAGCCTCCACAGTCTAAGTCACCCTGGTGCCAACGCCACCGCGAAGCTAGTCGCAGAACGTTACGTATGGCCAGGCATGAGAAAATACTGCAGAGAATACGCCCGCAAATGCCTACCGTGCCAACGCGCAAAGGTCACCCGACACGTTTCCGCACCAACGGGAACCTTCGGCTTACCTAAAGCTCGCTTCAGCCACGTTCACATCGACCTGATCGGCCCCCTTCCTGTATCAGACGGAAAACGGTACTGCCTTACCGCAATCGACAGATTTACGCGATGGCCTGAGGCGATTCCCATACCAGACATTACGGCCGAAACCGTCGCGAAAGCATTGCTGTCGGGCTGGATCGCACGTTTTGGTTGCCCCTTATCAATAGTTACAGACAGAGGTCGTCAATTCGAAAGCGTTTTGTTTGAGCACCTTTCCAAACTAGCAGGCTTCCAACACCGCAAGACCACGGCATACCACCCTGCTTGCAACGGAATGATCGAACGCTTCCACAGACAGTTAAAAGCCGCCATCGTATGTCACGCTAACCCCAGCTGGACAGAATCGCTACCCCTGGTCCTACTTGGCATTAGAAGTGCGATTAAAGAAGACGCAAATGCCTCGGCCGCAGAACTAGTTTACGGCGAGCCATTGAGACTGCCAGGTGAAATGTTTCATGCCTGCGACGATACTCCAACCGATCTAACCGAATATACTGGACGCATTCGCTCTTTTGCACGGAAACTTCAGCCAACGCCCGCATCTCGACACAGGCGTGATAACAGCTTCATTTTTAGGGATTTGGCCACAACAAAACACGTATTTGTACGGGATGATACAGTACGTGGCGCTCTTCAACCAGCGTACACCGGGCCATACGAAGTCGTGGAGAGAGGCGATAAAACCTTTAAGGTTAACGTCAAAGGAAAGTCAAACACCATCTCCATAGACCGCCTGAAGCCAGCTTATACCTTCACAGAAGCATCTACCACACCCAAAGACCGGGAAGATGAGCTAAAAAGGCCACAAAAACCCCTTACGACCCGCTCGGGAAGGACAGTGAGGTTTCCCAATTGTTACCGCCCGTTGTAACGGTCTCCGCGGGGGAGTGATGTGGGAGTCCAAGAAGGCTATAAGCAACTTATAAAAAGTTTAACGTCAGACAAAACAGATAGTTTTTGCCTGTCAGTTCCATTGCTACGCTTGCATTAAATATTCGTTTCTCTACGCATTTTACCGTGAAATCTGTTTTCGTTCATCTTACCCCTTCTATCTTTCTGGCTAGCGAATTCTGTGACTAACTAACTAACTAACCATCACACACTTCCGCCTGCCTCAGACGGCTTAAAGCAGAAAATGTGATAATTTTGGAACAGTCTGCTGTAGATTAAAAAAGGTTAAAATAATTTTATTGTGTTACCTATTAAAGTACTTTTATGATGGAAAAATGTTTTAAGTTAAACTTGAGACTGAAATTGTTACCTATAAAACTACAACGTACAAAGATGTGTTATAAATAGTTATGTAAGTGAAAATTGAGACTGTTTCGCATGTAAGAGAACTGTTATTATTTTGATACACAATTTTTTTCTACGGATAACACCCTAATTAAGTATTAAAGTTGTATTATTGTCCTTCTAGTTACCTACCTGTTAACTGTTATGGAGGAGATAATAATAATTATAGTTTACGGTTTGTCTGTTGACAATAATTTAGGATTCTTTAGAGATAGATATTATTTTTGCCAAGTTGTTATTGAATAAAAGTGGAAGATGTTTCTTTGTATGAATAAAAATGGTATTTTATTTAGTTCCTCTATATTTTTTCTTCAACATACGACAAAAATTCTTGCAAAAGTTCCGTAGAATATGGACTCAAAAGTACTTAGGTCAAAGGATAGATAGAAAGAAAGCGTAGAACAACGACGGATTATCACATACATACCCGAAATGTCCATAGAAAATTTACTTATGTGATTTTCTGAAAAAACTAAGCATTTTAGGAGATTATTTTGTAGTTGATATAAAAAAAGATGTAGATATTTATTATATTGCAAAATTTTAAGTCAAATGGCTAAGTGGATTTTTGGTAGTCTCAAAAAAACCTGTTTTGAAACTTCAAAACGCTCTCCTGGAAACTAAGCAGTTTGCACATCCGTCTTTGTTCGACGATCACGACGATGTGATGAAACTTACATTAACCAACGCCTGTGTGGAGTTTCTTAAAATCCCAACAAGATGGGTTTTTTCTAGATTTCCCTTTAAAATTTCGAAAATTATGTCTTGCATTTTTGAAACAAGCTCTATGAATTCTGTACTGGGAGTGCACAGCCACCGTTGACCCTCGTATTCTCTTCTCTGTATATATTCTATTTTCTCCTCACTTTCGAAAATCTTTTTACAATTCTAGCAGTCTTTATATACTTTACTTTTTGCCATCTTTAAAAAATACCCACTCACATATTGCAGTGGGCCTATGACACTGGGTTTTTTTTGTTTTTCTGTCAGTGGCGTTGTATTTGCTACTGGTACCAATTTATTGACATCCACAGGGCAGGTCAACGGTGGCTCTGAGGGATCGTCGACGACAAGAGCGTGTAGGGCTTCGCAAAAATCTGTCTCGCAATTTTTTCCACGGGTGTGGACACTGTTCAGGCTGTTTATGAAGAGTGTTGAAAAAGTTGCCTCAAATTGGTCACAAGTTGGATTTATGTTGCGGCACCCATGGCTTCTGACAGCACCAAAAAAATTTTCGAGGGGATCTTGATTTAGGTGCCGCAACCACACTGAAGTGACCTCATATTTTTCTTTCATTTTTTTTTATTAGATATTCTTCTTTCCCTGTAGAAGAATTAATGAATTTCATTGACTCTAATATTTTCCTGCTTTCTGCCCACGTTTTCCAGTGGGCAGATGTTGCTGTAACAGGTCCCTGCAATGGTTTTGCATTTTTATTTTTTGTGTAGCTTCCGTTGACAGAGTCGAAAAGGTTATCCATTAACAGGAATAAATCCGCAGTTTCCTTACTTGCTTGTGACAAAACTTTCTTATCTGAAAAATATAATTAAAATCTAATTTTAGTACAAAATATTTTAAATAATGTTATCAATTTGTAGTAGCGATACAACTCGCTAACATCCTGAGCGGAGACAGAATAGTACAATGAATGCAAAAATCAGCAGTGCGCTTGCACCCTCTTTGGGTAAAAGTCTTTTGCCAAGCTTTTTAACACAGGGCGCTTCCATCCACGAAAAATATTGTATAGATTGACTTTAACACCAATGATAATTTAATACCTACATCTTTTTACAGTTGGACCAGTAGGGAAGCGCCTCTTTATCGGAACAAATTTCACAGCTATTGTAGAGACTCCATAACTATATTCCACGGAAAATCTGATCAAATTATTAAGGTATCAGAAAAAGATTCCAGTCACTACGAAACCCACCTGGCAAGTATCCCATATTGGAAGCAACCGTGCGACTGAAGATTTGGGCTGCAAATTTCACCTTCATTTTATTTTTCTCTGGATTGACGTGGCCGACGGTAAGTTTGGGTATTAACCATATTCCTTGGTACCCCGGGTTCTCTTTTTGCAACTCTTGAAGATGGGACCATTTTGCTGTTTTTATGATGCCATCCTTCTTGTATTTCAGGTCTTTTGTCAACAGGTTGTTCCTCATTCTTTTCAACAAGTGAGGGGGGTCATAAAGAGGAATGATCTCTTGATTGTTGATCAAAATTACATGGTCTTTTGATGTTTCACCTCTCCTCAAATAAACCCCCCTAGTTTCATTTAAAAGCATCTTAATTGCAGGGCAATTGTTTGTGCCTTGGTCGCACACTGTCGCTACAACTATCAAGCCAGCTTCGTGCAACTCGTTTACAATATTTTTTATTTGTTTGGCCAACTCAGGTCCCTTTGTTGCGCTCGCTGCGAAAGTGTAAGCCACTGGCTGTTTATAATTGGTTATTAAACCACGTATCATGAACACTTGGGCGTGGTCTGCAAATTCGGGCTTCCTCTCTTCGCCATTATCAATGAAACCAGTTATTCTCCCTTTCCTTTCATTGAGAGTCAACTGCGGCTTTAGTGACACTTCGTCAAATAATCTACTGTAATTTTTAATCAACTACTACAACTTCGAAGAGGGTTCTGACGATAACGCCATCTACAGTTTAGTTTGGGAAGTACACAAATATAATGCCGATAAATCGAAAGTACGCTTCCTACGTTGACATAAAGCAACCTGCAACGCTTCGCTATTTTGCATCGTTATGTGCCTTTTATTTCCCACCCGTATGTTCCGAGTTTGTGGCCCATGGTTTTATATAATCTCTTAAATTCAGAAGACCTTTTATAAGGTATGTGGGTTTCAACGTTATACTGGATTTTAAAAGCCTTACGGATCCCTACATTTGCTTAGATTTTAAAACGCTTTTGGGTCTTTATGCTTATTTAATTTCTATTTCCGATGATATTATTTTATTATGAGCCAAAGCATTAAGATAGCAGTATTTATAAGTTCTATTTTTTTTTTTTCTTACAGTAAACCCCTTAAGAGATGCGGAAATTGCAACATTTTTAAATGAATCGGACTGTGATATCGATCCGTTTGAAGATGACGACGACATCGCGGATAATGATTAAGTTTTAGAGCAAGAAGAGAACAATAATGTTCATCTTCATTAGAATCATCTTCTGACCGTATACCAGACCAATCGGTGATTATATCAAGAGGCTGTAGTTGAGGAACAAGGCTTGATTGACAAGTCGAGTTGATTAATGTTACGTTCAATAATAATTATAATTCGAATGGCTAAGCTCCTTTTTATGTTTTCTTTTGTAAGAAAAATTATTGTTTTTTACTTTCGATTTGAAATAAAATTAGTTTTTATTAGAAGATTGATATTTTTTAATGCCTAAATCATACTGATATTATTGAAACAACGATCAGGTAATTGATTTCATGTAAACAAGCGGTGGTAGCCTAGTGGGTAGAACATCGGACGGAAGCGAGAGACCCAGGTTCGATCGCCAGTGCGGGCATGTACCTATGACTTGGTTTTCTAAGTTATTTACATTTGTGAAGTTAACGTAGCAATACCACTTGCTAACCTGAGGAAAGCATGCCGCGGTGGGCACGCGTGGTGATGAAGCCCATACTCTCTCCCTGAGAAAGGGCCTGTGCCCTACAGTGGGACGTATTAGGCTGCTTAATAAAAATAAATAAGCACTGCGTATTATGGAAAGGTTTTTAAAAGGCTTACGGGCTTTTATCACTATAACAGGTGCTTGAACACTTCTCTAAAAATAATTGGAAATACTCTAATAATAGAATTGTTTTTCAAGTTTTAATCACTTTCACCTTCTAGCTTACCTATTCAGCTTTCCATTAAATAGCATAGGATGCCAGTTTTATTTGAAAATTTGACTAATTTATACCTTTCTGTGGTTGACGGTCAAATCAAAATCAAATCAAATCAAATCAATTTATTTTGTTTAACATAGGTAATGGTCGTACAGGTGTTACATTTATTTTAAGTGTCTCTATGTTATACCCATTGGGTGTACAAAATATTTTTAAAACTACCATGCAGAAGCGTTACATATAGCCAGTTTAATACACTTTTTTAAGATGTCAAAGCTCAAATAGTATTTTGAATAATGTCAAAAATCAAATAATTAGGAATAGTCAGAAATAAAATAATAAAATTAATACAATGTCTGCAATCACAAGAAATAACATAAATGTAGTCTAGAAATTTTCATTGAAGAAGTCGTCCATTTTATAAAAACATTTGGCAATTAGGAGCTTTCCTAGTTCCCTTTTAAAGGGTATAAGCGAAAGGCATTTGATACTGCTGGGAATTTTATTATAAATTTTCGGCGCCATGCAGAGGTGGCTTTTTTGCATGAGTGCCGTCCTGCTTTGCAGTGTGGTCAGTCTCTCTCTATTACGTAGATTCAGGCTATGAAGACTGCCAGCTGTTGTAAATAAATTCGGGTTAGTTTTGACAAATACTGCTGTTTCGTAAATGTAGAGCGACGGAACGGTTAGAATCTTTAACTTTTTGAACACTTCTCTACAACTATCTCTAGATTTTAGGCCACACATGGCTCTTACACATCTCTTTTGTGCTTTGAATATAACATCTCTATCTGTGCAATTGCCCCAAAACACTATACCATACCGTAATATAGAAGCTACTAGGCCATGGTATGCGGTTACCACTGCCTGGATCTCTACAATTTTAGCCAATTTAAAAAGAGCGTAGGCGCATCTACTCAGTTTTTTAAAAACTTCGTCGGCGTGGTTTTTCCATGTAAGTTTGTTGTCAATTGTGAGTCCCAAAAATTTTGTTGCTTGTGTATCGTTGATTACTATATCATTATAGACTATGTTTAAATTTGGTGTCGTTAGAATTCTTTGGTAAAAATGCATTATATTTGTCTTTCCTAAATTTACTATTAAATTATTATTATCTAGCCAAGTTATTATTAGGGGTTAAAGTATGAAATTGCCGTTTTATTGCAATAGGTTCTTTGAATTGACATAGAATCTTCATGGTTTGAGGTTTTCGAATGAAACTTTTTTCAAATGGTTTCTACGATGTTCTTTTTTTAAAAAATGTGAAACATTTGAATATCGACTTTGAATTGTTTTTGTTATTCAATTTAGACAAGAAAGTTGGATACTGCGAAAATTCGAGTGATTATGAGGCACCCATTTTTCGTATTTTTTTATTTTATTGATTTGACGCAAGTGAGTCAATATTGTGGGTAAGGTAACGTTAAACCATGCCGCTAATTCCTGGGTAGTTTGACTAGGGTCGGCTTCCACTATCTCTCTTAATTCATCGTTATTCACCTGTGTGGGCGGTCTTCCTCGTAGCTCGTTCTTTAAGTCGAAATTTCCATCACGAAAGCGTTTAAACCAAAATCGCACGGTGCGTTCATAAGTAGACCCCTCTCCAAACGCAGCATTGATATTGCGGGCTGTTTCTGCCACGTTAGTTCCGCGTCGGAACTCGTATTCAAAAATCACTCGAATTTTCGCAGTATCCATCTTTCTTGTCTAAATTGAATAACAAAAACAATTGAAAGTCGATATTCAAATGTTTCACATTTTTTAAAAAAAGAACATCATAGAAACCATTTCAAAAAAGTTTCATTCGCAAACCTCAAACCATGAAGATTCTATGTCAATTCAAAGAACCTATTGCAATAAAACGGCAATTTCATACTTTAACCCCTATTATTTCTTTTATAGAGTTGTTAATATCATTTTCATATGTCAATGGATCTTTTTGATTTATTAGTACCGTGCTATCGTCAGCAAACGATATTAAAGGATTTGAGACATTCAGGGGAAAATCGTTAATGTAGAGCAAGAAAAGCAAAGGGCCCAATACACTGCCTTGCGGCACACCATGCTCTACAACTCTACTATGTGATGTGTAGATAATTTCTCGTTTAGTTTTTAGACATATCCTACTTATTTGTGTGCGTTGAG
The DNA here is from genome assembly GCA_963969515.1 of Yponomeuta evonymella. NCBI lineage: Eukaryota > Metazoa > Arthropoda > Insecta > Lepidoptera > Yponomeutidae > Yponomeuta > Yponomeuta evonymella. The sequence goes on along the minus strand of OZ018358.1, from coordinate 17,627,837 downwards.
GTCTATTGTTAAGGTATGACTTTATCAATGCTAGAACGTTACCACGGATACCGTAGGAGTATAATTTATTACATAGAGTACTATGATCAACATAATCGAACGCCTTAGTCATGTCCATATAGACTGCACATACTGGAATACGAAGATCCATATTTTTTATTACGGACTCTAAAAGGTCATGTATTGCCAGATTTATAGTCTTAATTTTTTGAAACCCTTTTTGTTGAGTGGCTAATATATTATACTTTTCTAAAAAGTGATACAAGGCTTGGTAAATTATTTTCTCGAATACTTTTGATAAGATTGGTATAAGAGCAATCGGTCTATAAAACTTAGGATCTGTCCTGTCCTCCTTTTTAAAAAGGGGTTTAATGATGACAGGTTTTAGTTGCTCTGGATATACGCCGTTATTTATGCAAAGATTCATTATATGGCTCAAAGGGGGTGCAATAATTTCGGAGACAAACTTAATAGATTTCGTCGTTATTTCATCGTATCCAAAACTTTTTTATTTTTTAAAGACTTTATGGTTGTGCAAATGTCTAGAGGTGTCGTGGGTGGCATAAACATAGACTGGCTTGATGTGTTAATATTTACCTTTTTTTTATCTGAGCAAGGAAGAGTTTGATTTTTTGAGGTGTTTCTAATCTGATCAATGTAGTAGTCATTGAAAGTCTCCGCTATTTCTCTGGGTTCTGATATAAAAGTGTCATTATACTTAATTTTCTGTATTGGTTCGTTGACCATTCCATTTTCACATTTATTTATTGTTTGCCAAGTGGCTTTGGACTTATTTTCTGCGGTATTTATATAGATATTGTTTTGGGCTCTTTGGGTCATTTTTATTATTTAATTGGTCAGATTTAAAAAAAAAGATTACGTTGAAAAAAGGAGAAATTGAATTTTTTGCTATAGTTCATAATTTTTACATCATACTTTCGTAAAAATGAACTATTCTGCGATAGATACAATCAAATATCTTTAAAATTGAAAAAGTTACTCAACTGATGGTCACTAGTGATTGCGACCCAGATACCTTTTAAAAGGTTATTTAACTTCGGCTTTCTTCCCAGCTCAAAACCATATTTACACATGGTTTATCCAACAAAAAAATCCCACGTTTGTATGATCAGTTTTAAGTACATTTTCGAACGTCGAAATCTCTGGGCGTCTACCATACAAACCTTTTAAAAGGACTTTAGGCGTCTAGCACTACTTGAGCAAAAAAAAGCTGGGCGTTAGGATCAATTTTCAAAACATATAAATCACTTTCAAGCACTACAAGCACATTGAATCTTTCTCTAATTTTTCTAATTGTTTTCTTAAAATTTTTATTTCTAACTCATACTTTTTTAATTCAAGTTCTTGTTTTTTTGTTCATTTCTAAATTTTAGCATTTCAGTTTTTTTTTTGTAAAACGTTAAATCAATTTTTTTCTTAAAATAAATTTTCTTTAATGAGTCGGCAGATTTTTTTATGCAGTCTGGCTTCGGATTACTTACTTTCTTTTTATTATAGAATGATTTGTTTTTCCTTTCCTTTCAGCGATGCTTTCTAGTTCGGTCTCTCGCGCTGGTTTGGGGTCATTTAAAATCTCTATTTCAATTGTTTCTCCTATAACATAAATAAAATTTGATTTGGGACATTTTTTAAGTTTTAAATCTATTTTATTTTAAACACCATGTCCAGTTTAATAGAAACAAACAACACCTACCAAAATATTCAGCTGTTTCATCATAAGGATTTTGCTCTGGACGAATTGGATCATCCAATATTGATAGTATTTGATGATCAGCATCTGTTAGTGTAGGAGTAAATGTCCCACCACCAGTTTTCTTGATATTTTTCTGTAACAAAGAACAGATGATAGTACAAAATAACAGGGATTTTAGGAAAACATAAGGCAGACTTCCCATACACTTGCGACCCTATTACCACTGTCTCTGACTGCTAGGTCACACAGCCTTCATCAGAAAACCACCCTGGGTATAAATATCTATTATACCTTTTCATCTGTCCATTTTTTCTTTAATTCCTTAACTGCGTTTTCAAAGGCTTGTGACTTCATTTCCCTGTTTTCATCATTGGGAGACTCCTTTGTTAAGTTTACATCTTCTACGATGTCCACAAATATCTGAAAACAATATTACTCTCAATATTTTTCTATTTGTTAATATAGTTAACATTAAGATTAGTTTCACTTACATTTTCATAAACCACAGCACCAGATTGAGAATTGGGGTCAACAATCACTTCGTTGATATACCTTTGTTTCTGAAAAGAAAATGGCAAATGATACTTTATTATCTTTTATACTTGGTTAAAGTAATGAGTTAAGCGAGAGCTGGGTTACGTAAGTTGCTGAGGTGATGATTTTTTAAAGTTTTAGGATGGGTGCAGTGATAAGTCATGTTAACTTCACTTTCTAACTCACATTTTCACTAGCAGAAACTTTACGTGCACGGTGTTTGATATTATTATAGAAATGTTTAAGCATAAGTTCGGCTCGTGGTCCTGTCGTACACACACTATTGTATTGCTTAGTAATTGATGCCCAGGCTTCTTTCTTTTTCTGAATATAAAACGCCCCTGTCCTTTTGCTTTCTACCACACCTTTGTATCTGAAACAAATAAAAAATGTTATTCGTACCCAAAGTTAGACTGGGTTATTTCTAAAAAAAAATGTAAGCACTCACTTTGCTACTATTGAGAGGAGATTTTCTTTCTCCTCGAGCGTGAAGTTGGGAGATCTTTTTTTCTTCTCATTTTCCAAAATTTTAGTTCCGTAAGAATTTTGGCAAACCGCGCGAACACGATTCCATATGCTCATCAATGTGGAAACGTATTATTTTCCAGATAATTTGCAGGAGAGCTAATTTTTAGATATATTTTGAAAACAAACTTCCAACTAAACACATTTTTTTTATTTTTTTATAATAGGTTTAACGGCTCTGGATTCTAGTCCTTTTGAGCCTTTTCGTTTAGTTTATAAGTTACTTTAACACTTTCACTATTCACTATTTACAATGTATTAATCGTATTCACTATGTATTTACAAAGTGGTGTGAAGGATCTTGGATCAGCAAGAAGTTCTTGAAGGCGCGTTGGAATATTATTTTCATAGATTGATTCGAGTTCTGTTATTAGAGTTAATCTGTGCAGGCCAAATTTTTGACAACTCAAGATATGGTGAGAAAGGTCAGCGTTATCCGTGCCACAATGTAAACATTTAGCGTCTTCAGCCAGATTGAGTCTATGGAGGTGAGTGCGAGTTTGACAGTGTCCAAATCTCATTCGGTTCACAATGGTTATATATTTACGGCAGTTAACTTCCTTGTTTTTGTGATACCAAGGTTGGGCGGGCGGGCTTCCTTGAATATCTGCATACCAGCTCCCTTTATCTTTGCTGGTTTCTTTCCAATAATCGCACCATAATGATTTCAGATGTTCATTCAAAGGTGCGTGCAGATCAGTAAACGGCGTCTTCAGGTCGGTGGAATGGTCCTCGTCGGGTTCCATGTTTGCGGCTCGATCAACAACTTCGTTCCCTGTGATACCTCGGTGCGAAGGTACCCATAAAAACTTAACCTTTTTACCTCTAACATCTAAACTGTACAAAATATTCCTAATTTCAGACACTAAATAATTTACACTATATCTGAAACAGTTACCTTCCAGAGCTGATAGAACACTTAATGAGTCAGATAATATAATAATCTCAGAGACATTAATATCTTGCACATGAACAAGAGCTTGGTAAATAGCATAAGCTTCAGCTGTGAAAATACTACAATTACCATCAATTTTAAAGCATTTTGTTCTTTTTAACTGTGGATCATAAAAAGCTGAGCTTACTCTACTTCCTGACTTAGAACCATCAGTATACAATGAATAAAGATGTTTATCCTCCAAAAATTCCAGCAGACTGTTTTGGTTAGTTATTGAATGTTGCTGTATAAAATCATTTTCTAGGAGTATCTTGAAATCAGTCTTATATAGAGGCCATAAACTTTCTTTATGCATATTTACAGATATACTATTTAGATGAATTATAATTCGTAGCAGAGTTGGAGTGTTACCATTTAATATTTGTGTAATATTTGCATATGGGCCAACTGAGTGGTGTAAGATATCAATTGCTTGGTGTGGCACAATGTGGTCTAAGACACATCTATTGTTCTGAGCAATAAGTTTTAAACAAAATCTCTCAGCTAGTTGCAAACGTCTGAAATGTAGTGGAAGAATGCAGGCCTCGCATTGCATAGCATTAATTGGTGTTGAACACATAGCTCCAGTAATAATTCTGAGTGCTTTATTCTGAATAACATCTAGTTTTCTTAATGATACGAGGCTTGCATCCATGTAAGCAATACAACTATAGTCAAAGTGACTCCTCATGACTCCAAATGCCTACCCGCTCGATCGCGCTCCGACGCGGACGTCCTAGTTAACTACGGTGCGCGGCATCGCGAATTAGCAGTTTACTCGTAAAGTCGCTGGTGTTGTGAAGTTCACTCAAGTTTTACCAACCATGGTGCAATGCAAAAAGTGCAAGCTGTTCCTGTCCATGGCAAATGACGAAACGGTCAGATGCAAAGGTGCCTGCGAGGGAGTTTTCCACAAAAAGTGTGCAAAAGGCGTTATAAAAAAAGACGTTTGCGATGGATGTACTAAGCCTCCGAGGATCGAAATAGAATCTAACAAACTTACGGTGGAGAACCTCCTCCAAGAGGTGAATAAAAAACTCGAGGCTGTTTTCAAGATAGAAAGCAAATTAGAGGAATTGACCTCAGCAGTCGATTTTTACGCTGAAAAATATCAAGAGCTGACTGTGTTTAAAGAGAGTGCTGAAAAAAGATTTGGAGATATGGAGAGGAAGAATATATTCTTGGAAAAGTATAGCAGAGCGTTGGAGGAAAGAGTCCTAGAATTGGAGGAGAAGGAAAAGGAAAAAAATGTGGAGATAGCCGGGTTGGAGACCCAAGAAAATGAGAGCCTTATTGCAGTGGTATCTGATATTGCTAAGAAAATTAATCTTAAGAGTGAAGATATTGAGGAGGTAAAGAGGGTAGGTGGTAATAAACCGGGCGAGAAGCCCCAGCGCTCACGCCCTGTAATCGTCACACTGCGCTCCAAGGCGGCGAGGAACCAGTGGATAAGTCAAAAGAAAGTTCGTCTAACTAATGATAATATTTACGGAAATGCCAGTAAACAAATGATCTACATAAATGAGGATCTGACCAAGTTCAAGAGGCAACTGCTGTGGTCGGCCAAGAATCAGCTTAAACCAGCATATAGTTTCATATGGGTTCAAAATTCAAACATACTTGTAAAGAAAAACGAAATTGAAAAGAAAATCTACAAGATCAGATGCGAGGACGATATAAAAACGTTAGCTCAAAAATCACAACCCGAATAATAATCGCATCGTATGCGCAAATAGCGCGCGTTCACACGGAGTGATAAATTTCCGATTTAAAATTCGAAGCTTTAGATACCAATACCAATTTTACGAAATATGAAACTGCAGATTTCTGGGCTAAGAGTCTTTCACACAAACAGAAAGACCTTTCCATAGTACACTTAAATATTAGATCGTTGAGAAAGCAATTTGGCGAGCTTATGGTATTATTAAAACCATGTAATTCAAGCATAGATGTCATTGTCTTAACGGAAGTAAATGTGAAGAGAGAAGAACTTTCGATCTTTGCAATACCGGGTTACGAGATGTATGCAAACACGCGTAAAAACCGAAAAGGCGGCGGTTTAATATTCTATGTCCACAAAGATATTAAATTTGAAATTTCCGACGAAGAACAAAGTTGTGCAACAGAATCCCTCCGAGGGCAGATAACCATGGACGGGAAAATTGTAAACGTAATAGGATTGTACAGGCCACCTAACACAAACAAGGTTTGCTTTATTAAAGAGATAAACAGCCTACTAAAAAAAATTCCTCGTGACCAAGACATCATCATTGCGGGAGACATGAACCTGGATATAAAAGAAGGAAGTATAAGTGAAACCACTGACAGGTACAAAACCACCCTGTGTGGTCATGGGCTTCAATGTCTTATCACCGAGTGTACGCGAGAGGAGGTAGTGGCCGGCAAACTCACTGCTTCGTGCATCGACCATGTGTGGGTGCGCTCTCGACGAGCCGCACGCGCACACATGCTCACTTGCAAGTTGTCGGACCACTATCTAGTAGGCGTAAGCCTAGCTGGAGTGGCGCCTGTACGAGAAAGAATGAGTTGTGCGGTGACGGGTAATGATAGTCGGAATAGCAAGGTATGTGTAATTAGCAATGAATTAGTAAAGGATAAATTAGACTGTGTCGACTGGAAACAATTACTAGAGATAGACTGTCCTATTCTATTGTATGAGCGATTATGTGTTATTTTTACAAGAATATATGAACAATCAAAGATTGATATTATAAGAAAATGTAGGCGAGTATCACATCCGTGGATAGATAAGAAGTTAAACAACATGGTGGCGCGGCGCGATTACTTATTCAGAAGGTGGAAGGCTAACCCCAAAAATATGAATTATAGACTCGATTACACACGCTTTAGAAATGCAACAAATAAATGCATAAATAAGGCACGAAACAAATACAGACAACAGGAGTTAAGGGATTGTGAGGGTGATTTCCGAAAAATTTGGGCTACCTTGAATTGCTGGCTAGGAAACGAAAAACCAAAATTAGATAGCGTAATAATGAAGTACTTAGGTAAGACAGATAGTGTCGAAAATATTTGTACAAACTTTGCACATGCTTTTACAGAAGAAATAAATAATATAAAACATAAATGTAAGAAGAAGTTCTTAGATCGTGAAAAATATGTAAATGTCTCTAATTTGTCCTTTCGTTACAAAAAAGTTTCCTCGTACCATATAGAAAAAATAATTGATAGTCTGAGTGCTAGGAAATCACCTGGGGTCGATGAAATAAGAGTTTCAGATATTAAATACTTAAAACGTGAAATAAGCCCCGTGCTGTCAAAATTCATAAACCTTTGCTTGCAGAGTGGCTCATATCCAGACCTACTTAAAAAGGCCGTGATAAGACCAATCTATAAACAAGGCAACCATTTAGATTACAATAACTATCGCCCGGTGGCAATTCTGTCCGTCATTAATAAAATATTAGAAAAGGTGATCGTAGGACAAATAAGTTCTTTTCTGGAAAATAATATGGTGATTTCTAATACGCAACATGGATTTAGAAAGGCTCGGAGCACGTCTACGGCGCTGGCCCAGTTCTCGGACGATATTAACTTAAAATTAAATGATAAACAATATGTAACGTTATTGTTTATCGATTTTAAAAAGGCGTTCGACACGCTTGACCATGAGATATTACTAGAAGCTATGAATGAGTGCGGTATTCGTGGCCCGACAAACAACTGGTTCCGTAGTTATCTTACCAAAAGAACGCTGCGTACTAGAATTAATGGAATAACGGGGGAAGAGGCAGATGTGATGTATGGGGTGCCCACCGGATCTGTGTATGGACCCTTTGGGTACATCATGCATGTCAATAGTATGTGTAACGTAGTGCAACATTGCTTAAGCTATATGTATGCAGATGATACATGTTTGATGTATGCTGATAGGGACATTACAGTTATAGAGAGTAAAATACAAGCTGACCTAAATAATATCCTTAAATGGTCCCATGACAATGGTATTATTCTGAACGTAGCCAAGACTAAATGTATGCTGGTACATTCACCACACCTAAAAAAACCAGATGCTAGCTTAAATATTGTGGGGCACACATTCAACTGCTTGCATAATGATATGAACTCTTGCGCATGTAATAATCTCGAATTTGTGAGTAAATATAAATATTTAGGGTTAACCATTGATTGCAACATGAGCTGGAAAACTCACATTGAGAGTGTCTGTAATAAGTTGAGATCAATTTTAAGTAAATTTTACAATTTAAAATATGTAATTAATAGAAAAACAATGTTATTGTTGTATCATGCACTGGCAGATGCTGTTATTAGCTATGGGTTAAGTACCTACGGGCGCACCTTCCCTTCGTATCTTGATAAGATAAAGATATTGCAAACTCGTTTGTTAAAACTTCTAGTTGATAAAAATACCAAAGAAAAATGTGACAAAAATTACCTTAAACTTTTTAAAAAATGTAACATACTACCAGTGCATGAAAAAACTAAATTTTTGATAGCAGTAGAAAACTATAAGTGTAAAAAATTTAAGATTAATAAACTGCCTAGGCCTAAGGCTAGAAAACCTGGAAATAGATACATGATACCAAGGATGTGTAACTATTATGGTGAGAGAACGAGAAAGTTTCTACTTCCTAAAATCCTAAATAGTATTGATTTCTTAGAAGACGACTGTGAAAGTAAAGTCGTATTTAAGTCTAAGCTGAAAAAGTTCTTATTGGATAGGTTTGACTCAGAACTGTGAGCTCAAACTCTAAAAATTTATCATTGTAAAAACAAATGCTTCTTTAACGACCATTAAACCGGTGGGTAGCTGCTAATGTGTTTCAGATAAAAGTTTTAAGTGAGGTACAGTGGATGGCGAATCGGCCTTTGCATTGTGTTGCATAGTCACTGGTAATATGACCGAATACAGAGTAAGCATGTATGGGGGGATCCGCTGTCGACTGTACTTTAAAACTTTAAAATTTAGTTTATTGTTACCTAATACTATTTTTAAAAAAATGTTAAAAGAGTGCGATTAATTCGCCAACAAACTGCCATGCAGTTTGGCGAATCATTTATAAAATTTAAAACTCTGCGATACCAAAGTAAGTCAATAAATTAAAAAAAAAAAAAAAACTTTTGTACAACATAGACAGAATTTTGGGATCTGATCCCCAATGCACTCCGGCCAGAGACCGAAGTAAATTCAGTGCTTTAGATGCATTTTTAATGATATAATTTATATGACTTTCAAATGTTAGCCTTTGATCTAGCAATATACCAAGGAATTTCTTTTCATTTAGCCAGGGTAAGGGGTTATTATTATATGTTACAAAGTTGTCACTAGCAGTATTTTTCTTTGAAAAAACCATTGCTCCACTCTTACTAGGGCTAATGTCTAATTTAAGTTTATTAGAATAATAGTTGTTTATCTGTACAAGAGCTTGGTTCAGATTATTTACAGCTATATTTACATCTTTATGTACAGAATATATTAATAAGTCATCTGCAAATTGCAGAAATTGAACACCCCTATGTGTCAGATAATTATTAATTTGACATGTATAAATGTTGTATAGCAAAGGAGATATAGTGGCTCCTTGCATAGTTCCTTTAAAGACTTGACCTGGTCCGTGTAAAATATTATTAAACTTTACATACATTGTTCTATTGTACAAGAATTTAAATATCCATTTACAGACACAGCCTGGGATACCAATCTCTGACAAGATGCTTACCAATATGGATGGATCAACATTATCAAAAGCACCTTGCACATCCAAGAATGCACAAACAGTGACCGATTGGCTATGAAATGAATTATTTATGTCTGATATGAGAGAAGTGAAACTCTCAGTGGCGCTGCGACCTTTCCTAAAACCGAATTGTTGGTCAGGTAAGATTCTCTTTGATTCTACAAAATGATCAAGTCTCGTTTTAAGCATAAATTCAAATATTTTTCCCACACATGAAGACAAAGAGATTGGTCTGTAAGAATTGCAGTCGTCACTTGGTTTATTTAATTTTAAAATTGGTATAACACATTGTGTTTTCCAAGAATCTGGTATAGTCTGAGTTTCCCATAACAAGTTAAAAATGTCTAACAGGGTTCTTTGTGCATCTATGTGCATGTTCTTAATAAGTTTATAAGGAATATCGTCTAATCCAGGTGCAGTGTCTTTTCTAGACCTAATTGCAATAGTAAATTCTTGCATAGTAAAGGCACAAGAGAGAAAAGTACAATTTTCATTTCCATTTTGACTAAAGAAGTTATTTAATGAATCAATGTCTATTGCATTTACAGAAGGGGAAGATGGTGCATACTTATCAATAAAAGCGGGAATCCATTCATCATTCTTTGGAGTCTTAGGTAATCGAATACGCTTAAATCTTTTAATATAATTCCAAATAGTACTAATAGGTGTATATCTGTTGAAAGATTCTACTAATTTAACCCAGCCATTTTTCTTTTTTTCCTTCAATAATCTCTTTTTAAATGCGTCTAACTTTTTAAATTCAATGTAGCTCGTTGTTGTGGAATCAGATCTATATGCATTTAAAGCTTCTTTGCTTTTTCTAACAGCGTCTGAACACTCACTGTCCCACCAAGGAACAGGTTTCCTTAAAATATTTTGATTAACTTTCTTAAACTTTGGTATGGTTAAATCCTTAATTTCCGTCAATTTTTCACAAAAAACATCGTAACTTTTAATTGGGTTAGAATAATCTAGGCTAAGTTGACCTAAGATCTTTTCTGTTTCAGATTCAAAGGTGGGCCAGTCGGCTTTTCTGTAAAGATAACGCTCTGCTTGGATACCAGTGTCATATTTCTCTACTGTGGTGTGGATATCAAGAATAGTTGGGAAATGATAAGTACCCATGGCATCATTGTGTACTCTCCATTCACAGAGGGGAGCTACAGAAGGACTTATACAGGAAATGTCAATTGCAGAAGGTCTTTTTGTAGGACTACCTACTGTAGTAGAGGAACCTGAATTCAAAATGCATAAGTCATATTCATCTAATAAGTTATAAATGTCATTACCTCTTGAATTGGATCTAAGGCATCCAAAAGCAACATGATGTGCATTGAGATCACCTGACAATAGTATCGGACTTGGCAGCATATTTAATATTTGTTTGAGCCTCCTACATTGAAATCTGTGACGATTAGTATCCGGAGGATGAGCATATGTACAGAGTATCGATAAATTGCCAACATTGGTGGACAAAACTATAGCTGTTGACTGCAAATAATCATAAAAGGGTGTAGGAATTACTAAATATTTCAAATGTGATTTTATTAGAATTCCTACTCCTCCTCGTCCATCTTTTCCATTTTGAAATATAAAGTCGTAATTGGTAATTTTAAATGTACTTCTCTCTCTTAACCAAGTCTCATTTAAGAGACAAATGTCAATATCATTATCTTTTAAATAATTAATAAGCAAAGGCTTTTTGTTAACAGCTCCTTCAACATTAAATTGTGAAATTCTAATAAAAACTTTATCCATTTTGTTGCAGTGATTTAATTAATACTTCTTGGACAACAGAAGCATTGATCTTGCCCATATTACCGTTAGCTAATGTCACCAAGGCTCCAACCATGCCATTTAGAACAAAGTTGCTCTTTAATACTTCATCAATTAGTGTTGCATTTGGAATCGATTTGGGATTGGGTTTGGGAATGTCTTTTGAAACGTCCTTGTCTAATGGCAGTGTTATAGCTTTATTGTGTGTTCGTGCTTGTTTTAATGGGGGAAAATTTGTATTGTAATTTCTCACAATATTTTTGTCTTGGTTTCTGTGAGAGAAAGATGCAGCAATTTTTGCATAATTTTGTTTATTATTATTTTCTTCCATTTTGGTTTTTTTAATTGGACAGTCACGGGAAATTGCTAAATGAGGTCCATGACAATTGATGCATTTAATTTCTCCATCTTTCTTGCACTCCGAGAAGTGGTGCTCTTCAGAGCAGATCGAGCACTTTTGTGTAGATTTGCAAAACTTGGCTCCATGGTTAAACCTGAAGCATTTGAAGCATTGTAAGAGCGGAGCTCTGTATTCGTTCACCCTAAATCTATACAAGTCTAGGTATACATAGTCAGGTAAGTTCTGCGACATAAATGTCACCGAGACGGAACTGTATGGAACCACCTCGCCGTTTACTTTGCGTGTGAAGCGACGCACGGTGATGATTTCGCATTCAGCCGAGAGTTGCTTGAACAGATCTTCGTTGCTGATTGTGGTAGGGACAAAACGAATTGTCTCCACCGACCTTGCTGGTATGTGTGCCTTAAAGAAGTGACTCTGCAGGAAATCCGCGTTCATCAAGAAGTTGTTTGCATTGATGGACTGACCGAAACAAACTCCAATCTTATTGGCATTGATGCGCTTAATGCCCACCACGCCCTTCACTGCCTTTTTAAATAGGTTGTTGATGAAGTCCGGGTTTTTATTCCCTAGTCGTTCACCGTCTTTCTCAGATTCAACAAAAACCATGTATTCTGCACTCACCATGTTATCTGGATATACTCTCTTGTACCCTGGTTTAGTGTAGGGTTTGTACATATCCTTGAAACTGGTGTTTTCTTTCTCACCCTCCGAACCGGAAGCTAATCTGGTTCTCTTCTTGCTCCGAGGAGATGGGTCGGTAATATTCCCAGGGGGCAAAGCCCCCGGGGCATTACTCATATTGATGATCTTATTCGCAGTGCTTTTGGAGACTTAAAGTAAAAGAATGAGCAAAAGAAGTTGAAAAATTAATTTTTGAAAAATTAATTTGTAAAAACGCGCCCTTTCTTTTCAAATGCCCGCCAAAAAGTCCAACTAAACACATAGACAAAACCATAGACTAGACAATAATGTTTTGACGTTTGGCTTTGGCCACAGAGTAATTGGCTTTGCCGTAAATATGACGTTCCGTTCCCCAGGGCGATACACAATTTCTATGGTTTTTTATAAATAAAACATCCGAAAACCTCATATTAAATTGAGTTCTTGATTAAGTTTGAAGTGTACTTGCTTTTAAATTCAATTCCCATTAAAATTAAGGTATAATTTAAATATATATATATATATATATTTACATACTGGTAGAAATACTGCGTCCACCGACTTACTGCGTCCGATATACGGACGCAAGATTGTTTTCCTTCAAACTTTGCCAGAACATAGCTATTATTTCTAGGTATCTATAGGCAAAAATTTGGCCAGACGCAGTTTTTTTTGGAAAGTATCTGGAAGAGTATATTGAGGTTCACCGATTTGCCGCTAGAGGCGCTGATCTGCCGTATATTTTTTTGGCGAATATTTTTGTACATTTTACCGACTCTCCCACGTCCGTGCCTAATTTGTGCGCAACGTTGCCACTTCGCGCGGCAGTGGAATCGCGACGTTGCCGCTCGTGGGCGGTTAGTACTGCGAGTACTGCGACGCGACACCGTTTGTTTATTTATGTTTCTTTTCACTTTGCGCGTGGACTTTGCGGACGCATAATTACCGCTGTGATTATCGAAAATAAACTACTTGTTAGTGTGTAATGGTGCATATTAATGATGAAGAGGAACTTAAGGAGTGGACGATTGGTGAATTTGGCCATATTTAACTGTAAGTACCTGCCTTTATTTACCTATCTTATACACAATTTATGTTTTAAACTTAGTAGGTATCTTATTTGACTGTGAGGGCACAGATTCAATAATAGTTACTACGTAAGTGAGGGGCGGTAGCTCAGACGACAGATGACCTGCCTCTCATGCCGAAGGCAAGCCGAAGGTTTGGTTCGAATCCCGGATATCATTTACTTAATGAGATTATCGCTTGCTCGGCTGGCACCATAAACTGGAGGTCCTGGCTACTACCTTTGTGGTGTCCGTGAGCCTTGAGGTCATGTCAGAGGCACATTGGGCGGCCTAGAAAATCTGGCGTTGCTCTGGGGTCCGCCCTGGGGATTCGTGGGTCGTCCACAGTTGCGTCATCTAACTTTAACTTTAACCAATGAAAAAAATGACTGTTCTCTAAATTTAACGCAGTAAAACTCAGTTTTACGTAAGATTCTTGTCAAAACTTACGTGAATCTGAAGTTAAACTAATTTTTACGCACTTAGACTCACGTATTACGTCATTTTAACGTCAGTTTGGTCATTGGTTAAAGTTAAGGTTAGATGATGCAACTGGGCCTTAGTTTATTACATAGCCGCCGTGGCGGCAGTCATGGATGACGAAGGCCCGGGTTCGAATCCCGGCCGGGGCGGAGGTTTTACAGTGCTGATTTTCGTTCTGGGGTCCATTCGTATTGTCCTTGTCTAGACTTTCGCCTACTTAGGGGCTTAGCTTTTCAGCAGTAGGTACCTAGTCTGTTAGTCAGTAACGACGTTCAGACAGTTTCTGTTACAAAGTGATTTTTTTAAAATATCGGTTATATTGTTTAGGAAAAAAAAACCCGACTGCTAAAATTCACAATTTTTCATGTCAATTTTATATTACATACTTACCCACCTCTATTTTTGCAACAGATAAAAAAGCAAATAAAGAAGCAGACGAAGAAGATGTAGAAGAAGACCAAAGGAGTCATTCCTTTTTAAACAAGGTATGAATTTTATTTAAATTTACTTATTGAATAGTCCTTTAGAAACCAGGGTCCGCTTTTTGTTGTGATTAGGTGAGTTGCTATTTACCGGGGCGAAGACTAGACGCCATTATTTACTTACCCTTATTTAATTTTAAGGGCGTACGCGGTCAACGCTTTCTTCCTAGAAACGTAGTCCCCTGTTTTCCGTCTACATATACCTCGTATGTGAGGTCCCTAATCGATGGATTAAAGTAAATCCACGTTTATCAGTAAATAAATGTGGCTTAAGGGCGCGCCGCCCTTTTTATTGTCTTTTTGAAATAAAATTGCTAAGTCATATCTTGCTTGATGAATGTGAGCTTTTTATATGTATTTGTTTGAACCATTTTCTAGGCTTAGACGAAAGTAATAGTACATTACGGCAGGGGCCAGGAAAAGAGGCATTGATGAATGTGGGCCGAGGCCGAGATTATTTGGCCACAAAACACGACAGTTATGAATTTTCATAGAACCATTGAATTTTAAGCAGGGATAGAAGTTCATTCAATAGTTTTTTTTGGCGACTGGCGCTGACGTCGCTCGTTGGTAAGATTTGTAACTATCTAATTTTATTTTTTGAAAAATAAGGAATTTGAACCACTTTTCCCCGATAGTTGTATTTTTCTTCAAATAAAAGTAACAAAACCTAACGATTTAATACATTAATGAATGAAATCGAAATTATCATCAAACATTTAAATTATGCTGAAACATTTTTCGTAAACCAGTCAGCTACCACACTAATAATGAGATGCCGCCGGTCAATGTCACTAGATGTCATTGTACGCTTATAATTTGCTACTCCTCGGTAGATGGCACTAATTATTATTATTGACAATAGCAACATTTCAATATAATAATTAATAATGGCAACATTTGCACGCACATGGCAAATCGCGCCACCCCACTGAAATCCTTTGAGTTAAGATATTTTCGTCCTTACGCCAATGTACACAAGGTGTTCCCTTTGGGACATAAGTGACGGAGGTATTTCTTTCGTTTCTCCCACCAGTGTTGTCGATGCTACGATAATTACCGTTTTCTACGGCTTTTGAGATAACCATGTTCTTGATAATCAGTGCGTGTTTACATAATAAATAATATCTCGTTCGTGTTGATCTGTAACAAGGTACTTTTAGGGTTTCTTTTTTAGGGTTCCGTACCCAAAGGGTAAAAACGGGACCCTATTACTAAGACTTCGCTGTCTGTCTGTCCGTCCGTCCGTCCGTCTGTCTGTCACCAGGCTGTATCTCAAGAACCGTGATAGCTAGAGAGTTTAAATTTTCACAGATTATGTGTTTCTGTTGCCGCTGTAACAACAAATACTAAAAACAAAATAAAATAATTATTTAAGGGGGGGCTCCCATACAGCAAACGTGATTTTTTTGTTGGATGTATGCTGTTTTTTTATCTTTGTATCTAATGTTGTATAGATAATGGTATGGAACCCTTCGTGCGCGAGTCCGACTCGCACTTGGCCGGTTTTTACGTCCGTTTTTAATTATACTCAAATTCACTCACTCACTCGGATTCACCCACCGAGGGTTCCGTACAAACTTGTAGGTACTTACATATTATAAATAGTTCAGGAAACGAGTCTGGCAGTTTGTTCCGAGCTACCCAAAGGGTAAGGGATCCTATTACTAAGACTCCACTGTCCGTCTGTCTGTCATCAAGCTGTATCCCATGGACCGTGATAGCTTGACACTTATTTTCACAGATGATGTATTTCTGTTGCCGCTATAACAGCAAATACTAAAAACAGAATAAAGTAAATATTTAAGCGGGGCTCCGATACAACAAACGTGATTTTTTTGCCGTTTTTTGCTCGACATTAACAACGGCAACTGGTAGACGCTTGAATTGTTCAAGTGTTGTATAGATAAGGGTAAGGAACCCTTCGTGCGCTAGTCAGAATCGCACTTGACCGGTTTTTTATTATTTGTAAATTTTGATTCCCTTTACGAAATATACGTTTTTACGTTAACTTAAAAGTGATTTTTTCCCATCTTCATGGGTCTTTAGACCTGAGTAAATAATTTTCATTTCAACTCGATACTTCCACGTGTTCCCAAGATAAAGGGTCTTAAATCTTGACAGACAGACGGACGGACGGAAGGACGGACAACAGTGATCCTATAAGGGTTTCGTTTTTACCTTTTGCAGTACAGAACCCTAATAAAGCGATTTCATTAAGAAATATGTGTTATTATGGCTGATTGACCAACAAATAAGTACAAAATACGAGAAACTGTCTTGTATGGAGATGATTTTTAACGAGAAGTAAAATTTGTATTATGTTTTTGGTTCATAAAAAGAAAGACAAACAAAAATAAGTGACTTTTTACGTATTTTTTGCTCTCTCTAAAATGATAATACATACAATTATGTAACTGTCACATTTAGTGACATTAAAATGCAGTGCCATCGTATAAGAACAAAATAATAATAGGAACCGTTTATGTTTGCGTCTGACTCCTGCGAGGATCTCGAACTTAGTTTTTTTTTATTTTCGAACTTTCGCTGCCGAAAAATTTTTGACCGGCAACACTGCGACTCACACACGTGCACACGACTTTTTGGCGGGAAGTCAATTTGAGCGGTCGATTTAAATTTTCTTTCCAATAAAATTTAAGTTATTTGGCATTTATTTGCTCATTTCGACAAGAAATACTCAACAACTGGTTGAGAAAGGATGGGGGTCCAAAGTGACGGGGAGGAGGATCCCCCCGAGCGTAAGCGGCGTTTCCAGGAAACCGTACCATCAAAGGATGGTATGTACAACATGTACTTCAAGACGAATTACACAAGGTTATTCCTTGAAAATAACTCCAGCGACTACACAGTCTATGTTGAGTCCAAAGATCGAGACAAGTTAGGGAACAGAAACCCTCTTAAACTGACGCAATTGTTCATGGACAATGTAAAGGGTATTACAGGAGTCATAAAGATCAATGCGTATAAAATTGGAGTATCATTTACCAAAGCTGCAGCAGCTAATGGATTTTTAAAGCAGGAAAAATTTCTGAATTATCACAAGCTCCGCGCCTTCATCCCTGCCCACTTAGTGGAGAGAGTGGGAATAATCAAACATGTACCAGTAGACATTTCTAATGAGGATATCTACAAGAGCCTTTCATGCGATGCAGAAATAATATCGGTGAAACGCTTCATGAAACGAGATGCTGAGAAAAAGCTGCAGCCGATGACCACAGTGACAATCACCTTTTCGACCACGACGCTTCCTCAATATGTGTACCTGAAGCTTTTCAGGTATCCAGTCTTCACATATGTGCCACCACTTGTGCAATGCTACAGGTGCTTTAAGTTCAACCACAGCGCAAAATTCTGCAGAAGTGAACAGATGTGCTCATCTTGTGCTGGTCAGCACTTATACAAAGAATGTTTGACGGACCAAATTACATGCATTAACTGTGGCAAAGATCACCTTCCCATATCCAGAGATTGCCCGATAAAAAAACAAAAAATTGAAGAGAAACGCAGCAAAATATTGAATCAAAATCGGTCATTTGCCTCTGTGGTAAGTAAGGTGGATTTTCCACCTTTAAAAACAAAAAACATGACACCAAAAATTACTCCCAAAGAAAACTTAAGCACCCCTGATGTTGAGAATGTTGATGTTATTAGCAAAAAATTCGATTAGAAGCAATGAAATAATTTTAAATGCAATTGTAAAATCTTTGGTTTCCTTGGCTAACTCAAATGACTCCATTACCATGGGTAAAATAAAAGATGTATTCCTAAAGAACTTAATTTAATTATGGATAATAGTTCACATTCAATTCAGAATATCCCGAATAATAAATCTTTTCTTACCATAGCTCAATTTAACATACAGAGTGTCAATAACAAGAAGCCATTGCTTATAAATTTTCTATCAGAAAATGACATAGATATTTGCTTGTTAAATGAAACTTGGTTAAAACAGACAAGTAATTTTTATATACCTGGTTACCATGCAATTTTACAAAATGGACCTAATGGCTATGGAGGTGTAGCGATTTTGATAAAAAACTCATTTAAATATACCAAAATTAATACTCCTTACTATGATTTTTTACAAACAGCTGCTATTACTTTAAAAACTAGAACTGGTAATTTGTCTCTTGTATGTGCCTATAGTCCTCCAAGAGGTGGGCGTTTCAAGTGTAGGAGATTAAAGCAAATACTCGATAGTTTGCCTAAACCAATTATGCTTTCAGGTGACTTGAATGCACATCATGTTGCTTTTGGTTGTGTTTCCAGTAATTCTCGAGATAATGACATTTTCAACTTACTAGATGAGTGTGATCTTTGCATATTAAACTCAGGTTCTCCAACTACAGTTGGTACTATTCATCATAATCCATCAGCTATTGACATATCATGTGTTAGTCCTAATGTAGCTCCTTTATGTGACTGGAGGGTGCATGACGATCCCATGGGCAGTTATCACTTTCCAACTATAATTAATATTCAAACTTCTATTGAAAAATTTGAAGTAGCCTCTCCATCTGATCGTTTCATTTATGGTAGAGCCGACTGGTGCAAATATTTATCTGAAAGTGAAACAAAATTTGATAATATTATTTTAGATTCTCATGATCCACTTGTAATGTACAATCATTTTTGTAACAAATTAGATAGCATTAGGAATGAATGCATCCCCAAATTTAAAGGTAGGATAAATCCTACTAAATTAAGAAAACCCGTTCCTTGGTGGGATGGTGACTGTACTGCTGCAGTTAAAAATAGCAAAGAATCATTACATCACTACCGGCTTTATTCCACAATTGATAATTTTATACAATACAAAAAAACTGATGCAATTAAAAAGAGAATATTGTCTGAAAAAAAGAAGGATGGATGGAGAAAATTATCTGAGTCATTTAATAGATATACACCAGTAAGCATAATTTGGAATTATATACGCAAATTCAAAAGAGTTACCTGTAGTAAATCATCCAAAAATTATGAATGGATTCCTTCCTTTTTGAATAAATATGCTCCACCTTCCCCACCTGAAAAAGAGATAGACACAACAAGGTTAAAAAACATCTTTGATACAATTGG